>OW387149.1:30866965-31466965 GCA_936440205.1 Lepidonotus clava | reverse complement strand
TTTCCGATATACTCATTGCTCCTTTACTTGCCTTATTCTTTGCTTTACGCATGCCTTTAACTTCAGGGGAATTGATATCTCTCTGTTTTGCAATTGCTTGACTATCATGTAAGATGTGAGTTTGGCTAACACTTTAAACCATAACAGTAAAAACACCCTGCCATAATTATGTAAGAATATGTAGGTGAAGTTGTTAAAATACAAATGAACTATAAAAGGTAGGTCTATGCCTATGGAGTCCCTGTACATTTCTCTATTATATTGATCTAGTAAAATAGTGAAGCAAAAGGATGGCTGAATTTTATAAATATTGCCAACAACACCTACATAGTTCACACTTTTCTCTACTTCTTTTATTACAGAACCATTTCATCCTGACTTGAAACACAATTTCGGTTACCTATAGCTATGTGAAGGCTTTGTTTTTTCTTCTCTTCCCATCTTTTCGTCTGAACCAATATCAAGTTATCCCAGCTTGGTGGCTCCCTTCGCCTCCCACTGTTGGGGCTCTAGATGAGAGGGTTCCCGATGCTGCGTGATAAATTTAAGGAATGATGTGGTTGTGAGTATTTCTTTTTTTGGCTTATTTGTACAGATATTTTCCCCCTTGTCGCAGTGAAGGACTACTTTGTCGCATAAAGGATAGACCAAGTGATGAGCGCGTGAACGGCATGGCTGCCTTTAATAATACTCATTATATTTGTTTCTTATACTATTATTAAGCAGAAAACATCATTAGATAGCCAATAAATAACAACATCTGTTGATATAACTTTTTTCAAAGATGCATAGAACAATAGCTCTATAAGTGAGTTGTAAAACTAAAAATCTATGCTGGTCCCCGCACTCTCTATGCTAAGGGGACTGCAGGTCCACCCTATTTTTTCCCGGGGATCTAATTGGTCAAGAGATGGTCACGTGACCCCAAATTCGTCAGAATCTGAAGCATACTCCTTAGTCGCGTCGGATTCCACATGTAATACTCGTTCCGACTATAGCCTTTTTTCATTAAGCAATTTTATTGTAGTACTGCACAACCGCATCACGCGAGTGGCCCGCCGCGAAAAAGTAGTTCTTATAGAAACAGTCAAGTCAGGCTGGTAACAAGTCCCAGCGAAAAGTAGTTCCGGCACTTCCCAGAATGCTATAGTCGGAGCGATGATTACAAGGGAATCTGAAGCGAGAAAGGAGTTTGAATCTGAAGTATTCGGCAGAAGGGTGGACCTGCGGCTGTACATGATACTAAATATGTAAGCTTTGTGATTTGCCTACATATTTCCCGGCATGCATCTTGATCTAAGCTAGCCTGCAGGTAAAGTATAAGAAATAAGCCATCCGTTTTGGGGATCAGTTTAGGGGTCTAGACCCCTACTTTCTCCCCTTTATCGCTCACCTACAACACGGTAACCAGCGACACGTAAACGACCAGCGAAGCCTTCTGTTGGGGTTGGCAGTAAAATCTGGATTCACTCCAGCCACCTGTCCGGTACGTATGCGCCATACCTGAAGCGCCGTCCGGTCCGTTTGCAGCAAACACGATCCTCCTCTTATCAAACACAGGGGGCGCTGCACAGCGTCTGTGTATTTTTTCGGTCATGTGACCGGGGTGGGTGGTTGAGGGGTGAGATGGGTGGTAGTGGAAGGGGATCATGGGGAGAAGTATTTTGTGCAATATCACTCCGTCATTCTATGCTTGTTGCTTGTGATAGTTGAAAATTGAATTCTAGCTTACACTTGTGGCTTGTGAATATGGTAGTAGATGGTGGAGTTTGGACCTTGTTTTGTTTTGATCACTGATTAGAATTTAGATTGTGTATGTGTGATCCATTGCACATCTATTCATATCTTATAAGCCAATTTAACTTATACATCGTGTACTGACATCGTTACTGACATCTTAAAAACATATATATCTATAAGATAGAGTCAATCAAACAATATATCAAAAAATAACTATAGCTCTGTTAACTAGAAACTTAATGCTGAACTATTGCAATCAATGTGCAATGTAACAAACTAAAACAGATGGCAAGAAAAAGGCATAATCTTTCTAAAACATCGGTATCACTTGGAAATTAAGCCAAATTTGCTCTCGTGACGAGTCTACCGTGAATATGATTAGGCAGACACCGAGGAATCTCTGTGATACATTTAAAGGGATCATAAGGAATCGAATATCAAACATGTTGGAGTCTACTTTTGTTATTTGCAGGATATCAACAGAGGGGACTCTCTTACAATCTACAACCCAGCCAGCTTTTACGACGTAACAGAAACGTTCTGCAGCCATACTTCTTTA
This sequence comes from Lepidonotus clava, assembly GCA_936440205.1. Taxonomy (NCBI): domain Eukaryota; kingdom Metazoa; phylum Annelida; class Polychaeta; order Phyllodocida; family Polynoidae; genus Lepidonotus; species Lepidonotus clava. The sequence continues at coordinate 31,464,666 of OW387149.1, read as the reverse complement.
GTCAGTTTGTTACTTACTAAGATGGCACATAACAATGACATTATTGATGGTGAGGTTTCAACCTCACCAAATCAGAATGATGATATAACATCATTTTTTGGGGAGGTTAGAATGAGCCAAATCAGAACATTATAAGAACATTCTGTTTGGGTTGAAGAACGTAACCAGAATGTTGTAATAGCATCACAGTGCAACGTCACGGCAGTATGTTGCAGCAACGTAATTGGGAGTCATCAAAAGAACGTAACAAGAACCAAATACAGAACCAACCAGAAAGTTGCTCCAACATTATGATATGTCGCATCCTTGGCTGGGAAAGAATCAACACAACTGTTAAGGTGGGTCAGTATATATGTCAGGGCCTCAAGGGATGGCGTCAATTGGCTGTATACTTGTAGGCCTATAGTAGGAAAGAGAAGACAATGTTATTTCTGTATTTGCGCAATGTTTACAATAAAATAATGGACAGAAGTTTCCATCATTGCAGGTTTTACTTTTCAATTTCTTCAAATTTTCATTTGGGATGCTTGTTTTCGGGATTAGACCTTCGTAATGGTTAGAGTATACAGTCTTGCATATACTTGCCAAATAAAGCACATCCAGTTCAATAATAAATTTGCATGAAGTACCGCATGAAGTACCGAAAGTTCCGAGAGAGGTAACATTTTTGAACAACAACTAAATTCTTGAAAATCTTATTGGATTACATTTTATTTGACTATTGGTTTCCTGTACAGTCCCATAATTGATAACTGGTATTTTCTGTCTAGTATTTAGTGTGTTTTTTACATTTATTTGCGGAACTGATTAAATGTTTTGGGTTGACAAGGCTACTTTTTACGTGCAAAGACCACATGTTATGATGATAAAAACTCAAGATTGGATATTTAATCGAATTCCAATCGTTCAAAATCGTTTGCCATACAATATATAGCATGTTTGATAAGCATAATAGAGGGCTGTAAAAATAATCATATAAAATTGAACAAATAGTTTTTCCACCGAGAAAGAAGGTCGAATGCTATTAGATGCAATTTTTTGCAGATGCAATATCCCCACAAAACACCAGGGAGTGCAACTAGGACAAAGTGATCACAGGCCATCCTCTATGATAATTAGCAACATATGCATCTTATCAAACTTGAAATGTTCCACTGAAAATCATTAATTGATGATTTGTTCTTGTATGAGATCAATGTTTCGCAGGTGTTGCAGCAGAAAGTATGCCCAGTGCAAATAAAGTTTGAATTTATCAGGGACAATTTCACGCATGTTAGTGCTATATACGTGCCCAGGCAAGCAGCATCGTAACAAGCAGGTCCTGCGACCATACTTTTTTTTGTCTGTAACATGCCCAATTTTCATGTAACAGTTATGTTATTTTAGGTAAAGTTGAGACTTACTAAAAAATAATATTATAATAGCATTATGTTTATTGAAGTTGAGACCTTACTAATAAAGAATGTTATAATAACTTGTGATGTGACAGAATGTTACAAGAACATAACAATAATTTCAAAGTACGATGTCGCCATGTAAAGTTCTCCTGGTAAGTTCTAAATACGTTTTTGGGTGCCATCAAAATAACGTAACAATAGCCAAAGCAGAACTAAACAGAACATTATTATAACGTTATAACAACGTCATATTTTTACTTGGGTACCCAGGGCCGGATACATTTTCCAATGGAGGACGGGGGGGATAGTTTAGGGATTCTGCTGCTAGTAAGTTAGTGATCGGTTTTTATCTTATTGTGGCTAGTGCCTGTCTTTTTCCCGTCTACAATTTAAGAAAGAACAAAAACAAAACAACCCGTTGAAGTCAGCAGTCTCTTTTATACCATATCATTTGCTGTACTTCGTGACTTGGGGATAGACCCGAGTGGTACAGACTTCAGTTTTCAGGAGACAATTACAGCTCTTCAGCTGCTCACCTCAAACCACTCACATCTGCTCCCCACACCTGTCAATTCACACCATGGATTTTTGTTTTTGTTTTATTTTGTTTTAAAATACTTCATTCAATATCTTCATACAGGTAAATGGTTTTCTATATAGTCTTGGTAATATATTATGAGTTATACATCATAGAGAGTTCTTCGGTCAAGTATGTGCGGATCAAGATTGGGTGCAGGGTCTGAATTTAGTAAATTCCTGTACAATTTCATGAATACTCTGGCTAAAAGGGGCTCGTGGGTCTGGAACTTTTGGAAATGCGCGTACACACTAAATGGCAGGCCCCTGAGAAGTGAAATTTTGATCAAGGTGATGCCAATGATAAATTGAGATGTGGACAGGCAGTCGATACTAGCAATCAATAAGGATATTTCCAATCAGAGCTGTTATAGTCTAAGATTTTTCATTCTCCGTATTCTTGGGTCCTTGGTTGTTGCCCATTCATACATTTGTCTAGAACCCACTCCTTTGATGCGATGTTCTTAATGGAAGGTCCCCTAACTTTTTGGCAAACATTTTACCTTTTTGTGGCTCCTCAAATGAATCTTCAATACTTAATGTCCCTATAAAATCGCGCAATTATAGATGTACTGTTAGGTTCTCTAAACTAAATCCAAGATAATAATCTGCACGTAACTAAAAGGCAACCATCCTTTTTTATTGTAATGTAATCTGGGTCTGTATGTGAAAAGAGGAAAATGAAAGGTTTTTTTTTATATCAAATGCAAAGTAATCATGAGACCTAGCTTGTGGTCAAAAGTAATGGTTTCCCACAAATATCCAATTCCTGTATAGAAGTTAAGTAAAGAAATCCAGTCTCTCATAATCCCCTGTTGCCACGGTTAGTTTACAAGTGGATGATCTCCAGGGGCGGATCTAGAGATTTTTAAAGGGGGAGTGGGGGGCGATCTATTGTGAAAATCTCGTAATAAAGGGGTCCAAAATAAGGGGCTGCGCACCCCCTGCGTTCCCCAAATCTGCAACGGGTCCGCCACTACATACGTGCGTGTGGTTCCTCGGTAAAGAAATAGCTTATAAGACAATAATGCCCTTGCAATAAATTGAAACTTGCAGTAGATAAAAAGTTGATACGACCCACTATCCTCATAATCAACGTTAAGAGTGCAAGTGAGATTGAAGTCTCTTTGTAACACGATCTGCTCTGCCCTAGAAACTTAGTCATTTAAGACGGTGAATATCTAGGGGCCAGGACATGAGGTAGGGATATGTGAGAACCTCAAAAACTATCTAAATACCTGGTAAACCTGAGCTATAAAACCTCAGAAATATGACCCCTTTCGTTGCTCAATTGCAACTTGATGATACTGCCGAAATGGCGGCTAGTTTTTCTAGTTTTTGTGGGTTAGCGGATAAAAGACTGTTGTGTGATCATGCAGCTTGTCCTGGCTAAAATGTACGTGATATGAGTAGTTTTTGGCAGCTGGTTGAACTATCATTTTTTTCTTAAGTTCATCTATAGTTAATCATATAGGCAAAGTGCGATGTCACGACCACGTAATAGATGTTCTAAAGACGGTATGTGGCATTCTGCGACGATATTAGAACGTCCTGCGATGACACAACTTTGGCTGGAAATATTCAGATATATGGAAATTATCTAGAAATTTACAACTTTGTTCTGTTGATTTAAACTGCTATCACACAAGTTGATAAAAAGAATTGCCAATAGTCCAATAAAACCTTGTTGGATTATAAGTTGTGCGGTATCTATTGAATTGAATGAAGACATGGACGCAGAGGTGCCTCATCAATAGGCGCAGTTAGCAGAGATATTGATAAGAGAAAATATGAATTGTAAATTTCAAACTGGCCATTAGCATATGACCAACAAACTGTAGCAGGATTACATTTCAAAAAAACAGTACTTTGTCATAGGCCTATGGAGGTGGGCTTCAATGCAGCATCTTCCTCAGTATGCAGCTGTATGGTGGTAGCATGAAGATCCCTCTTCTTATAAAGCAACATACGGCTTTTTTTTTAATAAGCTCGAGTGCCACAATGATGAACTTCAGAGGAGTTAAGTTTTAACACCAGTTTCTGTTTTGGCTATCAGAAATACCTACATCCTTATCATGAATAGTACTAAGTCAATCTGAAAATTGGTTTCAAATCCGTTTTGAATTCTCTGAACTCATGCCGAGACACACCACCAGGTGTTGACAGCTGAGAGACGCACAGACGGAAGTGAGCAGGTCCACTTCCGGTACCCAGCATTCACCAGGGACACCAGGAGCGAGGCCCTGACCTTCCGGAAGTAAACTAAGAGGGGTCAAACTGGTCTCGGGCCCTGCGCGAGGTCTCGCGGGACCACAGGTGCCCCCTGTCCAAAAACCTCCTAGGGGAGATTTTTACCCGGACAGTACAGGAAGTTTGGACTCCCGCGCCACCTGTGGTCACGTGACCGGCTGAAACAAGATGGCGGCGTTAATTCGAACTAATTTCAATGTGGGTGGGCAGAGGGGGGAAGGATTACATATGCGCGCGCATCTCAACAACTGGAACCAATCAGATTGTGTTGCTTCGGTCATGTGACTCTGTGTTGGGTCATGTGACCCCTGTTGTCATGGCCACCTAAGCTTGGCGGGAAGAAGGGGGGCGCATTAGGCCTATGAGAAAGGCTGGTAAACGTAGGTGCACATGACATCCAAAAGAGATGTCTCTGGGTTATCAAGATACTAACGGACATAGGCCTAATATCAAAATGTCTACCGCAGTTGGAATCAAAATCTGGTTGTCTGCAAATATTATATGGTTAGCCCATTCATTCTTTTTTAATGCATATTTGAATCATCTAGCATAAGCCCAATTGCAAGTGTGAGAGAAAACATGTTACATAGTTTTGCACCCATGTATTATTGCGAGCATACCTTGTTTTGAATAGTAGGATTTAGTTTCCAGGGAACATTCCTACTGGTTATTGTTTATCTGACTCAATTTCTCGTTCATATAGGCCTATCTACATAAAACGTGGCCTAAGTGATAAACCCGATAGATAAGTATTAATTTCTTCATAACTTCAGAGAGAACATAAACAAACTTTTCATCAATACAAGTTCAAAATTACCTTATTTGCAACCTTACGCTGAGAGGGTCTAGAGATGTTAATGGGTACTGTCAAAATAACATAAAAAGAACGAAAACAGGACTAAACAGCATATTACTGCAACGTTTAATGTTAACGTTGCATGCTTGCCTTAATCTCTCCCCCACGATGAGGACTGACTGATTAATTGAATCAGGGGAATATGGTACCCAGAGGCTGCTAAGTCTGAAATCTCATTGAAGTTTTCTAATAAAAAATGACCCCGGGACAATATTGTCTTTTAATATCGAATCCTTAGATAAGTACATGTAATTACAAAGTGGACAAGCTTGATTACAGCTAAGGAAGTTCCAAGAAAATTAGCGTAATTACAATGACTTCCTCTGGCCTACTTCTTACAGACAAGAATAAGTTGAATGGAAATAGAAAACAGATGTACAGGAAATCCTGAAGGTTACTCGTATGTTGTTATCTTTTTCATTTTGATGTGCATTTTTCAATAGTTCTGCACTGTCTTTATCGGTTATTAATTTGCATCTTAAATGTACAGCTGAAATGAACTATTAATATAGTACTCTGGCTTTGGAATGAACTGGTTATATGTTCTCTGGCTTTGGAATGAATAGGCTTTATAGTTCTCTGGCTTAAATTGTTAACATAGTAGTAAAAAAAAATAAGTACCGTGCCAAATTAAAGATACAACTAAAGCCGGGTCCCCACTCGGCCGTCGAGAATCATGTCGCCGGCCGACTAAGGAGTATGTCGGTGGCAGATACCAACAGTTTGTCGCCCAGGCCGACTAAAATCAAACATGTCTGATATTTTTGGGGGTTTGTCGCCGACTTAAACCCTTAAAAACGGACTTTGTCGCCAGCCAACCTGGTGCCAGGGCAGTATGTCGCTCGCATATTTGTCGGCGATGTATTGATTTGCTCAGTGGGGACCAGGCTTATTTAAGGTCTTATGTTGTAAAGGTATGGTAACTTAAAAAAGATGGCCCATCTTTAGAATAAAGTAGTCCTGCCATTGTTAGTTAACCTCAAAGAGGTATTGTTAAGTATAAAAATAAGACAAAGGACAGATTTTCCGAAGATATAATCTTAACCCTTATACAAATTATGAGGGGAGGGGATCCACATGTATCCCAGCCAAGCATGTGATGTTAATATAACATTGCAGCAACGTTCTGTTTGGTTCTGTACTGGTTCTTGTTACGTTATTTTGATGGCTGCCAATAAAGTTGCTGCACGGTACTGCTGTGATGTTGCACTGCAACATTATTATAACGTTCTGGTTATATTCTTCAACCTAAACAGGACGTTCTCAAAACGTTCTGTTTTAGTTTTGTCCTAACCCCAACCTGGGAGGCTAGCTAAGGACTAAAACATCACGTATTTATAAGCGCATGTATGCACATGACGTTGTTTTCTCTTTGTCCCCATCAAAAGAGAGGTCCTGATCAGGACCCGTTGGATCCCCCCCCCCCCCCCCCCCCCCTTTCCGAAATCATGTATCTGCCCCTGAAAAGTCCCTTGATGGTATGTGCACGCGCCTTGCGGGGTGGAAGGGCCCCTGGTGTGGGACATAGGGGTTAAGTAGGGCCGGTTGGGGGTCTATAACACGCATTTTCCCATTTCCACCAGACACTTGAAACCCTTTCACCCCACTACCCAAAATCTTACAGCTGAGCAAATTACTCGGGGGAATTTGGCAAGGATAGATTTCAAGAAAGTGAGAGATCAGGATACAATGACCATTCATTTAAATTTGATATAATTATATATATATATATATATATATATATATATATATATATATATAGATAGATAGATAGATAGATAGATAGATATATTATGTTCCAGACTGTTTGTACCGTAAAAACCACGTCATTACACATGTATAGGCCTTCAAAGAAAAGATTGCAATTTGAAATAATGGATCAGCAAAGTTTGAGATGTTCAGGTAAAAAAAGAATTATCTGAAACCTATGCAACTATCCTGGCTAAACAATCTGTAAATAGACACACAACCGATATGACAAAGTTACAGTGGTAATTCCCTATAAGCTGTGCTCTATTAATAACCTTAACGGGCAGTATTGTGTACCTTACTGACCGGCCGTACCACCCGCTAATGGCGTGGGCCGGGAGAGGGGGCAGCTTAGCCGATGATCCACCACTCCGGGGGATCAGGTCCGGCCCTGGAGGAACGCCGGGAGGACGCTGGAGGAACGCTGGTAATCTCTGTAGGGGCGGGGGGCAACAGGCGGGTGGTGGTGGGTGGTGGTATGGAGGGGGGGGCCGTAAGGGAGGATGGGGAGCTGGGGGTTGGAGGGTGGGAGGGGGTAGGGGTAGGGGTTGTGAGGTCACCAGGTGGGTTGATATTAAGCTTAAGACGCCGCACCCCCAGGTGTAAGCCCGCCCCAGGTGTGCCCTGCCACCTGGCGGCTGCTCAGCCTCACCATTAACTCCTTCCCGCCAAAAAAATGTCTGACATTTTTCACCACAACTTCACAAATAATCCAAACAAACTCTCAAAAATTCACACCCATACTCCTCAAAGTGTAACTCACATAGTTTCTTCAAATTTTTTCCCTTGATGTTCACTTTTCGGGAGTTTTGGAAGTTTTTGTTAAAAAGGCGGGAATAAGCAGACGGCATTCTGGCTAGCCGCCGGGCCGCCCGCGGCGACTGGAAGAGCCTACAGGAGGAGATATGCGCAGTACTCGGAGCATTTATTTACGCCGCCCGGCTTTCCCGCCATTTCCCAGCGTGACGCGCTGAGCAGACGACAAAAGCTAATAGATTCACTGACCAGGCACAACGGGCGTTAAGTGTGAGTGCAAATAGCCCTTTACCCTGGTGTAAATAGCCCTTCACCTTGTAAGTGTGGATGTAAGTATGACCTCCCCCTGTCCCCTGAGGGCGAGCAGCTCACAAAGTCTGCTCTTACTTAGATACAAGGTGTAAACTTCTGGGAACTTCGAAGAAGGTGGAGTTTGTTATGGAGACGGGTTTTTGTATTGTCAAGCGTGGATACAGATTTTTAGGGGAAAAAAAAAAGGGGGGGGGGGTCAGTATATATATATATATAAATCGTTGTGCATTTGATCACACACACATGAGGTTTTTTTCCCCAGGGATGGATCCAGAGATTTGCCCCATACATGGTCTAGAATTTTATATAAAACAATTCTAAATTTAGTAAAAATTAAGGGGGGGGGGATATAAACTTCTTTACAACTTTGTCTCTTATATTCGGATTGTTTATCCATCTTAATTCAGATGTTAGCTGAATGCACCGTGAATGCCACATGACCGTTGCCTAATGGCCTCAGTGGTATGAAAGCGTAGTAGTAGCTTCAGGAACCATTCCAGAAAATCGCTTTAAAAAAAAAAGATATTTGTTTGTTAACTGTCTCCTAAACTTCTGTCCGGTAAAGATACAAATTCTGACATAAAAAAGAATGGATATGATTATACATTGTTTTTAAAATCATATTTGGACATATACATTAGGTCACATTTACCTCTGATTCAATCACTGCAAGAGGTTGAGAAATCAGCCTCTTTCAAAATAAAAAAACAACTTTAAATATAAATGACTTCATAGTCCTTGACAATGTCTTAGTAATAACTTTGTAATCAATATCTTCATATCATAATAAAGTAACTTGTATTATAAGATTTTAGGTAGCCTGATATGGCTGAATCTGGCTTGATGAATATGTTAATTAAGGAAGTACTAAAATAATATAGATCAATCATAAGGCAATGATGACAAATATTAATTGGCAATGACAATCTGGCCATATAAATGAAGGTAGAAATATGAGTAGCAAAACCTATTGCATGTCAAACTAAGTCGTGAGCTTTGAATTCTCTCCAAATGACAACTGTAAAATCCACTCTATGTCACAGAAACTGTTCAATTATGTAGCGGTTTTAATATGTATAATCATAAAAATGACAGTATTTTAAAAAAAGGATAAATCAAAGCCAAAGGACCTTTATATCAATTTCACAAATCCGTCATTCTTTGGCAGCTGACCTTCTAACGGCGGCTCTAGGAAATCTGTCCGGATACAAATCAGAGAAGAGCGTGAGAAATTTCAGCAGTTTTATTTGCAATAAATCTGAATGAATCTGTAGCTTTTTGTGGACATTACAGAAGGTATATGGCTAACAAAGCTTTCATAAGCAAACTCATAACTACAAAATTATTTAAAAGTTGGCCTGCCTTGGTGTCAATGTAAATAATGATGAATTCCCATTACTTTTTCACATCAGTTTATTGACAGCAGCCTGGCAATAAATCTCCACAATTTCACAGCGGCTGTCAAAAAAACATCATTTTAGAAAATCACGCGAGAAATGAAAAGCTACAAGATGGGAAAATTGGTGGAATTTGTCAGGTATTCGGAGAGTAGTGTTTTGTGGACCGTTTCGTTCTTTTTCAATAGGTTGTTTTAACTGCTGCCTTTTTAGCTGCCATGGGTGTTCCTTTAATAAGCCTGTTTTAACTCCACAATCATTAGGATACGGGAGGTAGGGCCTGGATAGGGGCTGGATGAAGTGATGTAAAATTTTAAAAAAACAGATGGGTGACTTGGGGTCAATACTCTATTATTTTCAATGAGAAATACAGTTCTTTTATTATTTCCTCCAAATGAGGGTTCTCTCGCCTCCCTTTGTACACGATGTGGTGGGGTAAGCGGAGATGGTCGAGATGCAGTGATTAAAAGGCAAATTAAACTCCCAGGTGGGCCAGGGGAGGGGAAAAGTCCTGTTAGTTAGGGTGGGTGGATCCTGTCGGGTTAATTTCTGTGATCGAATTTCATTGTTCAACTCAAGTGAGGTCATGCCATGCCTTTCAGTTGTTCTTTTCCACTTAGTCTGTTCCCCTCTCCTTGTAAAAGCAACACACCGGGTTCACTGAGGGTAAAATGTTCCCAGTTGCTTAATAGTTTCAGAATACTGCATCTATATCACCTATGTCTATTCTTAGAGAACCAAAAAGGCAGGACCGTGTGCATTTAAACTAAAGTACTAAACATACAGCCCAGAACATCATAAGGCGTTACTGTTCTTTTGTAGTTAAGTTATTCAACATTTTGGTCCGCGACATTAAATTTTGATGTTGTAGTGACATATATCTAGAATCTCCTCAAAAGTCATTGAGACCAAATTTAATGCCGACTCAGCTTTACTCAATCAGTTTAGTCCCGTGACCTTCTGTAAATATGGTTGATCTTGAGATTAATTGAATTAGTATGTCTCGGTTTCTGTTTAAACATTTTCTCTTCAAACATTTTCTCTTCAAATTGTTTCTCTCCAAACAGTTCTCTTCAAACAGTTTCAAACAGTTTCTCTTTAAAGTGTGTATCTTCAAACAGTTTCTGCCTAAACAGTACACCCTATAACAATTTCTTTTCAAAGAGTTTCTCTTCTAACAGTTTCTCTTCAAATAGTTTCTTTTCATTCAAACAGCTTATCCTCAAACGAATCTGCCTTAACAGTTCCTACTTTAACAATTTCTTTTCAAAGAGTTTCTCTTCTAACAGTTTCTCTTCAAACAGTTTCCCCAAAACAGTTTCTCTTCAAATAGTTTCTTTTCATTCAAACAGCTTATCCTCGAACGAATCTGCCTAAATGCTTCCTCCTTTAACAATTTTTTTTCAACGAGTTTCTCCTCTAACAGTTTCTCTTCAAAGAGTTTCTCCTTCAACAGTTTCTCTTCAAACAGCTTCCCTAAGACAGTTTCTCTTCAAGCAGTTTCTTTCCAGTCAAACAGTTTCTCATCAAACAGTTTCTCATCAAATAAGTTTTCTTCATGCAGTTCCTCTTCAAACAGTTTTTTAACATTTATTTGAATAGAGGTTACATTTGAATTTTACCTTTAGATTATGAAAATCTTTGACTAATTATTGTGAAAGGCACACGATCCAAAAGGACTTGGTTGCAAATCAGCATGGTTACTTCACTGCTAGGCTGACTCTACACATACATAAAGGGGCTGTACATATTTGCAACTTGAGGTGCAATATAACAATCTTGCAGACGAGTCACACACTTGAAGGACATCACATTTAATCGTAAAACCTCAATTCTAATGTTGCAATGCCTGGCCAAACTCCATAGTAAACAGAGGCATACAAGAACCTACACTGGAGATAGCTTTCCATTGCTGCAACCTTATCAAAACTTTGTCTGCTTTACTTGGATGGATGTCGCTGAACTGTTATTGGCATACCTACGTCACAGCTAGCATCGTGTGGTAAATTATGGCGTGAGATACCTCCCAAAAAATAAACTTCCTGTCCATAGATTCAATGCTTAAGAATTAGTATATATCTTGTTATCAGTTCCTAGAGAAAATATAGATAGTTTCAGATAGCTGTAGCCCTGATCTATAACATACTAAAAACAGTATTAATTTATGTGAAATAGCCACGAAATCCAATGTTTTCTTCCAACCCCAATGCTGTTCCATAGGGCTGATGTCATGAGTAGTTCCGCAGCAAGGGCATACTGGCAAACGGTCTATAGGTGTAAAACCACCTATAGTGTACGTTAAAATAACCTTGCCTCGCCCTCTCTAGTACTACAACTCGTGGTAGATTCATCACTGTCTGGGCCACCAACCCACGCCAGGACCTTACTCCAGGCAGATTAACTAACTAATAGAGGTGACAGGGGAGGGAAAAAACTGATATAAATCTTCTGATAATATTAGCTGTGCCTAGGGGGACTATGTTTTTTGTAAGGTATCGCACAATCAGACAATTAGGGTAGAGTACAGAAAAAAAGAGATAATCATTAGAGGCTTGTTTTTTGTAGTTCATTCATAAGAGATAGTATTTCCCCACCTGTTTTTAATATGATAGATGTAAATACCCATCATATATGTTTTTCCATGCATAGCAGCTCTAGTGGTCTGCATATCAAATGTATAATTATATGTTCTGTTACAGGTATACATAATTGCGTGTTTATCGCATAATTTGTACAATAAATTAATGTAGAAATATTTATTTAGAATACCTTCCTGATTCCTTACAAACTGAGGACAGTCTGCTGAGGGTTGATCAAACTATTTGTGCACGTGAGAAATACTTTTAGCAATTAGATTAGGGAGGATACATGCTTTGAAAATCGTGGTTTGAAACCTGTTTTATTTTCAAACCCAACACTAATCATTCATAGATAATTTAACCTCAAAGCAGCATACGTCAGGATTCTATCTTTTTACTCAAAGTAATAATATATGCGATATAGCATAGAGATACATAGCAAATCTCTATTTTCTAAAAAATTAATGCCAAAGTTATATTATTTAATATTGTTCCATACTCATTTGAGTTTAGGTTCTGTATGTTGTGGTAGTTTTGGGTATAGTATGGTAGGTGGGTGTAGGGGGAGGTTGTAGGAGGTAGGTAGGTTTAAGCCCTGGTAGACCAAGGTGCCGCCATGACAGACGGTCGTTCGTTATTCTCCCACCAGGGGGCCAGAAAGTAGGTGAATTAGCAAATCGGCTCCTACTGGGGCTCCAAACGGGCAGCTATCATAACTGGGCAGGGGTATATGTATAACTTTATGGAAACATGTTGATATTTTCTAGAATTACAAAATTATTTGTTCCTTTCATTTGCAAATGCTAAGTATTGATCATCGAATGTTGAATACAGTCATACTGTAATGATTCTAAGGAAATTCGGTTCATATTCTCTGTACCACACGTTTTTTGTATTTTGAGCACCTGCAAGCTAGTTCAGAATAACTGTGCTAACAAAACATATGAAAAATTAAAGAATATATTTTATTTATACAAATTTTGGCTATAAATCTTTCTATAATGAGTTTATTTTCAAACCAACATTAAAGATAATAATCATATTTTTTCTGACCATACTCTGATAGACCCTGATTACTAAATGTTCAATATCAAATGTTAAGTTCCTCAAATGAAAAGTTTTAATAGACGCATCATTTTGATTCCCTTTTTCTCTAGCTTTGGTAAATTGATAAGCTCAAGTATTCTAGAGGGGATAATTAGTACAGTGGGAAAACAGCAACTTTGATACTCATAGAATTGGATCTAGGGAACATTTTATAGCTTGAAAAAAGGAATAATCTATTAGCAGTTGAAGCACAGAAATTATGTCCCAAATGAATACCATAAAACCTTAATTTCACCTGATGAATTGGATCACTACTGAAACATGTTAATTTCCATGAAGTTCATGCTGGTGATACATGACGTGATTTTAAACTGATTATGGTCTGGTTTTAGAAATTGGCCATGGGTTGACAAAAGATATTTGTGTTGTGTAAGATATTTCATTCCTTATCAACTATTCCTCAACTATTCCTCAATTGCTGTAACACCAAGGGAACCTCTACATTAAATATACTTTTAAATATGTGGAAAATGCATGAGAAACCAGTTGCCCAGCTGGCGGTGTGACGTTATAATAACATTGCAGCAACGTTCTAGTTTGGTTCTTTGTATATTATTTTGATTACCCTCAATAACGTTGCTGCAATATACTGCTGTGACATTGCACTGCAATCTTATTATAACGTTCTGGTTATGTTCTTCAACCTAAATAGACTGTTCTTATAACATTCTGTTTTGGTTTTTTCCTAACCTCACCAAAAAATAATGTTATAATACGATCTGATTTGGTGAGGTTTCAACCTCACCATCAATAGTGTAATTGTTATGTGCCATCTTAGAAAGTAACAAACCAACTAAAAAAGTATGGTTGCAGGACGTTTCTGTTACGTCGCAGGTTGGCTGGGTGGCGTTTAGTCGGATTGTGGATCACTGGCTTCACACTTATTTCTGAACCCCGCCACAATATTTAGAGGTTTTCAATACAATGCTGAAAAACGGACGTTTGTGTATCGGTGTACCATTGCATGGTAACTGAAAACCTTTTGTATTGTCTTTGTGTTATATGATATCTCCCTATAAAGGTATTTCTGACAGTTTGGGTAGGACTGGGGCATACTTTGATTTCAGGTATCTGTGTCTGTGGATATATCATTTGGGATGCTCTAGGTAATTATATATCAATAGCATAACGTAGGATCAATTTGAAACCGTTTTTCTATCATGAACCTGAAATATATGCCCCTTGTAAATGGATTTTTTGCTTGAAACATAATTAGAAATAAGTTCCTGTTTAGGCTACCACTGTTTTAAAACTTCGGTTTGTTCTGTAGTTTGAAACATATTTGATTTCCAAAAGGTACACATCACCCAACAGAAATCAAGCTACACCCATCCCACTTTACACCACCATTAAAGTTTACCATGAAATATTTTCAAAATTGTCTCCATGCTTATTCAATGAAGAGGGTTGAAAAATACAAAATTAACCAAAGCAATTTGGTTGAGAAATTGCTCTTGAAATCTGCAAAATAAAGCTTTTTATATCGACCTGTTTCCATTAGTTAGAGGCATACATGGAAGAGTTAGTTCTCACAGACCACCTTTTCTGACACAAGAAATGATCTCATTGCAAAGTGTTTCATAGGTAAGATTGGTACTGACAAGTCACCATATTAACCTGTACGACTCAAATGGGTTCTCTGATGTCCAATTCTGGGATTCAATTTCTTTTATGAAACCGGGCTCACCTTATAAATACACGGTGAATCCCAAGCCTTGTTTATGAAAAGTTTTCAATTTAATGAACCCAGTGTTGGTCGGAAGGAGGAGTTCAATTGATGAAGCTCCAGTGGCTCAAATGTGAAGACGGGATGCCAGGGGATATCAATTGCCTAATTTCAAGATTTCATCGTTCTCTCGTATCGCGCACCCGGATAGAATTAACTGCCACTTTACTTTTGACTTTCATTTTCAGTGTCATTTTCACCTGATAGTTCTATGACTCTTTTATCCATTTACCTCAAGCTTTTCATACTTTTTAATCTGATATCTTGTGATGAAAATTTATCGCTACAAGTGTTCTTTCAAAAACCTTTAGCTTTGCATAGCTTTTGACCAAAAACAGATTGTTCTTATCCCAACGTAAAACATGTGACCTTCCTCAAATATTACACTGAATCTTAATTTCCATCCATTCGTTTTATGAATGCTATAAAAAGTAGACGATTCACACAAATTGCAAAAATGACAAGTCCCCAAACTATTGTTGATGTATATAACAGTGTACTTAAAGGTCATGTCAAAAACGAAATATTAATTGAAAGTTGTATGATTGCCCATGCACTTGATCTTTGTGACATTTGTTCAACCTGCTTACTATTAAAAGTTGTATCACGATCTTTTATTCTAATACTAAGACATTAAATCACCGACAGATGTGTCTGCATTTCTTGATAACATTCGCAACAGAAAGAGTTTAGAATAAATGTCGATGCCAAACTTTTTTAAAGCAATCTGAAGAAGTCATATCGTCATTATTTTTAAGTTATGAACATTTCATCTTTTTTTTTCTTTTTTTTTATTTCCAAACTTCTTATGGTATGAGCATGTATAGCTGTAATCATCTGATTACCATCATAGTAATAACCTAAACCTGGTCACTGTGTTCATAGTGATCCGATAAAAGTGATTATTTTTTACCCTATTGCATCGGCCTGAATCCTTCCTTGGTGTTCTTCTTACACATATAATCAAATAATTATTCTTGTGGAACGACATTTCGCCTTGTTCATTCTATTCTTTTTCCCTCAACAAAAATATCCGCATCAAAGTGGTATGCTTTTCTGCTGGTTGCTCCCGTGTTCCACTCAGGTGTAGTGGGACTCGCCAAGAACCAGCCAAGAACCACCTCTCCCCACCTTCCCCTGGTGGCGGGCGGGTCAACTAACAGTCGGCGCATGCCCAGTGGGCGCCCTAACGGCGTCTGCCAAACACCCAGCCCCAGGCCAACAGGATTCATGTAGGTATAGGTAATCCCCATATAAGAACATAAAAAAGACATGATAATGGAGATCATTTAAACAAAGGTCAAAATACCATGTTTCAGATTCTCTGTCAGGTTGTAAGTTGTTACTAATATAAGAAGATCCGCGAAAAAGGCCCGAGGTACGTACGATCCCCAGGGGTCATACAGGCACCCGAGGACGACCCCTAAGGGATTTCTATATTTCATCGCCCAAACAAGGTTCCAAATATGGTTAAAAAAATACTGTAAATGAGGGGCGGTAGGTACAGCCAATCAGTACTAACTGCCCCTTATATGTACCGCTTGGTGGCCGTGCGGGTGATAAAATAAGAGAAAGTAAAATGAGATAAGAAAGATTGTTGAAACCAAACTTAGAAATGAGCACGAACATCATAAACATAACTAAGAGGGTTGTATTCCAGATTCTTGATTATGATCAAGAGCATGAACCGATCATCATCAATCATAATATAGCTGATCATGAGTAATCACAATATTGGAAAATATATACATAAAGACACAATAAAGAAGATCGTGTAATGAAACATAGTTTTGGTAATTGTATTTCAGATTCTCTGGTAAGTTAAACTCTTATGCCCATCACCCTCAGATCATAGGCAGGAATCATTGGATCAATAGAAATGGAGTATCAATGTAAGTAGAACTGTCATAAATGTCATAAAGTATTATAATATTCAAAACAAAAGTTCAAAAGTAGCATTGAAAAAAATATCAGAAACCTATATGACAAAATGTATCGTTCATTCATCTCATTTATCATGCCATAATTATTCATGGCTAGGGAACAAGAGATGATGTGCAGAAATTAGTAAGGTTGCCTGCTCCGCTGGTGAAACGGAAATCACTTAAACGAAATTGGGTAGATAGCAATAAATAATATAAGCACAGTGAGTCACTTATAACTCCGTGAATGATCAAGCATTCCGGTGTAACGACCATCCCCTCCCCTCAACCAAAGTCTATGAGAAGAAAGTCCTTATACTTTCTTTGCCTCAACTACAACCATTATTTTCAGTCCAACTGACCGCTTGGACATTAAATTCCTGGTCAACTTCTCAGGTGCCTTACAAAGGGACTGTATTGTCGAAAAGATTTGTCATCCAAAATGAATCTGTGGGTTTTGTTGTTAAATGGAAAAAGATCTGTGTATTTTGTTGCTAAATGAAAAAAAGAGAAGAAAAAAACATTTAACTGTAGTCAACTATCAAAGTCGAAGGGAGGTGGGATCGTGCAGTTCGATTTGCTCTATGTGAATCCGCAGTACAAGATGGGGAGTGCGGGCATAATGCCCTGTTTCCACCAACTAATTTAACCGCTGATTATTTGGTAATTTATTACATTTAACTATAGTATTACAACCAAAGAATATACATCTTACAACCATTTGAAAGGAATTAAAAACGCTTTCTTATGGTATATAACACGTTCGTGATTAACTAATATTTCCACTGCCGATTTTTGAAATTGGTAGTGAAATCGGCTGGTGGAAACAGGGCTTAAGAGGGGAGAAAGGAGGGCAAAAAGAGGGGCCGGGATGTGCCGGGGGGAGGAGGAGAGGGGAGGGGGTGGGGGCAGGAGCGGTAGCCCCTGGCACGCGCCCCTCGGTCTGTTTTCCCCTTCAGCAAGCCCTGAAGCCCCGACGCATGCGCACTGCGGGGTACCTGGCGGGCAGCGTTCGCCCCGACCCCTGGCGGCAGGCCCGGGGTTGACGGGCCGGAAGTGACGGGGCTGAGGGGTGGCGCCCCCGGCGGGACGCCCACCAACTACTGCTGGCCGCCCGCCGGAAACCAGCCCGCGTCACGTGGTACAAGTGGCGGCCCCTGGCGGCGGGCTGGGCGCCCACCTCTGGGCATGCGCAGAGTGAGGGCGTTAGATAGGTCTCAGCACACAGAATCGTAAATAAGTAAACAAATAAATAAAAACAGTTTATTGAATGTAATTGAATATACATTAGGAGAGTGGTACATTGAGTATTCTGTTCTCTCTCAGTACAGATTTGGGCATTTTGTTACCAGAATCAATTCAATGGTCCTAAGATACAAGATTTTCAAGACCAAATTCCCCTTTTCTGTCTGAAGACGTGACTACTTGCCGATCTAGATGGCCAATAATTAAATTCCTCAAGACAGTATTAAACTACACAACATGAGCCCGATGTGATAATGTTGTCTGAAAAATTGCGTGTAGTAGAGACAAAGTTCTTTGTAACACATGCCGGAAATACTATCAATTCCCAGTTTCAAGTAATTATAGTACTCCTGTATGCGAAGTTTCTCTAGTATCATGATATTGCATGTGCCAATATCTGTCACAGCCCATCGTTTAATATTATGTAGTGTAATGGGGCCTTTACTGGAAGTCTTAAAGCATAATCCCTATTTCTATATTTTCGCTACCCTTGTACGTCCTCATCAGGTCAGAGTGGAAATAAAAATAACATGTAGGACCTTGGCAAGATGAGGGCAGTGTACACTGTGAGGTGAAGTGTGAGGTCAGCAGGGTAGGGTTCACGAACAGCCCCAACCACCGAAGAAGGCCGGCCAGGGGTCGTTCGGAAAACCTTCATGAGGTCACTTTGGATTTTTTTTTTTTTTTTTTTTTTTGGGGGGGGGGGGGTAAATATTTCCACAATACATGTCATGATCTTCAGGGACCCCCCCCCCCCCCCCACCGACTAACCCTATCTAGGGGATGGAAATCAAGCCATCTGATTGTTTTTTCCTAAAACTCCCCAAAATGCCGGGGACATACTGAAGGGGGCAGTAGTCGGTCAGTAGTGAGGGGGGGGGGGGGACTAAGAAGGTTATGGTTGCCTTGCAAGTCTTGCATGCTTTAATTATTCTACATTTATGTAAAAAAAAAAAAAAAAAGCAGTTTGAAAATTGAAAGGGAATGATCAGGAAAAAAAACACACATTAAAATCAAACAATCGGAGTCTATGAAGAATCATATTAATTGATCCAAACTTTTGAAATCGCGCAACATTACACATATTTATGATTCGCGATAGTTTTAGGTCCCCCCCCCCCCTGGACAGTTCAGGACCTTTACCCTTAAGTTACTTGAACCTACTCTTCCGAACACCCCCATGTCCAGAGGCGCTGGCTCCCCCTGGTGGGGTATGCCCACACGGCGCCCTCAGGTCTCACCTCACTAAGTTATATTAGTCTTGGAGCCCGGACAAGTTTTTTTAGGTAGGAAAACAACAGCGCCACTTAAGTAAACCTAAAAAACCTAAGTTGTGCGGGGTTCAATTCGCCGTAGTTAAAAGACAGTGTCATAAAGGTATCTCATGGTGAAGTTTTAACAACCCGTGGAACCTGACTGCGCTAGATTATGACGGAAATACGGGTTTTTCTGTTATGGGTTAGTGGTATTTAGGACCTTTGCGCATATCGCATATGCCTGTCATTTGTTTTCTTCTTTTTGGGGGACGCTAGGGGGGGGGGGGGTTATCAACTTCTTTACGTGTCACACGAGATCGTCCAGAGGTTCAATGAATAGTACAAAATATGGTACAGTAATAAAAGATGGATTTTACATGCATATGTTGATGAACAATGAATAAAGTTACAGATTCCTTAAAACATAGTTCAGGGTCATTTATACACACTTTCAAAAATATATCATTTCCATCTCAATCACCAATGCATAACTATTGGAAGATCATTTTTACAAGAAGTCATTAATGAGCAGAAAAATGCTGTCCATTTTCACTTGGAAATACATTTTGTTGTTGTTGTAAAAACATGTGTGTAACAACATACTTTGGTAAATCATTTGAAGATGTCTCGGGCACTTTTTGTTGGAGAGGTTTCATGTGATCCTGGACTTTGCTACAAACCAGATGGTTGTCATGCCTTCTGCATTTGGCGGAATACTAAACGGCATTTTTGTTGTTTTTGATATTTCACGGGCAGGATAAGCCACTTAAAGCTATTTGTACCAGTCATGAATCAACCCTAAGATGCCCACATCAAATGGTTCAGATGCCAACTAACCCTGTGGTAATAGCCAACCACAGGATTATTTGATATAGCGTGAAGGGTTCCTGGAAAATTATTATTAGTGACTCGAAACAGTCATACCAAGAATTTGCTTTGAAAATGCTCAATTCCATTGGATTTGGCAGGTTCTGTATGCGATATTTACACATGCATCCAAAGGGGGTGGGGGGGGGGGGGGTGCAGGATTTGGAAAAAGGAAGGTGGGGGTGGGGGTGTCTACACATAGGCCAAAATGTAGCCTATACTGAAATGTAGTGCATTAGAATATACAATTGCAGCGTTTTTCCTCTACGTGAAGTATAAATCTCCACCAAAAGGGACAGGGAAGGGGCTGATCAGGAGCCGCTGGACCCCCCCCCCCCCACCCGATCCGCCTCTGATCATTGACATAAAAAACACAACCCCGCTCATTTATAACAAAAAAACTCCAGACAAAATACCTTCAGTAGTTTAAAAAGACAAAAAGAAGAGACCATCCAGATCTTTGACACGATGCAGCAGGGTGGTATTGATTTGATGACGTCACACCCCACGTGACCAGACGCCCCCTGGTGGCCGACTCCACAGGTGGGCGCGTCTGGCCGCCATTTGTCGGCAGACGTTTTTCACCTTTTTTACACCCAGCTTCCTGTTCGACAAATGAAGTACAGGGGAGAGTACGTTCCTGTGACGTCACACGGGGGGTAGGAGAGGGGGCCTGGAGGAAGGGGGGGGGGGCTGCTTGGAAAGCATCTGTAGACAACAGGAAAACCTGAATATAATCCTCCAGCCAGAGAATCTAATATAGGTCTACAAGTACTAAAGGCTTTTTACTGGTAAACTGAATTTGGCTTTGTTAGATATACCGCATCCTAAAATAAATTGCCTTCCATGTAAAATGATTATTTGTTGAAGTTTGTATAATCATATTTAATTCAACGCCTAAAGTGTGGGCCTTTTTATATCCATTCATTTATATGGGGATGTAAATTGTGATTAGAAAGGATATTTGGTTGTATCCAGAAAAAATCAGAACCATAAAATTATGCAATCATACAATAAACAATTTCATAAATGTACTGAGACACCGATAAAAATATTTCAACAAAAACATCGCGTCCATACTTTTTGGCCATCTACCAATGTTTTGCAAATTTACCAACCTAGCTAACGATACTCCATGAAATGTATAAAGTTAAGAAAACTGAAAGCTATATACAAGACTGATGGCAAACAAATGGAGAAAACAGATGGGGGAATGTTAAGTGTGTTTTTTCGTTTACCAGGTTACAAAAGTCCATCTGTATCTTACTCGGGTAGATACCCCACAGCTGATGGGTACATTAACTCTAATGTAAAACAAACGTTACAATACCTCTTAGATTACCGCCTATTCATACATTTATTACATGTTTTTATAAAGAAAACAAGAAAAACGAAAGGTTATTTTGGTAAGCATCAGTATTATCTGGTCATGGAAGACCAGGGGTAACCCTGAATGATGTTTTCACAATAAAAAAAAAAAAAAAAAAAAAAAAAAAAAAAAAATCTTTCTGAGTGAAATAGTTCAAAGGAAGCATTTGTATTCACCAAATGCTGGTTACAATACGAGTGAAAACCAATGTAGAAAAACCTGACAACAAATGCTCTTCTCGAAAAGTTCTTTTGATTCTGCACCTCGATTTTTTCCTTTGAACTTCCTAAGTCTTTACCCCTCTTCATGTAAAAATGTGTAGGATATAAATAACAAAGAAGAGGCAGAGAATTCTGAGTTTTTTTAAGTTTGGTCAATATTAAATGTCACATATGTATTCCCTTTCGGTTAACATGCAATAAGGCTTGTAGTCTCCTTAGAAACTTTAGTTTTGTGACTAAGAAATAACTTATTGCGACTGGCCTATTGGCAAACAGCAGTCACACAAAGACCAATAACTTGGCATGGGAACTGTCCCATGGGATACGCATATCTGCCTTTATATTGGAAATCTTCCCATCTAGTGTTCCAATGATAAACAATACAGGGGTGGTGATAGGAACTGTCTGAAGCATACCCTGGCTGATGTTCCTTTATTGGGGAAGAGAGATACAGCAATATCCCCTGCCATATTACCCTATACCCCCTGTAAAGGCTGTGCGCCGGGGAGGCATAGAGTTTATGTCGGATGATAACTCGAATTGCTGACCGGCGTGTTTATAAAGGGTTGCTAGATAGTAGAGTACTGTAAAGGTACTCCCCGCTGAATACTGGATTCTCACGGTAACTTTGGACAACTTATGTAAAGGAAGAGCCATACGTTCAAATACAGTTTCAAACCTTTATTTCTGATAAGCATACAATAGGTGAAGTGTTCCGTACAAATACCATACAGTGTTGGTGAGTGGTACCAAAGTGACAATAATAACGCCCCTCTGAGCGCCTACCTCTATACTCCAATCAGAGTCCGTGCCAACCGCTGATCCGGCGCTGAGCCTAAGTCCTCCAGGCCTGCTGTAGTCCTTAGTCTGGTGGTCTGGCAGAGTGGCTGGGCCAGGTAGAGTAGTGGCTTCCGGTCTAGTAGAGTGTCCAGTGAGGTAGTCCAGGGGTATGCCTTTCAGAGGGGGCTCCAGGAGAGTGTGTCCCTACAGTGGCAGGGATCCCCTTTATACAGATCCTCTCCTCCTGGGAGGAGGGGGCCTGTATGATGTCATGGGCTATATTTAGCAAGTGATATCACCATCCAGTCTCCTGATTGGTCGACTGATGGGGAGGGGTTGTTTGTGCAGGCCAGAGAGGAAGAGGGGGAGTTGTGCACGGATTGCATCATCTCCCTGAGTGGGGAGGGGTGGTTTGTGGAGGCCTCTGATTGGCGGATGAGAGCCCCAGAGGGTGGGGTGGCAGGTGCATGGGGCGAAGCCCAAGCATACCCATGGTTGTACTCAGTCACTGTCTGGCAGCTGTACGGTTCACAACAGGTGGTGCTTATATACTACCTTACACTGACATGGTTATACATAGGTATATGGGAGGTTGTGTCTGCAAAGGTAGTCTTCTAGGCATTTTGTGTTTGGGACTGGTTGCAGTCCCGACACACTCGCCCCCGGTCAGTTTCAAAAATGGACACCAGATGGCTATTTTTGCCGTGTTTTGTACCTGGGTGATCCACCCTTTTGCACACTCTGGAGACACAATTCCCTTACAATTGGTTAAACAGTAACATTTCTATGCGATATGACGCAATACTAACGATTAGATATAATGTGATAACAGTATTATAGTCGACCCTTCTGTTATAACAATCTTTAGGGCCTGTGGTTGATGAGAACGTTACACATTTGTTGACTACATAAGAGACGATGTATGCTGTGTGTTACATAAACTTTAAACTATTTGAAATCCTACTTAGACCTCTAAATCTAGAGTAACTATAAAGTCAGATTCATGACTAACTTCTGAAGTAAAACTAAATACTATACTACTATAAGATCTTTGTCAGACAACATAAATACTACGTGCTAGATATTAGCTACCTTCTAATGTTAATTGAGCAATTATAAGTGATAAAAGTACCTGGAATATCAGTATATGTGTTTGATTATAACTTTACACCTCTTGTTTAGGCAGCTCGATAGGTGTTCATGCGTGGTACATGTATCAGTGGTTGCCCTGGGCAGGCAATATTAGCAGACCTATCCGGTGAGAACATTGCGTATTTGTGAGGTTCAGTTTTGATTATCGTATTATTTTTAAATGGTATATTTTGATAAATGAAATCATAATGTCTCTTTACTGCGGCATTGTCTCTGAGCCATATTGCTGCTGCCCAAGTTAGGAGCAAGAGCTCTGTAAGCTTTTGCTTCTGGGCATGCAATGATATCCCTTCCTTTACATGAATCTATCTCATTTCAATGAGTTTTATCTACCTCGAATTATCCATCAAAATAGCAACAGCTTCTGGTAGATTTGTTATAATTCATACATGGAATTCAGAGGTATTAGTGAATACAATTGGTGAACCTACGTGGTTAACAGTATACAGTTTGTAGACGTCTTCGTTTTGGGCCAAAGGGACCTTAATGGTAACAATGACGTGGTCTGCTTGGATAGTGTAGATAGTTCGGCTTTGGCTGTAGAAGACTGGTTGCGGGTGTTTAACTGAGAGTTCATGAAGGGTTTCATAGACGATCCACTTGATTTTAAAGATGCCCTCCATGAGCGTCTCAGGGGTGGTGGGGTGAGAGGTGTCCGTTGAGTAATTGGATAGCGCCTAACCCAAAGTCTGTCACTCTGAGTTAATGTCCTATAGTACGTAAATGTCCTTTTGTCTGGCTGCTATAGGTTTGGGGGTAAGCCTTACTAGTGTGTACAAGGTGTGAAATTAAGTGTCATTGTTCGTAAATAGTTCAATAATGTCTTGAAGTTTATGCTGGACTTCTTTGATGGCTTGAGAGTCATATGATGGCTCATTGAATGACTTCTGTAGTTTTGTATTAGTTGTCCTCTGGTGGCGTTAAGTGTTCTTGCGTTGGCGTTCTCGATAGTGGTGTTAGACCTCAGCGCCTGCGTAAGGATGTGTATGTCCCTTCCTAGGATGTAGACAGTGCCTGTGGATATGGGCGCTGTCATGTCGCAGAGATGGCGAGTTGCATTGCTGACATCAGTAGAGGTCTTCACGTACTTGGAGATGTTCTCTGCGTGTGTGTCAACGTAAGTGCCGCAGGTTTGTGCATTTTGTTTCGCACAAGTGGCGTGTCAACATCGACTCGCAGCTTCCTTTCCGGTTGTGGTGGTGGGGTGGAGCAGTCCATGCCAGGCTGTGTAGAGGCATGGGTATTGGCGGTGGTGGCATCAGCACAGGCAACACATCTCGGGTGTTGCAAGGTGGTGTGCTATGCAGGATGCGTTGGGTTGCCCGCGGTATTCATCTAGGAGAACTTGTCACCTCTGATGCCCTCTCCGATTCCTTCTGTTGTGTGGTGTCGTGCCCATTCTTCGCGTTGTGCCCGTTCACGTCAGAAGTATTGCTTTCTGTCTTGTGACCACACGTGACGTTGACTGTTTTCTTCAGCGTAGCCTGGAAGACTCCTGCTAATAGGCTGGCTGGAGGACATGTTGCAATGTTACACCAAAATCAGGCAGTATGAACACAGTCTGTGTGGGGGAAGAAAGGAGGCGCCAGGGGATTGCCACTTAATGCTGGTAACCACTGACCAATTACTGAGGTGCTTCTGTAAACAGCTGTTTGTGATGTCAGAGATAACAGGTGGTCCTAATGCGTGTTAGGTGGTGGTGGGCTGAGCCACAGGGAAAGGTTAGAGGGGGGAAGGGCTGGATGTGAAGTGAGGAGGGGTGTGGGTTTTGTGTGGAGGAGGGTGTGGTGGAGCTCTTTGATCTAGCCGAGCTAGTCCACGGCGATGATTATATGGGTTAGTCGGGGGTGGACGTCAGCACCCGTGATTCACAGAATCCTGCCCAGGTTAGTAATTATCATATGCGTTGTAATTGTTGGGCCTTCATAATGCAGCAGTGTATGCCCCTAGAGTCGCTTGTTGTGGGCGTTATGTTTGTGCCCGTTGATGGGTGTACTGTCTAGTTATCAGAGCTGATCAGGAACTGATATCTGTAATGTCACCCGCTACCCTTCATTGAGTCTTAGTTTCATTATGAGTGTAGTGTGCCTAGCGGATAGGGCTTGTACGGTACCGTTATCCTCAGAACCTAGTTATTAGCAGGCGGGCATATTCTGGAGGGGGAACCTGCAATTTATGTTTTAACAATTGATGCCCATTTTGGCAGGGGGTTCATTCCTGTCTGCCTCCTTGTATTGACTGCTCAACCGACATTTTAGTCTGCTTCAAGCTGAGGCTTATGTCTGGCAGTGAGGTTGCTGCCGTAAGGGTAGTAATGTACATTGACTCGTGTTTGAGGGGCAAACTCATTGTGAGTTCATGGTGCTCTTATGTTATTTTAGGCGGCCAACTCTGACGAGATTTTCTATAGATGGGAGCGACACAGAGATGTTTTTGTTTAAATAAAACTTATTTATATAATCTGTGGTTTGGTTGTTTGCTCGCTATCGCATCAGTTTGTCAGTTTGAGTTTCTCTGTAGTTGAAATAGAATCGTCATCAACCCATGACACCGAGCCATCCGCCCAGTGGACTTTGTATTGCTTTTTGCCATTTCTCTTGCGGGATGTGATGACTCGCTTAATGGGGTAGTATACATCCCCTGCGTTATCCTTGAATCTGTCTTTATGGTCCACTTTAGGGGGTGTTGGGTTGACCGCGGTTTCATTTTGCCTTTTGTAGTATGGCCTTAGCCTGTTTACGTTTGTAAGGCGTTTCAATATGCGGCCTGTGTTAAGATCCTTGAGACGAACCAGGCAATCTGATACAATTTCTGTAATAACGTGGGGGGTTGAGTACATGTATGAGAATTTACCCAGGGGTTTCGCCTTGTATTTGGGATCGTATATGACTACTTCTTGTCCCACCATGAAATTGTGAGGCCTTGCTTTGCTATCCAGTTTTGCCTTCATTCTGTCTGTGTATGATTTGTTGTGCTCATTAGCCATTTCTCTGACAATTGAGAGGCGTTGCTCAAGATCATGAAGGTAATCCGTGGCTGATAGGGGTAGGTTCGGGGCACTTTGGTGTTCACTATCAATGGGTAGCAGGTTTGGGGCATGGCCGTAAAGTAGACGATATGGGCTGTCGCCAAGTCTTGATGTGACAGATGTTCTCACGCTGTACAGAGCAAAAGGTAAGAGTTTGTGCCAGTTTTCGCTGTTTGTGTCTACATAACAGGATATAACGGACTGTAGCTGTTTTTGGATGCGTTCAACCCGGCCATTTGCTTTCGCGTTCACGCCTGATGTGAACGTTTGTTTTATCCCCAGTCTTTTGTGTACCTCGTTTGTGAGTTTTGACAGGAGAGGAGTTGCATTATCGGAATGCACTGCTATTGGTGGGCCGTACCTGGTGTAGACATGTGTAATCAATGCATCAACAATGTCAACACTTGTTTGGTCCTTCATTGGTATGGCCTCACAGAAGTTTGTGAGCATGCAAATAACGGTGAGTATGTACTCGTGGCCCTCATTTGAAGGTTTGATTTTGCCAATGACATCAATCGCGATATGACTGAAGGGTCTTGGAGGTGTATCAAAGACCTGCATTGGGTGGTTTGGGTGAGCCACCCTTTTCTTTCGCATGCATATGTCACATGTTCTGACATATTCTGCAATCATTTTTGTCATGCCTCTCCACCAATATTTGGAATATATTTTGTCGTAAAGGACATTTCTGCCTACATGTGAGCCGAGTAGTACATTGTCATGTAGTAGTGCAACAACTTTCTGCTGCATGTTAGTGGGGATGACTGTCTTTCCTTCCATCTCGACATATTTTGAGCCCTTCTTTTTAAAAGATGGGTAGAAAACCAAGATGTCTTTTTCGAGTGACATGTGGTCTGCATATGTCAAGGTGAGTTTCTCGCGAATGGGATCATTTGGCAGTGTTTTATTTTTCAGAAATGAAATTATGTCTGAACAGAATTCGTCACCTGCTTGGCCTTTTGAGATAGTGAGTTTATCCATGTTATCTGATATGTCTTGCGCATCAGTTTGAGGTTGCGTTTTAGTACTTGTTTGATGTGTTTCATTGCTCTGCTTTTGAGTAGCATCACTGTCGTTGTTAGTTGGGGCTTTTTGATTACCCACAGCCTTTGACCTTGTTACTGCAGTATTTTGTGTGACTTGTCCACCTTGTGGGAACAGCAAGTCTTTACCGAGTTCTGGACAGTCATTGTCAGGCAGGGTGATGTCTGACTCTAATCTAGAGACATAGTCTGCTAGGTAGTGGGTCTTACCTTCATGGTATTGGATGTCGTATGAGAATGACTGCATGAAAAGTGCCCACCTTTTGAGTCTAGGACTAGGTGCTTTGTGTGGTGCCTCAAAGATATGGACCAATGGGGCATGATCTGTAATGATTGAGATGTGGTATCCCTCGATTGTTGGCTCAAAATGTTTGAGTGCGATGTATATTGCTAGTGCCTCTTTCTCTGATATAGAGTAGTTTTTCTGGGCCGCATTCATTTTGGCTGTGTGGAAAGCGATTGGGCGATACTTGTCGTCAATCTTATGACATAGGGCTGAGCCAACTGTGTCGTCACTGGCGTCTGTCAATATATACAGCGGTTTGTCGTATTCAACATGCACAAGTATGGGTGGGCTCATTAGCAGTATTTTGAGTGCTTGAAAGCTGCTTTCTGCGTTTTCATCCCAATGGAAGCGTGCACCTTTCATGGTAAACTTGTTCAGGTGCTTTGTCATTTCGCTCATTTTGGGGATAAAAGCTGAGTAGTACTGGATCAGGCCTAGAAATCTGCGGACACCTCTGACGTTTGTTGGTCTTGGGAAGTCCTGAATCTTATCTAATAGTCTCTGTTGTGGTTTGATGCCATTTGGTGTGAGGACATGTCCGAGGAATTGGCATTCATCCACTGCGAAGTCACATTTCTTTGGGTTAAGTCTGAGACCTCTACTGGCTAGTCGCGTAATGACTGTCTCCACATCTTTAACGTGTTGTGCATGTGAAGGAGAGAACACCAGGATGTCATCTAGATATGTTGCTGCGATGATAGGATCTAGTCCTCTCAGCACATGGTTAATAGCTCTACTGAAACTCCAGCCTGCGCCTGTTAGGCCAAAAGGCATGCGTCTGAACTGGTAGGTGTTGTTCTGAGTAGTGAAAGCAGTGTATTGTCTTGACTGCTCTTCCATTTCCACCTGCCAGTACCCAGAGATCATGTCCAGAGATGTGAATATAACTGGCTTTTGGCAAGCTACCAGATTGAATAGGTGTTCTCTTGTCCTGAGGGGAAATGGACGTTTGATCGACATGGCATTGACTTTTCTATAGTCTATGCACAGCCTGTATGCCCCACATTTCTTTTTCACCATTACTATGGGCGAGCTGTAAGGGGAATCACTTTCCTCTATGACTCCAGCATCGAGCATTTCTTTGATTTGCTCATCAATAATGCCTTGTATTTTTGGTGATGCCCGATATGGTCTGGTTGTGGGTGGCGTCTGCCCTGGCTCAATTTCAATCTTCATGGGTATGTCTGTGTAATGTCCTAGTTCTGACATGTCTGTAGCAAAAGCCCATCTGTTTTTGTGAAGCATGGTAAGGAAATTTGACTTTTCTTCTCCTACCAAAACAGATGTGTCCAGGTTAAACAACTCTTCTTGTTTGTCATCCTGTGTGATGCTGTTTTCCTGAACACCCATTGGGGTGTTTACGGTAGCGATCACCGTGTTAGGTTTTATGATTCTCTGTCTACTTGTTGTATTAAGAAGTTGAACCAAAACTCTGTTATTCTGTACAGTAGACAAGGTATGTGCGGTCCACATTGTGCCGTCACAGTTGTCAAATATTGGTCGTACTACCACATCTGTACCGTCATGCATGTCCCCATCGGTGGCCAGGGGCAGTACCAATTCTGATTGTGGTGGGAGTACTATTATGTCAACTGTTCTTGCCTCGACTGGTTTGTACAGAGTAATGGTATCTGATGCAAAATCTATATTGGCATTTGTGACATCAAAGAAGGTCCTACCCAAGATGACACTGTGTGACATGTTTTTCATGACATAGAATTGAGATTTGTATTGGATGTTTCCTACTCTCCATCTCAATATTGCTTTCCTTTTCAATTTGTATTCTGATCCATCTGCTAGGGTAGCCACATCGTCGATGTGTCTGCTTTTTATGACGGCCCTCTTCGAAAGTTTTGAGAATACCGATGCTGAAATAAAATTATCACTTGCTCCTGTATCTATCATGGCTGGGACTACAGTTCCACCTAGGGCGATAGTGATTATTCTCGATCCCTTTTCTCTCTTTCTTAGTTTGATTGTGACCTTTGTGGCATGTTGCTCGGCTGTTTTTTCAGTGACGGCCAGTCTCTGGGGCCTGACCCGGCCGTTGGAACAGGGGCCCTTTCGCCGTTTAAAGGCCGGTGTCCCTGCTGCCTCTTGATTTCTCTACAATCTGAGGTCCTGTGAGCACATTCACCATGGAAAGAGCAATACAGTGATTTGTTGCTGTCATATGTAAGTCTCTCTCTGTACTGAGGAGGATTGTTCTGCCTCATATCGTTGACAGATGGTCGTCTACTATCCTGCCATCTTTCTAGCCTATCACTTGGTTGCCAGTTAAGGTTATTGCTGTTGTTTTGTCTCGAGTGATTAGGTCTATAATGGTCGTTTTGCCTTCTCTCAGAGCTGCTGATGACAATGGCCTCAAATCTCTTAGCCATGCGAACTGCTTCTTCAAATGATTGTGGATCATGAATAGCAACCATTTGAGCCAGTTCTCCATTAAGGCCACAGAGGTATGCAGATAGCATGGCCTCTGACGGAGCCTGTAGGGTCAACTGGATTTTTCTGAGAGCAGCAGCGAAGTCCTGAGAGTCCTGGCCCTGGCGTTGTTGTACCTCTAGTAATTTCTTCGATCTAAGCCAGGAAGGGACAGACTTTTTGAATGTCTCTATTGCCAGATCTTTGAAACGTTTATAGTCTCTTTTCTGGTCCTGCTCTAGTTCCATAGCCCATGCATGAGCATTGGATTTGAAAGAGGCGAGCGCGGTCTCAAGAGTTAGCCTTTTTGACCATCCATATATGTCTGCTACATTCTCCAGTTGGTCAAAGAAAACTGTTATATCTTCCCTCTGTCTAGCTGAAAATGTTGGGATTGGTAGGTTAGGCAACTTAATTTTCTGAGTAGGGCGTTGGCGTACCTTTTTCTTCTCAATAAATGTAGGTTCCTCATCTGCTGACTGATAATCACCTTCTCCACTTTCTGCCC
The DNA here is from genome assembly GCA_936440205.1 of Lepidonotus clava. Classification (NCBI taxonomy): domain Eukaryota; kingdom Metazoa; phylum Annelida; class Polychaeta; order Phyllodocida; family Polynoidae; genus Lepidonotus; species Lepidonotus clava. Next base: position 31,433,863 of record OW387149.1, on the reverse strand, counting down.
CATCTCCCGCATTGGAGCCTGCCTGTTCCTCCTCTATGAGAACTTCCTCCTGTTCCTCTACTTGATCCTGTTCCTCTAAAGCCTCATTGTCCTGTTGTGCTGGATCTACGTGGTTCTGTTCTGGGTCATCCCCAGCTTGGTTATTTAAAGGGTCTTCCCCGTTTTGTCTAGCTGCCATTGTATTTCTCCTAACTGGTACAAATGTCAGTTCAAAGGGCGGTACTGGACCTTGACTTCTGAGTCCTACCCGTCTGAGTAGGTTTCTGAGACTCCTGGGGGGAGGCGTGGTTGCAGGTAGTGCATGCAATTATGGGTAATGGGAAAACGTATGTAGGGCAATATGACCACGTATTATACCAACGCAAACAGACAAGGTTATCAACTGCAAGTCACAATGTATTTCTTCCAATAAGTGTGTCCAAAGTGCTAATAAAGGTTTTTCTCCACCATGTGCGCCGGGGAGGCATAGAGTTTATGTCGGATGATAACTCGAATTGCTGACCGGCGTGTTTATAAAGGGTTGCTAGATAGTAGAGTACTGTAAAGGTACTCCCCGCTGAATACTGGATTCTCACGGTAACTTTGGACAACTTATGTAAAGGAAGAGCCATACGTTCAAATACAGTTTCAAACCTTTATTTCTGATAAGCATACAATAGGTGAAGTGTTCCGTACAAATACCATACAGTGTTGGTGAGTGGTACCAAAGTGACAATAATAACGCCCCTCTGAGCGCCTACCTCTATACTCCAATCAGAGTCCGTGCCAACCGCTAATCCGGCGCTGAGCCTAAGTCCTCCAGGCCTGCTGTAGTCCTTAGTCTGGTGGTCTGGCAGAGTGGCTGGGCCAGGTAGAGTAGTGGCTTCCGGTCTAGTAGAGTGTCCAGTGAGGTAGTCCAGGGGTATGCCTTTCAGAGGGGGCTCCAGGAGAGTGTGTCCCTACAGTGGCAGGGATCCCCTTTATACAGATCCTCTCCTCCTGGGAGGAGGGGGCCTGTATGATGTCATGGGCTATATTTAGCAAGTGATATCACCATCCAGTCTCCTGATTGGTCGACTGATGGGGAGGGGTTGTTTGTGCAGGCCAGAGAGGAAGAGGGGGAGTTGTGCACGGATTGCATCATCTCCCTGAGTGGGGAGGGGTGGTTTGTGGAGGCCTCTGATTGGCGGATGAGAGCCCCAGAGGGTGGGGTGGCAGGTGCATGGGGCGAAGCCCAAGCATACCCATGGTTGTACTCAGTCACTGTCTGGCAGCTGTACGGTTCACAACAGGTGGTGCTTATATACTACCTTACACTGACATGGTTATACATAGGTATATGGGAGGTTGTGTCTGCAAAGGTAGTCTTCTAGGCATTTTGTGTTTGGGACTGGTTGCAGTCCCGACACAGCTGCATTACATTTAAGCCCCATTCGCCCTGGTCGATGTTTCTATCGCAGAGAACCATCAAAAGTTTATCTCATGCATTCACAAGTAATCTCTGGTGTGACAAAATGATCTCAAGATTGCTAAATTGAACGCATAGCATTCACACTGAGTATAAAGGTACCTTGCGAACATTTTCACATGCAGTCACATCTAGAATCGCGCATGTTCTGTACGAAAATATTCAACATGTTAAATAATTTCGCAATGGACGATAATCTAACATTCCTAGCGTTCTCAGATAGTAGAGACCTGCGACGACCAGTGCCCATATCTTCGTAACTGATTTGGCTGATCATGGAAAATTTGATTAGGGCCCCATGATCAGTGTTTTTGCTTTTTACCAAAATGTAAAGTGTTATTGCAAAATATTGTCAAAGAGGAATTATTAGGTGTAAAATTCATTCATGATAGAAACAAATTCTGATCATGGGACCATGATCAAATTTTCCCTGATCAGCTAAATCAGTTACGAAGATATGGGCCCAGGGCGAAAGGGGGTTTGGCAGTATTAAGCCCCACTCGCCCTGGTCGATCTTTCTGTTGCAGAGAGCTACGAAAAATGTATCTTAAGCATTCGCAAATGATCTCAGGTGCGACAAAATGATTGTATGCTAGCGAAATTGATCGTATAGCATTCATACTGAGAAGAAGGCCCTCTTACGATCATTTTCGTATGCAATCTCGTCTCAAATTGCACAGGATCTCTACGAAAATATTAAACATGTTGAATAATTTCGCAAGGAAAGAGGTTGCAGAGGGCTACGATAACCCAACGTTTCGAACGTTCGCAGATCGCAGAGATCTACGACAAACCACTTTCACCACGGCGAGTGGGGCTTTACACTTCTCAACTTCAGCTGTGATAATGGTAACGTCGCAGAGAAGTGGCATGATTATTAGAAATAATTTTCTCTGTTACACATATGTAAAATACTCGCAATGCGATATGAGCTGCGACGTGAAGGTGTCGCAGTGAAGCTGCACATATTGGAGATAAACTTCTTTGTTTGACAAGTGGGACATGTCCATGCTCCAAATTACCACTTTTTAACAAATATATCATTCTTGTATGTGAGTTTTCTGGGACATACTCATATCAAGTCGATATCACAATTCAAGAAGCATAGGTGTAAACAAGCCTTTAAAGGCCACTTAGGGGTAAACACTATGTAACATGTGACTGCGATAAGACTTTGAGTCATATGCTCTTGATTTGATATTACAACAGGGTAGTGGAAAAGAAGTGTCATGGGCTGTACCTTAAGGGGTTTTTACACCTATGTGGCTTGAGCTGCGATATCGGCATAATATGAGGATATCGCAGAAGATTCACACACAGGAGCGAGGTTGGCTATTTTGAGTATTTCACACGTGTCTAACCAAGACTTTTATTTCTAATACGTGTGACTTCACTGCGACATCGTCATATCACCGGTCATATCACATAGTGTAAACCCTTTTTCGGCTAAAAAATGTTTGACAAGCTTCATTATGTTATGGAGGAAAGTTGCATGAAGCAATCTTCATATTTTCTTCAAGTTATAGTTTTTTTTGCTCGTACAGGCAAATTTTAAGATTGCTTGATTGTGACCGATATCTAACATGGTTGGGTATTTTCGAAGTGACAGTTTTCCGATAGATTTCTGTTTATATCGGTCGATAGGAAAATATTTTCTGGTCGATTCAACGGTTTCTTTTTTAGTTGAATCACTCAATGGGTACTCCCTTTAGTCTGTAGTCTATTTCTCCGCCACCAGTGGCGCTGGTATAGCCATATACCCACTCTCCTTACATATAAAGGTACATCTGAGCACTTATACAGTTCCTATAGTCATATAGAGTTTCTTAATAGTAGCCTATGTATGTTCCCATATGCGTTACTCATACTTGGCATGGGGCATGGGTAAGCGCTATCTCTTTCCAAAAGATACTCATATTTGATCCTTCATACGTGAAGGATTCCATAACAATCAATATCGACGAAATGATCCGGAAGATATGTATATCCTTCATTTCGCGTTCCCTTATGTAACGGCTGGTTTTCTTGCTACCTTTCTTCCCTTGCAAAGTTACAGCCATTGAAGACCTGAGAATGCCTTCATATATATATCATGTTGCCAGTTTAAAAGCCTAATATGCATGTTAAGGCGTTTCTGTGAAGGATATTAATATGTAGCCCTTTTCACCTTAACATAGAATCATACCTCTGTTATGCCCATTTCACTGAACCTACTCATGATTGCTGACAACATGTGATAATTTCCTCATCCTGAGGTATCTGTCCATATTACCTAAACTAGCTATTTAACTAAGTGAAATGACAAGAGACACGGATGTATATTCCTAATAAAATGTCGTACAAAGAAAAAATCATGTCTGGATGATGCTTTTTACTCGCTCATTTGTAATGAGTATGAATATGTGATGATTATGAATAGATACAAGAGCAAATCTGTGTGGCTGAGAAGTCCCTGTAAACCTTGATAACCCTTTTTTCCTGACTGGGGCGATACATTTTTTTTCTGGAGTGATGGCCCCATTTTCTTGTCAAGAGAGATAAAGATATCAAGTAGGCCTAAACTCGCAGCTCCTAAAATCAAACTGTTCTTGATATTATCATGAAACTACATTTGGGGTTTGAATTAGTGTTTTCTTCAGTTTATTTTTATTCAATAATGTAATCCATGATTTACATTAATATATCCCCTACTTACATCATAATTCTTAATTGCTGACAGCTTTTCACAACATACATGTCAAAGCAAGAGTTCATAGATTTCACTTCAGTTTGAAAAATGACATGAAATATTCCATCACATTATTCATTTTCTACATTGCATTTGTTCAAAGGTCCTCCAATGTATGAGGGATTACACAAAAGAAGATTTCAGCAAAGACAAACTTACTTTGTTGGGAATTCCATAATCCTAGTAGTATGGTGATGTCTTGTTTATAGAGTATTACTTTAATCTTTGTTAACAGTTGCTCTAAAGATGTGCACTGTCGATGGTGGATAATCTCAAAAACCTCTACTTTCTTCGTTTTCTTTCTTTGCCATATTAGTCCTACTGCAACATACTTAAGGGAATGAACAAGTGAATTTATGAACTTTGTTGTGATTTCGCCATGAAACAAGGTTCTAGTTGTTGTTAGTTGGATGCAAAACATACTGATGTCCTTGTTGGGCATTTTTTCTTAAGAAATTCCTGGATTTTGATCAGGCAGTTTGCAGTAAAGCAACTTCATGTGAACTGTAGATGTAATAGCAGCACTACTGTAGATGCAACATCATGAGCAATGTAGAGGTATATTGCCACTTTAAGCGTATAATCACAGGTACTGTAGATGCAATTAATATCTCAGGCAGTGCAAGCTTAAGAGAAATGTCACAGGCAGTGTGGATGAGGTATCACAGGCAGTATAAATGAGATATCACAGGCGCTGCAGATGAAATATCATAGGCTATAGATATAATATCACAGTCTTTGTTATGTAATATTGTTGACACAGTAGAATTAAATCCATGGTCAGTGTAGAATAATATTCCTTGCATAGTAGAATTAAAACCATAGCCTCTGTAGATATAACATCCTGTTTAATTGAGATGACATGCCATACGTGCTGGTAAATCCATGGTCACATTCATTGTGATATCACTGACTACCATCAATGTAAAACCATTGTCAATGTAGATGTAACATTGCGGTCACTGTAATCCTACATTGTAGACACTATAGACTATGGTCACAGTACATGCAATACCATGGCTGCTGCACATGAAATGTCAAGGACACCATAGATATAATAATCACTAAGATGGTGGATTTAGAATCTCCTGGTACTGTAGTTGTGAAACAATTGGTACTGTTGATGTGATATCACAGGCACATTAGGTGTAAACCATAATTACTGTAGATGTAGTATCATGGCTGATAACATGACATAGACACTGTAGATATCTCCGGCACTGTAGATGTAAAACAGTTGTCACTGTTGACATGATATCCATTGTCAAGCACAAGAGACAATAAAACATTGGTCACTGTAGATTTAACACCATGCATTTCCATGTTCACTGTGGATGTAATAAAGGTAGATATAAATCCATGGTTACAGTAGATTTGATATCGCTGGTACCCTGTCTGAAAGGAATAGCATTCTAGAATGCGCATCGAAGCGCATTACAACCGCATTCTAGAATTCGCCTCTGTACCAGCACTGGAGAATATGGTTTGCTTCACTTCACTTCCAAAGCACTGTCTGAAATGTGCTGTGCTGTTATTATATGAATCTGTGTTGTTCACATACGAATCCGTGCCGTTATTATACGAATCTGTGCAGTTATTATACAAATACTTCTATGGGGAAGTGGCTGGATGTGGCAGTGTGAAAGGGCCGTATTCTGGGATGCGCATCATGTCAGTGCGGTTCACTTCGCTTTGCTTCACTTTGCTTCGCTCCCCAGGCCAAGTGTGAAAGGGGTATAAGTAATTACCCAGTATCCAGGAAACCTTCCTCAGCTTGACCAGCTCTTGATATTAATCCTCCTGTAGTTGTTGTTTTTCTACTGAAAGCAAGACGGGAAACACTAGCTGTACAAATTGCAGGTCTTCTTCCCCATTGTCCTGGGGTAGTATATCGCCATCTATGGGGCCCTTGATTGGGGGGGTCCCCATGTCGCATGTCAAAGATGAGAAACGGCGCTGTTGCCGTGTTGAATTTAAAAATGGGCCCTGTCAATTGTCACTATTAGCTTTATCACATGTTGATTATAAGAAAGGCTCTGTCGCCATGTCAAACTTAAGAATAGCCCCTGTCGCGTGTCGGTAAGCAGAAAATAGGCCATGTCACCATGTCAATTTTAGTGGTCCAGACCCATATCTATTGCTGAGACGAAGCGACTGGTATTGCCCGCCTTGTCCTCTTCTTTTTTTAAATGTGAAAAGGAGACGGAGCGCTACCAACCCACAGCCTTGGTAGGGTGTGGACCACTCCAGGAATAAGATGCATGTAACACCTGTGTAATCCATGACTGTAGTAGAGAACTTGGCCACAAAACAATCCAGGGACATTTGAATCAGCTAACCAGTGCTCGACGGATGAGCTGCCTCTCAGATGTTGTTCCTTCATGAAGAATCAACATCCTGGCCATTGCTTTGTATTGACATGTTTTCAACTAAGCAGGGTTGACAGAGATTAAATTCAATGTGTAAAGATTATAGACTCTCCAGTAAATGGGAGGTCTTTCTTGTTAGAGAATGCAACAGAGTTTGAGAATAAGGTATCGCTCATGATGACTGACGTGCAACAGCTCGAAGGCCATCCCACGATTGACCCGTTCATCATGGCAGGTTCATAATCATATAATGTAAATTGCACTTTTTTATACTTCAAGTTCTTCTTTCCCATAGGGATACTCCTTGTTGAGTCCAGCAGGTTTTACAGCCCATAGTTTGCCAAATAACCTGAAAATAGAAAGAAACACATAATCAGGCCTTTTCAGACATTTATCATCACCTTCGGTGGGAATACTGCAAGTATTCACTGCTGTAAAAAAAGGGAAACATTACTTGTTATAGTCTACTATTACTTTGATATTGATTAGGTGTAATAAATATATTACCAACTGGTCCTTTACATTATATTGGTGTGTCATCAGATCTTGCAGTGGCGGATTTTGAGGGGGGCGTGGGGGTGCCCCTCCCCCTGTTTTGGCTAACTTTAGACTTTATTAATGTTAAATTCGACTAAAACGTGATTAAGGACAAATCTTTCCAATAGCAGCCTCCCCCCCTCTATTTTCAAAATCCTGAATCCGCCACTGCCTTGGCCTGTCAGGGTAGGTCAGGCTTGTTTCCCTGACTCGAATTTGGGATTAAAGCCCGCCCATACCCACTAGGCAATTTTAATGGCAACTGGCGACTGGCGACTGGGAGAATCAGCCGATTCTTAGGATTGCCTGTCAGTATGGTTTATTGAAATGTGCATGTTTGATCTGAATTGGCTCTAAAATCGGCCAATATTAAGGACAGAATCGGCCGATTTTAGGGCCGATCTGTCGGCTGATATTAAGGGCAGAATCAGCCAATTTTAGGGCCGATCTGTCGGCCGACTCAGAGATCGCCTAGTGGGTATGGCGCTTTAGAACACACCTTCCATTTCTCCCTACCACGGATAGCTGATTTACTGTTATTTAAGGCACCTGCAGGTTAATTTTGACTGATTTTGTAGACAAAAGCTCATTGAAAACTATAGAACATTTACAACAATTTGCTATAAATCTTTCTTAAATGAATCGATTTTCAAATCAACTTGAAAAATGTCAAATACATATAGATACCAAATGGAAAAATAGTCAATGCTAGTTTTCCATCACATTAGACCACAACGTATGCCATGATTATTGAAAATTCCTATACTTAAGCATTGTAACTTGTCTACAAATTTCCCAGAATGCACCTTGATTTAGGCTAGTCTGCAGATGAATTACAATAAATGAGCTATCCATGGGGGGGAGAGGACCCAAAAACTTTAAGCACATGTAGAAAAAAACTAGAAAAATACTCGTTTCTAGTTTTCTAACAATATTATATTAGACCACAAAGAATGACATGATGAATGGAAATAATACGCTTAAGGCATGTGACTTGTCCACATATTTCTCAGCATGCATCTTGATCTAGGCTAGTCTGTAGGTTGGTTGGTTATTGGTTGCTTTACACCCTAATTAACTGCCAGGGTCATATCAAGGGTGGTGATGGTGATCGAATCTATGAGAAGGTAGAGACCATACCCCTACACTTTTACCGAGGCAGGTGTTCTTTAATGTGCATGGTCCCATAGACAGGGCCATACACACAACAGCCGGTGGCTCTCTAGGAGCCTTTGATAACCCAGTTGTTGCCACTGGGAGACATACAGAGGGGTATAGCAGTCCAGCACAGCCCAGGATCGAACCCAGGCCGCCCACACAACAGGCGAACACTCTAACCACTTCACCACCCCGCACACCTTCTAGTCTGTAGGTAAGATGCAGAAGACAAGTTATCTATGGTAGGGAGAATTATATCTTTATCTAAGCAACACTGCTTAGGTAATTCTGACCCCTTCCACTAATCATAGTTTCCAGCAACTATATGAATTAAAATTGTCGATAGTGTTCAAACATAAACCACGAATGCTGTTTTTGGCTTTGCTTAATCTCAAAAGTATATCGCCATAAGTAGAGTCTGATGCTGGTGATTTAATTTTTGCTTGATTTTTTCTGGAAATATGGCATTAAATTACACAGCCTTCGAACAATTCGAAAGAGAGTTGTTTTACCTTTTCTAATAATATATAGCATATATATATATATATATAAAATCTTTATTTCCATTTTTGATCTTTAAAATTGGCACCAGAATCGTGGAATAAAGGCTTAAGAAAGTAATAACCTTCAGTTAGGACTGAGCATTGAAGAGCAAAACGCAACTAACTCCAGCTTTAGGAAGGTGAGGCAAGAAATATTCAGGTCACAGCACAGTTTTGATCAACGCAGTGACTTGAATTAGGGAAATGATAATTACATTTTATTAAGACAGCCTTAGTATCCGTTCTACTGAAAACTTTATCAAAACATTAAAGGTTGGTTCGATGGAAATCCCCAAAGAACTATTAAGCTGGTAAAATACAAATGACAAAGTTTCTAAATATTTTCAGATTCCATTACAACAAGATTTGAGAGACATAACTTTAAATCCTTTTAGCTTTTCTAGACATTCAATGCAGAACTGGAGAACATTAGCATCAATTAAAGCTGAGAAATGTGTGTTTTTAGCAATCCATTGTGTGAATCATTAATTAAAGGCAAACGGCTGAACTGTAGGAAACAGAGAAGAGATAATGCCATGTCTGATATCATGTGGTGTTGTTGTTAATGATAATTTTAGATACTCATGAATCTAAGAATATTTCTCCTCAATGAAAAAATATCTTTGCCTTGTTAGATATACTCTTTGTACTATGACAAATATAATCAAGAAGAAGAAAGTGCAATGAAAAATATCTGGAATGTTAACAGATATGAGCGAGAGCAACTATAAGTGACCAGGCCCGTACCTAGGGGGGAGGTGGGGGTGGTGGGCCACCCCCCCTCCCCCCCCCCCCACAGAGAATTACTCATAATTAGTTCCACCCAGGTAGGAATATTCCCTCAAAAGTCTTTAAAACAGATAATCAAAAATACCAGGAATTCCATGGAAACATCTTATCTACTATTCCTTTTCTTTTCAAAAACCTTTGAAATGCCACATTAAAATGTAAGATATTTCCATCCAACAGTTAGGTTTTTAAACATATTCTAAGCAGGGGCGGGGGAATGTTAGGATATCATGTCATTAACCCCATTTCTTTACCAAGAATCTTAAATGTGCCACCCAATATCAGATTCTGTTCCATCCGTTTTGTGAGAGGTTTGATGAGTTCCAGTTTAGTTTTGTATGAAAAATGGAATATGCTGTTTGATAGATACACAAAAGGTTACTGATTTGTCTCATAAAATAAAAACTTAGACCTAAATAAAAAAAATTAAAACACCCCTTCCTTGAGAAGAAAAAAGATCACTATACAAACTTTTGTTTAAGGACAGGAAAAGGCATTGATGTTCAAACAAGATTCACAAGTTCTGTAAATCTTGGTTAGTTATTTTCATGAATATAAGCATCATCTAGAGAAAAACCTTTACCTATCATCACATATCTTGTGGGGTTGCCGCAGCACAGAGTTTTCCCCACTATCTATTTTCATTTTAATAGAGATTTTGCTTGAAGCATTATATTTGATTTCATATGCACCGGGGGCATTCTGCTTTCCCTCATATCATACAATTCTTTGTGGATCTTATTAAGTATTTTGCCTATATCATTTCCCCCAAAACAAAGAAGAGTTCCACTTTATGAAAGTCACCACCGCCCCGTAGTGAACCCTGGGTACGGCCCTGAGTGAAATGAAGAAAATATCTCATTTTACAAATATTCCAGTAGATTCAGACCCTATTCATGATTGTATTAAAGCCTCATACCTGGTAGGGGTTCTTACCAGCGGCTGTTGACCGGTGATCGCATCGGCCAACAATTCTCCCTACCAAGGATAGCTGATTTACAGTATTTTAAGTACCTGCAGGCTAATTTTGACTTATTTTGTTGACAAAACAATTGGAAAACCTATAGAAAATAATCAAATAATTGTCATATATCCATCAATAAATAATGAATTTTCAAACAACATAGAAAATATTAAATATATATAATTATGTCTACAAATCAAAAAATAAAGATGACTGGTTTTTCACTATATCCAAGAACAAATGATGTGACTAATGAACGAACTATACTAAAGCTTTGTAATTTGTCGACATATTACCCAGAATTCAACGCAATCTAGGCTAAACTGCAGGTTAAATTCCCGAAATTGGCTGTCTGTGGTTGGGAGAATTGTCAACCCGCGAGTCGGCTGTTTCTACTAGTGGTTTGCATACTGGTTCTGCACTGTCACCCATGGAAATGCCCATGGAAACAGTGATAAACATCAAAGTTGCTTGATATTCCAGTCAGTCAATCATGCATCCATCATCTTTACCAGCGATTCTGTTATAGCTATAGCTTAACAGGGGTGTAGATGGGGGGTCCTCCCCAACCAAGAATATGACGTTATTATAAAGTTATTATAATGTTCTGTTTAGTTCTGCTTTGGTTCTTATTATGTTATTTTGATGGCACCCAAAAACTTAATTAGAACCTAACATTGCAATGTCGCATTGTAATGTTATTGTGACATTCTTGTAACATTCTTTCATGTTATAATAACGTTATTATAACGTTCATTATTAGTAAGGTCTCAACTTCACTCAAATATAATGTTATTATAACATTGTTTTTTCAGTAAGTCTCAACTTTACCTTAAATAATGTATCGCATGTGGCTATATTTCTGACATTCTTGTCGATTTTAAGAATCCTAAATGTCTCTTGTCGAATTTAAGAAATGCCCCATGTCATATGGTTTGTTGTTTTTCATGTCATTAAACTCCATGTCGCATGTTGGATTTAAGAAATGGCGATGTCGCCCCGTTGATTTTAGTGGTTTTCACCCATTATAACATAACTATATCTATAACATAGATAGAGGATACATAGTTTAATGATACAGCTAGTGACCTTGTGCACGTGTTTACGTACTTATCAACAAAAAATAGCTGAGAAATGTACTAGTATTACAGAGGCTTATGTTACTTTCACTCTAATAATTATCATGGGTATAGAAGGAGAAGTGAAAAGCAAAAAGTGCTGAAACAGCGGTCTATAGATAAGGGGCTAAATAGGTGTAATATAATAGGTGTTAAAAAGTGTTCCTTTGGTTCAGTAGGGTTGTTTTGCTGATAATGATATTGATGTGGATGAAGGGGGTATTTCACTATACGTCTTGAGCTGTAATATCAGCGCAATATGATGATATTACAGACAATTAGTAGAAGAATTACTTTTCTTGGCTACTGGGTACCAGCAGGAGGTTATCAGTGTAGCACACCGGGAATTTTCTTGGCTGCTGATGCCCGGCGTGTACACCAATTAACTTATGGCTGGTACCCAGTGGCCCACAAACGTCAGTCTCCTCCTAATTTTGATGCAGAAATGACATAAGTGTTTGAAAGTGGCAACTTTGAGTATTTTTAGACACTTGTAATCAAAAAACTTTGTCTTTAGTATGTGTGATGTGTGAACATCGTCATATCGCAGATCATGTCATAGAGTGTAATACCACCTTCAAAGCAAGTTTAATAGCATAAGTATAAATCAGGCTCATGCCATTAGAATAGATAAACTTGTGATGAAGATTCGAATAGATGACCTTATCAGGAAGATTTGAATAGATAAACTTATTTTGGTGATGACAATAAGACCATCCCATATTGGGTGTATCCCAGGGTTGGACAAGGGTGACTCCTAGAGTTTGGGGTTACTGAAATAACCCAGAATTACATTTTTCTCTATCCCGAAGTACCAGTGAAACATTATGATTTATTACATTTTACCAATTGACAGATTTGTAGGTTTTCCAGTCAATCCAAACACTGTATTTCAGAGCAAAATGGGGTTGGGCATCATAAGTTAGCCTGACAGGCTTTCGCATTGATTTCTATGGGGAAAAAGGCCAATATATAAAGCTGTTTTTTTTTTATTTATTTTTTAGGATTTTTATACAGGCTAAGTTCACTTTTATCAAATGTTCTTTCACTTAGTCCTGTCGATCATTTGGGCACAATTCCGTGCAGGGGTCATCCAAATGTCCTTATTTCCTTGCCTCACTAGGGAGACTCCACTTGGGGTGTCCACTTGGGGAGTCCACTGGGGGACTCAAACCTACAAATGTGAGGAGCAATTCGTTAACCAAATTGCTTCTGCTAATTTTGTATTCTGCAACTACCTTGGTGCAATAGGCATGGAGGCAATTTTGAAAACATCTTATGGTAAACTTTAATGATGGTGTAAACTAGGATGGGCTTATTGTTGCACACTGGTCAGTACATGGTTATTACAACTTCCAGCCAGGAATAGATGCATGTAAGCATGTATTGGATTGTGATGGTTGTTGATTGTTGGGCAAAGTTAGTGTCAGATTTCTTCCACGGGTATAAAGGCCACTTCCCCTCAAAGGTGATTAATACTGCGATCCGTAAACAAGCTTTCAACCCAAATCAAATCTCACCGGCATTTATTTACGTAAGAAATATTATGCATAGAAATGCATTGTTGGTTTGGTCAAGGTCACTAACTGTATCATATATGTATATACCTGAATAATCCATTATTTTGCCTAACCTGACATGATAAGGTTGAACAAAACAATTGTGGGTTGGCGGTCTTTTGTTCATTATAATTCTCATTACCACAGGTAACTGCTTTACAGAATTTTAAGGACCTGCAGGCTAATTTGGGCAGATTTTGTCGGCAAAATCTCTGGAAGAACTATAGACAATAAACAATTAATTGCTATTTATCCATCTATAATGAATTACTTTTCCAACAAATCAGGAAATGTACATGTATGGTGGTACCAATTAAAAAAAATAACAATTGCTAGTTTTATTCCATGTTTATCTAAAATTAATGGCACAATTCATGAAAATGTATATAGTTAAACCTTAAGTTTGGTCGACATATTACTCAGCATGCATCCTGTTCTAGGTTAACCTGCAGGTAGAATTCAAGAAACTGGCTATCCGTGGTTGGGAGAATTTAAATAAATGCATTTACAGTGCATCTATAATTTACCGAATTGATATCAAATATCCAGTATAGTTTCTGCCAACGGTTTAATTAAGTCAGCATAAACAACAATATAAACCTCGATATCTCAACATGTTGAATAGAGAAATTGAAAACAAGGGCAAACTGCGATTCACCTTAAAAATCCACCTCCTTTCCCACCCCCCCGAGGGGCGACCATCCCCCCTTCCCCCCATTGATTACCTTACATCGGCCGACCTTAAACATCTTAAGGTCACGCCAAGGTCAGGGTGGGGACCCCTGGTGAGAGGACCAGACACTAGTGTCCGTCAGGGACATCCGGGGATTCTACAGACAAAACAAACATTACACAGCAAACCAACAATGTCCGTCTAATTCAGGAACCCCCCGCCCTCCACCTAAAACCGGGCCTGTCAGGGGCACCGTGGGGGGCCCAGGTCGGCAGTAAATGGAGCCATCTGATTGGTTGGCCAGATGTGGGTAGGGAGAGCGGGGTGTTAAAAGTGGGGGTTTTGAAATGTAAAATACTGTGTTGCTTATCAGTTGTTTTACGGTAATAATATAGGGTAATATTTATCTGTTTTATATTAAGATTTTCAGTTAAAATATGCTGAAATTTTTTAAAGGAAAATAATTAAAAAGAGCGATCTGATTGGTTGGAAGGATGTTGATAGAGATTTTAGGTATCAAGAGTGGGAGGTCGAAGATGGAAAACACTGTGTCGCTTATCAGCTATTTTATGGCATTTATAGGGCAATATATACATATCACCTCTTCTTTTTCTTTTAATTAATAATCCTATGATTAACAGTCAAAGTAGAGCTTGATGTGTTTGAAGGTGAGAAATGTGGTACATGTAGTTTAATAGGGTTGTCTTAAGCTTCTGTGGTAACTCAATTATAATCTGACCCTTTTTCCATTCAATGTGATCAGCTAGGGTATACTTCGAGATATATTATTGATCTGATGAAATCATGAGATCTTCGAACACTTAAATTGAGAAGACTAGTACATACTCTTAGTCTATTGTATAGGTATAGGCACAAAACCAATTGGCCAATTAAGTCAAATAGAAACACGGTGTTCTTCCAAAATTACATTTACTTTAAATAGAGTAAACTTAAATGTTTATAAGAGAAGTCCATATTATATTGGAGCACTTGCCGGGAACCTGCTCCCGCAACACATACACGAAGCAGACACCTTGTCGCAATTAAGAAGACCTTGGTGAAGACCTGGATTGAATTTTATATCACCTACAAGTTGTATAGGTATGGCTTAACATAGCACTGCCTATCCATTAAACAGTCCGTCGATTATATTATATTATATGTAAGAAATCCTGTCTAAAAATGATATAATTGTGGGTACATTTCTTAACATATAACTTGACCTACATAAGGTCATTATTTAACACCATACACTGGGTACACTTCTTAACATAGAAGGACTACCCATGACCAGTACTATTTAGTGTTTAAAATGTCGTTATTTATAGCATTATTATGCTGAATATCATCAGGGTTCATTTCTTAACATAGAAAATGACCCATAAAATATTATTCATCATCAATTTTGTATACTACTTACACGGAAGATCATTGTCAATAAGTGTGGTTCAATTTATATATATATATATATATATATATATATATATGAATTGATTAAAAACATATTACAAATAACTCATCTGCCTCGTGTTTCTCTAAATCTTGATGATCTGATCTGTCATAATAATTATCTTGAAGTACTTTGAATGAAGATGGTGTATAAAGTACAGCAGTGGTGTAATATGCACAGAAATGATGGTTTTGAATATGACTTTATATCAAACAAATTGCAATTTATACCATTCATAAATGTAGTGTATTTACTTCCACTGTTTCGCTGTAAAGTGCCCCCATTTACACTGCCCTGAACTGGTGCACGCATTTGCCAATAATGTCTACAGATTTTTCTCTAAAAAGTGGCCAATTGTGGCAGGGAATCGAATCAAAATGTACATTTCAAAACCACACATAATATGCACTTAGAGGTGATGATGTAAAGTACGATCAGCAGAACGCAAAATGCCCTATTGGGTATAGGTTTTATTTTCCTGATATATGCCCCTTTTCAAATATCTGGATCTGCTTCTGGGAACCAACATGCTTTTGGGGGGATTACTCGTCCGAATAGTATCCCTTAGCTGTTTTTGAATTGATAACTCCATGAAGACAGAGCCTCAACCTTTCAAAGTTCTGATATTTTGCAGCCTGAATGGATCTAATATGAAATAAAATGTTATCAGTTAAAATGACAAGAAAGTAAACGCAAAAAAAACACTACTGACAGGCATATGAATCAGCATGGTCTTCACTTGTATTTTTTCTGATTATATAGGTGTAATCGTGTTTTCTCTAGGGAACATAATGATAGCGTATATATCTGATATAGCAAATGCGTTTGTATGGTTATTATTTGAGATTCTAATTTGTCATGCCCCAGTGTTGTCTATCTTTGATAAATAAGTTTTTCTTTCAATGTCGCAACAAAGGACAACGATTGGGAGTCAATATGAGTGGGAGCCCGGGTATATAACCTTTCTTAGAGGATAGACCTTTAAAAACATCCCACTGACGGTACACCGTGATGGTATACTAACTACATAATGTTTAAAAGTTAGGCCATTACAAAATTGAATTGTCCCCATATGAATATCTTCGGGTATTGATTTAATCGATTTAATTTGCATTGCAGTATCTCCCGATGTAATTGATATCAGTATTTGTTGAAATTGCTTTGTTGAGAAGCAAATCCCAATTGATAAAGAACATTTATGATTTTTTTCAATAACATTTTGCATACTCTTTAAGTGCAATACCAAAAGTCCTAATGAGAAACGCTTTCCCTAGGGGGAATGCACTCACCCATGTATCTTTAGGTCTGATTTCGATATATTTTGCGCATAATTATAATGTGTGCAACTTCTGTCATGTATTATAATACTGGAATGAGGCAGAGGCCTCAGGCATGAAGATTATAGAGGTGCACTTTTAAATTGAATAAACATTCAGTTTAATAGAAGTTGCTTGTGGCTAACCGATGGGATTAAGTTATTTATGGAACAGGTGAAGAGGATAGTCACTGAATGTTGTCAGCAATAATATAAGATGATGTTAAAACAAAATTTTTAATGACAAAATGTACCACCATAATGAAATGATGTAGGTATGCAGGGCGGATCCAAGGGGTCCTGCCCCCCCCCCCCCCCCCCACCCTCACCCCCTTTTGCTGGACCCTAAACTACAAAAAGAGGGGGAAATGTTGCATGCGTATGCGCAAATGCACACCGTTTTAGTATTTAACCTTTATGCTGACCCCCCCCCCCCTTTGGAAAATCCTGTATCCGACCCTGGTATGAAGTCGGTATAAAAGGGGGAATGAGACTGCCATTAAAATAATATGTTCTGTATGATAGTGTCACCTGCCTGTAAGGGGTACCATCACAGAGAGACGGAAATAATTGATAAAAAGTAATTTATAAGGGCTGTCGCTACAGCACAGGGTTGGAGAGCAAGAACTTAAATCAAAAGGGATATGACTTTACAGGAGATTGGTGGAATATGTCAGTGCTGGTGCTAAAGTGTGACCAAGTGTGACCAAGTGTGACCAAGTGTTAGGAACAACTGCATGCAGTATATTGAAAGGTTATTATAGTTAAGGACTGGAGCTCATATCTGTATAAGACCTTGTATACCTGTCTGATTATTCATTAATGTTGAGATCCATTGGTATGAGGACAACTTGAGGAGCTGGAGTACTGTATGACAAATACCTGTACTTCTATTGTCTGCAATTTCTTTAATAAACTTTAAACCTCTGCAAAGTGAGTCTCTTCATTCAGAATTGAACACCCTGCATACAGAAGTAATTCTACCTTTGGCTATAGCATACAATGAACATTTTGACTTGGAATAATGAACAACTGACTATCGGAATGTAGTGAATTAATATATTTATCAAATTCCCCAGTATAGAAATACTAATACACAACACTCTTGTTCAATGCAATATTATGATTGCTTGAGAACTGAATGTATACACTTGTGTTTTTGCGTGATGGTAACTATGCCAATGGGTGCTATAGACAAACTATGACGCAGCAACGCAAGTGCGTTCAATAACGATATCAAAACATCCCAAAATCACGATATGGAGACGGCAAATTTGTGCAATCTACTATAATACTAATAGGAACATAGTGCCAGTATTGCATGCACTCATGATCAGTTTTGGGGCTAGCTAGCATCCATAGTAAATCCTCTATAGAAGATTATGGGGGGAACTGAAGAGAAGGGACTAAAGCTTTGAAAACAACAGGCCGTTGTCTAAGGATAACCGTCTCGGACACAAACATTCTACAATTTCCCCCTCTTTTTCCGCCATCCGCCCGGCCTCCATTATTTATTCGGCATCGCTGGGTGGCGATAATTGGGGTACTCATCTTCATACAAAGACAGCATAGTCTTTGCCATGTCTTACATTATAATCTTATACTTATTTGAGAATCAACGGTTTGCGCCTCTATTTTGTGTCATGCAAACTATATGCCAATGGCTGTCATAGACCTGTTGCTACCATGGTGTAAAAACGCAAGTGTTTACACTTAGATGTCAAAATGTTACAAAATGATAGTATCAAGATGGCAAATTTAAGCAACTGCATACAACACTCAATATAGCCTAAATTTGGTCTAAGCAAAATGTTCTGCAATAAGAACCAAAGTGCCTTTAGTGTGTACACTCAGGTTTTCAAACCCAACCTCCATTAACAGTTAGTCCACTATAGAGGATTAGAGGATTATAGATGCACTGAAGAGAAGGAACTAAATTTTGGAAAACAACAGGCTGTCGTCTAAGGATAACCGTCTTGGATACAAACATTCTACAATTTCCCCCTCTTTTTCCCCCATCCGCCCGGCCTCCATTATTTATTCGGCGTGGCTGGGTGGCGATAATTGGGGTACTCATCTTCACACAAAGACGGCGGCCCACGACACGCCGAACACCAGCTCAGGTGATGGATCGGATGACGTCACTTCCCGTCTTTCCCAGCATGCCCCTGTTCCCATTGCCAATCACGTGACCAAGGTAGAACGCCGATCTGGACCTTAAGGGTAGCCACATTGGTTTGTACGTCTGCTGGGCAATAAGATATTCCCCTGGGACTATTTTTTCGTGTATCCCTGCGCATGTGGGCGCGATATCTTTAACCCTAAATGTCGGAAATGGCCGGAAAAGCCGGTATGGAAGTGAAGATTAGAAACTTATGAGGGGGGTCTCGACTTAAGAGCCCGTGTTTGAGTCTTTGTGAGCCCCGCAGTGGGCCATCTGTGGGTGTAGCGTTCCTCTAGGGGGCGCTACAACATATTGGACTTGTCTGCAGGTAAGCCTTACCACGTGGTGGGCTGCGAGAAAACGTCTGCAGGTCCGTCCCAAAACCGAAAACCTGCCCCCGCAGACGTCCATCAACGCCACTCTAAGCCGCTAGGGGGAGCACATGGACTGCGCATGCGCCAGATGTGCGAGATCTCGGGTTGCCACGTGCGATAACGTGATAACTGGCAAATGTTGGCCCGGCGATAATAGCAGATCTTCGAGTGTCAGAACAAATTTGGGACCTGATTCCCGTGGAGTGGGGGGTGAGTTGGTGCTAAGTGGAAACGTCCACGGGCCTAGCACCAATCGCAGGGTCAGGTTTCCCCTGCTCTCTCCGCGCCGGGGTGCCCATTGAAAACCAGGGCCGTTCTACTTCTCCGAAATACAAAACAACTTTTATTGGCGCCCTTCACCACGAACAATCCAGATATGATATGTATTTTCTGTTTTCATGCGAAATTTATTCTATTGATGTGACTTTGGTATTTGCCACTTAAGCTTTTAATTTCGTATAGGCGGGGTATAGGCTTTTATAATAATGTCTGGATTTTGTATTTAAGAATATGACTTTGTGCTCGGTCAATTTAGAGGTCTGAAACCACGTTCTTGAAGTGATAACTGCTAAGTGGCTTTATGGGAAAAAGGCCACGGTACAGATTCAACGTTAAATGCCGAGATACACCGCATCAGACCTGGAGAGGGGACAGTGTGCGCAAAAACTCTGAATTACCTGCGCGAACTTTCAACCTGTTTGGGAAAGCGGATACACTCTATCTGAAAAATCGGCGGTTAGGATTTCAAAAGGTACATTGCTGCCGTGAACTCTCATTTGATATGAGGCCGGCTTGGGTAAGTGAAAGGGAGATATGAGCGATCAAAAAACTGTCATATTCATCTCAACGAAAAGGGAAAAACGTGGAATAAGAAACTGGTAATAGTATACCTTACTTCTGAATGAAGATAGCTGAAGATTGGGACTTTGGGAGGGGGAGGGGGTGTTGTGATAGAATAACAAATTTGTTTAGATGAAATAAAAGATCGAAAGTCGGATATCATAATAACACTCTGTCAGAATTTAAATCATGTTAAGAAAATAAACACTTGCAAATTCATTGAATTTTCCTAACGGAATAACAAGGGGAAAGGACGTTAAACCAATTTGTTTTTGTATTTGAAACTGTTAAATAGAGATTGACCATCGCCAAGTAAATGCTTCGGCATTCCGCACCTTTATATATATATATATATATATATATATATATATATATATATATATGTATATACGAATTGGATTAGGTAAAAAACTATTGAAGCTAGGCAATCGTGGAGAATTATGATCGAAGAAATGGCAACAAAATGTCAATGAGAACCTTTGCATATCCACCATACCCCAGTGCCATTCTCATTGTGGTCATAGAGAGATTTATTTTTATACTTCTGTAACTTGCAGCTTTAACTGCGTTTATAAAATAATGAAAAGAGCTAATTGTAAGTATTAGATAGAACAATACCAATGAAATATATATGAGAACAATAAGATATATATATATATATATATATATAAGATTATATATGTCTATGATATACCACAACAGATTAAAAAGTAATAAAACGACAAGGACTTTTGAACTGGCCCTTGTGGCTTGTTTCATTTTACCATGTTTATCATAAGAACGTTTACTAGATTGAAAATAATTCTTCTAAGACCCTACCGGAAATAGTAAGAAAAAAACTATATAAGTTGGAAAAAGAATTAAAATGACACAAACAAGTTACTAGCGTTTGGTGCACAAAAGGTGGGCTTGGCCAGGTCGCCTTGTTGTGGTCGTCCTGTTGAGCTACGCTGGTACCTGGCTGTCTCCTATACTACACTATTGATCGCGCCACACCTGAGCCACCAGCGGCGACCTGATGTCGTCTGCTTTTACGCGCGCTTTTTATTTCGCGAGATTTTGCGAGATCGAGTTTTGACTGATAGTTTTTGTGTCCATTTTGTTTTATCATTTTCTGTTGGATGGTCAATCTGCTTATTAAATTGGTGGTCCTAGTAGCCCCAATGCTAATCTCTTTTCTTCAAAAATAAATTTGGAAATGTTAAATCTCGACAAGGAAGTTTAGGAGAAAGTTACATGAGCACAGGTCTCTTTTTATTCAGGCATAAGGCATTAAACATAAGGATTTTATATAAAGTGGACAATTGAAAGTTGTCAAAGTCATTAAGACCCCGTGAATCATGGTCATCTGGCTGCATTTCCTCTCTTTCCTTTCAGACGTACCATATGCCCAGCTAATATCCTTCTTCTCTGTGCTGTATATTCAGCACCTTCTCGATATTTCTTTATTAATAGCGTCGCCTCCTGCTAATATCAGGCTTCCTCCCCGCGTGTAAATCCGTGAGTCGGTCTTTTCTGACCGGCTTATTTCTTCCTTTGACTGGCCCGGAGGAAATCCCTGCTACCGTCCGATTCCTACCTCCTCCACCTCCTCCTGGCGTCAGTGCTTCTATTTTTAGCTCAGGCAAGCCGCGGAAGCAGTGCACAAGTCGCCTATTTATTTCACGGCCGGGGCAACCCTGGGACGCCGCCGCGTGACGTCATAGGAAACAGTGCACAGATGACCACCGGTCGCTATAACAAAGAGGACAAGATGGCGGCCATGGCGGGTCTCCTCTCGTGACGTCACGCGTGACGTAGTCCCTGTGACGCGCGCGGCCTAGAAATAGATGATTAATGGACTATTCGTGGAGAGAGTGGCGCTAAAATTAGTCGGTGCGCGTTTTCTACTGGTCTATAGGAGCCAGGCTCATTCACACACACACACTAACACTCCGAGAATAAGGGGGAGGATGTATTATAGGCTGCCAATGCAGACGGTTCTTGTTAGCGTCCCCATTTAGCACTTCAGAGCATACTGACCCACATCTCTTTTGTGCTGTTTTTTATCCACCTTTCCCCCAAGCCCCTTTTCTGTCTATCCTTCCCTAATTATACCAATGCACTAAATCAGTCTTGGTTTCTATATATACACGTGCTTGCACACTGAGTGTGTCATGTACGCGTGTGCGCGTGCGTGTGGACATGCGTATGCGCTCACTTCCGGAAACAAAGTCAAATGTCGCCTGCTTGGCGTGAACGTTTTTTCCCGCCTAATTAGTGTTTTTTTTTCCTACCCCTCTCGGTTCTATTTGTGTGGTAGTGAATGAGTGATACAGATTTAGAAATATTAATAGCAACCCTCTGATCTGTCATTAGATCAAGTGGCTAAGATTAGACGACTCCTTGGGTGGGACTCATGGCACCAGAAAGGGGATCAGCATTTAACCTTTTTTTTTATTTACAGTAGTTAGATTTTAAATGAAAGATCTCCATATGAATAGACAGCGGTAGTCGATGTTCATTGGGGAAAAAATCAGTAACAATATACAAATAAAACTATTATCCTATTACGTATGATGATACATATATAAAGATCAAAATGATGTTAAAATCTACCCTCCCCCCAAGAGCCAAGAGAGCATATATAGTTATTGAACCTCTGAG
Source organism: Lepidonotus clava (assembly GCA_936440205.1). Lineage (NCBI taxonomy): Eukaryota > Metazoa > Annelida > Polychaeta > Phyllodocida > Polynoidae > Lepidonotus > Lepidonotus clava. Next base: position 31,411,190 of record OW387149.1, on the reverse strand, counting down.
GCAATGTTATAATATAATATGTTCTCTGAGGTAAAGGCCGATTAACAGAAAGAGTACCTGTACATCTTAAAGGGGAATTGATAATCTTAAGGAACCTTTAGTCGTCGCGCTTACTCCATTGGTAGCTACTGTCAGTACAAACAGTGCATGCTCTAACACAAGATACCAACCAAAAACCCGGCCTGGCATCTTCACCTCACAACACATCATTCATGTTTAATTAACTCCCACATTTTGACGCTTTTATATATAAAGGTCATATAAACGTAATTATTTGTTTGGCTGGCTTCAAGCCTTTCTCTACAGCTCGCGTGGGAGAGGGTTCTGAATTTTTAATCAACGTTAATTGATTTTAGTTGAAAGTCAATGGATGCAAATGAATACAACAGTGATATTTTGGAGGAAAATTAGCCATTAAAGCAGGCTGCTACAAGTTATTTAAAGTCGAAATGTGGTTGTTGAAATGACGTACACATGCATATCCCTTTTGTTCTAATTTTGATGAATTCTGTTTTTAGGGCTAAATAGATGAGTATTTATCTTTTATCTAGATTGACACAATATCCGCTTCACGTTTATGATTGTTCTGCTTTTGTGTAAACCTACTTTTAGATAATAGTGGTAAACATCAGTTCCTGGAATACTGACGAAACTCAACAAATTTAATTTTCCCTACAACAATTTCTATGGGATATGTGTGTCACTCTTCCCTCAAAGAATCTCAGGGAATTAGAATAGACTATTTTCATTATTTACAATATATTCATTTGGGAGTTTTTCATACATGAGTGGTTATAATGATCATATTACATTACTGGTCCTGGGATATAGATATGTATGTAATATAATATGGTACAATTATAATCCATATAAAATATATGTATATAGATGGATAGATGTATTTGTTTGAATATTATTTCATTCAAATTTAAGCTTGTATCTATGGAATGAATACGTATATATATATATATATATATATATATATATATATATATATACTTGATCACATACTTTGACTACAAATTAGACTGTTTCCAAACCTCATATAGATTAAGTACTGATCCTTCATTCGGTATGAAACAGCATATTTTTACCATAACCACTGCTATAATATGTCGATCTTACATACATGTACTGGACCTTAGATCATCAGCTAAACCTGGTTATGGAACCAGGCTTGGTAAACGAGAAAACAAGTGAATGTTTGAATTAACTGACATAAGTGAATCAATTTGTATAAACACTGCAATAAAACCACAGATTGAGTAATAATATCAGTCAAAGAGAGGTTGGCCAATCACACAACCACAAACCAGGAAACGATAGCGTAAAAGCGTAAAAAGCCCAACTAAGTGTTACGCTATAAAACTACATGATGATACTAATACTAGGCCAAACGAAAGAAATGCTAAGGAACCCAATTTAAGAAAGGCAAATAAAAGTTGATTGATGAATTAATTACCGAGTTAGCGACCGGTGTAAAACCAAAGAAACAAAAACTGGGCCGGGACTCCGAAGGCAGTGACGCAGTTCCGCTGACTACGCGCTGACTGGTTTCCTCATTAATTAAGAATATTCAAAAACCTAAGTCAAATTCATATCCAAGTACAAGAAAACTAGCAGGCCTAGGTATGGAAAATGCACCAAAGTAAGTATGATATGGACGTAAGAACCTACATGGACAGCGGGAATAATTCACGCCTTATTGAGGCATGAGGCGATGGTCTGAAAATGCATAATTATAGGCCTAACTTGGTTTGGGTTGTCCCTTCACCTAGTAGTAGTAGTAGTAGTAGTAGTAGTAGTAGTAGTAGTAGTAGTAGTAGTAGTAGTAGTAGTAGTAGTAGTAGTAGTAGTAGTAAGGTTATTGACCCAGACAGAGTCATACGCTTTCATGTGTCATTTAAACCTGGACAGAAGGTTAGAATTACAAATCTTTTATTGTCTATTTTATCATATTGTTGCACATTAGCAGGGGCGTATACATGATTTTTGAAAGGGGGGAGAGGCAGTATAAAACTTGGTGCAATCGTGCATACGCGCGCAGCCTTCCCCTCTTTTTTGTCATTTTAGGGTCCACCAAAAGGAAGGGGGGGGGGGGGGTCAGGACTCTAAGGACCCACCCCCTGGATCCGCCCCTGATTTATATAAAGAAAGCTTACTCAGTACTCATCCTTCATCTCAGTTATCGACCCTGACCCATTGTGGCCATATCCTTACTGGAGACCAGTAGAGTTGGTATTATAAACTCGAAACATTGGTAGCTAATTGACACGTATAGAAACGATTAGATGTAGCATATTAACATTTTTTTAAATGATAATTTTATGATAAGAGTAGTTAAGAGCTTCACAATGCATTTGGAATCTTGATCTTTAAGCCTTTACTCAGTGGTGTTACCAGACCAAATTCGATCTTCACAATATTTCGAAGGTTTATTTGAACAGATTGTACTAATAATATTAAATATCAGTGTCTGGATCGCATGATATAATGATTTAATGATTTAGAAAGATATAATATTGTATGATTAAACCATAAACATTTCCAGTAGATTTCAATAAATCTCAGTATTCATTTTAACTTAAAGTTGGTCAGTGCTATATAGAAAAGATTCAGCACATTAAAGCCATGGTCCCGTCTGTCAGAAATCTATCAGAAATGTTTTTTTCCATAGAGGGAAGAGACTACAAATTGATAAGATAATGCGCAATTGTTTGAGTTATATCTAACAATGCTAGATATTGGTTGCGTGTGATCCCTAATTGCAACTGGTATCTTAGCACAACTAAACTTGGACTTTAATAGCATCAGACAGGAGTAATCTTTTGCTAGTGAAGTTATATTCATAAGACACAATAACTTATAACTAGAGGGGTTGTGGTCAGGGATGTGGATGTGGATTGTGGATTGGGCAGAACTCTCATTCTAACATATTTAAGCTATTTAAAATCTGTTTTAGTGATATATAACATGTTACACTGCGCAAAAAAAGACATTTTAAGACCTTAAGTTTCTGCAAATGGAGCCATTGAGGTGTGCTAAAGGTAATGAAAAGGTCACCTTTACAAGAAAACTTTTTCAGGTGACCTTTAAACATTCATCAAAGATCTTGCAAAGGCATTGGAAAGGTAACATATCCTATACCTTTAATGAACCTCAATGGCTCCATTTACAAAATTAAAGGTCATTAAAGGTGTAATTTCGTGCAGTGTTAGTCATTTGCCCTTTTTTCCGACTCTCGTTTTTTCAAAATTTCAAATAAAATGCATGGGAAAGCGTAATACAGCCCTACGGAGAGGTGGGGGGGGGGGGACACACATCGTGAAAGATAATGTACGTGGGTTGGTTTGTGATATTTACCACGACATTTCCATGGTTACGTCTCCTGATATTACATTGTAGCCCTTACAAATTTGATATTAAAAACAGCCCTAAGATTATGAATTACCTAATCTGTTACCACTGCATTTCCCTAGGAAACCAGAAAATATAAAATCTGTTCTAACAATGTATAGCATGGATATAGTTAGCCCTTATTCTACTGACACTTTTCAAATCGCAAGTACACTGGAATATGGCCCTGAGATCATGACTTACCTGATCTATGCCCGCTGCATTTGGTTATGAAACCAGAAACCATAGACTTCAGTCTAAAAACCCAACCCTGGTTATCATAGCACTGCGACCTGAACCGACCGATTTCACAGGAGAACACAAAAACCCACATTTACCAAGGTCTGTGGCGAAATGTCAGCCACTGGGAGACACAAATACCACACCTTTTGTCTATTAAGGAGGCAAGGTCCCGGTAAGGATGGGTAAAAACGCTGAAACCACTCCAATTACCTTGTAATACAGCCCAGAATTGATTTGATATTAAGCTGAAGAACCACCTGAACCACTTCTATAGTCTATAGATAAACACAGTCAAAAAGGTATCAACAATTACAGCTGTCTCGGAAACATAACCTCATTATTTTTCTTATTTTAAATTAGCAAAATTATAGTCTAAAATTATTTATTTTAAAATTAATCTTATTTATTTGTGGAGGGAAAAATGAATTAGCCTATAGTAGCTATATATCCAGGGGCAGATACAGAATTTCAGAAAGGAGTGAGCCCACATATGGCTAAGTACTAAAACGGTGTGCATTTGTGCGCATGTGCGAGACATATTTTTCTCGTTGGCAAGTTTAAATCCCCCTGGAGCCTAAAGATCCACCCAGATATCGTCAACTTCATTGTTAACCGTCTCAAGAGATTCTTTTGAGTTCTCAGTTTGGGTATATGATTATGTGAAATATAAGTTACCAAAAACCTATGGAAATGAATCAATGATTGTTCCCCTTTCCGTGACTCGATGACATAGATGTCCAAATCAAGGAGGATGCACGTTTTCAACTTGTCGTTGGTCAAGGATATCACTATTAGGTCAAACTGAAATATTTTCTACTGCCAGAACTACTTTCCTGTATCACCCTGCGGGATGATAACACTTTATTTGGTTTCACGTTTTTAATGTTTGTAGCAAGTGACAATATCGGCAAGCCTGCGTAAGCTCTGCCAAAATAACAAATTGCATTCTTGCCGGCTTTAATTGAACTTAATCGAAAATGTCTATATCTGTTGCACAGATGGATAAAGCTGTTTGTAGGCAAAATGCAATTTCATAAGCAAATATTCAAAAAGTGATATAATTTTGGTTAACAATATTTTGTTGCAGGGAAAGTAATTATTTAAGGATGTTTACATATACTGTTAGGATTCTTAGGATAACCTAACATAAGAATGATGTTCACCATAACACTTACAGCATATCTTCTATACATTCACACCTTTTTATGGTGAAACCACTAAATACCAACATTCAATCAACACTGAAAGCTAGCTCAATCTCTTTGGATCACCATGGATACTACACATAACTCATTATCCCTGGAGCACATCTTATAATAATGATCTCATAACCTTGGTTGCTACACAAACTTGGGTGGTCAAGCAGGTTACTGTTAGCAACTTCTAACTGCAACTGACACTTGGTGTGGCAGTTCCTGACAACATAGACACACAAATTCCATCTCTTAGCTCATGTCTTACCATAGGCCTGGTTTACACCAATGAAATATTTATCTATAGAAATTAATTTTGGGTCGTGAAATAATCTATTTTCAAACTACATTGCTTTTGCCACCCTCCAGAAGCATTCTTCTCCCCTTGTTGGTGGCACTTATTGTCTGCATGTTTCATTGCCTTGATTACATGTTAGAATAAGTATTGTAACAACAAAACATAGGACTCATCAGAGTCGAATTTGAGTATTATGATGACAGAATTGTTCAAACTATAAATGGAGTATGAAATCTTGTTTGACTTTTTAAAGACATTAGGAGAGTTGATTGGATTGTTCAAAGGATTGTTGTGTTTTGGAAGCTGTTAAAGAGGTTAACATACCCAATTCATCACATAACATAAATGTAATATAGTTCTTCTCTATGGGTGCTTTCACACTAAAACTATGCGCAAATGACCAGTTAGATCTTTGGATTTCTGTGTATATGCTGTTTGTAAAGAAAAGTTTTCGCAATGTCAAAAAAGGCTTGCTATGAACACTGTGCATAGAAAAATGCTCACAAATGACAAAAGATTGGATATAAAAAAAATTACCGATTTTCTTTGATAGTTATGTGAGATCTTAACCAATTCTAAATTGGTTTTGACCAATGGATTTCTTACAAAACAATCTTTCTAATGGTACCTCATGTAACCTTTTGTCTTCATGTTGAAAAAGATATTCAAATATCAGAATTGATATCCGCAGTTAATATATAGGTACGCACACATTTGCATTGCTACGCACAGTAAGCAGAAAATATACTTTCGTGCGCATCTTCTTGCGGAACAAAATATAAAATTTGAATATTCGTAACCTTTTGCGTGCCAGCCATATAAACCCCGAAAGGAATGTTGCTTTGTTTTCTTAAGAATTTGATGGGACAGGTCGACGTTCGGTGGCCTGATCCCCCTCGGTCAATGTTTACTTTGTAGTTTACAGGGGTTTAAATATTGAGACTTTGCCTCCAAGACAGTAGGTGGCCCCTGCTAGACCCATCCCGGCCTGTGGCTGGCCTCTCCACAGCCTCCCAATCTGTCCATCTTACAGTACGAAGCATAGTTCTGACATGTAAATCCCCGTACATCGCAAAGTAAACATTGACCCGAGGGGATCATTAATGGATATATATAAATTTCTTTTGGTACCTATTGTTTTGTGCCGAACCAAGAAGTATTGACATACTTCGACGCATTTAGTGGCATGTTATTAGACAGGGGAGGAGGTGAGCCCCTCATCTTTCAGAATTTTACAATAAAAAAACTATAATAATTTGATCCAAAAAAGTAGGGGGCGCCCCCACATCCCCCATGGTATCCAGATGGAGTACAGTTCCTTAACCGCCCTATTAGAAGTCTTCCAATGCTACGTGCAAACAGCCCCCAAGGAGTTCAAATATTTATTGCACTTGATTAAACCTAGAAGTAATCTTAGTTTGAATCAACACAGTCTGTCTAATCACAGGTTAAATAGCAGATTTATGTTGAAACAACTAGACACTGAAAATAAACCTTAACGTTTCGGACTCTAATGTACCTGCTTAATTCCCCAGCATCCATTAAATCCAAAAGACCAGACTGGTTATAAAAAGATGATGACAAATACATTTTCCAAACACCCCCAATACATTCCGTTTTCGTGAAATTGTGGTTATTTCTATTTGATTCATATCAATATATTTATTCACTTAATGATATTTTCACGCATCTCCGTCAATGTGCGAAGTGCAAGATTCTGAACAGTGGCGCAGCCAGAAGGGGGTTCCTGGGTGTCTGAAACCCACTTCAGTGGCAGATCCAAGAGATGGGGGTTGGGGCAAAAGGGGCACCCCCCCTCCCCCGGGCCCAAGGGAGAAAATTTCTTAAACTTGGAAGATCTGTGTAAAAATGGTATTTTTAATGTTCATTTTTATAAGGGGGTCAGGGTTTGCCCCCCCCCCCCCCCCCCATCAGAACACTGGTTCTGGATCCGCCCCGCACTTTGATTTCCCCAAATATAAGTAAAATATAGGAAATCTTGCCAAAAATGTACGTCGGAACCCCTTTAGGTTTATTTGGATTCATAGTGATATATTTATTCACTTTAAGGCTGTCTACGCCCCTGTAAGAAAATATGCACAGTGCAATTTTAAAGTGAAACGTTCCGTTTCTCGGCTTATTGATTATGCTCTGATAACATAAGCCACACACTCAGTTTGTGGCCACAGAAACCTTTGAAACCTTTCTATCTCGGTTTGTGGCCAAGGAAACCGTTGAAACCTGTCTATCTCGGCCTGGGTTACAACTCAGTGGTTCACCTAGAGCACATTGTTAAACAGGTATAGTAAAAACTAAAGCACCTATTACACTCTACGATTATAAAAGCGTATACAATATGATAACCATATAGGTCATCATACTCAGGTAAGGGGGTAATCATGTATATAGGTCCATCAAAGTATTAGAATAGCTTAATCGCACCAGTCATGGTATTACACTACACTGTGATATTTGTTTTAGGCTTTTCTCTCTCTGCGAGTAATTTTTTCTATGACATGATACCTACAACATGGAGTGAAATTCAAGGCATTTGCAATTGTTCTATAAAACATTATTTTACATTTCAAATAAATGTTGAATCCTAAGTTATAGCCTAAAACATTTATACCGAAATGTTGTATCCTAAGTTATAGCATAGAACATTTATTTCCACGACTCTTCTGCGATAAAAACCATATCATACGCTTTTAACATGACAGCACACTGTGACTCTGACTATTACAGTAATGCAATACCAATAATACCATGAATTATCACGATATGGCCACAGTTTGGTCATGCTACACGCGCATTGCATCTCAAGGCGTGTAGTGTAATAGGGCCTAGAGTTTTGATCAAAGAGTATTTACCCCCACATTATCCCCCATTATCCCAACTCTCTAAATGACAAAGGGAGAATACCACCAGAGGATTACCCCTAAATGTGGTTTGATAAAATGTGCAATAAAGGGATGGATTAGTTAGAGAATTAGGCGGATTCTTCTATTCCCAGCAAACAAAATCACGTTGCCACAACGTTGTCACAACGTTGCATTTTAGTTGCTACAACGTTGCAGTTTTTCGTTGTCACTACGTAAAAATGTAGACTCCCAGAAACGTTGTGACAACGTTGTTCACAAACCAATGTGCAACCTTCTGACAACCTTAATGCAACGTCGCATATACAACGTTGTGGCAACGTTGTACCTTTACGTTGTGACAACATAAATTTGTAGACTCCCAGCAACGTTGCTACTACGTTATCCACAACGTTGTCACTGTGACCTACCCACAACTTTACCCACAACCCCTCTATTATACAAGAAACTGCCATTTATTTTGTATGCATTCTTTATTCAGCCGAGTGAGATCCCCTGAAGCGACAGGCCAATATAGAACTGACCAGGTGACATCAGCCTAAAAAGAAAGTAATATGGGACATTAACATTTCAACATGAGACAATAGGAATTTACTATTGACAATGACATGCGACATGGCCTTTCCTAAGTTTGACATTAATAATAGACATGTTATACCCACGAGCAGACCCCGGGAGGTTGGGGACAAATGAAATTAATGTCTCTGGGGCGTGTCATAAGGTAAGGTTACTATCTAATGACATGATGAAGGGTACAAGTGAGTGCTGGGCACCTATCATTCCTATGTTTATGTTCCCTACCTTTATTTAAAACAGGGAATAACCCTGATGGACCCCAGTGGTTAGGGTATCATTAAGATAAATTGGGGGTGATACAGGCCGGAAGTCCCTCAGATGATGACCAGCCTACCAGCTGGGCCTCTTTCACGTATATACTCATTGGTACAGGGCAATAGTCAGATTGTTACGAATAGTATGCATGATATACCTTTATTTTATCTGAAATGGGATAAATGGTCATAATTATGTACGTTTCTAATTTTTTCATTTCTATCAAAGACGTTTTAGTTCTATGAAATTTGAATATATACCCTGGCATGCTAGTGTGATAGTAACTACATCATTTAGCCACTCCCCCCGTTTTTTTTCTGACAAAACAATTACAATGTAATGTTAGTCTTAATATGAAAAACGCATTCTTCTCACATTAATAATCTAAAACAATGAAGCAATATAGCAATACATCTTACCTGTCCATGTCCTATATGTCCTCTCCCATCTGAAGATTTAAACTAACTGACACGGGTCACAGTGGTAGTTGCAGAGGGGCTGACAGGCCTAACCTCGCCTGTCCTTCCTCCCACTGACCCTGGCCTCTAAGGTCAGTCTTATCATGGCTCTTTGAAGTCTCCTTGGGTAAACATTGACACCCTATGCTTATCTCAGCTCCTAAAACTACGTGTTATGTAATCATTTCCTGCCATAAAGGATGCAGAGATGCTGGTTGCAGTTTGGTTAAATATAACGTGCAGGCTACGTTGTGAAAATTACGTTTTAATTGCAACGTGTAAACAACTATTTTTTACAACGTTGCTTGCACGTTGTATTGTGACGTTGTTCTTTGATGTTGCAGCAACGTTGCTAGTAGGTACTCTCACAACATTACCAAAATGCAACTAAAACACAACGTTGCATTTACGTTGTGTGTTTGCTGGGTTGTAAATAGACACAGGTTTAAGATCTGAAGCCATTGAGTAAAGTGGGTGAATGTCTCAAATATCAACGGGAGATGTTCGTAAAAATAATGAATGTAAAATAGCAGGGGCAGATCAGGGTGTTCCCGACCCCTTTTTTGGTGCAGAGGTAAACTTAACAAAGAGAAACAAACGTCCTATGCATATCTATGAGCAGTTTCAGTACCTATAGCCTACATGCAGACCCCCCTTTCCTTAGTACTGTATCTGCCCCTGAGTAGAACACGTGTTTACAATTAGGTATCACGGTGAAGTCATCTCTTTGATCGTGTTGAAGTGAAGTAAATTTCTATTTATAACTGCAAATATCCTATATATGAGGAAATACGACGAACCTCTTATGTGGGTTATATAATTGTGTCTTTTCATTTCACTAAGCCGCATTTGGAAAGTTTTATGCAATGAGAATACGCTGCATTCAAGAAGTAATCTATTTTACCTCATCAATACAATTTACAAAGAAAGGTAAACCACACTACGAGTATTCTTTTCCATGCAGGCTTTATAAAGCGTAAGGCTATCTTCCAGTCTGTGGTTGTTAGCATTTGCGACAGCTTCAACAAGGTACCGCAAGCAATTTGGGTTTTTGATGCCACCATGTTGTTATCTGGTACCACAAGCAATCTATGGAAAAAAACAATATAAAGTGGCAAGTGCCACAAGCAAGTGCCACAAGCAGGTCCTGCAAGCAAGTGCTTGCCTACAAAGTTTTTTACCGGTAGGCAATAAATCAATGAATTATTGATGACAAAAAAGGCATGTAGGGATACGATTTTGAAAAATTCAAATAAGTATTTTGTTATACCATAGAACTTAGTTTTTTTAAGTCTTTTATTAAAAAAGGAATACCTGTGTCCAGCTTTACATAATGTTGTGATCTTGCCTACCCACAAGGTGATTTAGTGGTAGGCTAATTAATCCATAGCAAGAGAGGCATGTAGAGACAAATCTGTTTTTTAAAGTGTCTTGGTCATAGCATAAAGTCAAAAATGTCCATCTTTTATAAAAATGTGACCTTGCCTGCCCACAATGTGTTTTAGTAGTATGTTAATAATTGATATTATTGATAACAAAACAGGCATGTATAGATAGATAGATAGATAGATAGATAGATAGATAGATAGATAGATAGATAGATAGGTAGGTAGATAGGTAGATAGATATGGTTTTTCTCCAAATAATTGTCTTGTTTATACCTTAAAACTGTAAGTCTTTTTTTAAAAAAAATTATACAAAAAAAAAACAGTGTCCAGCGTTTTTTTTAAACTTGTGACCTTGCCTGCCCTCAAGGTGTTTTAGTGTTAGGTAAGCTAACCCTAGCCGTACGTGCACTCCATTCCACCCCAGTCCCAACTGGTTAAAAATTGATTCAAATTACCGCAAGTAAGTCGTCGACTTAGACTAGCTTTAATTAATTGTGGGTTAGACCAGAACTTTAGATCTGCCCCCCTGTTAACCCTGCCTCTTTGGACGGCAGATTCTGGGAGAATAGAGAAGAAATGCCTTGGAAAGCTACCTAAAATAAATATAGAAAAATTGAAATATAAGCTAGAAGTATGCACGACAATTTAATAGCTAGATATTTCATTTTGTTTCAGAAAAATCTAAGGCATGGGTTAGAAATGCAGTATCACTTCCAATGTCGAAAATATATTTCTTTTGCAATATTTCAATTTTCTTTATTTTTCTTAATTCAGCCAGAATGGCATCATAAATCAGTAGAGGTAGGTGTGTGGGAGGTGGCGGGCTTTAGGGTTGACAGTGGGGGGATTGGTGGCCAAGTCTGGGTGGATTTAGACTTTTAAGGCGAACAGGTAAGGATTAAGTCGAGGTGGATGCAGGAGGTTGGCCTGTTGGCGGCCACATTAATCGGTGTAGAGAGATTACCATCAAAGTGGCTTAATTAGATTGCTATAGTTTTAATTAGACTCTACTTTAGAGCGAAGTGCTTTGGCTTGTGTTTCCTAGTGTGGGGTCAGAACAAGGGAAAGTTCATTTAAGGCGGTATTGCACTACACAACTTGAGCTGCTGCGATATGAAGATGTCGCAGAGAAATGGTAGAGAAGAAAGTCTTTGTTACCTTATGTGAGATACTCCAAATTGGCATTTTCTTAACAATTATATAACTTATGTATGCTATTTGTGCGTGATAGTAATGTATCATGCTGATACAACAGCCAAGGTCGTAGGCCTAATACTGCCTCCAAGCCCTTATTATACCTGATGATGTAAATACCTATAATATGAGGACCATATTGCACATCAACATTATCTGTTATCAGGGGAGTGGGCACCAGTTTGTCACAGCTCTCTAAATGTATGTCATAGCCTTTTCTTATGCTATCGCACTAGGAATAGTATAACATTACAGTAAGATGTTTTCCAGGCTCCAGGAGCACTACCCTCTACGGCATAGCACATACAATATGGATGGCAATTCAAGCCATATACAACCTAGCCCCACAACATTATCAAACATGTCAAATAAGAGTTCTTTTTACTAAGTTATTGCTTACACAATTTTTTTTCCATTACTCAACTGCTATGAAATTAATATCATGCATTTTGATTTTGCAGCTGAATATGCAGTGTTGCCAACCTTTTGAAGTCTAAAATCACGAACGCTGTACATATCCCCCAAAATTGTCACAGATAAAGGGTCCGCCGGCAAGCTTCCCATGGAAACATTCCGATTTTCTAAGCTTAACTAGAGCCATTTAGGCGATATTTTAATGTTTTGAGGCCGGTCCTGGAGGTTTTAATGTTACGGTCGGGGAAAAAAGTGTCTTGTTCCCCATGGAAATCTTTAGGAAATATAGATCTCGTCCCCCAAAACACTTATCACGGACCTGCTAGTTTTGAGCATTGAAATAAGAGAGGATTCCGTACGTGTGATTTGCCCAACTTATAACACTGTTGTGATAGTGACAATATCGTAGGAGACTGCCACATAGTCACGACGTAGTCATATCGCATCTACAATTGCAGCTCAAATCGTTAGGTGTAATAGGGCCTTTAACTTACAGTGCAAACACATAAACTATTTTAACTCCAGTCTTGGCTGGACTGTCCTAAAGCAGACCAAAGCTATTCCTTTTCTGTCTGGAAGTCACAGACAGTACTTCCGCTAGCCTTTAATCCCTATAATCCATGTCCCTAATATTATTTAAAAAGCCAGCATCTTCGATTGGATGTTAGACTTTATGCTATAAGATCACCCGCCCCCACTTTGAGAGATCTCTGTTGTCTTAATAACCTTAACAAACGCCCTCCCTAGTTTTGTTTTTCTAAAAGTAGGCCTTAAAGAATAGATGGCAGTGTATTTAACCTTGCTGCCCCCCAGACTGATTTCGTTTAAAAAGAGAAAAGCTGGATCTATATATGGAATGTCTGGAGTTCATTAAGGAAAAGGTAAATTAAAAACCCATGCTGAACATGCAATCCATCGCCCTGCCTTTCCATGCCACATTCCAATCCCCCTCATTTCATATTAAACCCAATTTTTTGGCAAACTACACGCTTCTTTTCTCATTTTCTACCAAATGGTTAAAAACAAAGTATGCCTGGAGTATGTGCAAAGGTATCACCAAGTAAGAACCTTAAATGATATATATATTACACACACACACACATATATATATGTATGTATGTATGTATGTATGTATGTATGTATGTATGTATGTATGTATGTATGTGTGTATATATATATATATATTTGTGTGTACATACAAAGTTTTCCCCCTTTCTATCATGGTGCTCTAAAATCTATTAAGAAAGTGTTAACCTAAGTTTCAAGATGTTGGCATGTATACAAATAGCATCAAACAGATGGCTGAAGTAGATTTAGGAAACCAATGAGTGTAAATTGCAGCATGGTATTTTAGTCCATAGTAAACCGTTGAACCACCGACCAAACCTAAATACCATCCAACTGAAAACGCACCAAACAGCCGCATTGCCAATGAAAATGAGCAGGCATCCAGTCTGATCATATTCTTCAACCACCCTGCAATAGTTGTATTTACATACCCTCCCATCAACAGATGTTTATTTTGTTTGTTTTCCTTTTTACACCTAAATATTTATCCGTCCGCCTCGGAGCACGGACTCAACCACTTGAGGATTACCTTGAAGGTCAAGGCTTTTTATGATGCTTTGAATGAATGTCATGGTGACCTTGGCAGGGTTGGAGGTGACCATGGCAAGGTTAAAGGTCACCTGTACTTTCCACCTCCCCGCCGTCTGCCCAGGTACCTCCAGGGTGGGGCTCAAGAGGGGGAATTCTCCCTACCAGAGGGGGAATTCTCCCTACCAGAGGGGGAATTCTCCCTACCAGAGGGGGAATTCTCCCTACCACGGATAGCTTATTTAATGTTTTTTAGGCATCTGCAAGTTAATTTGACTGATTTTGTAGACTAAAACTGTGGAAAAACTTTAGAAAGTTTACAATCGTTTGCTATATATCCTTCTAAAATTAATGAATTTTAAAACCAACTTAAAAAATATTAAATATATATATAGATATGAAATTGAAAAATTGTCATTGCTAGATTTCCATCATATTAACTGGAAGTTAGGCCGAAATTATTGAAAATTCCTATACTTAAACCTTGCGACTTGTCTACATATTTCCTAGAATGTACCTTGATTTAGGCTAGTCTGCAAGTAAACTACAATGAATAAGCTATCTGTGGTGGGGAGAATTCTCCCTACCACAGATTTCGTACATTTTCTGTACCTGTCGGTTCATATTGATCCAGAAAAAAAATGTATGTTTTGAAAACGTTACTGTAACAAGAATTCCCAATCTGGCCTATCACAGTTATAGATTTTGTGCAAACAGGGTCACGTGACCAAATTTTGGTGATCACCGTGTGGTTCTCATAACCATGCGTCTATGAATAAATCTGGAATTTATAATGTCTACGATATCAGAAGAGTTTATTATGATTTCACCGAGGTATTGTAAGGTGAATTTGGCAAAAGCATGTGATCTATTTCTTTTAGAATGATAAATGATAATGACTTGAATCATGATAGAAACGGGTTTTCATTCTTATCACTGATATCAAAGTTTGCATATAGTTCTACTCGCAGGGTATACGTTACTGACAACGAACTTTATGTCCTTCTGTAAATGTTCTTTGGTACATATCGCTATACGGCCTCCAGTGATCAAGATGAACACCTTTTGGATAGCCCCTTTGAGCATGTGTACAAAATATCCTTCACAGAGTAAAGGATATTAGAGTCTGGAGCCCCACCCGCTGGCTGCGTGCCCCCTAGTGAGTGAAAAGTTTACCCCATACCCTTCTCAGGCTACATTACCCCCGCTGGCGCAACTTACCAGGGCTCTGTGGGGCCTCCTGTAGCCCCCCTCCACTGCCTCCCCCATCCTACAACTTAACAGGGCTCTGTGGGGCCTCCTGTAGTCCCCTCCTCCACTGCCTCCCCCATCATACAACTTAGCAGGGCTCTCTTGGGCCTCTTGTAGCCTACCCCCCTCCACTGCCTCCCCCATCCTACAACTAACCAGGGCTCTCTGGGGCCTCTTGTAGCCTCCCCCCACTGCCTCCCCTGTCCTACAACTTACCAGGGCTCTGTGGGGGCTCCTGTAGCCCCCTCCCCCCAATGCCTCCCCCATCCTACAACTTAGCTGGGCTCTGTGGGGCCTCCTGTAGCCCCCCTCCACTACCTCCCCCATCCTACAACTTACCAGGGCTCTGTGGGGCCTCCTGTAGTCCCCCCCCCCCCCACTGCCTCCCCCATCCTACAACTTAGCTGGGCTCTGTGGGGGCCTCCTGTAGCCCCCCTCCACTGCCTCCCCCATCCTACAACTTAGCAGGGCTCTGTGGTGCCTCCTGTAGTCCCCCCCTCCACTGCCTCCCCCATCCTACAACTTAGCAGGGGTCTGTGGGGCCTCCTGTAGTCCCCCCCCCCCACTGCCTCCCCAATCCTACAACTTAGCAGGGCTCTGTGGGGCCTCCTGTAGCCCCGCCACCCCACTGCCTCCCCCATCCTACAACTTAGCAGGGCTCTCTGGGGCCTCCTGTAGTCCCCCCACCCCACTGCCTCCCCCATCCTACAACTTAGCAGGGCTCTGTGGGGCCTCCTGTAGTCCCCCCCACTGCCTCCCCTATCCTACAACTTAGCAGGGCTCTCTGGGGCCTCCTGTAGCCCCCCCCCCCACTGCCTCCCCCATCCTACAACTTAGCAGGGCTCTCTGGGGCCTCCTGTAGCCTCCCCCCACTGCCTCCCCCATCCTACAACTTAGCAGGGCTCTGTGGGGCCTCCTGTAGTCCCCCCCCCCACTGCCTCTCCCATCCTACAACTTAGCAGGGATCTGTGGGGCCTCCTGTAGTCCCCCCCACTCCACTCCTCCCCCATCCTACAACTTAGCAGGGATCTGTTGGGCCTCCTGTAGCCCCCCCCCCTCCACTCCTCCCCCATCCTACAACTTACCAGGGCTCTCTGGGGCCTCCTGTAGCCCCCCTCCACTGCCTCCCCCATCCTACAACTTAACGGGGTTCTGTGGTGCCTCCTGTAGTCACTCCCCCCCCCCCACTGCCTCCCCCATCCTACAACTTAGCAGGGCTCTGTGGGGCCTCCTGTAGTCCCCCCCACTGCCTCCCCCATCCTACAACTTAGCAGGGCTCTCTGGGGCCTCCTGTAGTCCCCCTCCACTGCCTCCCCCATCCTACAACTTACCAGGGCTCTGTGGTGCCTCCTGTAGTCCCCCCCCCACTGCCTCCCCCATCCTACAACTTAGCAGGGCTCTCTGGGGCCTCCTGTAGTCCCCCTCCACTGCCTCCCCCATCCTACAACTTAACAGGGCTCTGTGGTGCCTCCTGTAGCCCCCCCCCCCCCACTGCCTCCCCCACCCTACAACTTAGCAGGGCTCTGTGGGGCCTCCTGTAGTCCCCCCCCCCTCCACTGCCTCTCCCATCCTACCCCCTCCTAGCCCCGCCCTCCACCTCACCCACCTTAAGATTGGTTTGTACACCTCTTTATGTGATTACAACAATGATTATATGGTGAGAAAGTGGTAACAGAATTTTAGAAAATATTGATTCAGCCCACCCTCCACTAGCCAATCCCTCAAACCAACCATCCCAGTTGTATCTAAACAAAATTCGATATCTGTGTATTTATTACTAAAAGAGGTAATTTGATTCAAAAATATATTGTTAAAACAACTTTTCCAGGCCTCTGCACATATTAATTAACCAGCAATAACATTATCTAAACAATTTTCTTTTCAAAGACCTATATCAGAAGATACACCCATTTGTTAAAAAGTGAACATAGAAAATTGTTCCATCTCAATGGTTAAAAGGAGGGGATCTGATGAGTTATGCAAATTCAGGTTGAATCTCGCCGTTGAAACAATCAGAAATATTGAATAAACCATCAGAAATAATTAGAAATGACCAGTAATAGCCAAAAAGAAGTGTACCCATTGACCAATGTCAAATGTAAAAAAGAAGAAGGTTAGGTATTGGTCGAAAGGAACCCCTAATCTGACCAGAATCTTAGTTACAGCGCTCAGCTCGTTCCCCTCTTTACCACTTAATATACACAGGACGCTTCAGACAATTCCATGCAGCTTGAGAAACCAGGAAAGAAAATATCATAACTCATGTCTTTGCTCTTCATGAGCAACATACACATTAAATTGTCACAATTCCTGTCATTGTCGGTTACTTGTTCTAAGATTTCTTCACCAAAATAACATGAAATCCTGAGAGCGAGTAAACCACAGATCTTCTGTTACACCAATCTCCTAAAATGGTGGTTTCAGGTGCTCTTTTATAGTAAAGGGTTTCCCATTGAGCGACCCAACTACAATTCTGGCCGTTTAAGCAACCAGAACGAGTCAAAAAAGATCAAAAACTGATTAAAAATTACTCGAAAAAGTGTTTCCATTGACAAGAAGATTTTAACGACCAAAAAAGCAAAACAGTCAAATATCTAAGGATGTAAGATATTGGATGCTGGTTATCTCTAATTCAAACATAATTCCAGTTGCATCGCGCAGTGGTTTCACCTTTTTATACTGTTTTGCTATACTTGAAAGGCAGAGAAAAAAGATAAAGGGCCAAAGTCCATCGAACATTGTTTGATATATTATTTTGATACGTTTGTGATCTGGCCTTAAGTACATAGATTTGGCTGATTTTATTTGTGTTAACAGTTTTAAATACTAGATATTTCCATCTAAATCCTGAGATTTTCAGCCGTGAAGAAGCATTATAAGTGGGAGAATACTGAACAAAAAGGAGATATCTTGAGCAAGTTCTCGCAACAGCAATGCGATGGGCCACTGTACAGGTAGCTGGCAGGGGGCTGCCTGCCTTTGGCTGACTACCCCAGGCTCCTGCCTGTTACCTCCTGTTCACCTGGCTGACCACCACTGCCACAGGGGAGGTGGGTGAGGGCTGGAGTGGTGGTAAGAGTGGGGAGGTGGGGGGGTACTCCTCCAGAATGCTACTCTGTCAAGGAAGGAGGGCTGGACCCCTGGTGAAAGGGTCTAAAGCCCCATACCCACTAGGCGAATTTGACTTAGTTGGCTGACTAATCGGCGCTAGAATTGGCCGATTATTCTCATAGAATTGGCCGATTTTAGCACCGATTCAGATTACCAGTCAGTATGTTATATTAAAATATATGTGTTTGATATGAGTTGGCGTTAAAATCGCCAGACTCTTCTCGTAGAGTCAGCCAATTTTTGTGCTAATGAGTCAGCCGACTGTGGCCAAATTTGCTTAGTGGGTATGGGGCTTAAAGAGTCCCAACCCACCTCTTTTGGTGGACATTTCAACAAGGCAGAGAGACAAGGCCGAGAGCCGTATTCCACAACCGATTCTGATGCTGCCGATTTTACATTTCATTGATGTTATTTGAGAATATGGCATAAAACCATGCATCCTATATATCATTTGAGAGAGAATTGCCTTTCGTATGATGTATAACACTTTTATATTTAAGCATTATTCCCACTGCCGATTCTAAAAATCGACAGCAAAATCGGCATTTGGAATACAGGCTTAAGTATGTGCTGCTTTAGTCATTAGCCTATATCCTGACCTCCCCTTTCAGAAATCCGGAATCTGCCCCCTTTGGATGTATCCTATTGAAAACTGTAGACAATCATTATTAATGTTTTTTTCTGGAAATAAATTCTGTTTGGACTACCTTTAGATTCTCAGAGCACCTGTTTTATTTTATGGCACTCAGAGTATATTAAGTGGCTACACACATTTGATTACAAACACATTTAAAAACAATATTGATGAAGCATCTGTTTTCACAGATTAACTTACTATTCCTTGAAAAGCAAATAGAAATTATACAAATATATTTCAAAGTTGTAGCTCCAATGGAATTTTATATATGCTTTAATACTAGTAGCCCCTTTTAGTATTACCCAACTCAGCAGCAGGTAGCTCTTTTCAGACCTAGTACCCCCCTTCCCCGCTAGGGGTGCAGGGTTAACAGATGTACCAACTTCTCAAGGTCAAAGAGACATGGGGCCCCAGGACCGAAAATAAAGTCTGTTTCCCTTACTACTTGTAAACCACTCGGCCCAAACTCACCACTCACACTGTCTGTGTGGGCACCAGAGCTGATAACAAATCAGTTTGAAGTGAGTATTAAGTAGGGAAACCTTTTGACCACTTTGAGGTTTTCTTTAGGCTTTGAAGCACCTTGAAGTTGTGGAAACTCCGCTATATCATTGTTTCGTGGGAAACCTGGGCACTTAACTTTGCTTTGACATAGCCTAGAATGTCTTTGATTGAGTAGGGTTAAATATACTGCTAGAATTGATAGAATAACAGTATTACATTTTAAAACTATCAATAAATGAACCTCTATCAAGAGAATAAACACATTTTTATGCAAAGATCATTATTACCCAGATTATATCATATTCCCCTCATCCGATCCTAAAATATCATAGGACAAGGATGGCCACTTTAAAACAATCTTGGGATCTAAGATTGAATCCTAGTATTAAATCAGAACACCTTTCAGGTGTCTGAACTAAATGTCAGCTTATTTTGCCATATTGATGTCCCAAGAGCCTGAAAGGTGTAAGCTCATTGCTGGCAGGCAAGGAGTGAATTAAGACTGACTGGTCAAAACCGAGCCGTTCTGTCCTGAACAGGTGAACCGGCCCAGGACCAAGAATAACAAAGTTTGTCTTGGGCTAATTCCCGGGGCAGATGTCAGTGTACTCGAGTTGAGTAAATGACTATGGCAGGGGATAGGTGGGTAGGTGAACAGCGGGTAGGGCTAAAGGTGTGTCTGGAAAGATGGACCTCAGGTAAAGCAGCTTAAAACAAGGCACAATGAAAATCCCATTTGCCTGTAAAGCCATATTTGTTGTAATCAATGAGTTCAGAAGGGAACAGATTAAATGAGGCTACTGGAATTCTGGTTGAATCAGAGGTTATGTAACTGCGATATCCAACAGGGTTTTATATTGTTCAATATCGCTCGATGGGAACCCATTTTAGTTCTGGGCACTTGCTTAAATGAATCTTTCATACGTGTCACCCCTTTGGTGTATACATAAGAGGAATAATTTAAATGGAGCTCAAAGGTAAAGGAACACTGCTTAAAGTGACTGGTCATTTTGCCATATTGATGTCCCAAGAGCCTGAAGTGTGTAAACTCAATGCTGGCAGGGGAGGAGTGAATTAAGACTGACTATTCAAAACTGGGCTTCTCTGTCCTGAACAGGTGAAGTGGCACAGGACCATGAATAACAAAGTTTGTCTTGCGCTAATTCCCGCAGCAGATGTCAGTGTACTTGTGTTGAGTAAATGACTATCCAGAAAACACACAATATAATTACAATGCTCTATGACATTGTATTTTGGAAATGTTTTGAATTCAAAACTGTAGAAAATTCTGAAAACATAGAGTGGTACATACAGCCTGTTGATGCACATCTTCCCCATATGTACCACTCCTCAACTATATAGAGGATAATAAACTCAAAGCTAGATCTAGCTATGTCCCCTGGTGGCTAAGGAGTGAATTACGAGCGACTGGTCAAAACTGAGCCTCTCTGTCCTGAACAGTTGAAGTGGCCCAGGACTAAGAATAACAAAGTTTGTCTTGCATTAATTCCTGGAGCAGATGTCAGTGTACTCGAGTAGAGTAAATGATCATGGGAGGGGGTAGGTGAAAAGACGGGTAGTACCGAATTGTGTCTGATAAGGTAGGCCTTAAGTTCAAATACCTGTTGAGCCTTGACATTTTTCTTACTAGTTGTATCTATTATTTTAATGTCAAAAAGCAAATGTTTTCATTCTTCATCATATTTATGTACCAAGAAAAATAATCAATTATATTTTGCTTCCTATGGTGATTGAGCTATCTGCCTACATTGTTTGATGAAAAAAACATATTGATAAAATGCGTTTTGCAAGACTTTAAATTCACAATTTCTTTGTACAGAGATTATATAGGGGCCTTGTTTAACATAACAATTTTACTAGGGGTTTAGCTTAACATAACTGTCAAATTGTGAACCCAGCTTATAAATTTTAAAGACTGCCAGGTGAATTCATATTGAGCTGAACTGAAAGAAAGATATCTCATATTTCAACTCCATCGTTCATGTTCATGGAAAACAGGTAAAAAAAAATGTAACAAGGCAAAATGAAAATGCAAGTTATCGGAACAGTGTGCCAGTGTTATATTGGATATTCAATGAACTCATAAAGAAAAGGAGAAGCATTCAAGAAGTTTGAGACAGTCTCAACTATTTTGAAATAACTTGCAAAAAGTATGTGAGGTCTGAGAAATGAATAATAAGTTAGGGAATGATAAGGTTCTTTATCCCATCAATTTCATTTGGCTGTCTTGTTTGATATCCAATATCCTCCTGGTTATTAAAAGTATTTTGAATAGAAAAGTGGATGATGGTAATGAAAAATAAAGAAACCTAATGAGAATACAAGCATAAGGTGCACTATCTGTTCCCAGGAGTCAATCAGCTGCTTGTAGATGAGCCACATGTGTCAGAATGATGTATGTAACTTTTAACATCATCGTAAGGTATAATAATACAGAACCATAATTGATAGTCAAAAATAGTCAAGAATGACCAGTGCTCCATCGCATAAGCCAACCCTCACAACAGCAAGACCAACAGCGAGGGTTTGGTAAAAGTCTCGCTGTAATACACGAAATTCAGCATCAATTTTCACCCATTTCTAATCATTCTTCCAGGCTTAAAATTTCAGCAAAATTAGATCTAAATGTCTAGTTTCCGGAACTGTTTACAGAATTAAGATTGAACCAGGACAACAGCCACAAATCAGCAGCAGGACACATCACAACAGCGACGTCCTTGTTGTGAGAGGCAGTGGACTACCCTTGCAACAGCGAGGAGATTATGCAATGGACCACAGAAGGCATACAAAGTAACAAGAAAATGTTTTCCCATTTATCGATAGGAATAAAAGTCTATCAAAAAATAGTCACTTGCTGGAAAAATATGTAACAATGTTAGATATTGGTTGATAGCTACCTCTGACTTGATCAAAAGATCATTTACATAGGCCCACAGGTGGTTACATATTAAATCAGCAACTATGACTAATCAACGCTCAATTGGGGACCCATTGAGCAATGCGACTAAGATTTTGGTTGAATTGTAGGTTGCATTTGACCAATTTCTAAGATACTTTCAGATACTTTCCAAACAATTAACATATTTAACATATTTCTGATTTATCTGCACACATATAATTGGTTTCCAATGATATTTTATTGTTTTTGGCAATTCCTCATCGCTTCAATGAAGAAATTCGACCCAAACAGGCTCCTCCGTACAGCAATACAATTAAGACCAATTCTTCGTACCACAGATAGCTGATTTACTCTATTTTAGGCACCTGCAGGGAAATTTTGACTGATTTTGTAGACAAAAACCCTCTAAAGACTATAGACAATTAAAATATGTTGTTATATCTTTCTGAAATAAGTGAATTTTCAAACCAACTTGAAAAATATAAAATATGATTTTTATATAGATAGAAAAGGAAAACTGGTCAGTGCTAGTTCTCCATCATATTAAACCACAAATTATGCCATAATTATTGAAAAATCCTATACTTAAGCATTGAGACTTGTCTACATATTTGCCAGCATGCACTTTGATTTAGGCTAGTCTGGAGTCAAGGGGGGTACCCATTGAGCGATACAATTTAAATTCTGGTCGCAACACCGATCCCTAGAGACCAATATCTAACATTGTTAGATCTTTTCCAAGCAATTTTGTGTTTTCAAGGGGAATTCTGGTCAATTCGAACGATGGTAACATCATTTCTGGTCCATTTTCGACCAGTTCTGGTCGTTTTGACGAGAATGGAGCGACAAGAACTAATTGCACAATGGGTACCAAGGCAAGCAGTGACGAAACAAGCACGTTCTCTAACCATTCTATTTTGGTCACTCTTTTACCTGCCCAATTTTTGCGTAACAGTTACATTGAGACTCTCCAGGACAGAGACTTAATAACATTATATTCTGGCTAAGTTGAGACCTTACCAATACAGAATATCATAATAACATTTTTTCTATATGAAATAATGTAACCAGAATATTATGATACATCAGAGTATGACATTGTGATGTTAGATTCTAAAGATGTTACTGAGTGCCATCAAATAACGTAAAAACATCAGAACCAAACACAACATTACTGGGACATTATAATAAAGTTATATTCTTGCCTGGGTATGCTTACAAAGGCCAATAGCAGCCTATTAATCAGCAGATCATGAAGGAAGGCCATTAATAAAACCACCAGCAGAAACCATAAGACCACCTCACTTACACAATCTTTTACATGGTCTAAGAATATTGACTCAGAAAGACTGGAAAGTTAGCTTAGCAAAAGGTTCCTCTTTGAAATAAAACCACTTAAATATTCAATAAGCCTGTAAATACTAATCACAGTGGCCACACTGCTTGGGAAAATCTCGATGACTAAAGAGGTCCGGGATGAAAAAAGGCCTATTGAAGGCTTTGAAATGATACCCCCAAAGCTTTGACCTGCTAGAGGCAGTTAGAAATAGCTCTATTGGCCTGGATGTCCTAGAATGGCTCAAACAGGTTACAATGAGTCAACTGGCTGGGACTAATTTCCAAAGAGATGCTTTTTATTTTTAGGTCCATCTAAAACCATTTTGCTGATCTCTCTCCTTCATACTTTGCTAGGGCAACGTCCTGAGGGGTTATGGATATCTAAATTTAGTATATATACAACTTTCTTGTTGACTCAGAAAGACTGCAAATTTTGGTTAGTATAAGGTTCCTCTTTGACATGATAATCATTTTTACCTTATGGAAGAGAGTACATGAGGGGAAGCACCCCCCACCCGCCCCCCTCTTCCCTGTACTTCTATCATTGTAAGATTCTCTCACCATACAGTAATGTTTGTAGGCTCCCCCTTAAACACATCCTAGACCCGTTCTCCTACTACCTGTACAGTCAATATGATAACTGTAGGCATCATTACTATAGAAGCCTGGGATGTAAATGCCAATGTTTCCAAGTTGGTAAATATGAACCGAATTCTCATTTAGAAAGAACGATTGATAGTATTCCGAAATTTTAAAGAGAGTGTGACCCTCCAGCTCTGGTTGTCGATTTCTATCTATAGACCCATGCTCTAAGAAAGGTTGACTTTTTCATCCTTTTACAGCCATATTTGAAGCATGTTAATCACACCATAGGAACTTTAGATTCATGTATTGGGTACCTGAGGATGTAGAAGGCATTATTGTCTTTCCTTTAAGTGGTTGTATGACATTGTAGTCCCATTTTTGATGATTTGATGCACAAAAAACCTTTCATATCACAAATTTTCATATTTTCAACCGAATCCTATAGTAAATTCTCATAGAGAATCCTTGAAATCATCAATTTTTACCCTTTTTGACCATTTTGAATTTTTAAAGATTTAGCCGTACAATTATGAATATACATAACAGCCACTAACATTATACATCATTGTAATCTTCAAGTAAAGACAGATATGCCTAATAAATTTATTTTCATATATCACAAACATTACATTCTTTCTATAGAGCCTCAAATCAGATTACATGACTTAATAGTAAAAGTTTTTTTCATTTTTCCAACTTTAGTTCTAAATAGAATGTTTTCATTCTATGATATGTTTTACAAAACAAGTCTGGATGGATTGACCAATTCATTCTGAATTCTATGGTACATGAAGTAATACTGTAGCTCATTTACCTAGAAAGTTATGGTTGTTTGAAAAAAATGCCTTTTTCCATAACTTTTAAAGTCACCCTTTCTTGGTGCATAGGTCTATAACAGGTTAGGATTTGGGAAATGGAGCACAACTGGTATAACAGGGGTGTGCCAGTGTGTACCACATAGGAGATTTCAAACTCCCTTATCACAGCCTATAATGGCAATATTTAAACGGTTTGCATTGTCTGAAAGGTAGGATTGCTAATTCAAATTCATACTTTCCCACTCCAGGACACAAATTCCCTTGATTGGTCACATAATTATATGGGTTTGCAAAATGTAGTTTTCACTCTAGGTTTCTATGTAACAAAAAATAGTACTTGACCCCCTGAAAAATTTAACCAGAGTTAATTAATCAAACATTAAATTTTTATTACATATAGATCATATATATGGACCTGTACCAACATATTTCAACAAGAAAAGTGGAGGGTTACCATTGTTTTTCAAGAGTTACAACCCTTAGAAACAAAACAATTTGGCAATTCTTATATTCCTATATAAACAAATTCCCTTTACATGACTCAATATCCCACTGAAGAAATCAGTTTGTTATAATCCATTTTTGATTTGAAGTTTCAATTTGAGGGTAACTGTATTTTTATGCCTCCTCTTCTACGTATAGACCTAGTATTCAAGTACTAGTATAAATGACATAAATGGTATGAAAAGATAGCTTTAGACATGAGTACAACTGGTTCAGAGAGTAGGAAGGACAAAGCACTACGGCGGCCACGTAGGTGTCTGCGGCCTCAGAAATCAGCAATTACTGGTTAAGTAATTAGAGGGGAGTGTGACAGTATGCAGGGGATGGGTATTAACTAATTCTCCTTGTTACAGCTCTAAATATAAACCGACATAACACCCATAACAACTCTGACAAAAACAGCAAGAGGAGGAAGTGAGGAAAAATTAGTTTAAGTACAGGAAGTGTGGAATCAGCGTCTGAACAAAGATATTAGAGTTACACTAAGATAAGTGATTCTTACAGTCGCCTACACAGTATAATCGTGACATTGACGATGCTGGCGCCCCCTGTGAGAGTCTGTGCAAACCGTCACAAATTATTCGACAGTATACCAGTTTTGGTATTTTTTCAGACATAAACAAACGGTCAATGACATTATGAAAATGACAAAACAGACCACCGTCGTAATGGTTTGCAAGGGTTCTCATTGGGGGCGCCACCATCGTGAAGTTCACAATTTAACACCTTGAGTTGGAACTCTTATCTTGGACGCTCGTTGGTGTGAAGATGGAGGTTGTTTGTGGGGTAGGTTGTAAGTGGGAAGATTGGTAGTACGAGCGCTGTATAAGGACATGTAGAGTGTTCTCACTAGTCAGCCACGATGCTTGGATCAAAGCTCGTATTTTGATAAGAATATTGGAGAAAGGGTTTGGTCCGACAGCTATTGTTTGTGGATTCTATTAAATATTTATTTTTAAAAAGGAAGAGAAAAGATAAAAGAAATCGAAAAAGGGGTGGTCGTCGGATAGCCGCCAATTTCTGTATTATTCAAAGTTTCACGAATACTGTTGTACAGAATATTATTCTGGACAACAGTATTAGTGAAACTTTAAAATGAAAGAAATAACTTCTGGTTACAAGGTTGCTCTTAAATGATTTCATATTCTTGGATAAACTTTTGACCAACGAAACCCAACCTTCGACATGCGGCAAAGGCAGTTGAATGACAGGGATTAATTTTTGTATTCGACATGTGAGGAATCAAGGGCCCACAAACAGTCGTTGGAAACTAACTAATGAATGCTAATGGGAAAGAAAATTGAAAGAAAATAATACCAGTTGCATACAAAACGTTGGACCCAAACATAAGGTTATCAGTACTTATATCACTTACCCTCCGACTCTTACATCTGGACACTTACCTTCTGGACACTTAGCCCCCAAACACTTACCCCCTAGGACACTTACCCCCTAGGACACTTACCCCTGGACACTTACCCCTAGATACTTACCCCCCATACACTTACCCCCTAGGACACTTATCCCCTAGGACACTTACCCCGCCTTGGCTTATAATGTAGAGGTTGTGGTAAGAACTTAATCTTTCAAATGGAAAGCAAAATGAATAAAAATGTCTCTATTCTAATAGATGTCTAGGATTCATACCTAAAAGACTAACTCATCCCTACTCAACAGTTAGTGGATGGGGAAGTGTCAGAACATCATTGGACTGAGTAAGTGTCCTAGGGAGTAAGTGTCCTAAGAGGTAAGTGTCTTAGGGGTAAGTGACCAAGGGGTAAGTGTCCTAGGGGGTAAGTGGCCTAGGGGGTAAGTGCCCAAGGAGTGTTCTAGGGGGTAGAAGTCAGGGGGGTAAGTGTCCAGGAGGTAAGTGTCCTGTCACCGTAGCGGTTAGGTATTCTTTGTTGGTATTCAGTAGCTCAACTTATTTCTATTGTTTCATATTAAAATAACCAATCAGCAATCACAAATGAAAGAGAAATCATATTTAAAGCCAGCCCCCTAACATAAACTAAACCTTTGCGCCTGGGTGTTTGACGGTCATCCGTAAATGTGCAAAACAATGCCTCTTTTTTTCCAACAGGAAATACCTTAAAACCTGAAACCGTTTTTGTTTCAGTTTTAATTGCGAGTATCAAATGTTTAATTAATTGCCAGGCCCAAGTTTGTTATTCAATTAGTTTTCGATTCCGCGGTTGAATCTGTGCAATTTCCAAGTTTTTTTTTTTTTTTTTTGGGGGGGGGGGGGGTGAACAGGTTGGAATGGGATTGTGACCAAAAGTAGGCGCGGATACGGGATTTTGATAGATGGGGGACCACAAATAGACTATAAGGTTTGGCAATGGCGGGCACATGAGTGACATTTCTTCCACGTGAAGTTTGAGTCTCCATCAAAACAAAAGGGAAGGGAGGGGTCTAGAAAATTAAAACTCTCCCCCCCCCCCCCGGTTCCGCCCCTGGAAATTATTCGAAAGCAATATGAAGAACTGGAATATCAATACCACAGAATACGGGCCAAGAGTGTACCACCATCTTGTTTTTTTATATTCATGTTCGTTTTTAATTTACGAAAGAATGAAACGCATTTACTTCTCTTTTATTCAATTCATCTGTAAAAGTGCAAGATTAAGTCGTATGCTATCTTCTTTTTGTCTATCTAATTAGGAACTCTCTTTGGTTCTTTTATCACCTATTTGTCAAGTACTTTTGGTGCACTTTTTTGCCTTTCCAATAGTTAACCTTTCTCTTGATTCGATAAAGCAAAGCAATAAGAAAATTCTATTCTTTCTAACAATACCAGTAAGGGGAGGCAAAAGGCATGTATCGACTTTCAAAAGAAATCTGTTCTCACCCCTCTCACTTGTAACCAAAACAAAATGGCGGAATGTGTGTATTCCTGCCTTCTCCGCTTAAGAGTTCCACTTTTAGATATCCAGATGTCAGATGTCTTCATACTCTCCCCAACCAGCTCGTCTCCGTGTCGGCCACAAACCAGACCGGACGTCACGTCGACGGAAAAAGGCCGGCCGCATAACGCCCGCTGCAATTCCGCCATCGGAAGGTGTTCAACCGCGTCAGGGCGAACGAGATGTGTATGTTAGGGGAGGGGGCGCTATGGGGCGCCGGGCTTACACATACTTAAAGTAAGTTTGTAATCTTATGGTATAATGGCTTTGAAGCATTGACAAGAGGGGCAAGATCCTGTCTTTTAAAATTGTGTGAAAACGAGATTTCTTTTTTAAAATGAACAGGAGCAGATTCAGGATTGTTGGAAAGGGAGTCAGCATTAAAGGCAACAAGTACTGAAGCGATAGGCATGTGCATGCATTTATATATATGCATACAGGCAGCATATATCTATTTGTAGTGTAGGTGTCCACTAGGGGATTGGGGGTCAGGACCCCCTGGAACCCCGTGAATTAGCCTAATTATTTGTATGTTGTGATCAGTGTTTAATGACCAGCAAGACATTGAATAACCACAGACGTTATCTTTGTTATAATATCCTCTTTTGTGCAAAATATCATCAAACTTCTCCCAATTAAAATGTTATTTTTTGGCCCGAAGTTTTCAGGATTTTTAGATCTAAATGTCTTCTTTCAATAACTGGATATAGAAATACAATTTGGGCTGTTAAACAGCTACATATCAACAACGAAACCCACTGTAACAGTTATGTGTCCCTGTTGCGACTTATCAATTTCTTTCATCGCTGTTACATGTGTTGTTGTGTGATGAGCCACAGGTGGAATACAAAATTCAGGGGCTGATGGGGGGGGGGGGGGGGTATACAGGGGTTCTTTGATGGAGACCTTAACTTCAAATGGAGAAAAAAAAGCGCTCATATGTACATGTGCGAATATGCGATGTGCTTATATGCGCAACCCCCGTATTCTTGAAATTCTCGAAATCCTAGGCCTGTACCCGCCCCTGGACTTTCCACAAAGCAGGGTATAGGGAGAGCCCAGTGATGGGGGACAGGACTGTGTGTTCACTGTGGGGGGAGGGGGAGGGGGTGGGGGTGGATTATCGTTATATCCAGGCGTCTGGTGTTAATCTAACAGCGGATTAAACTGTCACGTGCCGTACCAGGTACAACGTCAGGGCGCCCCCTGGTGGATTGTGCGGATGGCGGCACAAGGGGACGCTGATGAGCAACAACTGCTTCCGGTGCCCGACTGCGCAGGTGCGAGATGGTAAGAGAAGGGGTGAGGGGTGGGGAGGAGGGTGACGGGAGAGAGGTGGAGGGGAAGGGGGGTAGGTGCAGGGGGAAGGTG
Organism: Lepidonotus clava; assembly: GCA_936440205.1. Lineage (NCBI taxonomy): Eukaryota > Metazoa > Annelida > Polychaeta > Phyllodocida > Polynoidae > Lepidonotus > Lepidonotus clava. Next base: position 31,381,355 of record OW387149.1, on the reverse strand, counting down.
GGGCGTGTGGGAGGCGGAAGGGGCAGAGGGCAGGGGTATAGATCCATAGGGGTTAAAACGTTATACCAGGTAAACGATTATTCCTTTGTGAAAAGTTGCCCTTGATACGATTTATAGTTTGTTTGGATTGGGAAAAGAACGATTTTGGATAGGATTTCATGAAAGCTGTTCGTCAATTTCTGAGTTCCTTATTGAAACTCGGCTCTAATGTAAAATCAGTGTGATTTAATCTTAAAGCATTAGCCTATGTGTACGTTAAAAGTCCTTTAATTAGTTAATAATGTACCCCCCTCTTGGTCAATAAGAAGTCAACATTGCTTGGCTGTTCCCCCCTTACACCTTTATTAGATTGGTTTGATATTTTAACAAACCGCTTCATTCAATTTCTATTGTTATTGATTATATATATTTCAACATCACACTATAATCCGCAAAGAAGAGGAAAATGCAATATAAATGCTACAATGGTATAACTAATCACCTGAGCATACATTAAAGGGGCTGTCTTGTCTGTTCGAGTTAATAATAAGGGGGTATTCCACTACACGATATGAACTCCCTACGACCTGAGGACCATATCGCACGATATCATTAGTTGGTAACGCAGGAGGAGGTGCCAGTATGTCTAACCTGGTACATACTTATCGCAGTAATTTCGTAGCATAATCAGATCATTGAGGGTATTACACTCAGTACGACATTCTCAGGCTTTTGCCTATGTAAAATACTATACCCTACGACATGGCCTACGACATGGCCTACGACATAGGCTGCAACTTATGTGATTTTCATTTTACCCCTACGACATTATTAAACATGTCAAATATATATCGTAGCTTGGGTTAAAGCCTACGACAGTTCCCCTACGACTTAACTGCGATAAAATATCGTATCGTATGACTTTAAAGTCGTAGGGACTGCGATATACCCTATTACACTAGTGTGACATCAACAATGTCGTAGGGGCCTACGACATGGCTTTGATATGACCATATCGCGGCCGTGTCGCAGCCTTATCGTAGCTGGTATCGTGTAGTGGAATAAGGCCCTTTTACACCTGTGCGACTTGAGCTGCAATATGGCTGCGATATGAAGATATCTCAAGCAAGTCGCAGACCACTGCGCTACAGGAAATATCGCAGGTGTGTAAATGGGATGTCGCAGTATGCTGCAACTTGGGGGTGATGAGATAACGTTTTTTTATCACAGCAAAGTTACCTCAAACAACATCGCAAGGTGCGACATTTATTTAACATGTTTAATAATGTCGCAGCAGATGGTTGTAAATAACAGCGTGGGATATGCTGCGATATTTCAGTCATGTCGCAGCCAGAGAGGGGGTCCTTATATCTACCAGTATACATGCGATATCTTTGTTTCTATCTCATGTGTGTAAAAGCCTGAATGCCTGCGATATGCTGCGATATGGCTGCGACTTGACTTGGGGGGGGTTTCAAAATGCAACATCTTCAAATCGCAAGCTGCGATATGATGGGCATGTCGCAGGCACTTTATCGCACAGGTGTAAAAACACCTTGTCCCCCTTGAGGCTGACATCCGCCGACGTTAGCCTAACGCCGGCCGGCGACGTGTTTTGCCCTTTTGGAACGTAATCCCGCGACGTTGTAGGCCTTTTTACACACGAGCGATACGGTGCTTGCGATATCTCAGTGATATCGCAGCCTGCGATTTTAAGATGTCGCATTTTGACTTCCCCCCCCCAAAGTCAAGTCGCAGCGATATCGCAGCATATCGCAGGCATTTAGGCTTTTACACACATGAGATAAAAACAAAGATATCGCATGTATATTGGTAGATATAGGACCCCTTCCCTGGCTGCGATTCCACTGAGATATCGCAGCATATCGCACCCTGTCATTTACAACCATCTGCTGCGACATTATTAAACATGCTAAATAATTATCGCAGCTTGGGATATCACCTACGATAACTTGGGTGCGATAAAAAAAGGTTATCGCACCATCCCCAAGTCGCAGCTCCCTGCGATAACTCATTTACACTGATGCGACATCACGATTATCGCAGTGGTCTGCGATTTGCTTGAGATATGGTCATATCGCAGGCATATCGCAGCTCAAGTCGCAATAGTGTAAAAGGGCCTTGTTGGTCACGACACGAATTTGGCGCGGCAGGCAGGGGGTTACAACGCATCAATTCATGTCCCGTCGCAGGACGAGAACGTCCCTTTAATTATATTCCATGCCTTTGTAACACATTGACCAAAGAATCAAGTTAATTGTATTTAGTATTACTATATATCTAACTTCAGGATGTACCTTTGAAAACAGGCAAAGAGATATATATAGTGTTGGGGCTGCCGGTCATTTTCATAGAGAGACATTATGATATTCTCTCATGGAAATTATTTACCGTCACAAATACACGATAAGTATATTCTAAATCATCTTGAGATTTAACATTCTGATAAAAGAAATACATTTTATTTCAAACATCTACAAGTAAAAGTGTACACGTTATAGGAAAGCTTGCTCACTAATCATTGCTTTGTGATTCTTAGGGTCGTGTAAAACTGATCCAGATGAAATGTAACCTCCGGAGTCGTTCAGAGCTGTGGGACGTCAGCGTACTACCAAAATATCCCTGCCACGTGAAAGCAGTAAGACCGATCAAATTGTTAACAATCTGGCTAAAGGAGTTATGATGTGTCATTCAAACAAGTCTGTTTGATTGTGTTGACTATCATAATTTGTCAGTGAATATGTTGCTTTGTTTAGCTTTTAAAGACAGAAATGAGGAATAAGCTTAATGGAAATACGCAAAATAATATTACCTATACGTCCACATATGGATTCTGAATTTATCAAACGATGATTCCCAAAACGCTATGATTTGATTGCAGTTAGCATTATCATATATTCACGCTGTATGAACTATATATATATTTGTTGATCATGCAATTGTCAATCCCCTAACGGTTTTTAAATAAACTACCCTAACCGGGACCTGCTATTCAGCGTCACTCATTCACATCGACTAACTACCTGCAATACTGCATTGAATGTCGCATCTAAATAGAAAATTCTAGCTCCCAGTATCTCTAGCCTTTCCACATCAGTATGATTGGAATACATTTTCCTAGCTAGGTTGATGATTTAAGCCTGAGCAGGCACGAAGTTACTGTAAGTAAACTATAAATGCTAGAACTTCATTTAGAAAAACTAGAACTAAATCTACGTTGCCAACAACAAAACTATGGGAATTCATTATGGTATGATTTACAAAATTAATTAAATAAACACAAACATAATATGGACACACACACACCTCTAGACACACTCGTGTATACAGACGTAGATGCGTAGACCTCACGCATAGACATACAGACACATACATATGCACAAGGACATTATGCACACGCAAACACATAGACACACGCGACCTTTCACACATATATTATACGTACACACTGGTACAGGTATACGTACAGTCCGGTCCATTCTGGAACACCCACACCCCCCAGCCAAACATGTGATGTTATTATAACGTTGAAGCAACGTTCTGTATTGGCTCTTCTTACATTATTTTAATGACTCCCAATAACGTTGCACTGTGACATTATCATAATTGTCTGGTTATATATATATATATTCTTCAACCTAAATAGAATGTTCTTATCAAGTTCTGTTTTGGTTTCATTCTTACCTCACCAAAAAAGATGTTATAATAACATTCTGTTTAGGTGAGGTTTCAACCTCACCATCAATAAAGTAACTGCCATCTAAGTAAGTAACAAACTAACTAAAAAAGTATGGTTGCAGAACGTTTCTGTTACGTCACTAGCTGGCTGGGTACGCACATTTCAAACATTTCATATCCCCCCATCCCCCCTAAATGCGTACATACTTCATGTGAGTTACCTAACTAACTAGAAATGTCTATGAAATTATGGATAGACCTATACGTCTACTGCCATGCAACCTAAGTATAGCCACCGTTAAATGCTGTAGGCACGAATCGCGTTAATTCAGCATTTTTTCAAGAGAACCTTCAGCCTCTTATCACCACTCCTCCCTACTGTATACGTCTTTAAATAGGATGAACTTTACTCAACTAACACACCGACCCCTTGGAAACGGCGCACTACTGAAGTGCAGCAATTATTTAATCCCATTTTAAAGCCTTTACACCACAACAACTTTGGTCAAAACAGACACACCGCTGGAAAAACAACTCAAGAAAAAAGGCACAAAAACTTGCCCTGCTCACTTTCAGTCGTCACGTACCAGAAATAGTTTTCTGCCCACCATCGTTACGGCAGTCTGGACTCTTCAAAGTGGAAAATACACCTAGTGACGTAATATTTGCGCGTAATATTTTCAAATGTTAGTCTTTCATGGTCCAGAAATAGGTATGGAACCGTTTTATTCTTCTTTGATTGTTGGGGTATTTCTTATTCAAGTCATAAATTCTGCGGAATTGATCCCCAGTTGTTTTTCCTACCCTCAAGGTTTTAATGCCACAGGAAAAATAAAATATTTTCTTCCCAAGAAAAGATGTGAAGAATATTAATAGTTTCTGATAGCCCTTTCCGGAAAACGTGGTAAAGAAGTTTAGTTAGGAAGAAAGCATATTGAATAAGATTTTGGTATCAAACCAGAAACAAACCAGAAAACCAGAAACTTTATTATCTGCCGATACAGTAATAACACCTCTATCATTATCCTGAATCGGCCATGGTTGCGCTTTACTTCTGTTTGTAACCCCTGGCATATCAAAAAACGACAAGGTGCATGTACTCCTTGATTGTATTAATACCTAAATAGTTTCAATATGGATGTAACTCCATGAGAAGCATGGTGGCAAGAAAATGGTACAATTTCAGTGCTCAATCATTTCATAGATTATTTCAGTTTCAACCAAACATTTCAGGTGTCTGTTCATCCTTAAGCCCCATACCCACTAGGCGATTTGGGCCTCGTCGCCCGTCAGTATGCTACATTGAAATGCACAGGTTTGATAAAATCACTGGACGAATTGCCCGGCATCTCTCCCGGCGATTCAGATCAAACATGTATATTTCAATACACCATACTCAAGGCGAAAAGGCCAAAATCGCCTAGAGGGTATTGGGTTTTAATTGATTCAAACATTTCTAACTGTTTTGACTAAGGTAAAACTGATATAATTTCATCGTTATTTAGCTGGATCGTCGCACAACAGTGGCTGTTTTGACAAGGATATCCCTCTTTGTCATATGAGTCATTATGTGGAGGGCCACAGTGCCGCTTCACATAACCAAACACTTACAACAGCGAGAGCAACAGCGAGGGTTTGGTCAAAGTCTCGCTATTATACACGAAATTCAGCATAGATTTTCACCCATTTCTAATAATCCCTCCAGGCTGAGAATTTAAGGGATTCTAGATCTAAATGTCTAGTTTTTAGAACTGTTTATAGAATTAAAATCGGTTCAGTAGACCCATCGCAACAGCAACGTCCTTGTTGCAAGAGGTGTTGGACAACCGTCGCTACAGCGAGACCCGTTATGCAACGGGGCACAGAGGGGGAAAACTAGGCATATCAGTTTTATCCCACGGTTATGAGAGTTTGGAGACAATTTACAACCAGGTTATTTTCTGTAGGGGAACACCCAGGGAGCACCCAGTCTGAACGAGGTCTGCATATACTTTGAGTGATAACAAAAAGACCCAGACATTTCTACTGTTTACCTGGCTGTGACCTTTACAGAAACCAATTTTTACATTGTCTGACCTCTGCACTTCTCCATCCTTTATAGCATCTCAAAGTCTGAGTACAAGCAAATGGTCCACCTTATACTCCCCGTGACCTATCCACTTCTTCGTGAGATGTAGAAATGGGAAATAAATAACAGGTATATTTCAAAAGAGTTGCAATATGGGTCCATACTGTTGTCAATGATTAGATTAATATGTCACTAATCAGTGTCTAGCGATAAATGTCTCATCTGTAATGTGTCTACCCCTACATTATCTATGTCCCTGTTCTTGAGATGTAAAAAGGGGAAATGAAGAAAGGCCTACTTCAAATTAGTTGCAATATCGGTCCGTTTTGTCATCAATGATTAGATTTATATGTCCCTAAACAGTGACATAAATTATGATAAGGGCCGTCCATGAATTTTGAGTGCTCACCAGGGGCTCGGGGGGGGGGGGGCAAGGGTTGAAATTTAATTAATAGGGAGGTTAAGCAACCCCAACACATCACCTAACGTAAACGTAACGTATCTCTTATCTCGGCTACTATCACATTATTATAAAATGTTGCATCATGAATTCATTATTATTGATGAGTATTTGTAAGATATCAACTCAAATTTCAGAGACCCTTTATATGTACTTCTACTGAAGTCATCAAAAGAGATACGTTGACGTATCGAGATGCGTCAGTGTTGCTTAACCTCCCTATTATCTCCATCATAAGGTGAACGAGAAAGAGGGGGGCTAGAAAACATCTTAAAACGTATACATAGTTAATTAACGTCTGCTTAGTGTCTCGTAGTCAATCTGAACACAAAGAGGAACAGAATAATCCTGCTTTTAGATTATTTTTATCATGAAATTACCGATTTTTGTTTACATATGAAATCATGGGTGGGTAGCTATTTGTTCACCAAATGAATCGAAGGTATACATTTCCCGATGTGTCCTTGGTAATTAGAAGTAATAACTGTGCGTGGGTTGTATTTGTGTGATATAAGGCAGGTCTCCACAGAACAATCGAGTGCGGCTAATTAAACTCAATGAGTGTTCACCCTTTTCATCATGGGCAACAAGTACTTGTTCATGGCATTGGTCACTGTATATAGAAACCTGCCCTAACTGTTAATCTCATTCCAGATTATCCTCTAGCTATGGAGATAAGGGTAATTATTCCTGTTATGTTCTGAATCTGGTTTCACTTTTTATAAACATGATACTACGATGGTTTGTGTGTAACATATTGTTTGAGTGTGAATAATAAAGATTAAAGCCCCATACCCACTAGGCGATTTTGGTGCAATCGGCGTACTCGTCGGCGCCGACCGCTGACGGGTACGCCAACTCGTACAGCGACTCATACGCCAATCCTTATTAAGCATGTTTGATAATTTTACGTCGACCAGTAGGCCGACCAGTAGGCCGATGAGAACGCCGACGCTGATTGCCGTCGGCCGACCAAAATCGCCTAGTGGGTATGGCCCTTAACCTTAAGCGGCATACCCACTAGGAGATTCTGGGTCGGCCGACGGCGATCAGCGTCGGCGTACTCATCGGCGCACTCGTCGGTGTACTCGTCGGCGTAAAATTATCAAACATGCTTAATAAGGATCGGCGTACGCGTCGGCGTACTCGTCGGCGCCGACGGCTGACGAGTACGCCGACGGGACCGCCGATTGTGTGTGGGGATGGCCTGTTCAGCAGAGTCGGCCGACGGGAGCACCGACGGGAGCACCGATGAGTACGCCGACGCCGACGCCGATTCAGCAAAAAGTCCCCTAGTGGGTATGGGGCTTTAAATCAAAAGATTACACAGAATCAGAACGGACATCAATGTGCAACAAAAAGAGAAAATATTTAGAATTAACTGACAATGTGTTTATATTAATGAATTATTCACTTTGGATTTCCATGTGGATAAAAAGCCAAGGGAAAGCATTGCTGTGGAGGACAAGCCTATTACAGCTACAATCATTACTGCATAAGACATTGAATTAAACAACCTTGTCAGCAATCTAGATATAGCTTGGTCCACCTCAAAGTAAGCACTGATAACAGGTTAAAACATTTTAATGTTAGGTTACAAAACCAAGTTACTGATAAAACTATATCAAAACAAACACAAAACCAGCTTGTTGATTTATATGTTTATCTATTAGGTAGACCACACTGTACCATTTTACTGTTTAAAATATATTTCTAATTTGTGTACACATTTGGATTGGCTTGCAAAAAGTCCTGTTCAAATCTGAATCAGCATCCATATGGTAGGTGAGGCACTTGGAAATGCTGCCTACAGCTAGCTGATAGCTGGCAGAGGCATTTGTACTGCCACCTTCAGGGAGTTTTGGAAACGAAAGTAATAATGATTGCTAGTACAGACATCTGGTGGTCAATATCTGAACTGCAAAATCCATACACATTGAAGTTTAACGGATCTTGAGGGTTGTGCCTTCAATTAAAGCTTATGCAATCAGAAAGGTTGTAACTATAATGCCATAATTATGCATCACAATTTCTTTAATTTCTCTTCTCATGTAAGTATAAGTTATCAGTCTATGACAACAACACGTTCTTTTACATATTCTTCATGCCTTCAGCACTGAGGTTGAGACAGAGCCGAAAGATTTATATGCAATTACCCAGAGTCAGGGTAAATAAACTGGAATAAAAAAACATGTATTCTCAGCTTCCATTATACACTCTTCTTGGTATGTCTATAGGGTACTCAATACTTGGTGTGCACCTTGCACACAGAGTGTATTCATGTCCCTACCCTCCTCCAGGGGGACATGAAGAGCGGCCAGTACTATGGGGGTCAGGTGTCAGGTGTCAGGTGACCAATACCGCATATTATTCTAAACCAACTTCCCATGGGCAGCAATTACATACTTCATTTTCCTTGATCACATAATTTTGATTGGATGACACACCAGTCAATCATTTAATTAGTGAACTTATCAAGGTGTTTCCGTTGCATTTGATGAAAGTTTACCCATTCATATCCCTATAGCAGCCCAGTTACAGGATGGCAGGACAAGTACCCTTGGGACAACTATCCCTTGGCCAACTATCCCTGGGACAACTACCCTGAGGACAACTACCCTTTGGGACAACTACCCCTTAGGACAAATACCCAATAGGCCAGAACAACAACCCCCATATGACAACTACCCCCTGTATGACAACTTCCCCCAATATGACAACTACCCCCATATGATAACTACCCCCATATGGCAACTACCCCCATATGACAACTACCCCCATATGATAACTACCCCCCCCCCCATATGACAACTACTACCCCATATGACAACTACCCACCATAATATTATGACAACTACATAAACCCCCCATATAACAACTACCCGATATAACAACTAACCCTCATATGACAACTACACCAATATGACAACTACCCCCCATATGACAACTACCCCCATATGACAACTACACCAATATGACAACTACCCCCAAATGACAACTACCCCCAAATGACAACTACCCCCAAATGACAACTACCCCCCATAATTATGATACCTGCCCCTCAAGCCAACTTCCCCTTAAAAGAATTATCCCTGTAGGGCAACTACTGCTTTTACAATTACCTCCATGGGTAGGACAACTAACCCCATAGGACAACATCGTTGGGGACAATTACCCCTAAAATTGTTACAAACAACAACAATGGTACAACTACCCCCATTGGGCAATCATCCTTTTTAAAAAGACACCTACCCCTCAAGATCAAACAGTTAGCCTTCTAGATTGACTACCCCAATTGTTCCTCCTCGTTCTCAACACAACATCTGCCCTATGTGTATCCATGTTCTCTTTTACTCAATTACGAACATTTCTAATTAATATTTAAGAACAATCAATATCAAAATTCTATTATCTATCAAGGAGCAGTTGAAAGGAATAATCTACCCCCATCTAAAAGGAATACTACAAACATTAAACAATTTTCGAAAATCCAAAAGAGGGGGGCATGGGGCCACTCGCCCTTTTTTCTTTTCCTTTTTTTGACCAAATTAGGGGGTCGGGGTGGCCAACTTCGTTGAGGTGTTGGTACCACTCGTTGGCATTGGCACCCCATGGGTTCGAGTCCCATGAGGTGCAGCATGGGAAAATAGGACATTTGGATGACCCCTGCACGGAATTATGCCACTCATGCATCCACCACTCATAATAGTTGCACTTAATATTCTTCTGCACACTGCTGTCAGTCATCAATATCGCACCTAATCAAAATGGGAAAAACCACCTGCTTATACAGCAAAAGGCTCGTTTTCAGGTCCATTAAATTTCTCACCTTGGATATGCATGAGGTGACTTTAGCCCTAGTTCCTATGGCCCCCTATGGCTTCCCATATTAAGTCTCGTTGACTCATATATGCCACTTGAATAGTTTTTTTATTTTCGTATTAATTTCTGTACTCCTTTAAAGAAATTTGATTTTTTTTAAATGATATATTAGCCTTCAAACATGAACACATCGGGTTAATTGTATCATCAAGTTGATGCACGTTTATCACCAAGCAAGTATGTATCATGACTATGGAAGTAAGCCTTGTATTTTATAAACATTTTTCAATATTAAAAGTTTTGATTTAATTGTTGGCCAATGGGAGCACACCTCAGCCCCTTATCAGCGTTATGTAATAGACCTCCACCAATCAGGTGTCGAGCACCTCCCACCACGTGCATTTGTTTGTCCTACTTCCACTGGACCGTGACGGCCGCGCGAGGTCTGGAACAGACCTTATTAGTATTGCATTGGAAACGACTGTTCCCTCTTTTAGCTATGTAAAACATGAAAGAATAATATTGATAAATGGTGTTCATAAATGCTCTAGCCGATACATTAATCTTTACAGCCTATGTCTATGTCATAAAAGGTCATGTTGTTATGTCCAAGTCCGGAGACGGCCATGAAGTATTGTTCCTTGTCAGTCACACGCCCATTTTCTTTTGGATAAGAGTGGTGCTAAATTAACCAATAACTTGGAAAGCTTGGAAATATATATATAGTTTATATTTATATATCAGGCCCTAATTAAGAGATCTTCATGATATTTAACAAACCTTTGGTTATAACTAGAGTGGATTTCTACAAGAAACTAGATGTAATAGAGTTGAAATAGGAAAGAGATGTCATCTACTTCATTTCTACTTCGTGTCCTCTTGTAAAGAACATAATTATTATGGTTAAAATATCAAGCAAAGGTCATGAGAAATTCATGACAAAAAAACATGACCTGCAACTTCTGAAAGGACAGACCACTGAAGAGGGAAACAATATTTTTAAAATCCATAACTTTGAACTTCTTACCAGTGATGGTTGAGACTGCTGATTTCTAAACGTACTCCAGCCACGTCGGTGGCGCCACCTCCAGGGGGAATACACAACTAGCCAGGTTTCCATGAAGAGGCACCTAGTGGGAAAATGTAAAACAACTATTAAGATCCAGTTCTGCACAGATCTTTACCAAGATCTTCACATTATCTGTAAGGAGTGCACGGGGGGCGGGCAATTCGGCCAAAAAGTAATTAATGAAAAATCCAAAACCCTGGAACCGCCGATGGAGTATGTTGCAAGTTGACTCTTTAAAAAGGCAAGTTATATATCATGCAATTATATATATTCTGTTTAACCGTTGTTCTTTGCTTTTGAAATGAAGTCTCATATTATATACGCATTTTAGCAAGGTATTGTTATTTCTACTACGAGAACATTTATGCCATGTTCAAATTAAAAGAAAGTGCTATATTCTATTAATGCTTTGAAAGTTTCTGATGAGGGTACACCTAGCTCTGTACATTGATAATTGAAGTATCCGCAGACAGCATGTATATTGACAACGTTAATTGGTGATTATTCCTGAGGATCTAGAGGAGTACGGATGGACCAATAGCTTTTGTAGCAATCTGCCTATTAGGGGTGTAGATGGGGGGTCCCGATGTCGCATGTCGAATTTAATAAATGGCCATGTCACCTGTAACTATTGTTTTGAATTTCCATTACCAAATTAAGATTCAATATTTTTCAGTTTATTTCCATAAATATCTTATCTTTTCTAAGTTGGTTTGAAAACAGTATCATTACAGTTGAATACAGAACAAAATATCAAAATATCTATGTTTCCTATAGTTTCTCCAGTTCTTTTGTCGAAAGAATTCGTTGATATTAGCCCGCAGGCAAACATAATACCACAAATAAGCTATTTGTGGTAGGGTGAATTTATATGTGATTGCATGTCAGCTATAATTATTATGGTCCATTCTTCAACTGTACCCAAGACAATTTATTATATATTAAGATATATTGAGACTGGGGTGTGTAGATGTGGGGTCCTCATGTCGCCCTGTCGAATTTAAGAAATGTTAATGTCGCCCTGTCAAATTTAAGACATCGACATCTTCATGTTGTCCTATCGCATTTAAGAAATCATGATGTACGCTGTCGTTATCTATTTAAGTCACATGTCGCAAAACAGACCATGCCACCCTGTAGATTTTAGGGGTTTACACCCATAGACTGGAGCCCCCATGGGGGTACCGGGGTGGAGCTTCTACTCCTTGGAAGAATATAGGCCATCAGTATAGCCCCTGCTGATCGTAGAAGGCGACGATAGAGGGGGACCCAGCACTGATCAAGTGGTTCATTGGATTTGATTCCCGGTTCATTGGGTTTGATTCCCAGTTAGTGTCTGGGTTCAATAAGGGATGAGGTACAGCAAAAATGATTGCTAGGTTTTTATCTCCTGCTGTTTGCCTGCCCTGTCACCCTCATCTCATAGATACGATCACCAAAGCCTGACCAAGTCAAAATGCACGTCTGAAAAGTTAGAATTGGTCCCAACTTGAATTCACCATGAAAATGACCTTGGCTGTCGGTGTGGCGTAAAACACCCAGTACTCACTAACTCCCATAGACTGGAGAGCGAGGGGGAATTTCCTTATGCACTGCAGACCTGCCCCCTAGCCATTGGTTGGAGCATATAAAGACCGTCTAGATGGTCTGTGGCCGGAGTAAATATGGATCGACCATCAGGCCATCGCCACAGAGGCTTTTTAGTTGTACGATTCAACATGCTATTCCAAAAAAAAAACATCGCTAATGACCAGAACATCAACACGGTTGACTGGCCTGATTCCAACCTGCCATCAGGGGAATGATCACATAGGAACAAAGAGGAGCTTTCCAGTCTCGAAATACTATCTACGTATCTATCTACCTTCATAAACATAAAGAGTCTCTGATTATAGGTTATGTGACTATACAGATAACAGATGTTGGTATACTTGACTGGTTTCTGTAGCTCATTATAAAAGGGTTTCTGGTATTAGAAAGTATTTTAGATATTTAATAAAGACACAGGTCTAGTTCATACTTTCACTGCTAGGGGACGCCTGCGACCAAAGACTTTCCATTGACTGGAAGCCATAGCTCAGGGTCCGCCTGGCGTCTCGATCAAGTACTACAATAGTTAAGGGTAGACAACGCTGCTTTACGGCGGGGTATTGGTGCTCTCATTTATGTTTAGCAGTGACGGGTCCAGAGATTTGGGGGGGGAAAGGGGGGACGCCCTATCTGGGGGCCAGAATTTTACATTAACAAAATCAAAATTTGGCAAAAATTAGGGGAGTAGGGTCGGGCCCCTCAGTCGCTACCCTCTAAATCCATCCCTGTATATAGGTATAATATGAAGTTCAAAAAAATGGATAGTTTTATCAAATTTATTGTGTTCTATACCATTTGATGGCCAATTAAATTGCGTATCACGGGAAGAATTTGAACTCATACATTCGACAGGCTCGGGCTTGTCTGAAACCACTTCCTCTAAAACGTGTCAAGGAGTGTAAGTCTTACTCCACGATTATCCCTGAAAAATCATAGTATCATTATACCACCCATAGCAGTGGGCGTGTTAGGTAATACTTTTGCGCCCACCTCAAAGTTTCCCTTGCCCTTCTGGCGTGTATATAAGTGTAAGTCAGGGGGTGTTAACTATATTGTGTCACAATAGTCCCATCCGCTCATAGTTCTCTTCACACGCCCAACCTTCTCGGCGTCTTAACGTACCCACACTCCATTCAGGCACCAATATAATTGCCAGCAGTGGCGTATCCAGTTCCCCCCCGCCCCCCCCCCCCCCCCTCAGGGCGGGAGTGGGGGGGGGGGGGGGTCCCCATGTTCGGTTGACCCCCCTCCGATTTCTCAAATTTTACGCAATTAAACTACCAATAAAGGGAATTATCCAAATTAGGGGGTCTCTGGAACCCCTCAGATTTAGCAAAGTTTCTATGCCTATAGACCTATACGGGGAATGTGGGTTGTATTTGATGGCCGCGCTTTACCAGTGTTCTACTCTCACTGTACTTAGAAGTTAGTAGGCATTAAAAGACTGTGTTTCACTCTGATCTAGTATATTTGTAAATTTAGATGAAACATATATTATGACTCACATTATCTGTTCAATATACTCTGTACGATCGGCCGTAGACTGCCAGGTACACACAAAAGGTACACATATAAGATTCTATGCCCTCGTTATTTTTTGCCTAGTAGCATCATCGAAAATCTATTCCATTGCAGTAGTTGCAGCTTTAACAAAACAATCCCCCCTTTCCAGCTTCAACGTGTTAATTCCATTAATGCGCTTTCCTCTCACAGTTAATCTGACAACCTGTATCCAAAGGTATTCTGTAGGCCTAAGTGTAATTAATGGAGGAAAGCGGGGGGGTGGGATATTGACATGTTTTGAATCGTACAGATTTATGTCTCAAACTTATCAACGTATATATATATCTGGTTTCAATACATATTATAGTAAAAACTCACAAAAGTGGCGAGTGTCATGTTGACGCTGGGGAAACGACAATCGTTTTGTTAGGCCGGGCCTAACGAATCTAGTGGGGGTCGAACCCACGAGGGGCTCGAATAATTCATTAGTGGCCCAGCGTCACGGCTCGCCGGACGGTTGTGGCCGATAGAGGCCTTTTATATCCGAACCACAGGACTGATGCAATACACCGCGTCCTACTTCTAGTATAGTGTAGACAATCTGCGGCGAATGACCCCTCCGCGCCAGAATCGTCATCCATGATTCGCAGTTAGCGAGCGTCGAGGTGGCAGAGTGATAGTGTAGACTGATCTTTCCTCCAGCGACACCTGGTGGATTAAATTGAAACCAGGACGACCATGAACGAAAAAAATGTATTCAAATGGGGATTCGAACACGGGCAGGCCACCATCCAAGTAACAACCGGTCTCAATGTTGCTTAACTTACCCGGGCTAGGGACCATCCAAATACCCACCGGTATGAACAGATCGTAGCTTAGTGAAATTGACTGTATGGATTTAAACATATCAACCAGGAGCCATCAAGAGATAAAGTCTAGTATTGATAGACTTGGATACCTGCCAAACTGAATTAAACCTTCTGCATACCCAGTATTATTAGATTAAGCAGTTTGGGGTATTTAGGCATATTTCCTGGTACTGACATGTACAGAACCAGAATTTTGGGGGCGGTGATGTGAGTCTTCCCTGACAAACAAGGGGCCCTTGATGGGGGGGGGTCCCAATGTCGCATGTCAATTTTAAGAAACATCCATGTCGCCCTGTCGAATTTAAGAATTAGCCCTGTCCCATGTCACTAAGCCCAAAAAGGGCCATGTCGCCGTCTCGAATTTAAGGGTCTAGGGCCATAAACAAGAGGTGCACGTGGTCAACTAGAATTTAGGAGGGATCGGTGAGAAAAAGAAGGGGCGGGCGGTAGTTTGGCAGTGGGTAGTATCCTTGAAAGGGCCCCCTTCCCAGTATGAAGTGGAAAAGGAGAAAGTGGAGGATCGGATTCATATGGGGAGTCCCATTGGAATTGCAAATATAAATTTATGCAACATTTTGTTCACACTTTAATTTCAGAAACTAATTTCACATCAGAATGTACTGAGCATTTGTATATATTGTTCATTCTTAGTCCTAACACCAAGGAAAATGTACGTATTTTGTTTTTTTTTCCATATGAAATATTTATAGTTTTATATTCTGAATTTGTAGTCTTATCCCCGTCATGGGTAGCCCTGTGGTCAGGGGTGTCTGGTGACCAGCTGCAGATGGTTATGTGATGTGGGGGAAGAACGGGGGTTGGGCGATAGACACAGCATGTGGTCTCTGTCCTGTGGAGCATTAAATTATTCCGACAGTGATGATAGAAAAGTCTGAAATCATAAATCAAAGTAGGATTTTTTCTACGGAAAACATTCTTTAACATAATTGTGAACAAATTGATATGTTTAAAGTAAAAAATGAGCAATAATTAAGATAAATACAAAATTCGGAGAATTAAACAAATAATAATATGTTAATACTCGACCCTCCCGTAAATGCATGCAATTCTTCGAGGATGAATTTACACTTTTTTTTTCTCATGGACCACTTTCATCTCTGGAAATCCCCTTAGCTTATTACAGGGGTGCTAAACACTGGTTTTCCCTACCAAGACATATTCGTGAATTAGATAATATTGATATAAAATAGTACAATAATAATGACACTTTAAAATTATGAACAGAAAAAAGGCGTATTGCCGTATGACGGACGATACGTCAAGTTTACCCAGGCATTTACAGGATTCGAACCCGTGCAGAGAAAACACATCAGGTCGCCGGTGAAATGACTTATCCATTTTACCGCCGACTTGATGCTGCAGGTGATTGATTTTCCGACGGGTAGGTTCCTCCACGGGCCTTACGATGGGGTCAAACATTGCCATTTCTCCACGTCTTCACAAATCAAGGCTCCTGCCCCGCTAAAACTAGTAATCTGTCGGGATAGACTGGGAGGGAGTGAGGGAGAGAGCCCTGCGTGATGGAGGATTAATCTCCAGGGCCCGACCCGGGTGCCCGACCCAGAGACCGCCTGACGGTGTAACCCTTACCGGGCCACGCCCCACCACGCCCCGTTGCACTGCGTAAGTAAACCCCGGTCTCAACCGATGATTGGGACGGATTCTGAGCTGTGTCGCAGTTTGCCCCATGAGTTTAATTTGCCCCAGTCTGAGAGGAGCTCTCTGTTGGTCGTTACAGGGGTGTGCACCTGCCATCCGGCTTAAAGCCTGCAGTCTGTAGCAGAATGTATTGAAGGGGGGGGGGGGGGGGTCCCATGTTCGGTTGACCCCCCTCCGATTTCTCAAATTTTACGCAATTAAACTACCAATAAAGGGAATTATCCAAATTAGGGGGTCTCTGGAACCCCTCAGATTTAGCAAAGTTTCTATGCCTATAGACCTATACGGGGAATGTGGGTTGTATTTGATGGCCGCGCTTTACCAGTGTTCTACTCTCACTGTACTTAGAAGTTAGTAGGCATTAAAAGACTGTGTTTCACTCTGATCTAGTATATTTGTAAATTTAGATGAAACATATATTATGACTCACATTATCTGTTCAATATACTCTGTACGATCGGCCGTAGACTGCCAGGTACACACAAAAAACATAGTTTAGCGTGAAGCTGTGATTTAAGGTAAATTCTAACCTATAGCTAGTGTTACTATATAAAAACAAAAATAAAAGGACATTTGACACAAAGTGTAGTTAAAATCTAGTGTACTATTTTATTGCTGAATCGATTCTATTAATCTTTATCCTCGGCGCACCACTCGCACAACACCTCGGAGCACATGATGCTGGCAGGCTCGCCCCCCTCACAGTCGGCGTGGTAGCACCGGCCGCAGTAGTTGCAGACCAAGTACATTCTGAAATATTACGGAGGCATGTTTAAATACACATTTTTTTAAATTGTGTGCACGAACTAATCGGACCATCATCAATCACAATTTTTAGTAACCGTACGAAACTCGGCGTTCACTCCAACGTCAACATCAAGATTCTATGCCCTCGTTATTTTTTGCCTAGTAGCATCATCGAAAATCATTGTCGCTATATAATATTATTTATTATGAAAAAAAAACCCGGCGTACCTGTAGTTGCCATCCAAGAATATGGCCTGCGGTTGTGTGGCGTGTTGGTCTTCGGCAAACGTTTCCATCGCCTTCCACCTTTGGTCCGTTAAGTACTCCTCCTGCTCCTGAAAAAAATTGTGTGGTTATAGTTAAATGTGCAAAAGTCAATTTTGCACTTACTACATACCAGCGTGTCCCTCGTAATATTGGCAAATTTCAGAACAATTGTACTCGTGAAATCGCCCCACTCATCATTTTGTTTTGTTTATACATATTTCCCTTCATACGCTTACATGTTTTATTTCCCACTTAGCTTCATCGTGTAAATACAAATGTACCAACCTGGGTCGGATCCTCCGAACAGTAGACGCACGTCCACTCTGATGGGCCGTCCGGGAGCTGTTGTTGGTCGTGCGTCCTGGAAAACATTTCAAAAATCATCACACCGTCCATCATTTCAACATAGGTGGTCGAAACTACCAAATCATCGGCATCTCAATTTTTCTCATCCAATCTCTATTTCATGTTATTGTGCCAGTCTGACAAATTTGCAATTTTTAAATTGTCCAAAAAAGAGCCTGTTGTTTCAGCATGTTACATGAATTCCCATTGTCCGACCGCGAGTCCGTCGTCGGGTTTTAGACAGTGTGCATTATTTGGCATGACGATAGTCATCCTACCAGATAGTAAGTTAATAATTTTCTTTCCATGCTTCTCTTCCATCCCTGTCCATCAACAGTGTTGAACAATTTAAACCTACTTAGGGGTGAACAGGGGCGCGCACTCGGTCCATTCGGGTTCCGTCCAGATCGTTTCCTCCTCTTCAATATTTTTCTCCTCACGCGGTGTCCATGCCTGGGATTCCTCTTCCTCCTCCGACCGCACATGGTTGCTTGAATGAGCCAAAAAAAACAACCTTTAAGTGTCTGGAATTGGTTATCTACGTGTATGGGGAGAAAACGAAAAAAAATGGAAAATATCTACCAAACGTAACAGCTATTATCCACACAATTATACATTTGTTAACAAACACTCTATATATGGAAGTGTAACCCCCAAGTCATTCTCCCGCAAAGCCTGAAAAAACACTACTTCTCTATATAGGCATGTTATCTTATCAAATTATAGGCAAGTTATCTGATTCACCTACCGGGTTTTCTGCGTGGTCGCCATTGTTCACAATGTGGTGCTTGTGTTTAATATCAGCAAACTTCTGCGTACGTACGGCTTTTATGGTCGTGAGGCTGGCGCGGGACTGTGTGTGTGCACGTGGTGGGCACCTCCTTATAAAGCTGGTGCCCCCCCCCCGACCCCCCCGGGGGGCAGGGTAATGAGGGGCCATCTAGGTCAGCCGAGCAGCCTGAGCGACCGGTGTCAGGTGTTACATAAGGTGTCGCTCGCGCAGCGCAGCCCTGGCAGCTGGATGTGCACGTCCTGACACCTGACTCAAGAAACCACCCGTAAATGCACACGGCCCCACACCCCCAGCCTGTGAAATAACTTCAGAAAACGTACCTCAAAGTCGCACATCCTGGCACCGTAACCTTGCGAAGTAATTTCCTACCTTTTATTTTAAATTTGAAAGTAGTCACATTATAAGGTTTAGGGCGTAATATAATTATTCCTAATAAAAAAATGTTGCTTTTGTTGGCAAAAGCGTCTAAATCACATAATCCTAACAATGCATATAAAACACCGGACATTGTCCGAAATTAAGCTGCTGCACCCTATAGGCCGGGCCTATAGGCCTTCACCCGGGGATCACACTCACACTCGTGAGTCTAGATCTGCACACTCACACTCGTGATTCTGCACACTCACTGCCAGGTGCGTTATTTTTAAGTTTTGCACTTTTTTTTATTCCCATATATCGGGGGGTGCATATCCAATATTTGTGGTGCACAATCTCATTAATGATGCATACGTTTTCAGCTTAATTTCGGACACTACGTGCACGAGTTCGATATATCTATAGGTCCTCTAGATCTACAAGAAGTCGTGGCGCCGAAGGGGACATACAATCATATTTTCTTGTTCAACCACATATCCAAAATGTCCACTTATCCGCATAACAGGCAGGAAAGATGCCCATGAAGGTTGCTCGAACTTTTCCTTGTGCCACATTGTATAAGGACTTATGTATCTGGATTCGACGGTGCTGGGTCGGTACCACTTCACAGCTGCAAACACATGTTGCCTCTTCTGCCCGGTTGCATTACATTGTATGTAATGTTTCACGTAGTGGGTGGCGATGCACGGTCGCTCCCGGGGGTCATTCTGTCCGTCTTCGTACCAATTTGCCATTAGTCTAGACAACTTTTTACCACTGCTGGAATTTGTGCTGGAATAAGTCATGGGGCCATATTTTACGACTTTAGACTTCACGTAAAATGAAGGCAGAAATGACTTCTCTAGGATCTCCTGTTCTGTGGGGTACATCTTTTTGTATGTTTTTTTGAGCAGCTCAAGATCGTCCGAGTCGATCCACGCCTTTTCTTCTCTAACTGTCTCGAAGCCGTCGGTGAGACTCCATAGGCTCTCGCACCGCGCGAATTCTCGCTCATTGGGTACATCGAGTGTTTCCAGGACCGTTCTTGCTTTCTTCTCTCCTTCTCCCAGCTGGCAGTGTTTGACAAATTTCCCCTTGTGTTTGGACGGCATTTCGGCGCGCGCCTGACTGACACGACTCATCCTGTGAAACCTCTCAAACAATTGTTTCTCTATCTGGCGATTGTTAGTCGGCACATCCCCCAAGTAACCATTATACCGCTCAAAACTGAACAGCCAAGTACTGGGAGCTGGACCATACTCCCGGAGACACTCCTTTAAATGGAGATGTAGATGCATGTTTGGGGTAATGAAATCAGAACCGAACTGGAGCTCTGTGCTCTTGCAAAAGTGCAATAGTTTCCTGTGTGCCTGTTCTATCTCGTGGTGTGTAATACAAGGCTTGCACAGAAGTCGAGTGGCTTCTACGAAACGCTGCCAGCTATGAAGCATATTCTCCGGCAAAAGGCCCTGGAGGCAGTATCCAGACGAGACTGTAACCCAATTCTTCCACTCCTTTGCCGTCCACATCCCAGCGTTCGATTTGATGTTAGTTACCACGCAGTCATCCGGTAGTCCCTCTTTAAACTGATTCAGACGAGCATCAATAGTCAACACCTGATTAGCGCTTAGTACAACGTCATCTGTTGAATTCTTCTTCTTCTTTGACAACTCTTTGTCGGTCCACCTCTTCCACATTCGCTTGGCAGTCCCTGAATCCCAATAATAAAAGCACATATGTGAAATCGGTATTGAAACCCCAATGAACTAATAGTCCAAATTAAAGGCAAATGCAAGTTCCATTTCAAACACATTATCAGTGCTAAACATTAATTAACGTTAGGTCAAGCTTCAACACTTACCCAACAGTACATTATGCATCACATCGATCGAGAGGAACCTGAAGAAATGAATGTAATATAATACAGTTACTGCTAATGGAAACATTTGTATTAATGTTTATTCAAATGTCAAATTAAAATTGTTAATATTTTGGTATAATTCTGTGTAAGATTTGCCTTTAAATTTGTTCGGCCTGGAGATTGAACTTACCTGATGGGATTGAAGTAGGGCAATTCTAGGAGGACACAGGAACGAGCTCCATACTGCTTCTCAAGTTTACTTTTCTCTCTCGGGGTGGATGCAGCTGTAATCTCACTCACTCTCTCCTTGTGTTGGTCCAGAGTACGAGGAGTCCAATTCGCCATGTTGAATCCTCCACGGTTTGAATTCTTGAATTCCTTCAGACATTTTGAACAACCCATGATAGCATTAGGTAGCAGGAAACCGCAGGTCTTCCTCCCTGCAGGCAGGTTGGCAGCAACGTTCAAAAGCGCCAACTTAACGGTCTTGCCATTTGGGCAATCGTTGGTTATAAGCCTTTTTCCCTGATGCCAGAATTCCTTGAGTTCGTTGACTAGGGGCCTCAGAAAACTGGTAAGGTCGGCAGGTTCTTTACTTAAGTTTGGAATGATACCGTATAGTATGACGTTCTCAAGTCTGTACCGCTCATTTCTGGGTAGGTTAAGTATTGTTAGGTAAATGCCCCCTACTGACATCGAAGCTTTCCGAGAGAATGGTTGAAACCAATCGATATTCATCTGAAGAGCCAAGTTGTTTTCATTATCAAGAAAGCCGTCAGTAGTAAAAATCGAGCTCGAGTTCGACCCCGGCCCGGTACCCGGGGGAATATTAGGAATCTGATCCCGGGTACCGGGCCGGGGTCGAACTCAAGCTCGATTTATTACTACTCGGAAAAGGTAGTGAAATTTAAAAATTAATGTAAAAAGTTTTACACCTAATTATGCAGACCGATTGTACTACTACAACAATACTACTACTTTAGAGATTATTATAAAGTAGTACTTTATAATAATTATAATCTCTAGTGACGTAGTCACTTACGTCAATACACCATTATATACGCTAGGTGGCGCAAATGTCTAATTGATCAATTAAGGTCAAGTAATTCACAAGATGTCGTCACAACTAATCGCGGAATAACGTTGCACGTCAATTTAACAAAAGATGTTAACTAAAGAATCTTCAATTGAATTAAATATAAGAATGTAAAATAAACAACTTAAATATGCTTACGATACTATTTTTTATAATCATAAATTTCAAAAGCACGTAAACATTCAGTTATTAAAACTACATTTTCAGGAACACCATTCCTACTCCAAATTACTTGAATGAAGCTCCTTACACATTATAATTTGTCATCCATTCACATTCAAACTAAGCGTTAATCCGATACACCCTCTCAGTTGTCAGTAGGCTAGAGGTAATTTTTGACAGACTCGTGCTGGAAGTGTTGCAGGTCACCACTTGGTTGCCCTTTACACAACCCACGAGTCAATAAACAAACCAAAGTTAATAGATCCAAACGAACATTGACGAATATTTCCTACTCGGTTACTAGTAGTTATATTCGTTAATTTGTCGCGACGATGAATATTTCCTACTCGGTTACTAATAGTATTAATACTTGACAGATATATTCATCTTAATGGTATTATATATTCGTACATGTCAGATATATTCATCTCAATGGTATTATATTCGTATTATAATACATATCTGGAACAGTATATATTCGTATTATATATTCATAGTATATTCATATTATATGTAAATAAATACCCAACAACAAAAATTGGTCATAATACATTTTATTATATACATCTATCAATATATACATCTGACCAAGATCTCAGGTGTTACATACATCTCTAGATCTTTCCGGTGGTATGTTAATCTTAACAATATGTCACCTCAAATTCATAACTTAAGTACTAAGAATGTACAAAGTAAGTACTAAGAATGTACATTAACAATATGTCACCTCAAATTCATAACTTAAGTACTAAGAATGTACAAAATACTAAGAATGTACAAAGTACTAAGAATGTACAAAGTACTAAGAATGTACAAAGTAGAAATACGAGTAATATCGCTAACAGTTACGAAACATCAGTAACAGCGATATTTAAAACAAAGTAATTAAAATAGTATGAAACATCAGTAACAGTGATATATATGTTCGAATTTGACAGCTACTTTACTTTTCGTCTAACCATGTATTACGTTTTTCTTTTCATGAACGATTGTTAAGCACTTTAATAGCCAACACATTTTATAAAAGCACTTTAATAGCCAACACATTTTATAAAAGCAAGACACCATACATTTATCAATAAATTTAGCACTTTAATAACACTTTAATAAGCACTTTAATAGTACTTTAATATCACTTTTAGTATCAGCAAGTTTAACTTTAACAGAAAACAACATACAGACATTTTGACAACAAAATTTAAACGTCAACTTAAACTTTAAAAAAAGACACCGCACAGTACAGACACCTTACAGACATTTGACACCAAGTATTTGACACCAAGTATTTGACACCAAGTATTTGACACCAAGTATTTGACACCAAGTTTTCAACATAAAGTATAATAGTAAAACTTGAAGACAGCATAGTAACATTTCATGTCATACAATTACTGTATGCACCATACAATAAGTAACATTACATACAATAGTGTGCAAAGACAACATACAATAACAGACTATGCAAAGACATCATAAAGTAACAGTTATTTCTCGCTGTATCATAAAGTAACAGTTATTTCTCGCTGTATCACAAAGTATTTACGACAAAGAAATGTCACCAAATAAATAAGGTAACGAAAACAAGAAAAACAAAGTCAAATAAATTATCGAAAACAAAACAACGTCAACTTGATGTAGGCTACATCTTCATTCGTTGCAACTCACTTTCGCTAGACTAATTATCTTATAGTTTCCAACCAATTAAATAACTATTGGAATCTCTCAAGATAATATAACAAGCGAAAGGTTAACGAAATTAAACTGAATTATTATAGACAGCAGTACATTTCCTTGAATAGAATTGTAGACAGCAGTACACTTCCTTGAATAGATGTGCATCTCTCACAAAAAAAGTATACTAGGTCTGTTGGGTAATTGTTCTCATCAAATTACCCAACAGGCTTAGCTCATCAGTTGCAAGATATACAGTAGATGCTCGTTACTACTATTACAACAATCTTGCTAGTATCCTTGTATAGTAGTAACGAACAAGATCCTTGTAATAGTAGATGTAACAGTAAGATCCTTTGTTATAAGTTCACAAGTCAGTCTTAATATCTCACGGAGCATTGAAGGAGTATTATCACGGAGCATTGAAAGAGTATTAAAGTTCACAAATCACGGAGCATTGAAGGAGTATTAAAGTTCACAAGTCAGTCTTAATATCTCACGGAGCCTTGAAGGAGTCTTTAATATCTCACGGAGCCTTGAAGGAGTATTAAGATAGAAGAACATTCAACTAAACTACGTTGACAACAATGTTCACAATGTAGTTTAATATGAACATTCTTCTAACTGAAAAAACATTCTTTCAAAGAACAAGTTATTAGTGTAGAAATAGTTCTCAAATAGTCCTATGAGAATGCATCCTTCGCATTAGTCCTATGGAGGCATTCTTCACGATACCACAACACTTCGCGTTGGTCCTATGAGTGCATTCTTCACGATACCATAACAAACTGCATTCTTCACGATACCATAACAAACCTACAACTCAAAACCTGAAATACAATATTCAAATATTCAATTAAAAAATGAATTTCAAAACTATTCGTTCAGATAGTATAAAGAATCGATTCTGAACAGTAAAATACAATATATAAACTCTTAACTTACAAATAAAGAATACCCTTTATAGAATTAAATACACTAATAATGCGCGTTATAATTCTATAAAGAATGCGCTTTGAATTTAAGAATACACTTTATGGAACTAAACAAGTAAAGAAATAAATAAAAGAATACTTACATTTTTATAAAGCAATCTTGCATCGGATGAACGAAATACGAGGTATCACCTAGTGTATAAATAATAGCATTATTTACATTACATTATACATTCCATTATATTTACAATCATCAACCATGTACATGTGAAAACAATGTACAAAGCTACGCGTAACTTTCACAACATGAGCAGTATATACATGAAACCCGCACAACATGAACAGTATATACATGAAACCCGCACAGAACGAATGTACTAACACAATATTTGTATTATCAACAAACATCAATTGGCATAGTTGAAATAACATATGAACTGTTAGCTTTGTAGAAAGCAACATAAAATTGTATGATTGCATCTTTAATAAGATGCTACAAACATTCTTACATTGCCCACAGTAAATTAGCAGAACTTTAACCAAGTCAACTTTAATTTGTGGAAATAGCAACTCTTATTACAGTAGATGGAACGTACACCTGAACTTTAACTATAGAAAAGAATAATATACAATTCTTCTATGGAGAAAAAGTATAGAATTCCTCTACAGTCGGCTCACTGATAATGTGTAGTTCTCTACAATACTGTAAAAGAAACTTGTAACTAATTCCACAGTTGTTGGTCAGCTCATGCTAAATCGCACTGCGCTACTTTTGCTTCCAAACTCATTTGCTTTCCAAACTCTTGCTCAACTGAAATGTTAGTCAACAACACTAAACATTGTGTAGTACATTTACAATTATAAATAAGAAAGAATATGCATCTCATTTACAAATAACTTAAATATCGAATGAAATTTACATCTTAAAAAAGAACGAAATGATTTAATCGTTCATCCAAACTCAAAATGTATTCAAATGTTTCAACTGCTCGATGAAAGTATTCACATTACGTGATAACGTTACTGTAACTGTACGTAAACTAAAATATTCAAATGTTCAACTGCTCGATTTAACATTACGAACAGTTGAAGTAATGTTAAACTAAACTGCTTAAAGTAAAGAACGTTCAGTAGACCAGTTTGCAGAATTCAACAAAGAAAACTTCGTTGAATTTAACAAATTTGTTAAATTCAACGAAGAAGGTTCCACCGAATGAACTGCTCGACTAACTGGAGAGACGCTCTGAATTTCTACGTTTCTACAAATTAAATACATACTTTTGACTTTGTTATTTCTAGTTTGTATAGAATTAGTTGAACAATAAAAGTAATTCTCTGAATTCGAAGACTTTCTTAATTCCAATCCAATAACAACTACAGTTAATAATAAAGTTACACAAACTCCTCCAATACTAATTTTATTAGGGTTTGGATACGATTTCAAAACGTTACTTTTTATCATATCCATACTTCAAACTTGAAATAACTGATATAAAGTATCAAATCCAGCAAATTTCTAGTGACCTAATGAATATAATCACACGATAATTAATCGTTTTGCTGTCTTGATACAAACCTTTGGTGTCTAGGCTACATAGAATAAAAAACAAACCTTTGGTGTCTACATGGTGTCTGGTTTGCTTAAAGAAATTAATGTAACCTTTTAGTGTCTGCATGATCATTTTGGTGTCTATAAAGTTTGGTGTTGTAATACGCAACACAATTCTGACAATTCTGAATACACCTTGCAGTGGATTTAACATCTGCAAAACATTTATGCTTTTTCATATTTTTTATTCTCTTTTTCATTTTCTTTATAAATGCGCTTACAATTAAGTCATTTCTTCGAGTATCATTTGAAAAATTCCTTAAAATACTCTTCATGTCTTGACCTAAACATCTATTATATATGAAATATATAACATAATGCCCGCAATATGCTGAAAATAAATTTTGAATAGTTTTCTGAGAATACCTGAAATTCTTTTTAGAAGTTGACGATTTTAAAAAGTTATGAAAATATCTTTTCATAGGAGGAAATCCAAAAGAATCGAAATATTCAGGTAATGAATGTTTAGATTTAAAATAAAATGACACCCAATGTTCACCTGGTTTTGTAGTTTCATGAGTGTTAACTACAAAACTTGATGGATAACAAGAAACAAATTTTGGAAGATTATTTGCAGAATAAACCCCATGAAATGTAGGAGAAGTTACTTTTGAATATTTTAAAAGATTTTCAATTTCATCACCAAACATTTTGATTTCAATCTCTAGCATCAATATCTACTTGGTTCGTCTCACCAAGACTTAACATAGAATTATATTCACTGAAAAATATCATAACAATTCCGTGTGCTTTAGGAGTCTTTAAATTCGCAACAACATTTAATGTACCACTTTCAAAAAGCTCGAAAGTTCCAGAACTAGGTAAGGCTTTACTTAAATTAAAAACAAAGAAACAACTTCCTTTCTTAAACTCTGAAGGTGTAATACAAGGAGCATTGTTGTTGAATAATCTTCCTGTTCCAAATATCATAGCCGAATATGCTTGAAAAAAAGTATCATCAGAAAAATCCACCTTCATTTCATAAAACGGTGAAGTTTCATCACCATCTCTTTGAATTTTTATTTCCGTGACATCAAAATTTTGAAAATAAAAAGGATTATGTTTATAATTACCGTCAAAAGCCCTAGCATCAACCAAGCCTACAATGATTCGCTGTGGAATTTCATCATTAGAAATCATACGATTTTCTTGTAAAATACTTTTATTTGGACCTTGGGTTGAATAAGTTACTTCTACTCGACGATAAGGATATTTTAAATGTTTACCTTCATATCGCGCCCTATCTAATTCAATTAAAAATGAATCGCTTAATGACATACGTTTTGAATAAAAAACTGCATCCTCTATTTCAATTTTATAATTTGTAGCACCATCCTTTGCCATCAAAGCAAACTCAGGTGAATTTCGAATAAATCGTATTCTCATATCTACATCTCCCGGAAATAACCTATTCTGATTAAACAAATCATTGTGAACTTTAGCTATCAATTGGAAAGTTTTTCCATATTGAGTTTTCTGAAATCGTTTATATGCCCCTTCATTATGATCATCATCAAGATTGGTAATTTCATTAAAATCTTTAGTATCTTTAATAAATCCGCAAACATCTCCCCAACTTTCAACATAAGCAGGATTATAATTTAATACAAATTCAATAAAAGCCTTATATGGATATAAACTATTGGATCCTGAAATCAATTTACTTCCAATATAAAGTTCTACATCTTTAAACATAGCAGCACATAAATAATTTACAGGAAGTACTTTAGAAGCTGCGGGGATAGCATCAGCAGGTGCTGTAGGTGCTGCAGGTGCACTTCCATCCTTTTTCAAAATTTTGAGTTTTAGTTCAACAAAACTATGATACAAATCTATAAAATCTTTCTTGTTAGCTTTCAATAGATATTCAATTGGACCTTCTTGCGAAAGATTATTCAAAGGCCAAACTTTAGAAAAGAAACTCTGTTCACCTACTGCGTCAGTAAAAGGAACAGAAAATAAATCCACAGTATCAGGAACACATAAACATTTAGAATGTGACATTTTGAAACTTTAAACTTCATTCAACAAACAAGACTGCTAGTCAAGATATATAATCTTGACTAGCAATCAAAATCGATATCAATCTTAAAGATATTAATATCAAACTACATCTAAAATATCTCCAACTTTCTTTAATATCTTGCTAGTCTTTATTTTCTTACTAGTCTTCCTTTTTTTCCTAGTCGGGCTTGAAATAGAAGAAACTATTGTATCACCAGAATCTGAATTAGATTTACGTTTCCTCTTTTCAGATTTAAAATAATCTAAAGCATCAGAACCAACTCCTTGTAACTGCGACTTTGCTTCATCTTTTAAAGCGTCTTTAATATTTTTCTTTTCAAAAAATACCTTTTTCACGACATTTAACCCACCCGTCATCAACCTTTTTTTAGCCTGTTTCTTTGCAAAATTGAATAACGGTTTTATCATAGGTTTTAAAAAACCCGAAATAACATTACCTATTCCATACCCTTTTTGATATTGTGTGCCTATAAACGGAGGAATATCTAACGTTCCACCATATTGTGATGAATTTCTAAAATGATTGCGATAAAATTCTGCAGACATTTCGTTATTACAACTAGTCAATACAAAATACCAGCGAAGATTTATTTCAAAATAAAACTCTTAACTCAATAACTCAATCTCAGCAACATTTATAAATATGATTTAATATTTAGATTCCCATCTTGCAGGTAATTTAATTTTCCTGCCATATGAACTAGTTCTTTCTGAAGTTTTAGCAGGAACTCTCTCCTTTTTCTCCTTTTTCTCCTTTTTCTCCCTTTTCTGCTTTCCTCTTTTCTCACTCATTTTTTCCACACTATCTGAAGTTACACTAGGTTTAGGTAAACCTGGATACGGTGGAACTACAGTAGGCAAAATTACAGGAGAACCTTTGTGTTTAAATTCACGAGACATTACATCAGAACCTTTGTGCTGAAATTCAGGAGAAATTGATGGTGGACCTACATGATGAAATTCAGGAATAGAATGTGGAGTAAAATCAATAAACTTCATAGGTTCTTTTTTTCCAACATCACCTACCTTTACCTTCATTTCTGGTGTATAGAAAGTTTCAACTTCATCTCTATTAGCTTTCCTTAATGGAGAATGTGAAAATTCAGGTACATCTTTTTTCAATGGAGAGTATAAAGCTTCAGCTACATCCTTTTTTTCAGATTCCTCTAAAGGAAAATTTCTAATATCAACTTTTTCATGCTCTACTCTTTTAGATTTAGGTTTATATTTTATCCAAACTAAAGGAACATTTATTTCTTGAAAATAATCATACAATTCTTCTACTCCTTCTGGTTCCTGATTAAAACTTATCGTCTTTGAAAAAAACTTCATAATATCTATTATATTAGACCCTTTTATAATCCTATTTTTAATAGAAACCAAACCATTTTTATTCCAAGTTACCGAATTTTCTTGAAGTTTTCTTAAAATACTTTCAATGTTAGGTCTCTGTCTAACGTTAATCTTTCTAACAATATCATTGATCATTAAAGTATCACTTCCTAAATATTGTTCTGTAGGATGATACGTCGAATAAATCTCATCATAAGGTTTCATACCAAACATTTTTTCCTGCAACAGCTGGTCTTGTCTCTTCAATGCATAATTCACATTTTCATTTCTGTTCTCTTTATCAAGCTTTTCGAAATTACAACTTTTAAACATTTTGTATGGTATAATAATACTTTCCTGAAAATTTGACATTCTACAATTTCACTTTATATTCTTTAATAATTTTAAAGCAGCAAGTGAATTTTTTATAATGATAGGTAACGAATTTTTACCTAACTGTTTCATAGATGCGCGTTTAATCTTATTTGAAACTGATTTCTTCGGAAGTAATCTTAAACGAATTTTATCTTTCTGTAAATAATTCATTTCTTTTGGAGATATTTCAACATTACCTTTCAAAATGTTATACACACAATCACAAATTGATTTCAATTCATTACTATCTCCTAAATCGATAAGTTTATTCCTTTTTTGACCTTTACTATATGATAATAATTTCAAATAATGTTTACAAGCATAAGTTTTTAAAACATCTTTCTTCATCTTTTTTTTATCGAAATCTTTACTACAACATTTACCTTTCATAATTACCTTTTCCTAAATATAGAAGACAATAATCCTAATGCACCGCTAATAATAATAGGAAGAATTCCTTTACCTATTTGATTCAAACGTTCCTTCTTTTCTCGCAACCCCATTTTAGAATGTGCCAACAATCTTAAATGATTTCTTTCAGCTTGCAATCGTTTTATTTTAGCTCGACTTAATTTCACATGACCTTGCAAAATACTCTTTATACACTGACAAACTGCATCAATTTCTACTTTACTCCCTAAATCTATTACACCTTTTCTATCAGCTGAACCTTTCGCCTTCGCTAACATATTTAGAAACTTTTTAGAATAAAGAATCTTTCTTAAATTTTTACTCAAATCATTACGTGTTGGCATTATGAATAGCTACTGCATACAGAATTACCATCAAAGTACTATAACAATTGTACGAAATCATTATCTTAAGAACATTTCTTTCGTACTATAAACACATGTTGAACTTCTCCAAAAATATTTGACCGAAACATAGCATCTTTCGGAGTCTCCTGATGACCGTCTATCAATAAATAACCATGCGGTCTTTGTACAGCATGATTATATATTTCAATAAAACATTTACTGTCCCTTGGCATCAACTTTCTACCAATAAAATAAGCAGTCGTCTGATCAAGCGGAGAATTAAATAAAACTAAATAAGTTGCATTCTTTACAAAAGTCTTTCTTTCTTTACCATCCTGAAACAAATTTTGAGTAATAAAAATGATACTTACATTTTCATGATGAGAACGTTTAGTAAAAAATTCAGATAAAAGTTTACTATTTCCACATTCTGACATTAAATCATCAAAAACTAGTAATCCAAATTGATTTGAATTGACAAATTCATCTAAAGAATCAGGTAAACCTTCATGAAACGTAACTTTCCCCTCTAACACGTCTTTATCATTTGGAATAGTCTGACCATAAAACCAAACAATATAATCAAAACGTCTACTTATAAAATAATCATCATCACCATTCTTAATTAACTTTAATACAAAAGTAGTTTTCCCCGAATTACTTGGACCTGCAACTATCATTGAAAAAGGAACTTTCAACCTTGCATCAAACACATTTACTGTTGATCCCATTATCTTAAAACCGTTCAAGTAAATTACACAAGTTTTAGGATAGATACAATCTATTAATACAATATCACCTATCTCAAAAGTATTCATATATACTTAAAACACTCAAGGTTGTATTTTTATTACTTCATATCTATAAAAACTACCTTTCAAAATTTCATTTGAACTGTCTGAAAGAATGTAAGTAACTGGCTTTGTGTTCAAAACAAATACTATCTGAAATATTTCTCTACTCCAATTCACTGAAAATCCACGTTCAAAAGTTTTTCTATAATGTCTTATTCTAACTTTATCACCTACCTTTAAAGATGCAACATTCTTAATATTTGTATAAAGAAAATCTTTATACTGTTTCATCCACAACTTATCTTCGTTTTTCTTATCAACTTCAGAAGGTGGTAAACCTAAAGATCTATGCTTCGAGTTGTTATAAGATAAAATAACTTGTGGAAGTATAGGAACATAACTTTTTGAATTTATTGCAGTTAAATATTTAAACAATTTATTCTTAAAAGTTCTAATAAAACGCTCTACAATAGCACACTTAGTATCCTGATATGTAGAAAAATAATGAATATTATTCTTTTTTAAAAATTCTCGAAAAACTCCTTTAAATTCATTTCCTTCATCTGTCTGCACATTTCGCGGTTTCACACCTGCTCTATCAAGAATTCTTTTAAAAGCTTGTAAAGTTTCCTTTGCATATTTTGTTTTCATCGGCTCTACATAAGCATATCTTGAAAAACAATCAATTGCTGCAAGAATATTTGTAAAACCATTATTGAATTTTTTCAAATTTGGTAAAACGATCAAATCCAGTTGCCACTGATCATTAATTCCTCGAACAATAATCTTTCTTCGAGGAAACTTTCTTCTTCCAGCCTTATGAGATGTATAAGTTTTAGTATTACTTAGAAATGAATCTACATCTTCTAAAGTAATATTTGGGTCAATTTTTCTTGCAGCTAAATATAATTTTCGTTTTGAACTGTAAGATGCTGGATGTTGCAAATTAAAATAGATTGAAGTTAGTAATTTCCTTTTCATAACAGACATAACTGAAATACATCAAACAAGCTTTTCGAAACAAACATGCCAAGCATTTTCAATAAATGCAAGAAGCAACTTAAATTCATAATTTTAAGTCGTTATATATACAATTTATACATGAATAACAAAACTATCGACTAGAATCGCATTCCACTCTACATGAACTGTATCACAATCTAAATTAATCATGCAATCAAATCAAAATTCAATAATCATTCTTAACAATTTAGTTGGAACACAAAATGGATATCCTATAATGCGTTCACAAATGATACAATCACAAAAGAGTTTCCAATTTCTTCCAGTCTTTAGAAATAATTATTCTTCATATATACATAGTATTACGGACCTCCGAAATACCCTCGCGTCTCCGCAAGATTGCATATTACTACAATTTATCAGAGTAAACTACAAATTTACCTGAATAAATTAATATGCAATATTATAAATAAATAAATAACTAATTAGGTGCATAAAGTCTTGATTACTTTGAACAAACATTTCAGTCTTGATTAATTTGAACAAACCTTCAATATACATTCAATCCAATATCCACCGGCATTCAAATTCTCCTTACTTTACACACACTTAACAAATTTCAACTTTATATAAAACAAAGTTTTAAAGGAATATTAATATTACCTGAATATTCCAAAGCATGTTCAGAATGTTTTCCAAGTTCTTCAAACCTTAATTCCACTTTAGATTTTGTATTAATTTTAGACTCCAACTTCTTTCTAGATCTAGAAACGTTTCTTTTAGTATCCTTTACTTTACTGTCCTTTACTTTACTACCCTTTACTTTACTATCCTCCACTTTATCGTTCTTTTTCCTTCCTACGTGTACTTTATCCTTTTCATCAACTCCATCTCTATCCTTCAATTTCCTCTTTCCTTTTCCAGCAACCTTCTTTTCAGATTCAGGTGCATATATATTGATTTCTAAATCATCATCATCATCATCATCAGAAATTAAAAACTTTGGAATATTCAACTTCTTATGCTTCTCATCTTTCGCATTATCTACTTCTGGTTGTAAAATCAATGTAGAATCTTTCTCGTCGTCGTCAGCATCAAAATCTACATTCCAACTTTCAATTTTTTTCTTCGTCATTTTTGAAAGTGAATTATCTTTCTTAGAAGACATACAATTGTTGCACTTATCATCATCCATAGTAAAAAATCGAGGAGAATCATAAGGTAATCCACAATTAAGGCACTCTCTAAACATTTCACCCTGACATTGCTCGCAGTAAGTTTTACCTTCAACTAATGATATAGGATTATAACACTTGCTACAATTCTTCTTTTCTGGCTTGTTTAAAAAGTTGCCCGCCATTTCTATAAAGTCTGATATACTTAAATATGATATACAAACCTGATTCCTTACAACCTACAAATCTAGGCTAAACCTGGTACCTTACAACCCTATGATCCATAGCTATCACAAGAACATTTACGAACCAATCTGTGAAGTTCTCACACTCGATCACTTCCTCCGTTTCATCATCACTCAACTCTTCCAATTATAAACTGTGGAATATTCAACTTAGGAGGCAAACAATTTTTGCATACATAATAATAAGGTAATCCACAATTAAGACACTCTCTAAACATTTCACCCTGACATTGCTTGCAATAAGTTTTACCTTCAACTAATAATACAAGATTATTACACTTGCTACAATTTTTTTTTTCTGGCTTGTTTAAAAAGTTAACCGTCATTTCTATAAAGTCTGATAAACTTAAACGTGATATACAAACCTGATACCTTACAACCTAAGAATCTAGGCTAAACCTGGTACCTTATAACCCTACGATTCAAAGATATCACAAGAACATTTACGAACCAATCTGTGAAGTTCCCTCACTACAATCACTTTCCTCCGTTTCATCATCACTCAACTCTGGTTTAAATTTTGTAAAACTTGACTTCCTTCTCTTCCTTGAACTTCGCTCTTCATCGTTATACTTTTGAAGTTTTGAAATCTTACTAGAAATTACACTTTTCAAATCTTGAAACTCTTCCATTTTCATAGAAACAGTCTTGTCTCGCATCACATCAGTTATATGACAATACAAATCTCCATTAAAACGAGTAACATCAACCCTCTTCTTACTACCGAAAGCTGAAACATATAATCTCTCACTAGCCATTTTAGAACTCTTAGACTTAGGCATAACTAAATACCTTGAAACAAAATTCAGAAACAAAATTCAAAAACACTACAATCGTAAGTAAATCTTGGAAATTCAAAACACAAAGAGTGAACCACATGCTTATCACAAGAACATTTTCACATTAACTAGAAAAAAAGAAAAAAAAGAACTGATTATTCAAAATCCCTAACTCTTTTTTCCTCGTACTTTTTTTTCCTCGTGCAAATTTTTCTTTTTCTTGAACATATATTATAATTACCATATGCTAAAGATTTAATTCCATTTGGATATAACCATCTTTTATCTTCAAAAGGAGATAAAGCCAGTTTCTCCTGCTTAATAGTATAAACATCATGTTTAAAACTTCTAATAGAATGAAACTGTGTTCTAATTTGAGAACACTTCATCAATACATCTTTAAATTCAGAATGAAATAATGCATCTACACTTGATCTAGCTATTCCCTTTGCACGTTTAATAACATTACCATCTTCTAAAAATATTGAATATAATTTAGGACGTAATGCAACAAATTCACGTATCCTTTTACCACCAGTTTCGTCCTTAAATTTTCCAAGTACCTTATAGTTCTCATTATTGTACAATTCATGTTCTGTTGAAAGATTAGAAAAATCAAAATAATGCAGCAAACCTTTCATTTTTCTCATAAAATTCTCATCTCTTATCTTGTAAATCAAAGAATCTGTATCAGTATACAGCAATTGAATATTCTTTAAAGTAAAATTTTTCAGCATAACATTATAATGAAAATCAAACATGTGTAATTTAGACAAATCCAAAACGCAGAATCCTAAATAAATTGGTTTATCCAATAACAACTGTGGTTTCCTGAACTGAATTCCAACGAAGTCGGAATCAAATACATTTACAGACTGGAAAGTTGGTCTATTAATCAAAAAAGAAGCCCTTTTTGGGCATGAAGTTAATTCCATAGAAACGCGTCTTTTCACGTTCTCCATACATTTTCCGAATGTAGAATTGTTCATCAATTTAAAAAATTCTTTATCAAATAAAGAAACAGATTCTTGTCTTTTCTTATTGTTAAAATCGATATATGGTTTCATCCAACATTTCTGTTTAAATGATAAAATCCTATGAATTTCTTCGATCTTCATACCCAGCTGTAAATATAATTTCAAATTTCTATAATGCACAATATACCTAACCTTTCTAAACAAAGTAGAAATCAATTTCTCCGGACTTTTATTATAGTGCATATTAAATTTAGATAATACATCCTTAGCATATGATGATAATTGATTATAATGGATTGACAATTTCTCCGGAGCTAAAGGAAACATGTCATGTAAGTCGTGCAATCTAGAAGGATAAAGTAACGTTACCTCAAACACATAACCTGTTCTTCCTTCATCCGTCAACTTTAAAATTTTTTCCTCATTAAAAAATTTTGCTGAATCTAACCAAACAAAATCTTTGTATGGTAAAGGTTGCGACATAGCAAATCCATAGAGATTATTACAATCATAATATACAATATACTCATCCGCATTATTAGCCTCAGCATATCGTCTAACAACATTTGTAATACCACCACGTATTCCTCTTTCAAAAAAATTATACATATCCAACTCTGTCAATAAATCGCATTTGATACCTGTAAATTTTAACATAGCA
Source organism: Lepidonotus clava (assembly GCA_936440205.1). Taxonomy (NCBI): domain Eukaryota; kingdom Metazoa; phylum Annelida; class Polychaeta; order Phyllodocida; family Polynoidae; genus Lepidonotus; species Lepidonotus clava. Next base: position 31,344,692 of record OW387149.1, on the reverse strand, counting down.
TCATAACTAAGAGCTGGTGCAGTCAAATATTGAACAGGATCTAAACCATAATAATCTAAACTTCTCTCTCGAAACGATTCAAACACATCAGTAAGCAAAAGAACGTCAATTTTTAAATAAACTTTCAAATAATCTTCAATATTTCTACAATTAAAAATATTAAACATTTTCAAAGCTAATTTGTATTCTTCTTCAGTAATATCTTTATTCGTAAGAACATTAAAAAAATGTGATTTATCTGGTAAACATTGCTCCTTCAATTTATCCCAAGAATCTATATAGTCATAACACATAACTCCTTTCCTAACAACATACTTTAACCACTTATTATTGAAATACTTTCTCGTTTCTATGAATTCATCACTACCCTTTTGAACCAAAAGATCTGCTAAATTTGATAATGAATTAGGAAGAAATTGAAATGAATCAATTATAAAAAAACCATCAAAACTTAAAGTCAAAAATTTTTCAACGCTTCGTGGTAAAACAGTTACTTTACTAGTTTCCTGTATACACTCATGTATTTCTTTAACAATAAAATGTGTGTCATAATTCATTGCATTATGCATGACTATAGGAATTTTAAAATTTGGAAACCTTAAAGAACTTCTAACCAAATTGCAAGTATTGCATGCATAATTCACATCTCTACCTTTTCCTTCTCTACCTAAATGTGCGTGATCTATAACCTTCTTTACACCCAATTCTGAAAACGAAATACCGCACAAGTAGCATCGAGTTTGCTTTGATAAATGTGCTAAATCTGAAACAGTCAATTCTAAAACTTTCCTATTATTATCAAAAATATACGAAATTTCGGCTCTTACTTGATTCAAATAATGAATAAATTTTTGCATAACACGTTTTCCTACATAAATAAATGGAGGTTGAGAATATTCAGAATATTTAGAAACAAGAACTGCTCCTACTGCATTTAAAGTATGTTTTGATTTTAATACAGTAGACTTTCCCTTAAAACAATTTATATTTGAATTAAAAGTCTCAAAATCTGCATAAACAACAAAATGATGTTTAATTTGTTTATGATATGATCTAAACTTAACTTTCGTACCTTTTACTGGTAAATTGTAAGACTGTCCAGTATACTTATTATCATAGCAAGTAGACTTAGTATGCATTTCACAATCCACTTTCTTATTGAAAGATTGTAAACATCTATCACAAAAATACCTTGTTCTTTTCCAATAAAATGGTCTTATAAACTTATCCAAATTTTTAATAAATAAATAATGATCCTTAAACAACAACAAATTTACGTGTCTTCTATGTTCACTTGTAAAATTCGTAGAAATATACATAGGAAATGGAACCAATCTTGAACTTCGATTACATGAAATTTCGTTAAAAAGACCGAAAACATTAACTGTAACATTATTATTCTTTTCAAATTTTGGAATATCTGACAATCTCACAGGAAACGAAATACCTTTTAAATTTAAACTATTCAATAATAATGAATATTTACTTAAATCTTTAAAAACTCCATAAATTGAAGCTAATATACAATAAACAAAACACTTATTATCTTCACAACCTAAATTAATCAATCTCTTAGCTTTCAACCAATCAGGTAACTCTATCTTTTTACCACCAAAAGGATTAGCTCTAAAAACTCCTAATCTTACCAAATTTATCCCCGTTAGAAACCAACCAGAACCAGCTTGAACAAAACCGTCAAATAATGCTAAAATTACTCTTAACGCAGATAACAACTTTTCCTTTAATGAATAGAACGTTAAGACTTGAATTACATGGCTTTGAAACCAAGGTTTGATTTCAAAGTATTCGTTTGTATCTAAATTGTATTTTCCTAAAGTTGCATTAAAAGAAATTTGAAACTTTATCCCTCCATGTACACTCAGTTTACTTTCCAATTTCTGATACAGAACATTAAATTTCTTTTGAAAATAAAATTCAATATCCACATGCTTATTTCTTGGATAAAAATCATAATCTACAATAAGACCACCCAATATTCGTTTCCTTTTCATTCGGCTACCTTCTCAGTCATGCCACCTAGCGTTTCAGACTGAAAGCTATTTCAACCACCTAGCGTTTCAGACTGAAACTATTTCAGTTTCTATACATAATAAAACAACTTTCGATTTTAGACCATTAGACCATTCATCTCAAGAACGTTTTACATTATAAAAAAAATCTAAAAACAAAACTATGAAATTTTCCGGAAATGTAAAATAATGCAAACTGTGCCAAACTCAAACTTAACCAATTCACCATCATCAGTTGTTATTTTTATTTCAATCTCCTTAATCTTTTCATATGCTAATTTCTTATAATGTGGATGAGTATATATTCTTTTAATTATTTTTCCATATTCCCCTGCACAATTAACTGTTCGTAATAACCTCGTTTTCACATCACCTACCATTTGAAAATCTACCAAATTTGTATAAATAAACATATTACTAGAATCTACGTGAAATCTTGCAACCCCACTTCCTTCATACAGATAAAAGTCCGTTTGATCTCTATTTTGACTCAAACCAAAATAATGCATCCTCATAACCTCATTAACATCATCAACAGTAGACGTTAACTCTGGTCCATCAAATGTATATGTAAATAATGAATCATCAGGTTCTATAGAATCTTCTAAACGTAAAACTCTAACTAAAAAAGTAGGAAGTATAATACTGTCCCCTTTACCCACTCGAAAAGTTACTCTATTATTTACAGAATTATACTCAAATTTAGAATATCTTCTATAAGAAACACGACCTACACCAGATATAGAATTCTCAAATTCAGCTATCTTTTCATTCAATACATCTACCAAATGTTTAATCGAATAATAGCCAAAACTCAATTCGAAATACATATGTCGTAAACCAAAAGATTCTTCTTCGTTCAATTCATCTAAAGATTCTATGCCAAATCTATCTATATCTGGATTTTCACGTCTTTTTAAATGAAAAGTTTTTCTCAACAAATATATAGTTCGATTTTGTGAAAGATGAACTGGATAATTGTACCAAGATTTAGGGAAATCTATTTCAACTAATGCTAACTGCCATTGTCCCTTACATTCAATAGCATTTTGAAGTTCTATATAATAATGACTAGTCTTATTTTCTTTCGTTTTATGAATAGTATTGGAAGGTAAAGTTAAATAAAATTCACCACCAAAAGTTTCCTCCATTTTTGACTAATATCAACTAATTATTGATTTAAATTAATATCACTTTCAAAGAACATGAATGATATAGAATGTACAATATTAAGAACATTTAAACACTATTCATATAGCTTAACATTTCCAAACTCAACTTTAATAACATTTATGTTCACTTCGAACATAAATGTTATTAATCTCATACAATATCAAGAACATTGAAAAGATTAACATCTCTTCAAGCTCAGCTTTGTGAAATTATACACATAAGACAAACTTTCTCTTTTCATATGAACTCTCACATACTCATTTCGAAAAATTTCACCATTCACCCATAAAGTTCTACATGAAGGACAATTAAAACTTGATATATAAGTAAAATTATAATTATAAGAATGATATGAAATAAATAACCTTCTAAAACAAGTCGAATGCGCAGGTTTCGAACAACAACGCAACAAAAGCATTTTATCAGACTGGTTATTATCTTTACTAATAATAAGATTCCTGCAAAGTTCGCAATATATACGAAAAGTTTTGAAATGGAAAGAATTCAATCTTCTTGCATTTCGAAGACACCTTTGTAATTTAGTTCTCACAAACTGACTTGGATTATGTACATTGTATGTTAGTTTATAAAATTGAATTTCTGTAATTCTTAAATAATCACAAACTGACTCTATTGCAATACATGAATATAAATGCTTCGTTCCTAAATAGTAAAACATGTAATCTAAAATAATTGGAATACATTTTAAATCTTGCCACATTCTAATTAATAAATATTTCAAAACAATTTCACAATCAAAATAAGAAGCAAAAAAAACTAAACCTTCAAAAGAAAACCTTCTCATAGAATGAACATATTCCAAATCATCACTTTCAGAAATAATAACCATCAACTCGAGACATTCTTTCGAAGATAAAACTTTTAAATCTGGAATCTGAATATTCATAAGAATAGAACTTAAATCACTAGTACTTATATGAAAGTAAAAAGATACCAAAGCTGAGAAATACAAGCAACGTTCTTGCAAAGCATGAAAACATACAAAACGACCTCGCTTACCCATGATGACTTCACTTGGAATAATAAGTGCAACAATCAGTATAATCTACAAAATCTAAATTATAATGCGATCCCTAGTGTAACAATCTAGGAATCACATTATAATCTCTCAAAGGTGGTGGAATAAAAAGACTAGAAATAGGATTAAAACCAGTATGTCTCGACCGATGTAATCGTAATAATGTATATGATGAGAACATCTTTGAACATAAAGAACAACTGAAAATCAATTTTTTTTTTTAGGACCGCGTTTACCCTTAGTCTCTTTTAATAAAATAGAAGAACAATGCAGCGGGCAACACGCGCAAACTTCTATATTATCTGGAAGAACATTCTTTTTTAAAACCTCCACATGTTTCCTTATACGATCAGAAACTTCCAAAACATTGTCCAAATTACAATGAACCCTTTCGCATTGTTCTTCATACAAAGTATCAAAAGGTTTAAAATTTTTTAACTGCTTAACGCGACTTGAAGATTCTACATTTATTTCCTCCTCTTGCTCACTATCGCATTGACAAACCATCTCTTTCTTAACATCATCACTTTCGTCTTCCTTGCACCTTTCCACATTAAAAAAATCATTCGAAACTGTAGATGGGACAAAATGCCTCAATTTCTCAACATGCTCTGTAAAATCACAATCTTCATCTGAAGTTGTCTGTAAATCTTTCCTTACTTGATCTACTAAAGCTTTCCTTGCTTCACCTACTAAATGAGACTCTGGTAAAAGTTTTCTTTCAACTTCATCATCTGAACTAGAATCCGATGATACAAATTCAGGTGTCTTGTAAACTTTCATTTCCTTAACCTTAGAAGCCTTAGAAACATCAGTTAAATCTTCAGTATGTTTTATTGTACTTTCACGTGATGTTCTTTTTCGTGATGTAATAGAAAGCGGTAAAACATCTTTATTCCTACTTTCAAAACTTTGACCTTTATTCTCAATTCCAATACAACTTTGATCATTTCTCCTCACACCTCTACTTTCTCCATTTTTACATCGAATCAGTGCATCACTTTTCCGTTTACTCTTATCCTTCAATTTCTCATTACCTACTTGATTATCTACACACTTCTGCATTGCCTTTTCAACAACTGGAAAAATTAAACTACTTTTCTGAGCACCCAAATCAGTCTTCTTAAAACAATTTTCGCTATTACTCCATTGAATAACCAGTGGATAAGATTGTCTATAAGATTTACTAGGATGAAAACTCACATTCTTTCCATTCGCTGAATAAATACAAATTGGTAATTTCAGCAAATCACATATATTTGGAAAAATCAAACTATCTCTTGATCTTAAATCAGTCATAATCTTTTCATTTTCATTTTTCAAAATCCAATAAGCAGCTGAAGTTGAAAATGTTTGAGACCTTAAAACCTTAACTAAAGAAGTCTTAAAGTCATTCAAAAAATCATGCAGCTTCGACCAAGATTCCTTAGATTTCATCGGAATCAATGTTTGAAAACAAATGTAAGTAAAATAAAAAACATGCTCTTCATCACGTTTAACACTATTCCAATACTCAACATTTCCCTTTTCATCACAAAGAAGAAATTTCAAAATAATATAAATCAACTTGGTAAATGAATCCATTTTAATAACGATTCATTTACTATCAAATACCAACTTTATATCATTACAAATTTTAAAAAAATGAAAAATATCCTTCGTCAAACAATTACCTTTATAACTATACAAAATAGTAAAAACTGTACTCGAATTATTCTTTAACTTTAATCTAAAACTTGAAAAATAATAAGTATTATTAAATTTTAACCACACAGATTCAGGAGAATTCGACTCTCGAACCTCAAAATCATATTTCATAAAATATGTTTGCACAATTCGTTCACAAAATTCTTTAAAAGTCAATTTATCAGATCTTGATAAAACTAAACTAAATGTAAACTGAATATTTCTAACATCAACAAAAACTGAAGAGAACGAACAAGAAATGCCTTCAGACACAAAAAGAGAAACCTCTGAAACAAACTTATCTATATTCAATAATACAAATGAAAAACAACTTCTCAAATAAACACTACAAAACCCATTTTTTGTCAATTTTATTGTATAATGAGAACGTCTACAACTTACAGAACCGCGATATAAAGTTGAATTTATCCATTTCTTATACGTCTTAAAAAGATCAACACTTACTGCAGGATTAAAATCTAAAGAAAATATAATCAAATTTACTCCATACGTAATATGCATAAACAAGTTTAAAACTGGCACCTCATAGACTAGACCACACACATTTAACTTGATTCAAGTTAAAAGTGAAACCATACAACCTTCGACTCTTGTACAGCGCGAATATACTCACTGTAATCCACTCTACTCGAACCGTACAACTACAAGATGCTACACATCACCACAATTCTCCTTATCCTCCAATGCCTCACCTGCAACTGCTACTCGTCAAATTGCGAGTTTTCACCACAAGAACCTGCTGCTATCACATGCGACAACATTCCAGAAAAATTCACCACTCGTCTCCTGACAGTAACAAAACTTTACTGTCGCCTCTGTGATCCTTCGACCTCAACTCTCTCATATCATCAAAGCCTTCTACCTTACCTCTCTTCTATCTTCACATCTTCGCACTCTTTCACATGCGAAGACGGTGAATGCAGGTAAGTCAAATAACCAATTTTATCTGTTCGTTATCAATTAAGACTAATATGCAACCAAGGAATGTTTACATATCACAATTAATATCACAATGTAAGCTCATATACAGAACACTTTTGACAAAACCTTACATACTATATGAATGTTATATAATACCAAACATTCTATCAATTATACCAATTATAACTTCTAAGTACTATTAAGTTAACGATAAACCAGGCTTCTCAAACCTAAAACAAGAAAACACAATCTTAAGTTAAGTCTGAAAGACAAGGAACCAATCTAAGTTAAGTCTGAAAGACAAGGCGATGTCCCTCCTACCAATAACAAATCCGAAAAATAAAGCAAAGACAAGGCAATGTCCGCAAAGACAAGGCAATGTCCCTCCGGACAAGGCAATGTCCCTCCAATGCAATGTCGTCCGCAAAGACAAGGCAGTGTCCCCCCTTGTGACGACTAGATCTGCAAACCAAAAATCATCCTACAAGTAACGGCTCTGCAAACCAAAAATCATCCTACAAGTAACGACTCTTAGATCTGTGAACCAAATCATCCAGCGTGATCATCAAAACCTTATTTCATAAGATTCATTCGCCGTCCCTGTGATAAGACTAATTGAAGTTTCACAAGGTGAAACTTTAAAGTTAATCGCACATTCAACTAATATCCCGCAAACATCTCAAAAACGATTATCATAATCATATGCTAACCGTAATATAAATAACCTTGGATGTCGATACAGTGTAAAACCGACAATAACCACCCATTTGAAAGAACAGTAAAGTAATTCGATAGAACAAAGCGCTATTCAAGCCAAGTTTCAGTAAGAATAGAAATCAAACATGAGTCAACTCTCGAGATTCCAAATAGAACAAAACATACACTCAAGACCTCTAAGTTCTTATCAACGAACGCAACGCAATAAGATTATTCATACTCATATTACCTAAAGCCTTATTCCGCGTCCCCTTATCATGTCAAATTACCCTCCTAACACTACATTTATAAAACAGGAAACGAATGTTACACTGACATCTAACTAAGTTCAAACTTAATCTGAAATCAAATACTTATTAAGATTTCTCTTCCAAGCTTCATTACAATTTATCTGAAACACTTAATAACCTTTCAAAATAAACCGTAAATAACTGAATGAACGAGCAAGCCTGTTTAAAACCTTTGTTCATGAATGTAAACCAAATGATTATTAAGATAATACAAACCAAATGAATGATTGAATGAAACCTGGAGTGAACCTCACCATCGACATACTGTAGACATAATTCAATGTGAAGGATTATGAGTTGGACATGGACTTATATTGAGTTCAAACCTCAGCCCAACCTAGTATGAATGAATGAATGAAATGAAAACCAAGATAGCAACGAAAACCAAGTTCACGTATAGTGTTGTCATCTATCTAGATTGTCGAGCAACGTTTTCGTCTTCAAAGATAACAGCGATTCTGACAAGAATCATTTCTCAACCACCGTGATGCAAAAAGTAGTCAATTCACAACCACCATGACTCAGAAAGTCGTCATGCAAATGAACTGCACACTGAAATAGGTACTCCATAGACAGTAACACGGCTGCGATTTAGATGATATGCAAATCAGTGACTGTGATTTATAGACAGTCTATGCATGAACAGAACTTTGTAACAATTCACTTATTAGACAGAAATCCAAAAAGTCAAGAAAGGATTGGTGTCTGTTGAAGTGAAGAAAGGAATGGTGTCGTTATTAAAAATTGAAACTGACAAAATGAATTCTCTGACAAATAACGAAACATTCGAATAGGTGATTCGTCAATATGCAAGTCAACTAAAGACCAAGCAAGTTTGAATGTACGTGGTCCAAAAGTAACAATGCAGATGAATTGCAAGCTGGAACGGTTACTCCACAAATAACCAAGTAAGTTTGAATGTACAGAGCCCAAAAGTAGCAATGCAAATGAATTGCAAGCTGAAACGGTTACTCCATAGATAATAACAAACTTGAATGGTAATACGCAAAAGAACAATGCAGATGGAACTTGACGCTAAACAGATACTCCATAGATAACTACTATCCAGGATGTCGAATCTCAAGCAAGTTTGAATAGCAAAGAATAATACAAATGGACTGAATGCTCAAAACAATCACTACATGAGCAATTACCCAAGATCTCATCAATTGGCTAATCAATTCCAACAGTAGTCCTCACATTAACCATAACAGGTTTCAGCTGGCAGGGAGGTAGATGCTGCGGCTAGTAGAAAAGTCTGCTCCGAAGCAGTCCAAACACCACCCCAACCATCAGTCCTACAGTCGCCACCTGTCAATCTACCGCCAACAGTACACAACGGTGAGTCACATCAGGCTAATCCTCCAACACCTCACGCTGCACAACCTCAGATTCCCGTCACTGAAGGAATAGACGGGAAGAACCAAGAGACATTCTTATAGGTGATTCTATCATCCGTCATGTCAGGCTTACCAGAACTCAGAGAATGGAAAAGTACATTATGGGAGGAGCATGCATTGAAAATGTGACAGAGCGCCTTCAATACATCATAGGTGATGTAAAAGTAGAGAAACTCATCCTATCGATAGGTACAAATAATGTTCCAACTTCTATGAGAACGCAGAGAACATCACAAAGATCACAAACTTGACAACAGAAATCACAAACCTGATGATCTGATATTCGAAAATGATGTCCACAAACCACATTCGAACTGGTAAGATATGTCAAAATCTAATCAATTAAACTTGACAGAATAGGTAAACGGGGGATCAAAACCCTATAATCATTTTTGTTATACCATATCCTTAATGATGAATAGAAAAAAAACATGAAAACCAACCCTGTGAAAATAAAAGAATTGTCAAAAATATCACACCTTGACCACGACGAGTCACACGAACACGAGACAACAGAAGATGCATTAGAATACCTTATGCACTAGGCAACAGAAAATGCATTGGAATACTTGTCGCAATTCACACTCAAGGTATACTACCTTCAGTTCCATAGAAGATGCATTGTGTACCTTATTAAACAATGCAGAGTCGTGGAATTTCAAATAAGCCTTGTGACAAGTTCTCCTAAGAATTATGTAAAAGACAAAAGTGAGAATAATAATATTTCATTTATCCTTACTGAAAGTATGGGAGGACCTGACGCTGAACAATGAGTGTGACAATGTAGGTCTGTGGGTGGTCAAGTCCAAGCGAGTTCGGATTAATGGTTAATACTAGGTCTGCTAATGTTTAAGAACAGAAAATCCTGCAAACAAGAAATTACAAGATCCTACATGAAGAAAGTAATCAATTCCATCAACACACGTTCATGACATGGACGATGTACAAAAACGGGAAAGTATGGGATTTGTACGGGAAAGTATGGGAGAGTAAAGGCGTCTTGTGTTCAACTTCAACACAAGAATGTTTAACACGCTCTGGATTGAATTTGTATCAAGGCACATTCGTGATATAAATGATATACAGACAAAGATCTCTAGGTTTAAACCTCCTGCTGTATCCCTACCCCATGATTATCTATAGATAACGTTGAATGAATCATGAATGAATGTTACACCAAGAGAGAATCGAAACCCACTAATCACCCTACTTCTCTAGAACACTTGTTTAGTATGATTAATGATCAAATCTATATGATGAACAACAGAATAGGTAAACAGAAGATCAAAACCCTAGGTGCAGACAAATCCACCTTAATCCAAAGAAAACAGTGAATTGTCACAATTGCACACCTCAAACAATTCTTGCTAGTTTGTGAAGAAACTCGAAGAAAAACACTAACACCAATCACATTACACGCAGTAACACCTCTGCAAAGAACTACTAGATATAGACGGATTTACCGCTACGTCACAGCGGTCAGAAGTGGGAAGGACCGAAATGTTGGTAGGCAGAAGACACTGAGGAGTAGTAAGCACAGTGACAAAATATGACTCTATGCAACGCAGTCATTCAAGAAACCAATTGAAACGAATTCCGCTTTAGAAATCCGAATCCGCAATGAAAAGCATGAACTGAATTGTCCAAATTTCACACCTCGAACACGAGACACACAAACACAAAGATACCTTATACACTAAGCAACAGAATAACAGAAGATGCAATGGAATACTTGTCACAATTCACACTCAGCACAAGTTGAAACCTTTTCAGAAATCAATTTCTGATTGATGCTGGGTCCACTAATGTTTAAGAACAGAAAAATCCTGCAAGCAAGAGATTACAAGATCCTGCATGAAGAAGGTAATCAATTGGATTTTCCATCAACACACGTTCGTGACATGGAGGATGTACAGACACGAGACAGTAAAAGACGACTTGTGTTCAATACAGACTTTCTGGATTGAATTTGTATCAAGGCACATTCGCGATATAAATGATATACAGACAAAGATCTCTAGGTTTAAACCTCCTGCTGTATCCCTACCCCATGATTATCTATAGATAACGTTGAATGAATCTTATGAATGAATGTTACACCAAGAGGGAATCGAAACCCAAAAACCATTTTTACTGGAAATAACTTCAGGTGGCGCCACCTTTCGTAGAATGAATGTTATACCAAGAGGGAATCGAAACCCAATAACCATTTTTACTGGAAATAACTATGAATGAATGTTACGCCAAGAAGGAATCGAAACCCAAAAACCATTTTACTGGAAATAACTGAACGTTGAATGAATCTTATGAATGAATGTTACACCAAGAGGGAATCGAAACCCAAAAACCATTTTTACTGGAAATAACTGAACGTTGAATGAATCTTATGAATGAATGTTACACCAAGAAGGAATCGAAACCCAAGAACCATTTTTACTTGAAATAACTTATGATGAATGAATATGTCAAGAAAGAATCGATGAATGTTACACCAAGAAGGAATCGAAACCCCAGAACCATTTTACTGGAAATAACACGAATGAATCTTGTGAACGAATCTATGAATGAATGTTTCTTAAAACCTAATAACCACTTGACTTAACTGACAATTCAAGAAAGAATTTATTCAATCAAACAAATGATAGGTTTTGTTCTCAACAAAACAAACAAAACCTATTTCTCAACAAACCTAACTTAACAAATAAAACCACTCACGCTTAGTCAAAACCACTCACACTAAACCATCCAGAAATACAAGACTAAGAAATAAACTAAACTAAATTGAAATTAGCAATTTCATTTACATACGCATATTGTAAGAAATAACTAAATATAATCCTACAAAGCAATTTCATTTACATGCATATATATTAATTACGAATCATTCTACTACTTTACAGGCTAGCAAACATTCAACCGGAACCAAGCACTACGACAAGAATTACCCTCACTCGGACAATCCTGTAACTATGAATTCAGACTTTCTAATTCTAATGTACAATCCTAAAGCAAATCCTACAACTATCAATTATAATGTACAATCCTATAACAAAATTAAAATTAATAAATCCAATTACCTTAATCCGATTCTGCACCTCTTCTCACGAACTGAAAATATAGCATATAAATATTCATCAAACGATAAACAAATCTATATTTCTTCTCACTTCAGAACTTCTATCACTCATCAAACGATCACAAAACCGAACGGACGAACAACCAAGCCAGCATCCAACCTTACACCATATCACTTGACCTTACGATCCACTTTGTCTTCAATACAAAGTACAACACGCGTACAAACATCAACACACACAAGTACATCTTCAAGTACGCACAAAACCAGCACTCCAACCCCACAACAACCTACACAATCAACAACTAAACAATCATCTAACCGAAACTTTACAAAGCAACTACCTTCACATAATACGACGCACCCTCCTACACAATCTACACAACCTACGCACCCTCCAACACAATCTACGCACCCTCCAACACAATCTACACAACGACCTACACAACCTCTTAAACATACACCACAGGAACCTATGCAGCCTTCTCACAAACAATCAACTCAACGCAACTGGGCACCACAACCAACTACAACAAAAAGTCGCACCTTACAACTATACACAACTTACACTTCAACCACACTCGCGTATACATCAAATAGCTACACTTCAACCACACTCGCGCTTACACCAAATAGTCACAACTCGCATCTAAGCTCAACTTTAAAAATAGCGATCGGATTAATTTCTTTTGTAACAATAACCTTGACAATAACATTCATCGTACACTTTATAAAACAAAAGCCTAAACAAAAATATAGTCGAACTTATTTTTTAAATCCCAATTATAATTTTGACGATTTTGAAATTGAAACTAATGACCCAAGACCAATATTCACTCCAAGAGTACCATTACCCGCAAATTTCTTTTACGAACTACCAACCACTGAAATGTATGAAATGGAAATACTGCGTCCCGTCGACGAAAATAGCTTTCCTTCGCCACCTCTAGAAACTTTCTCTGAACCACCTCTCGAAACATTCTCTACACTTTAAATACACACTTTAAATACATCACAAAAACTCACTCTCACAAAACACGTTCACTCTCACAAAACACAAAACTTTCACTCTCACAAAACTCTCACAAAACACAATATCAAATATATTCTCAACAAATACATCATTCGTACTTAAACAAATTTAAATGTAAATACTTATGTACATTATGTAAACCAAATGAATTTACCATTATGCATTGTTATAACCGAACACCATATGTGAAAAGCTTTACTTGTATATATAAATATTTGTATACATTATGTAAACCCGATGAATTTTAAATTTTATCATTATGCATTGTTATAACTAAACAAGAGCCGTCCTAGCCTTTTAGAATTAGACATCAATTACCGGTTTAGTCTCAGGACTATTACCAAAAGGAAAAGCCATATCATTATTTGAATCGTCAGATGCAGAAAATGTAACTATTGACATCCTGACGTCTTTATAAAACGAGTCCTGCTAAACACCATATGTGAAAAGCTCTATTACTTGTATAATTGTCAAGAATAGTCTCGACAACTAGATTATTGATTGAGTATTCATGAATCCAGATACTCAAATTCTTGTTTACGTCGTTTCATGCTACTTACATATATGTAGATTCTTTGCAAGAACGTAAAGTAACATAATATATAAAATTATAATATACTCACATCACGTACAACATACGCAAACCCACAAACGAAAGCGAAAACGAAAAGAAGATCGCACCTGAAAATATGAAAATATGATTTACTTCTTCTGTTATAAACAAAATAAAATATTTCAATCGCAATGAACTCTTTAGTTTACTTTAAAATATTCCAATTAGAACAAATGCATCGAATCATAAATTTACATTTTCTACAAATCTTTTCAATCATATCAAACAATGTCAAACTACCTTAATACCGAATCGAAATAAACATTTCCTACTAATCATCTAACGAAAAGTTTAAATTCCAACTCTCATCATCTCAAAATTCCACATTTATGTATCGAAAAGTTACATGTCCACCTTAACCTTGAATATTACCAATCTCTGAATTAACATTTCCACATTTATATATCGAAAAGTTACATCTCCACTCTCAAATATTACCAATCTCGCCTCGACAGTACAGTACAGTAAAGAGCAGCTCTTACCTCGGACGTCCCAACGAAACGTCTTGGTCAAATGTGACGCCGCAGGATCCGCGTCGTCTCTTATATAGCTTGTGCATGAAAAAAACCTTCGAACCGTCTTCCAAGACCGTGAGAAAAGCAAAACCTTTACAACCTAACGTTGAAAAACTTCTCATTACATGACAACACAGAAGCAATAAACCAAACATTTTATATAAGCACTAACGTTAAAGCAACGGACACCTGTTACCATCTTCTCAAGTCAAAGTCCCTCTCGCCACTACCGTTCTACCAAGCTGGAGCCTGGTATGCGAAGATGCCTGTTACACGCAATACACCCTCATAAATCGTAAAAGAAACTGCAGATGAAAACACATTATTATAAATCACTGACTACGACTGCCATGAGAAAAGGCGTAGAACGACTACCATGAGAAAGGAAGTAGACTTATTTCTAACAATGTAACACGCAATAATAGATTCTTACGATATGAAATAAAACAAACCCAATGTGTATCCGGTTCATTAATAATCTATTCCAGAACAATCAAAACTCATAATTTCATCTCTACCCATTAAGAACATCTTCTTAAAACAAAAATATTTAAAATCCACTATGAATAAATAAAAATCAAACAGAAAATCAGTCTTCTGCAAATAAGTTGCAATCAAACACACGGCTCGCCAACAAGAAGGAGAAAAAAAGAAATGTTCTAAAATATCATAAGCATTAGAACTCAACGAAAGCCTTAACACAGAATCACCATATTTACAACAAGGAATACTACCAAATACTGCCTTATCTATCTCTAACTTTCTTACAAAAATATGATTAAGCATCTTCTTATAACAATAAGGAATCTCTGAATCCAATAAAGTTATTAACATTTTACTATACCAACAACCTGTACTATAAAAATGAGAATCACTAACACATCTTAAACTCAAAGACTTTCCCGGAAAAACACCTAAAGTATCTAGACAATTTTTACCTATTCTAAAATTACAGAAGAAACATTCGAAAGCTCGACTTTTCAAACCATTACAATAAAACCCCGCTCGTGCAAGTATTATCATATAATTCTCTTCCATTAAAGGACAAAATGTTTTAAAAGAAAATAATCTTTCCTCAAAAGATCTAAATATCTTATTTGTCTCAACGTTCAATTCGCAAAATTTCAACTCTATAATCTTTGACTCTATCTTTAAATCAAACCATTTAATATCTTCAAACTGATGTTCATTACTTAAGCACAATATTGAAGACGATTTTGCATGCTCTTTACTTGAACACAAGTCTAAATTTAAATCTATACTTTCATCTTTCTCCTTTTCAGAAAAATCATTCCTTGGATCAAAAATAATGTCATTATCGTCTAACAAACCTGCAACATCACTCTTATCAACTTCAATAAAACTTAAATCACTCTCAGATTCCTTTAAATCTACTTGTGATTCCTTAACCGAATCAAATTTTAACTCATCTAAATCATTATTCAAAAATCCATCAAACTTGACATTATTATCTAAAATATTCTCTGTAAAAGTAACTAAATCACTATCAAAACTCTCGTTAAATTCATCATCATAAATGTCAGTAATGTCTGCTATAAACAAATCATCACAATCTAAGTCCATACTAATAACCAGAAGAACCAAACCCTAAACTAGAACGAAAACTACTATCTATACTTAAAACTTCTTCTAATTCTACAATAAATATCCGTTCTATTATAAGCTGGGCAACTCTATCTCCTCTATAAATTCGATATTCAATATCACCAAAATTAAATAACAAAACTTTTATATTTCCTCTATAATCCTGATCTATAACACCTGCACCAACATCAATAAAATGCTTCCATGCAAGACCTGAACGAGGTGCTATACGACCATAACATTCTGAAGGAAATTCAATTTGAATATCAGTTAAAACTAAAACCTTATCTTTCGGATGAATTACATAATCATACGCACTAAACAAGTCTAATCCTGCAGAACATGACGATGTCCTCTTCGGAGTAAAAGCTCGATCTGTTAACTTTACAAACTTCATTTTCATGCTTATCTCAAGAAGATTTCATAGTACGAATAATAAAATAAACCACCGCATCCTACAATTTGCGCAAACAGGGTGATCTCAAAAACATTTCGAGAAACAACCAAAACCAAATTCTCACAATTAAAAAACTATCTCACCACATGTGCAGTCCTTACAGACGACAAAGCGTAACCTTTCTCAAGACCTTGCTTCAACATGTCACGTACGCCACATGAACATAAGAAATAACAAACCAAGTTATCTAAATACATGTGTTCGCATAAATCAAATAAAAAATAGTGGAGGCAACAGAAACGGTGAAGAGTCTAACATAAAGATACGTCACCACTGCCTGTTTCGTACAATAACAACCCCATAAACGATAAAATTAGAAACTTTAAGCTAACACCGACAAATTCAGTATTCAACTCTGCTTCTCAAAGTAAAAGAAACGATCAAAAGTAACTGGAACTAAACTTGATCTGTTTCTCAAAGTAAGAGAAGGAAGGTGTTCAGTTTGAACTCGATCTGTTTTCTGGGTGGGGGTAACTCAAGTTCAGGAGTAACTCAAATTCAGTTTGAACTCGATCTGTTTTCTGGGGTGGGGGTAACTCAAGTTCAGTTTGAACTCGATCTGTTTTCTGGGTGGGGGTAACTCAAGTTCAGGAGTAACTCAAATTCAGTTTGAACTCGATCTGTTTTCTAGGGGGGGGGGGGGTCAAAAAAGTAGCTCGAGTTCAGTTTGAACTCGATCTGTTTCTAAGAGGGGGGGGGGTCAAAATAATAGCTCGAGTTCAGTTTGAACTCGAGCTGTTTCTAAGGGGGGGGGGGGTCAAAATAATAGCTCGAGTTCAGTTTGAACTCGAGCTATCCCTATACTACTGCCGTCGTTGTTCGCGTCAAATTCTTTCCATACCGAACCGTCGTAGATGTCAGCAAACACTCCTTCAGGTATCCTCCTGCCCTTCCACTCTCTACATTTCAGCTCAAAACCTGGACGTTTCATCATAACCTGCAAACTCTTCTCGAGCGACTGGTAACAGAATGTCCTGACTGGAAGGAAGGTAATTTCCCCCACAATCTTGGTCTCATAAAACAATTTCCTGTTGCAGCGTTTTAAATCATCACCGATGGTTGTACACCTAATGGGTTGCTGATTACCATTACGATCCGTGTAAAAGCCTAGACCTCGCACACGCTCAGTGGTGGACAACACAGAATGCGACAACGTATAACAGGCCGGGCAGCATACACTGATAGAGTAATTAGTCATCGTTAGGTCTGTACCCAACCATTTGTACATCATCCGCATCGTTTTGGGGAATACTGCCTCCGCTGCTTGTGAAACCCGGTCATTACCTGCTACCGTCAATAATTCACAAATGAAGCACATAACTTTAGCCATTTGCGTATCACTGGTGAAGGTGTGGATCTGCCACTGCAAAAGAAAGAACAGAACCCATGAAAATAGGCTTTGGATATTCTTATTAGGGGTACCACTAACAAGCCTTGCCAATGGGCTAGGACGACCCGTCCCGTCACCGAAAACCACTTTTAAGTGACGGATGGCCCTGTTGCGAATCTTGACTGCCTCTGGATCAAGCTTATCATTTTCTTCCGTTTCTTGGGAATCTTCCATGGTACCGTAATAGTCTTGCATATCATCACCTGACTCCTCATCGGCTTCCATGGGTACCGCCTCTTCAACAGGCTGATTGCGACCCACAGGCTGACTGTCTGCTTCTCCCGGATTCCCGACTTCAGCCTGCCGCTGATTAGCAGCTGCAGCTTCTGCCCGAATACCAGCTCCAACCTGGATACCACCTTCAGCCCGAATTCCCGCTTCAACCTGCATACCACCTTCAGCCTCAATACCCGCTTCAGCCTGGTTACCTGCCTCAGCCTCAACACCCGCTTCAACCTGCATACCACCTTCAGCCTCAATACCCGCTTCAGCCTGGTTACCTGCCTCAGCCTCAACACCCGCTTCAGCCTTGTTACCTGCCTCAGCCTGAAAACCTGCTTCAGCCTGGTTACCTGCCTCAGCCTGAAAACCTGCTTCAGCCTTGTTACCTGCCTCAGCCTGAAAACCTGCTTCAGCCTGGTTACCTGCCTCAGCCTGAAAACCTGCTTCAGCCTGGTTACCTGCCTCAGCCTGAAAACCTGCTTCAGCCTGGTTACCTGCCTCAGCCTGAAAACCTGCTTCAGCCTGGTTACCTGCCTCAGCCTGAATATCTGCAGCTTCGGCCTCAAGACCCACTTCTGCCTGATTGCCAGCGTGTTGAGGTAAACCAAATGGGATTGGTTCTGCAAGACACATGTATAATAATAAATCAAATGTACAGTCGGGTTTCAGAGTACAGACTTTCCCACCCAATGTTGTTTCTCTGACTCAAAAGCTATGATAGAAAGATGCATGGAGGGATACATATATATAACGTCCATTGTTCAAGTCATTCATTATTTGAACAATTGTTTAATTGTCAAGAAAAGATTTAGGCTGGCGATAATTTTCCAAACACTAACTGATCATTAAGAGTATAGTAGGTATTTGAAAATAATATCTATGCGCGCAAGCTAGCTAGGAAGGTTTTGAAGGATATCGATTTCAGGTGAAAGTGACTTTATCCTAGTTATACTATTTATCTGGTACTCACCATGCTCCTTAAGATGCTTCCTGTTATATGTACTTTTTGAAACTGCACGTTTACATGTGTCGCACCATCGGTTTCGGCTAGTGTCCATATTTATTCTGGTTTCTGCCTGGTCACTGGTCAGACCCTTGAAACACCACGATCGCGAGGCCATGGCGAACTTGAGTTAGACAGCAGCACTTCAGGGCGATGAACCTTCCCCATTTGCGACCGCGACACAAGTATTTATATATGGTACAGACCGACGCCTATGGTCCCACCAGCTGAAAGCCGCGAATTGCCGCGACATGCCACAGCCCCGACCCAGGGGTAGTTGCACTCGAGCTCCTAACCTCAGACACCCGTGTGAAATTAAAGCCGAGAACAGCCTGCCACAGTATTACCAGGAGATTAATGTCGCCTCCAGCCTGGCCGTCACGGTAGCGCGTTGTCGTGATTTGTCGGGCGCGTGAAGTTTCTCCAGCTTTCGAAACGCATCGTCCGCCGTCTGGACTGGTGAGGGCATGACACCTGCCATTAAAACCTAGGGTCTATCCATTAAAGGGCGGTGAAGTTTCCTCAGCTTCCGAAACGCATCGGCTGCCGTCAGGTCGACTGGTCATAGGATTTCATCTGCCTTGAAAACTGAGCTCGAAGTTTAGCTCGAAGGTCAAACCTTAAGCTTTCTGCTACTACTTAGGGTCAGCTTATTTCGTTATATAGTGCGTTTGGTGTACGGCTACGTGAATATCATGAGTGTCAAAATCCTGAGTGCCACCCTTGGTGAGAATCTTCTTAATTACTTTTGTTGTACAAGTGATACGAGTCGATGGCCGACTTTCCAAATTATTCAAAATAGGTAAAACATATGTATTCATTCTGGGGGTCGCCCTTCCTAATTAAATAATATGGCCAGTTTTCTGAATTCTAGGGTGTGGCCATATGGCAGTTATAGTTTATTCTGTCTGTTTGAATAGCCTGGCCATGGTAATTTGGAACGAAGGTGTTTGTTTAAAGTTGAGATGACAACCTTCATGTTCTCTTCTTTCTTTTTTTTTCAATATATAGCTGCCGCGTACTTGGTTCTTGTATCATGCGTGGAATTTGTTCGAGCTGCCAGTGGCGGACACTGGCCTAGGGTCGTTCACAATAAGCCTGGAGTAACCCGTACCCGGTTGGTCAACCTCACTGCTCCATTTACCGGTCACCCTCCACCAAAACACGATGCGATGACCGGCCTCACCTTTCATGACACCCTGCAAGCCTTGTTGGACCAGGACCATACCGTAACTGACACTGGATCTGAAGCCAACCCAGGAGACGGAAACATTAAAGAATTCCCAACTGTGGTACTTCTCTCTTCGTACACTCTTCTTCTTATCCTCGCCGTAGCCATAATTATTAGCATATTCTTTGTTTGCTCCGGAATTAATCGCATCTTCGCAGATGCTCGTTTTCGTGTATACTTGCTTGTCTCGGGCAATCACAGTGTATGGCTTAAAATAGGCACGTTCCCTGGACATTTTGGAGATTATATCTTTCAAACAGACGATCCTATCACACTGACTAAAGCCGAAAATATATGCCTAGGCGCACGATACACATTGAACTGTGTCATCCAAATGACCGACTGCTATACCGGCACATCGACACGACTGCCCACACATTTAAAGGTTAATAAACTGAAGGACATCATGTTGACAAGATTGATGACTAAGGACATTATACGCTACCAGTTGGTTACCATGGGTATAGGCATAGGAGAGCCTGTTCTTTTGGGGAAATACCGGCCCGGTGAGCTTGCAATTAGTACTAATACTTCAGTCGACTTAAGCCGTGTTGACCTTGATTAAGTCTTGTGTGAAAAATGTTGTATTTTTGTGTGTTTACTACCAATATGCTGCCGAACGTGCGTCAATCGATACAAGTGTTATGGTTATAAATTGAATTTGTAGCTAAATAAAATTTCGGTTTTGGAAAGAGCAGTATGACGCTGACAAGAGCGCTTTTACTCTGGCTCGGGCTAGGGTCGACCCCTTAGGTAATCTGCGAGACAGGCCCCTAATTTAGGGGCCTGAGGCTAAACTAGGTCTGCAACCAAAACTAGTAGTGGAATTAAATGTGGTTAACGCCACAATCTGGCGATCGGGCTCCAACCGAAATTATGGCTATAGCTAATTAAGCTATTGTCCCTTAATGAATCTCGACACCTAAATTGACTTGTTTGTTTTTTAAATTATTAATTTTGCAATGTCACAGAAGCTCCAAGTTACCTATACATAACTCCCGGAGAACTCCCACTTTAAAGGGTTACACTATATGCAAGAGGTTTTTTTATTCTCTCACAGAAAGAATATAGGTCACCGTGCCATACAAATCCTAGAAAGTATTTCGGGTTCATCAGGAGACTACATGGTCACTTGTAAATTTTGATAGGTCCTACTGGCAGCGATGTATTTGATCATAATAAAATTTCTGAAAAATTACTTTTGCACCTTACTGCATGGAATCGAACTAAAAAGGATCCACTTGAAAAGAAGTAACAGTTCTTAATTAAAACCGGCTTCATGCAACATTATTTTTTCATGACTGCGAAATAAGTACGAAGAGATGATTCATGTCGCATCATTTTAAAAATCGTATATCGAGCTTATGTTTGTTTAAAATACACTTTTTATGATTGATTTATGTTATTATTGATAACAGGCCTAGGTGTCATTCCATTGCTCTTCTAATGGTAGAGACCTTGTACCATAACACTCATCAAAAAAGTGTTGTATTGTAATCGATTTCAAGTTCGTGGTCTATCTTCAAGAAATAGCACATTCGGGTTTTCAACAAAATGACAGGTCATTATAGTTAAATGCGTTTCGTATCGTAAATAAAAAGTATTCATGAATTTAAGATTCACTTATGAGAAGGACCTGTATAACGCGTACGGTTTTAGACTAATATAAGGCGAGTCTTACCAACATATCTATAGAAATACTTCCCTGCTTATCGAGCATGCCACAATCAAAACAAGAAGCGCAAAGTTCTTTGATAAAAGTTTATAAAACGACTATACAATTGAAGAAAGTACAAAGACCTAACATACAGCGTGACACAGACCATACAATTAAACGTAGTGTAATTATAAAGAAAACATAAAGATGATAAACATAAACATCACATAAAATAGAGCTTTAAACAGACCCTTTAGAAATAAGTTAAATTGGCTGTGCATCGGCGATACCCGACCGATACCCGGGCTTCACCGCCCAGTCTGGGGTGTTGGGAGGAGGCTGTTGGCGTTTTGGATTATCGTCGGGGACATTGTTCCGCTTCTTTTCCATTCTAACGCCCCGCTGACGGCCGCTAATTTCGTCATACTCAATTTCGTCCAGGTGGGCTTTGTAGGCCCTCAGCTCATCGCTCTCCCACACGAGCGGTTTGACGCGGCGGTGATATCGCTCTTTCGTCTTCCCGTCTTTGTCGACCGCGGCCGGATAATAAAGTCCGCGCTCCTCGTCGCTCGTGTAGTCGGGGGTGAGGAGGCGCCTCACGGAATTCTTTCGAGCTTCGTCCCACGTTTTGACGAAATTTTCCAACCCCACTATCCGTCTTCTGAGCTTCTGCAAAGTTAAAAAGACACTTTTTTATTTTAATACAGTTACGACATACTTGGTCAAGAACATCCAATAAACACAAACAAGTTTTTCAATATTTCAGTTGCCTTAATTTAAAAGCTGGTCACTGCAGTTAATTTCAAAAGCGTTGCTTTATCCTTGGTCTCTATAACATACAGGCACTTTTTATTAATTGTGTCATATCCATTCTAATTGTATGTCAAGATTATTGTCCAAGGAAGCAAGTAAGGTTACAGTGCTCTATAAAAATTCATAATGTAAAAAAATTGTTTCCCAAGTTTCAGTGTTACAACCATAAGATCATTTCACAGCCGGGCCCCCTGTTTTAAGCCAAATTGCCGATTCACAGCTACAGCCCCCGGTATAGTTCCGACCGCAGTTTGTACGTATACCCCTTTTTGAACTGAGTGGGTCCCCGGGAAGTCACACCCCCTACACCATAGACCCCCAGTCTGTCTACTCAGATATCAAAGTAGGACATATCATCGTTCTTCAAAATAGAAAACAACCCCTTTCCACTGACATTTATACCAAAAAATCGACCCCTTATTCTTCAAAACGCAGACATTTAGTGGCCAAGAAATACCCTTTTTCGTGAAATTTCATATTTCCCAGGAAAAAAAAGACCCTTATTTTCATATCATGGATATTTGGGATGAAAAAGTAACCTTTTTTCTAGAAACAAGGACATGTGAATGTTGTCAAACTAGACCCTTTCTTCGCGTTTTTTAGAACAATGATGCGTATCCTTCCACCCAAGGAGTGGACAGACTGGGCATAGACCAAAGACATTACTCTTTCTCCTCGGCTTTGCACTTGAAAGGTGTAAAATTTCGGCCTGCCTGAATCGAACTACGTCAAACAATGTTGAGAACAATAGTCCGCAAAAGCCATGACGTCGGGCGGGCCCCTAACGGTCACTGCACGCTGCTCCCGTGCCTAAACATGGGCAGGGCTGGGCCGGGGGTCCCCTCTATGAACTTTAGTAGGACCCAGCTGTCAGATTTGCTATTTCCACTAATAATGCTCGCAAACTTATGAAAACATGTATTTTCATAGGGGAATTATCAATGTGCATTATGATATACTTGAAAAGAAAAAGAGTTAATAAATAGCAAAGTTATAGGCAATGTTATTGTCTGTGTGTACGGGTGACCGTGGTCCAGCCGGGTGTTATCGGTGCCCCCTCCAGGGCGGGCCGGGCCGGTGACCGGGGGTGTAGGGTTACCGGGGCCGGTCGTAAAAGGTTTAGGCCCAACACAGGGCCCAACACGTGTTGCGGGAGGGGTCCGTGACGTCAGACTTTTGTGGTCTATAGAGGAAGTCTGTAACAAAAATTTATTTACCTCGTTCACGTGGTGACGGATGATAGCCTTTTCATTGTCAGCCTTAATTCGGTTCTTCCGCATTCTGTTGGCCCTGTTTTGGAGGGTCTTGAAGTAGGTGTTGGCAGAAGCTAGAAAAAGAGGAAGGACATGAAGTGTGCTTAAAACTGGAGCCATTAAGTAGACAAAGGCACTATAAAGGCAATAAATCAAGGGAATACATGTTAAAAATGCAAAGTGAGGGTCAACATATTATTCACGAATTAAAACCATCATTACACTGGTATTATATTTCTTTGTCCAGATAATAGAACTTACGTTTTTTTCAGATGACTGGGAGGATAACTTAAATTATAAAAGTAACAATTTCCAATGTAAGTGGAGCCTATTTAGACACTAAAAACAGATTTCCAGCATTTCAAGCATGTTAAAATTTGTGTTAATTGAAGGACCAATACTTTGGAATCATGGACATTAGATGCATGAAATGTACAGCTGCAGGTTAGTTAACAAAGAAACTTGCTACCTATGGGACTTACCTAACACCTCTTCTCTGGGGGTATCTGGCCCGAGGCACACGTTGTCAACAACGGCCTTGATGATCGGCGCGTTATCCGGGTGTTTGATCCCCGCCCTGAATGTTGGAATATATTTATATTGTTCAATTCATCGGCATCACGTCAAGTGCTCTATGACTCTATTAACATGAAAAAAAAACAGCAAAACTTATATTCAGCTGCAGCTTCTGGTGTTCAGGAACACATTACCCATTGCTTACTTAAAAACAATATTATTTTCTGTACTATTCATGTTGTTATGACGTAATCAACTTACCCAGGGTTCAGGTTGAATCCCCAACCAGGCTCACCTCTCTTGGCCTTGTAGGCCGAACGAACGAGTTCCTACAAACAATATAATAAGCCAATAATTAATAGTGGACTTCTAACTATATGTCAGTGTACGAAATCATTACGGATTTTCGTTGTTTTCCGGGATGTTCCCTGGCGGCGCGGCAAAGGAGAAGAACATCAGGGCTATACTAGGAATGAGATCATTTCTAAACAAACCGAGAACTATATCAAACGGTAACGTTTTCAAGGTGAGATTATTAGTTAATTATAAGCTGTAAAAACAAACTTTAGAACTTACACATATTTCATTGCGTGGTTTGGGTGGTTTGGCAGCTGCAGCTGGCTTCGCTTGGTTCACGAGCACCTCCACCTGGGCCTTTGCCGCAGCCGCTTCAGCCTCCGCCCTTCGGCACTTCTTCTCCAGCTCCTCCATCCTGGCCAGCAAATGGGCCATGGACGGTTCAGCTGTAGACGTGGAGGGGCCGGACGAGGACGAGTATTCGGGCGTGAACGACCTTTGGGACGTCGTCGACGAGAACGACCCTTGCGATGTCAAGGGCCCGGGCGTGAACGACCTTTGGGACGTCGTCGACGAGAACGACCCTTGCGATGTCAAGGGTCCGGGCGTGGACGACGTTCTGGACGTGGAGCTGGGGAACCATGGATGGGATTGCGACGTGGAGGGCGTCATCCCCCAGGGCGTGGATCCGGAGGGCGTGGAGGGCGTGGAGGGCGTGGAGGGCGTGGACGACGATGCGGATGCAGGACCGCCTTGGGAACCACCAAGGCTAAGGTCCACGTCGTTGAGGGTGGATCCCTCTTCCGCGTACAGGGAGTCGTGAAGAGACTGATCCGCAGAGAGATCCGGAAACCCATTCTGAGACCCATACTGACGCGCATCCCCAGACATATCCAACAGCAGAGTACCTACGCCTGCTGATGAATCATGATCGGTTATTTTCTCGCCACCCGGTTTGGGGCTGCTGGTCAAGATCCTGCATGAGCTGGTAGACGGGTTTGACAGAACAGCGTCACTATAATCAGTTGACCCGTTCATGGTGGCAGCAAGTTTTCAAGTGATCTATATAGCCATATGCCACGCCGTATTTATACATGCCGGGCAGGCCCCCCTGTGGATACATGATCTGGTGAAAGCGATCTTTTATCGATGAGGCAAGACTTTGAACATAAGTTACGTGGTAGACGTGACGGGGTGTGGACGGGGTAAGAGAGACTTTTACCATAAGTTACGTGCTAGCCGTGACGGGGAGTACATGGGGTATCAGCGACACCCTCACCGCCGCCCCTTGTGAGGCCTGTTACGTGTCAAGAAGTGTTAAGACTACCCCGCGGGCCGCGTGCCGCGGTACTCCTGTGAGGGAGCTGACACAGAAGCTAGTTGACATGCGCCGCCTCAGATGGCCAACAGGTGGACGCGGTCATCACAGACGCGTGTCCCGGTGTCAAACGCGACAGAAGTCATTTCAGATGAACCCCCTGTCGATCGGCTCTCTGAAGAAAATAGCGGCCTATTAGACGTGCTTCGCACTACCCAGTGTAAAAACTTGTGAAGCCCCCGGCTAGAAGAAGTCGTTTTAGTTGTACCTTACCTAGCGTTTAAGTTGTCGACCGAGGGTTAACTTTTCGCTAAAGACTAGACGAAGCCCTTACAGTACCTGGGGGGGTTGTGATGTCATGTGGGGTGGGGGGTATAAGTATGTGCCTGTACTATACACTGGTTCAGAACAGCCACTTGATGGCCATGGACATCGAGCGACTGTTAAACGCAAGTCTGCGTCTGCGTCTTGTTCGGGAGGAAAGGCCAGTGGTGAGACCTAGTCACCTCCAACCCGCGGACCAATCCGACCATCAGTGGCTGCTTCTCTTGTTAGTGATATACCTGGGGTGGAAATTTATCGGTATCTTCTGGAAATTGGCAGCAGGCTGTCGGTCGTTGGCTCAGGGTCAACGTCGGAGGGCTACAGTGCAGTGCTGTCTGAGAATCTACTGCCGATGGGAAACGCTCCTATTTCCACTGGCTCCCATTCCCGCCGAAATGGAAGCCGTAGGAAGTGCTGCCTGCCCACGAATGATCATCCAAAGACCGAGCATCCTGTCCAAGGCCCTGACCGTCGCCTGGTCGGGCCCACTCACGGTCCATCTGAATGGCAGTGACGAACCCTTGACGTTGGAACTCCCGCAAGAAGTCAAGATTCCTCGTACGGAGCGCGTGCGCCTGAACAAATTTTTAAGGCACAGACTTTGTAGAGCGAGCGTTTGCCTGATAAACAACAGGAACACCATGGCCCAAGAACTACTCCCAGCCGAAAAACTGGGCTGCATGCCTGACGTAGACTCTTGGGTGTGATGAACAGTTATATAAAAGTGTACGATATGTTTGAAGTAGATATGGGAAAATTTTAATTGTGAAATGCATATGTTCACGAAGCTTTCGAGTTACATATGTACATTAGTGTATGGTCAGTAAATACAATTATGGGAAAATAGGCGAAACGTTGACACGTGGACATCATAAAACCTTTTCCGCATGCATAACAATAAAACATTTTGATATCATGAACGTGTGTAGTCTTATGTGGCTGTGACTAATTATAAATGGGAATTCATGAGGATAATGTGAATGAATTGCAGCTGTACATGTGTGACGAAATTATGAGGGCGAGTATATATTCTAAACAACAAAAATCGAACATGAATGAGAACTGATAACTTTTGAGCTGCAATAAAAGGAAGAGTTAATAGCTAATGTATATATAACCAACTCAATTTAAAGTCAAGCGTCTGCATGCGCTTTGAATCCTACGTTGTCTGAAATACAGAATTGAGATGAAAACAAAAAGTGCTGGTACCATTATAAAAGTAAGTCCAATGTTCAACAGGTAAACAGTACCGTGCACACTGGGGGGGAGGAATGGTACGTGGGGAAGATGCAAGTCACCACGAAGTTTCTTGTATTCGACCTCATTCAGTCGAATCTCTTTCATGTATGTACGGAGGGAAAGGAAATTGTCTTTTGCTCGCTTAAAAATATCCTCTTGGCGGACTCGCATTTGCGGGCTAAGAGGTAAAATTGGGAATGGTTTATCGTACGAAAAATCCGGGTTCACAAGTCGGCTAAGTGACAGGTTGAGGTGTTGAAGACTAGCAAGGTTGACGGGAAAAACTGTTCTTAAGGGGCCTGCTGTAGAAGGCAAACAGTTAACACTTGAGACTGGAATTTCCCATTCTTTGGCGGACACAGAACAACCACATTCAAAGGCACGAACGCACGATTCACATCCAGGATGGGTTGTTGTTCGGTTGGGGCAGCGCACAACGACCTCGTCTATGTGAGAGAACAAATAGGTCCCTGTTGCAATGACTTGGATGTTCGACCTTCTGAAATTAGACTGAATGAGTATTTTGAAATCACAATAAAGTTTGACAGACTCATGATCACGTAGATAGATAGAAATGAGGCACGACGAGGGAGAAACCCTGCGAAGTGGTAGGTCATAATGACAAAACGGAGAATGGCAATTATCCAGATCTGGGTTGGAGGATACTGTGTATTGGGTTGCGGACACCAATAAATAAGCCGGTGTGTTGGAGAGGCGAGTATAATGCCCATGGAAGGCTAGAGGGAAGGTGTTCACTTTAAGAACCTTGAATATTTTGTCGAAGGAAATAACGGGAATCTTCAAAATAGTTTTCAGAACATTTCGCTGTAAAACCGGGGGGACTAAAACAGTTACACTTCTATACATGTCGCGAGTGTTTGGAATATAAATATTTGAACGATTTGACTTGGAAAGGAAAAGGTACCGAATCTTCCTCATATCAGTCTCCGATATCAAAGAGTTACTCAGCCTGTTCTCCGTTAGGTCGCGAATAGCCTGTAGCAAGACATCAAGGGAATAGTCCAGTTTAAAATCCAGTAGACGCAATTCTTGCAAATCTTGCATCAACCTGACCATCAATTCCCGGTTACTAATGTAAGCCTGGAGTCCTCTGGACAAATTGTATATGGAATGAGTGTTCTCTATGATGGCCTGGAGTTGGATTTCCAAAGTGGAGTCAACTACCTTTAGGACTGCATTTATTTTGCCATCGAGGAAGCCAATTTCATCGGCATTTACCTGGTCAGCACGAGTCTGTTGCTTCAAGTCATCGAGTGTGGCCGTTCCAAATAAAGTCTCGGAGAACTTGCCGATTTCTGGAATCAGAGCCCGCTGCTTCCTGGATTTGGCTGATGGAGGTGTTGGCTGGGCCGTCGATTCCAAAATTGATTGCACTTCCCGGAGTCCGTTGGTGACCTTCGCTGCTATAGTCTTCCCAATAGATGTTATGTTATTCAACATAAGTTGGATTTTTCGACACTGTTCCATTGAACCGGCTGCCAGGGTAGCGCCGTGTCTACAATTTAGTGCGGCTGCCTGTTTGGGAGAAGGAGGAAGTGGTAAAATGATATCGACTTGGGTAGTGAAGTACTCATTACCTATGTGGATGGACGGTTTACTCTCGAATACTACACCATAGTTGGTACGAAAACGGTTTACCGTACTGGTGCATAGGCATGGCTTAGCTGAGACAGTGCCCAGGATAAAGAGTCCACGAAGGAGGAGTATGAATACTGTTGGAGCCATGTCTGATGCAGGCTAGAGACCGCTCTAGTCTTTTATTACTTTTTCCCAGTCACAGGAAGGAGTAGACAGACAGTCGCCACATGCACCTGGGATCTAAAGGTTTTGACCTCCGTGCAGAAACCTTAAGCTTACGTTAATGCCAAAAGAAAAGCCGTGCGAAGAGTATAAGCTTACGCGTATGCTTGCTTGTAAGCTTTCGTTGGTTAGGGTGTCGGCTTGTTCTAATTGAATTGGAAGGCAGACTTCAAAATGAATTGTTGGCATGGGGTTCCTTAACTTGTGGATGAGAAGTGAGAAAGCCTGTAAATGCCATTACTGCCTGATATTTATAGGTTTTATTTGCAGGTGGTTTATATGGAGTTCAGGCCGATTTAAGTCTGGACTGGCTGAAATTAGTCTCAAACCTTAAGGTCGGCTTTATATCTAACCAGCTTAGACCCAGTTTAAGGTGAATTATTTAGGGTAGTTATATAGGCCGGGAGGTACCTTTTATCCATACAGAAAATGTTTAATTAATTTTTAATGAATCTCATCTCTCACGGATGACTTCAAAAGAAGTTAATTTCAAACACTTTTAATACTCCATCTATGGATGGTAAGGGTAAATGGTTTTCCGGGTGGGAGGGGCGATGGATGGTAGGGTGAAATAGGCCTGTCAAAGATTTAGCTACATGTGCTTTGCAGGCGAACGTAGGTTGGGTATGGAAGTGCCCGACCCAGCAGGTTCCCTGCATGGGGCAACTCTGGCCCGTGTTAACTCGATAACTAACCCCTGATTAATGGCGGGGAGTCCGTCAGATGACACCCAGCATGATACCTGTGTCGCTCTTGAGTGGGTTTGGTGTGAGTTATGTGATTAGCAAGACTGTGCCCCTGCCCTTGTCAGATGTCAGAGGGGGGTACAGATTAGATGGGGTGCTTCCGGGTACTTATGGGTGTTAATGGATTAAGGCCGGCCATGATGGACGCTTCCAAACTTTGCCGCCGGTAGGAATGGACCTGGTTTATTAGGAAATGTTATGCACAAGGGAAGAGGGGAGCGAGGGATAGCTGCAGAATCGCGAAAATGCTTTCTGTCATGTTACTTAAAAAGTACATGGAACTTGTTAACTAATGGTCGTATTTAACTGAGACAATTAATTTAAATGAAGTGTGATGCCCAGTGTCTCCTGTTTATTCAGATGCTAAGATCGGGAAAGAAGGTTATTTAGAATGTTTGCAAGAAGTATATATATTAATATTATAATATTAGGAATTTAAGCCGGATCAGTCTCATTACCATTAGGACTATCATGTTTAAAATTAGTAGTTGAGGAGAGGGCGGGTTCGAGCAGGTTTTTTTTGTTTTTTTTTATAATTTTCCATTTTTTTTAAGGGTCTTTTTGATTTAACAACTTTTCGATTACAAATGGAGAGTTATCCTTTAAAAAGCGTAACGTCCCGATCCTGTTTAAAATAAGTTAACAATCAACCTCCTCTCTTGACATGACGATTAGGGTTCAGAGTAGTCCTATCCTTATCATTAATTTGATAATACAAGTCTGATGGATGAACGAAAAACGTAAGGCATGAAGGGGATTCGAACCCGGGGCCGGGAGAGATAGCTGGTAGCCAAAAATCCACCGGGTTCAATAATACGATGACGTCGGAAACCAGCGAAAAGCCGTCTAGAGGTCCTTCCGGTCGCAGGACCAAATACGTCGAAACTACGTTGGGGAAAACGATGACGGGCAATGTAAATTGAAGTTGATAGAGACACATCAGTGACAATTGAGGGCGATCAAAATTAATAACTTGTGGTATTGCTTGTTTTCCAAATCGGAAAACCCACTGAAACACAAGGACCGAAACTACAAAGTGTCTCTTTTTGGTAAACACCTTTCTCGTTGCCCCGATTACACCTACGGTATATATATGTCGCAAACTCTATACGTAATTGGGTCTGGTTGTGCAAACTAATGAAATGAAATGAACTGAATAATGGCACAGATGAATTCGCCAGACCTGGGTGGTAGGAGCTAATCGAACCTCATGCACTCGATTACCACCTGCCACTCCAAATTTTTTTTGGGGAAGTTATATTTGTAATAATGGTATTGAAATGAAAAGATGGCCCACGGGCCGGTCCGGAGGGATGCAGGGGCGGACCCAGGCATTTCTAGGGGGGAGGGGGGGGGGGGAGGGGCTAATGCATTAATCTACGTGGGAGGGGCCCCTTTTTAAACAACATTATTTAACAGGGGAGGGGGGGGAGGGGGGGCATGGCCCGTCAGGCTAATATAGCGCATTTATCATTTCTTATGTCGAGAGTTAAATAAGGGTAAAAACTTGAAATCACACAAAATAATAGTTTTATGTGTAGTCAAGGTTATTTAATATTATCATTTTCAGTGAAAACCATTTGCGCTTTCAGCCCTTTCACCCTGTATTTCCAAGAAGTTTAAGAATCTGGTTTAGGCAGCCTGGTTTAACTCCCAAATAATGTGTTTCAAGAAAATCTGTTTTAAAAATGCTATATTTCTACCTGTTTTAGTTAAACTAGTACTGTTTCTACGGGACAGGGGTGGACGGTCCCAGGAATTTGTGGAGGGGGGGGGGTTGAACTAACCCTATTTTTTTTTTAGAAATAGGCCTATATTTGATAAGTTTTCTCAAAAATATTACTTTCATTTCATGATAAGGGTTGTACCCAACATCATGGGAGACAATTGTTTCATTATTGATTATTCATAGAGGTTATAAAGTTAAATCACGCTTTATCGCTGTTTTTACGCATTTGATTAATTATTATGAATTATTTTGATTTTATATAACTTTTGTTTCTATATGTAAGGGTTTAAAAAACTAAATGCGCTAATGATATAGGCCTACCAATGTGAGCGATACAACCCTGTTTTACCCTAGTTGTGTGCACACTATAGGCTACTCCTTCTGCGCTTCAGCCTCATCTATTCTTATTAGGTCAGGAAACTGAGTATTATTTTTGTTGAGCTTGGAAACCAATATCAACCGGCGTTTATAGATATATGCACAAATGTGGGAAGTGGGGGGACTGGGTACGCCACTGCTGGCAATTATATTGGTGCCTGAATGGAGGGTAGGTACGTTAAGACACCGAGAAGGTTGGGCGTGTGAAGAGAACTATGAGCGGACGGGACTATTGTGACACAATATAATTAACACCCCCTGACTTACACTTATATACACGCCAGAAGGGCAAGGGAAACTTTGAGGTGAGCGCAAAAGTATTACCTAACACGCCCACTGCTATGGGTAGTATAATGATACTATGATTTTTCAGGGATAATCGTGGAGTAAGACTTACACTCCTTGACACGTTTTAGAGGAAGTGGTTTCAGACAAGCCCGAGCCTGTCGAATGTATGAGTTCAAATTCTTCCCGTGTATATTTTGAGATAAATAATACGCGACACAAGCTCTGGTAGCATATATTATTGATATGTACATATTTTCGCATGTGAATACATGTAACTGTATGTTTTAATGGAGTATTTATATATAGATCCATTCATATTATGAAAATAAACAGATGACTAATAGTAAGCGTACAATCATAGGACAATAAAAAACATTGCCTCATGAAATTGAACTCACTCCCCTGTGTTGTTTATTAATATTAGTCTCTCAGATGTCACACAACACTACAAAATTAACATTCATTTTTGATAATCACACCTGTATGTTCCCCTAGGTCTATTGGGTGATCTCAGCACATGTACAACATAACTTGTTTGGAAAGCATCCTTTAACTTCTCGATTGAGGAAGATAATCAATGAGACCCCCCATGGGGGTACCTATGTGGGGCTTCTGCGGGGGCTTCTGCCCCTGGGAAGAATATAGGCCCCTAGTAGCCCCTGCTGATCATAAAAGGCGACAACAGGGGGAAACCAGCACTGGTTCATTGGGTTCAATTCTCGATCGGTGTCTGGGTTCAGAAAGGGATGAGGTACACCAAAAATGATTTCCAGGTTTTGATCCCCTGCTTTTTGCCCTCCCTGTCACCTCCATCTCACAGAGAGAATCACCATAGACAGAATTTGTCCCAACTTGTTTTTGCTGTGAAAATAACACTAGCTGTCGGTACAGCATAAAATATCCATCATTCATTCACTCACTCACTAAACAATGAGACTCTGTTTGGTGATAGATTAATACGGCTGTCCTTCTCATATAAAAGACCCTGCCGAGGAGCATTTTAATATTCACCCACTGTGTTCAACTGCTTCAATGATTTTCCTCTTCCTTGTGTAATAGAGATAGTTTGAGGAAATGTGACTCACATTCACATTAATTTTGGGAGTGCAATTCCCATTCACACTCATTTTGAGAATGCGACTTGCATTCCCTTTCATTTGTGGTAATGCAATTCCCATTCATATTCACTTTTGGGTGCACCATGCTGCAGTTGTTGGAGTGTCAACGGAATACTTCTATGGTATTAATACAAATGTTAATGATGCCAAACTATGTCGGCCATGTTTATCAAGATGTAATTTGATTAAGGTGAAAACTGTTGCGCCAAACACACCCTGGTGTCATATGGATGAAACTCACTTTGAGTGGTTTTACATCTAAAATAGGTGTTTCATTAATATTGTTTTAAATACGAGATATGGTATTTTCCTATTTGCATCAAAATGTGTAGTTTGTTATACTGTATAATTTTGTAATGTTATTTCATGTATAAGTTTTGTACCTACAGTAGAAGTGCTGTAAAACACTTCTACTTTTACCTTAACGATTTACAAACCCCTGAGCATGTTTTACATTCTTTACCTACTGTGGCGAGTCAGGTTAGGACATCAGATTGATTGGAACAGACTTTGTGACGGTGAACTTGTGTTTCTTTGATAAATAAAATTTTAATGTTCAGGATCTCAGAATGGGAATCATAAATTTCAATAGTAAGCTCCTGATAAAACAAAAAACTTAACAATTCAGATTATGAAACAATGGTGAACATGAATAACATATTCCAATGTATAGAAGGTCAGATTTGTTTAAGATATCAAATTAGATCGGTGAATCTTATTATTGACTGGTATATTGTAACTTCTCATTTTCTCAAAAAAACATGTTACATATATGATAAATATTTACATGTGATATAGGTTATATGTATAAACATAATTGCATAAGAATATTACCAACTTCATAGCATTAATTTTGTTGTAAAAACAGGACACGCAGATACGTAAAAACATCTAATTCTGGACTTTTGCTATTATATAAAAACATCTTCATAGTAATTGAATCCTTTGTATTCATCTGTAAAATATTCTTACTTATAACATGAAAGATAAATAACTTTAAATGTCAGACTGTTAACCAATTTACATGGTCCTTTCAAATAAACTTACCTATTATCGTTTAAAAGAAACTTCTTCAATAAACTCAATAACCGGGAGATAGGCGAGAGGGATTTGTCATAGAGGGATGGTCCAATTCAAGTAACATTTTCCCTTTCAATTCTTTTCCTGAGATTGAATAGGTTGAAATGTCAGATGTGCATCCAATCATTTCCTGTCTACCTTTAAGCTCTGAACACAACGGGCACTTTGACATTTTGACTGGGAGAACATTTTACTTTAGAATTATATTAACTTTAAAAGGTTGAAAGATTCACATATATTGTGCTTGCTTTGCAAAGAGCATTCAAAACGCCCTTTTTACATTTAAAGGCAATTATTTCAATCTACTGGATGCGAGTCCACATTTGAATTTCAAAGGTCATCCAATTGATTTGATATCCATTTGAAATCTGAACGAACAATATGAAGTGATAAATGAAATCAATCAAAAAAACGTTATTGTGGTGAAACAATATACAACAATTTAAACAAGGCCTGTAGAACAGCACAGTGGACAACCTCTACATTGCCTGATACAATTGACCATAAACAGGGTGAATAGTGCGAACAACCTTCCCTTAAGTTACCTATAAACTGGTGTTTGTATTAGACACATCAGTTTGTTTATATAATAGAATCAACCATAATATTAATAGTATATAGTAGTAGATTTCGTTAAACTATATGAAACTGTAAACCTAGATAGTTTTGCACATACAAATTTTCATGATTTTGTTCCAAGGGACAATGTTGACTGGATTTAATTTTGTGTTTTGATGAGGCTGGTACATGGTACATGGTATGATGATATATTTAAGATGCACATATTTTCATGGATATCTTACAAACGTGAATTAAGCGAAAATATATACATTGCAAATATAAATACGTTCACAGTATGTCTGACTACCAAGCAATAATAATCCGTAGAAATAAAACGGAAAAAAGATAGGGGTTCAAATAACAATAACTTGTGAAACAAGTTCTCTTAATAATATCGCTGAGATGACTTTCCATACTTTTATAAAACAGACTTTACAACATATTAAACATATTTAAAACATTTTAAAGTGTCATGCACTTAACACCTATATCCATACCTGAAAAACGCCAACCACCTCTTTGAAATATACATGGTTCTGTCTCCCTGGAACGATTTTATGATGACATTGAATCTCGCCATTCCGATTCATAAGGGGTGTCAAATATGTAAGAAATGTGGCATCATTTTATACAGTAGAGTTTTGGCAATGCACACCATTCCCATTGCCCCATTGCCTATCCTGATGAGTTTGATTGAAACAGCTGGCAAAGTCCTGCAGAAGTAGGCCCTGTTTTGTTGTTTGAGTTAAAGGGAGCCAAAACCAATATGATTGACAAAATTTTCAAAACTGAGATAAGTGTAGAAATATGTTAGATGAGTCCAGTTAAGGTCGGTGGTGAAGTATTAGCTGTGAAAGCTAGCTGAAACAAAAGTAGAATGCCACAAGAGATGGTAATATTTGCATTTGTTTGTAAACAAACCCTATTTTTGTGGATCCACATTAATTGATTTGAGCAAGAAAAGTGTGTTTTTAATAATGTTTTACCATATTTCATGGTTTAGATTTTAACCTAAGCCAGGAATAGGCTCAAGGAATGGATTTCCATAATTATTTGATGTGGACAATTTCATTGAATTTATTTGTTTTGGCTCCCTTTAAGGTGGGAAAACATATTGAGGGACTCAACTAAATTTTGGTCGTTTCTACCAGTTCTGGTCTCTCAGGTTCTGGTTGTTTTCGACCAGAACTGGTTGCAAAACACCAAAAACTGTGTTCCCACTGAATGATTTTCAACAAATTGCTCAGTAGGAACACCATTTCTGGTCGTTTCTGGTCGTTTCTGACCAATTCCGGTCGTTTCGAGCAGAATCAAGCAACCAGAACTGATGAAAACGACCAGAATTTCAGTTTAATCACTTAATGGGTCCCAGCCATTATACTTATTGTAGTGTGAGCCACATCATCAAAGCAACTGACACTTTGAAGATGTGTTACAGAAGCAGTTCTTGGTTATTTTGGTAAGGTGTGGGGTAGGTCAGTAGGGAACCCATAGCTATACTGGCCCTCTCCTATGGCCTATCACTACCACTAAAGTAAGCAATCAATTACCAACCAAGTATGCACACATGATAAAATCCAGCCTGCTGGTGTCTCACCACACAGAAAGGATGCTCCATGTTGGAATTAAGCATCACAGAGAATGTTTTTAGCTTTCAAATGATCCTAAGCACATTGAAATTGGATCATATTCAAGGAATTTACAGGCTGTTGAACACAGGACTGTTGGTCTTCCTGAAAATGGCAAAAAGCCTCGATATTGAATTTTTATCTAAATACTTAGTAGTAAAATACAATTTTCTACATAAATTGAAAAAAAAACCTAAAACGTTATTATGCATATAACTTTTGATCAAGAAAAGATAATCTATTTTAATTTGGACTGTTAATATGTGACCCGTTTTGGCGAAATGAGTCGGATGTCGCAGAAAGTCGAACTGAGATATGGGGCTCTGAAGTCGCATTTCGCATTTTTTATCGAAAATGGGTTTTTTCTTTTATTCATATCTCCTATATCAGAAGTCTTCCCCAAAAAAAATTTAGGTCCCAAAGCCATCTCTTAGTCCCTCTAAATAGGCCCCAAAGACGCGCAACGCCTCAGTGATCTGAAACAAAAGACCCTCGATTCACGCCATTTTCCCCTAACTTCGCGGCTTGCCTGTCGGTCTGGATCCCATCCCAGCCCCATGTTCCGGGTACCTGCTGAAAGGGCGCGAAGTGAACTGGCCAATGACAGCCTCGGATTTTGAATTCGCGCCGGCAAGGACCAATCAGAACGTGTTTCCCCGATCGTCGTCCCGTAAACAATCGTCGTCAAGGAGGTCACGTGTGCGGAATGCGGCGCGCTGATTGGCTGAGAGGCCTCGCGTGCCTTCCGGTTTCAGTTGTTGTGGAAATTTAAAGGGACGCATGGCGAGCAGGACGGACGTGCGACATCACTTCTCCGACGGATTTAGCTGTTTTAATCCTGGATCACTGCTGGATTTTGATGTGGATTACCTCCCAACATCGTCGGGAAGGACATGGATCGCGAGGAGGCTGTCGCGGATGCCCTGAATACGATAAATCGGGCGAATTTACGTGGTGTAGCCGAGGCACAGCAATGGCGGACTTTGGTCGACGAGTACTTTCTCTTCGCCGACGGGGAGGAGGGGCAAGACGATCCCCCCGAGGAAGAAGAAGATGTTCAGGAGGATCTAGGGGAACCGGAGGATGCTGAGGACGATGAGGATGAGCCACTAGTCATCCCTGACCCCACGGACGACCTTCTACAGGCGGAGTGGGACGACTGCGAACGCTTCATGTGAGTTTTGAAAAACTTTATAATGGCCGACATGCGGTCGGTTGCCCTATCTCTGAAACAAGTACGCAAAGTGCCTAAATCCCTTTCAATGTTGATGAAACTGCCTACGATTGTGCCCTAGTATGTATTCTAACTGCCTAACTAGTTTTTATCAAGTTTCAAAGTTGATTTCATGCCATAAACAGGGATGATCCATCGGGGTTGTCCGGTGACCTACTTAATGGCGTCAGCTGATCCGGCCGGCCTGTAACGGTTATCAATCATGTCTCATGCCATTGTGGCCCTCAGGAAGGTGAACTAAGTCTAATATCATGTATGTTGTTGTCTTTAGATGTTCCTGCAAGCACTACAAAGACAAGGAGTGCAGTAAACAGTTCACGACGTCGGAGCTGGTCGCGCTTCGGCAGGAGGTCTTTCAGCTGTCCTCAGGTAAGTTTTTCATGAGATACATGTTATGCAAACCTGTCGCCACAACCATGTAGCTATGTCGTTCTTGCTCAAAACTATCCCATAATCCATGACAACGTCTTGAAGTATAACAGACAACTATTAACACTCAACCAGACCGTTTTTAAGTTAGTATTTAGGGTGTGTTAACCTAGTTCATGGGTCAATCCAGAAACCTCATTCCTTGAGTCACATGCATATCATGTACAGATTGTTATTATCCTAATCTACTTTGTTTTCTAGGCGAGAAGGACATGTTGCTACTGGGCATCGCCAGTACCTGGAAGAAGGGGATTAAGGGGAGAGGGGAGAGGCAGCACCAAAGAAGCCACTACCTCGTCGGTTCTCGGCCAGTCTGCAGGGACACTTTCAAGTTCATGTACGCGTGAGTAGCTTTGATATTCAACTTCTTTGCTCAACTAAGGTCTACCTAGATATCCCTACTATTATTGTACTACTTGAGGTAAATTACAAGATGAACTGTAATGAATCATAACAGAATCTGATCATGGCACTTACCATCACAAATCGTCCATATTAATATTACAATACTTACCTGTACTTGTTGCCTGTGTCCAATAATTATTGGCCTAATGTAACTCTTACCTTGTGACCTTTCCAGCATCAGCCAGAACAAGCTGACGTCCATCATCAAGTGGTACAAGTGCTACGGGGTGGTGACCAGGCAAAAGAAGTCTGGCGGGCGACAGGCGACTGCAAGGATCCTCCAACTGGAGGACATCAGGCGGGTCGTGGACTTCATCAACTCCTATGCCGAGACCAACGCCCTCGTCCTGCCTGGTCGTGTGTCTTCCCACAAACGGGATGACATCCTCCTCCTCCCCTCCTCTTCCACAAAGGCCGACATCTACAGGTTTTACAGCAACGCCATGGAGGAGGCTAACTTCAGGTGTGTGGCTGACTCAACCTTTAGAAACCTGTGGCTCCAACTCCTCCCTCGCATAGTGTGTTCCCGCCCTATGACTGACCTCTGCTGGGAATGCCAGCGCAACAACAGGGATATCTCTGCCTCTAGTAACCTACCTGACATTGTGGAACAGGCCAAGCTGAAAAAGCAACAAGTTCACCTGGAGGTGGTGGCTCGGGAGAGGGGCTTTTATCAGGACATGGTCAAGTCTGCCAAGGCTGCCTACAAGGAAGCAGAGTCCCCTCCCCTTGGCCCCCACCCCCCTTGTTCTTCTGACACGAAGGTCCACATTAGTTTTGATTATGCCCAGCAGGTCCACCTTCCCTCCTTTCCTATGCAGCCTGGCCCATTGTATTTCCTTGTCCCCCGCAAGGTCGGCATTTTCGGTGTCTGTGCCGAGGCCATCCCCCAACAGGTGAACTATTTGATCGACGAAAGCCATTGCGGTAGTAAGGGGTCAAATGCAGTTATTTCATACCTGCACCACTATTTTGAAACGTATTCCCTGGGGGAGAAGGCAGTGGACATGCACTGTGACAACTGTAGTGGTCAGAACAAGAACAAGTTTGTGCTAGCGTATCTTCTCTGGCGGGTCCTGACTGGCCGGCACCAGTCCATTTCCTTAAACTTTTTGATCACAGGGCACACCAAGTTTGCCCCGGACTGGTGCTTTGGTTTGCTTAAACAAAGGTTTCGTCTCGAGCCTCTCGGAGATGGAGGCGACTGTGGTGAAGAGTACCCAAGAACGTGTCAACCTTGCCCAACTTGTGGGGGACGAGAATGGGAAGGTGTTTGTCGAGTCGTATGACTGGCAATCTTTTTTGACCCCTTTCATCAAGCCACTCAAGGGCATTAAGCAGTATCATCACTTTGTATTCTCTGACCAGAACAAGGGCCACGTCACCTTCCGGCAGTATGCCGACTCGGCCCCCGAGACCTTCAAGATGCTGACTGTCGCCCCTGAAGCTGTCCCCCAGGAAGGCCCTCAGCCCACCGAATCCCCTGGCCTCCCGGCCAAAAGACAGTGGTATCTCTTCAAGAACATTCGGGATTTTTGTACTGAGGACACGAAGGACATCATGTGCCCTAAGCCCTCTGTACCAGAACCAGCACCCGGCCCAGGCCCCCGTGCCGTACCTCCGCCGGAACCAGATGCGGAATCAGAGCCAGAGGCTGGCGAGGGGGATGGGCCAGGCAGGGGCAGGGGCAGGGGCAGGGGCAGAGGCAGAGGTAGAGGCAGAGGCAGAGGCAGAGGCAGGGGCAGGGGCAGAGGCAGAGGCAGAGGACAGACTCCAGACACATCATCAGGATCGGAGGGGGAGGAGGAGGAGTTGGTCAGACAGCTGGAGAGGGAATCAAAATCTTCATCTGACTCAGAGGAGGAAGGCCCCCCACCCCCACCTAGGGGCAGGGGCCGTCCTAGTAAACGTGCTAAACGTGGTCGTGGCAGGCCCAGGACCACCTGAGAACTATTAAGAATCCGTTTTGAACATTGTTAACTTATTTTTAGTTGTTAAGACTTTTTCTGATTTTAAGATTTTTACCTCGGTGGCTTTTCACTATTTTAACGACCAAAGACAATCATGAACATTCCAAGAACTTTTATAGACACATTATGGATACCCAGGGTACTTAGGGTCATCACAGAGTCGTTTTTAAGCAGCCAAGATGAGGTATTGTGATCCTTTATGCTTGCCGTTCTAGGTTAAGTTGTTGTTTCAGATCCGGATTTTTGTCACTTTTTGCAGCGCCGGCATGAATAAAAGTTTTGTATATAAACGCATGAATTACTGGTATTTGTTAGCTAGAATAGTGTAGAATGACTGTGTAAAGTTTCAGGACCAAGGATTGATTACAAGTGTACGTTGCTAGGGCTGTATCGGAGGACCGCGGTAGCGCGCGGTAAGAAAAACTTTCAACTCATTTATCTCTGTTTCTTATACCCGCATAGGCGCGGTTCTTTTTATTCTCGTCACAACTTATCTCAGGCCCTAGATATCGGACCTAGACATGCTATACCTCGTTTTAAAGCTAATAATAAGTATTTTCTGATGGTATACCTAACTAAAAATCTTCCCCGTGCGACATCCGACTCACTTCGCCAAAACGGGTCACATATAACTGAGTCATGTTTTTTTCCAAATTTTTAACAAAATCTGCAAAATGTTGACATTTCCATGGTAACCAAACATTGAATTTTAAGTAACATATGGGAAAAAATCATTCCATTAACATTCCAAATAGAATTTTTTTCAAACAAAATGGAGTGTTTAGAGTGGGTTAACTGAATCCTACATAAAAAGTTGGTTTAAGACATTTTCATCCCTATTTTCCACAAATCTACCCATATCTTCCTTAATATTAGTCTTAGAGCTTGAGATATAAACCCCCTCAGAGCATCCTTTCTGTGTGTTGGGTCACTGTTGTTCTTGAAAGTTGATATTCCAAACTTTATCTATTTGTTTTATTTCACTTCACCTGAGGTAAGAGCTTACACGTATTATCAATTTCCTTACTAGCTATAGTATCCCTATGATGTTAACAAATATCCTCCCAATTCAGTTATCATTATGTAAACTGAGTAAATCCCTCGCCATTATAAAACTACAGTGTTTGGCAGCCATGTTTTACAACATCTGGAAACTAGAACTTGTTACGAAAATTGCTTAGCTACTCGATAATCCGACCTTTGTGCATTTGTGTTCCTGTGATTCTCACCTTAATAATTACTTGATTCAGACAAGAATTATATAACTCACATTAGTATTGGATATGAATATAATTTGAACAAAATGTGTACATAACATAATAGGAGTGCATACTATTAGACATATTGGGAGTATCCGAACATGATATTATTTGAAAGTAAAGTAATAATATAATATTATGCCGATGTTGTTCTAATGTTATTGCATATGCCCTAGGCCTAGTCAACTCTTCATTTTTTTGTGTAAAACCTCACTGCCCAGCTTATAGCTATACTTCATTGACAGCGTCTAGATTTGAGACGTATGCGGTGTCTCCACATGACTTTTTCTTTAGCTGTATACATTTTATTTGATGCGGCCAGATGCCATTCGCCAAACCTTTGACAAAGCTAAATAAATTTTTTTACTATGATATAAATACCACACTGTTAAAATGGTGTTTAGAATTTAAATATGTTTAGGGTATAAACATGTTTATGATATAAATACATTAAACCATATCTGTTTAAAACCTAAACACTTGTAACTTCTAAACATGTGTTGGGTTAACTATGCTTAAAATCTAAACACATAACATCAGTTGTGTTTAAAAGCTAAACACTTGTAACCTCTAACCATGTTTTGAATGGGACATGTTTAGAATCTAAACACATAATATCAATTGTATACTATGGAAAGGAAAAATAGACACTTTGGGATTAGAACCCACATTCTCTACATTCAAGGTAGAAGCCTAACCAACTGAGCTAACATGGACTGCATGCAGTGCACACTGGCAGAGTCAGCACCAATGAGTAGGATCTGTACTATTATACAGGTATTCAACATTAGACAGACAATAGTTCAATACTCTCATACCCCTACTTATTCAGTTAAGTAGCAAAGCTGGGTTGTTTCTACCTACAGGCCTCCATAGCTCAGTGGTAGAGCATATGCTTCATATGTGAGGGGCCCCGGGTTCAAATCTCGGCTACTGAAGTTGTCAAATTACTACTTTGAAGTAGTTGTACTATTAGTGGTTTGCAACATGCTGTTCATATTTTTGGCCATGATTAGTAAAATGTTTTTTTCATACACTTAGGAATTTGGAACTTTGTGATTAAAAATGTTAGATTTTTAAGTTTTTGTAGCGTCATTAAGATAATCACTTCATTGGCCTGCTATTCTAGGTAAGGTCAACCAACCAGAACACCCCTAAAACATTTACAAACCGTTTTAAAACACCTTTTCAGTAGAATTAACATGTAGACACCTTTTTAGTTCAAGAACTTTATTAGCTATACCCTGAAGGTTTTACCTCCAATAATCAAACAACTCATGCAAGGCTAAACCAAGAAGGAAGGACATACTTGGTTATTGGCTCAATGATCCTGTAGTGTGTTTACAGGAAAAATAAAACTTTAAATGCTGTTAATATTACATCTGGTGTAAACTGTATGGCATAGTACCATAGCAGTGTTTTACATGTAAAATCTATGGGTCTTTTTTACACACTACAGTATATTATTGTTAAATTTAAAATGGTTTTCATCCTTAAGAATGAAAGAACACTGTACATATTATGGTATATTACTGTTTAACTTAACACCTAACCCTAAACACCTTGAAGACCTAAATGCTTCATAGATAAACAGCTAAACATCATAGATTTCTAAACACTTAACAGCTAAACATCAAAAAAGCATAAGCATTTTCATTCTAACCACCTTGAGGACCTTAACACTTCATGGGTAAACATCTTAACATCAAAAATTTCTAAACACTTAACCCTAAACACCAATAATTCTAAACATGTTTAGGGAAATAAAGTGTTCCAAAACTGGATGCGCCGAAGTGTTTAGGAAAGTGTTTAGGTTCTAAACACTTGTTTTAACAGTGCAGTTGTCTATGGGGAACTCTCAAATCATCAAGCACGAGTTTGAACTGTTATTTCGGACCTGAGATATTTCACTTAATTGTCAACTTAAACAAATAAAGCATTATTATGGAGGGAACAGTGTCCCAAATCGTTTTATGACTTTCCTATTTTTTGTATATTCTTAATATATGTATGGCGGTCACCCTAGTTGAGCAGTTTGAACTACTGACTCATGTAACCTTCTAATTTGAGC
Organism: Lepidonotus clava; assembly: GCA_936440205.1. Classification (NCBI taxonomy): domain Eukaryota; kingdom Metazoa; phylum Annelida; class Polychaeta; order Phyllodocida; family Polynoidae; genus Lepidonotus; species Lepidonotus clava. The sequence continues at coordinate 31,300,136 of OW387149.1, read as the reverse complement.
CAGACTTCAAAACCAATCGATTAAAAATATCAGGAACGTGGGATATTTCCTACAGACATTACATGGCTAATGGCAATGCTTGAATCTGACCTTTCCAAGTAAAACAGAATTGCAAGCTTGCAACAAAATGGCGGTGCTTGCCATTACCGATAAAGATAGATCGGGAGTTTCTACAACAAAGTCCTATTGTTTAATGAACCTCCACTAGTATGTTTCGGCTTATGAACATTTTGCCTATCCTGGATCTTAAAATAGGAGCAGGAAGCGCAAGATGGGGCGGGGCTATGCTTAGAGGGTAAGTACTAAAAAGTTGCAAATGCATGTACGTACGTGTGTGGCCCCTTCTTTGAGTATACGTAGTTTACCGAAACACTAAAGAGCTAGGAACACCCCCCACCCCACTACCACAAGATTGCATGAGTATTTTGCATAACGCGTATTCATAACAGGCTTTCTTAGAATTCTCCTTAGTGGGGTATGGCGCACGCGCAATAGGGCATTGTAACAGTGCAGCAGTCCACATATCTTTTCATTGATTTATTATTAAACAGTCATTATCAAAGAAATGTAATAGCTGTTTCACAAGGCCCTCGGATCAGCGTGCGAAATCTGAAGGATATAGGAATTAAAAACAGGAAAAATAACCTCGGTTTGGAATCTTGCAATGAACAAGCTAAGCCTATCCGCCGTTCAGGTATAGATTTGTTTTCTTAGGGTGGCGCCCTCCTAGCGGTTTATTCCTTAACCAGTGAGTTGGGATATGGATTCTTATGAGGCTGTCCTTGTAAAGTCAAGGTGCGTATGGGAGAGTTCACTGCGCGTGAAAAGGGTGTATATATATGTAGGCTTTTGTGGCGCATTATCAAATGTTTGACGTGTTCTCTTGAATAGTCACATTTATTCAGTGGCGGATCCAGGGGGGGCAAAAGGGGCAATTGCCCCCCCTAGACCAATAATGGACTCTCGTAGTTTTGCCAAATCTGAGGAGAAATTTTGCAAGCTAAATCATGGGGTAGGGGGAAGGGGCAGATATATTGCCCCCCCCCCCCCCTAGAAGACAGACTCTGGATCCGCCCCTGTTTATGTAACCCGACTTTCTCTAAGGCTGACATACTACTTTGCAAGTATCTCCAGTTCAGTCTTTGCATGTTTCGCGCCAATAATCAAAAACTCGTCTGCTTGAGACACGAAGACTGCCGTTTTCCTCGGGCCGCGTTCTGGTGGTGCGCACGCGCAAAGGGGAAAGATCACGACATTAAGCGTCGGCCACGAACCGGATGGCGACACCAGGCGCTCCAAAGGTCATCGGGAACGCTCAAAGGTCAAGCATGCGCAGAGCCCACGTCCGGCGTCCAGTTCTTCGGCCAGATCGGCTCTGAAAATGACCAATTTATCGAACGCCGCGTCCCGAGCCCGAGACGCCGACCTTTGCGTTGGAAGGTCACTGCGCATGCGTTTACAGCTGCGACGACTTTCAAGGGTCAGGTGGGGTTAGTTGCGCCATCTATACAGATATTTGGAAAGGGTATGTGCTTTAGCTTAACTACGGTTTTGATGTGGGAAATTTAAAAGATTGTACAGTTTTTCATAAAGATACATACGATGTTTGTCTATGACTCTCAAAATGTATAACATTTAATTACTGCTATAGGCCCTACTGCTGAATACTAATCTATCATAGAGTATGTCCTATGTTCTCAGATTACATCTCTCATATGTCTCCTATATGTCTTAAACTGTCGAGCATCTTAATTCAGCTGTTAAAATATAGCTATGCAATTGTAGACACTGTGCATATTCTGTGACTCGGCAATCCGGGTACTGTGGCATATAGGTGGCGCCGTTGTGGCGACAATTGTTAGTGCATATACAGCCCCAATGCTTAGGTATCAGACATTGAGTGTTGTAAGGTAGTAGTTGTGTCTATGACTCTGTCTAAGGTCTGAGGACATCCTTTAGATAATTATGAAATACAATTATATATCTTTCATAAAGAAATCACTTGCGAAATGCCTATTGATTAGAATTGAAACGTGACACGGGCATTATCTAGCAATAGAACCGCTTTTTTAAAATTCTACATGCGACATAGCATCCTCCACCCTTCTTCCTCCCTCCAGAACCTATACAGTGTAGCGAAGGCAGCACTTCCATTGGGTACATTTGGGGGTCCCCATGTCCCTTTTCTGGGCCTTTTAATACCATTATTGAAGTGGTTGTGAGTATACCACGCCGGAGACTTTCTTTAGCACTTGTTCCTGACGAGATGTACTACTAGGGCAGTAGCGGATCCAGCGGGGTGGTCCTGGGGGGTCCTGAGCCCCTCTTTTGGTGGGGACTTATACTTGCCAAAGAGAAAAAAAACTTGCACGCATGTGTGCAAATGCACACTTTTTAATTTAAGTACTCCTTCCATATGCGTACACCCCCCCCCCCCCCCCTTCCAACATCCTGTATCCACCCCTGTAGGGCGTGGCCAAGTGGCAGCTGCAATGAAGAGATGCTCACAGGTTGAGAAAGTCAAAGTCGCAGATCGAAATTGATTGCATATTGATTACTCAAAGCGTTCTCGTGATGTTTGTGTGTGTTGAGCGGGGGGGAGGGGGGGGGGGGTTACACGATGAACTAGTTCACGGCCACCTTTACCGGGCCGTACCCAGGACTAACGTTTGAAGGTGTTTCAAAAAAAATGAGGGTATTCTAGGCAACTTGGAAGGGGTTTTGAGCAAATCTGAGCGGATTCCAGATGAGAACTGTTAACAAATAAGCCATGTTTATATTATGTGACCTAAACGTTTTAAACTCTGAGTTCAAGACCCTTAATTCGCAGCCCCCTCCCCACCCCCCACCCCTGGGGACAGCAACGTTTACCTCCCAGTCCCAAACACAGCTAGCATGCAAACTAATCGTGTCCGCTTATCAGGTCAAGCCTAACATGATCAGAGAGTACTATAGATCTGGTCATCAAGAAACAGCTCATTCTGTGTTCTATTTATTGTGACGTAGCGATAGTTAAGAGTTCTGCTTGCATATTATAAATGTTATTTTATATGAAATGCTGTACATTAACAGAACACATATTGTCATTACACTCTGAATGTTCCATTAGAGTTGCATTTTGGTGAATTTACGAGAACATAGGAAAAGACGAATGAACAGGAGGTGACAGAAAATGTTCAGGGTTTTGGGTTGTTTCTTGTGTCCCAGATCTATAGGGATATCGACCTTTTTCATGGGAAAGGTGTATACAAAGGGAAACCTTAGGATTATAAGATTGAATAATGATCTAGTGGACCTAATCAGGCTCCCACCTTTGCGGAAAATCTCGATCTTTATTTCTTTAATACAGTTTGAAGGGACACGTGTTATTTCAATCTACAATTGCCCCTCTGACTCTGAGCAAAGCTAAAACCTGCTCGCATTTCTGAACGTTCAGGTAAAATGCTTCAGTGGCATGATTTCTGTAAGTAATTTTTCTAAAAGAGCTGGGAGGAATTCTGAGCTGGTTCCTAGCGGGTTCAGACCCCCCTCTTTGGGTGGGGAATTGGATTTTACAAAGGTAAAAAGACGTGCGAGTGTATGCGCGAATGCTGCCAGCGTTTTACTACTTATGAATATGATAAATCTTAGCGGAACCCACCCCCCTTTCTGAACTATATCTGTCCATGCCTGCAGTACACACACATGTATCGGCTATGACTCCCGATGCCATTTGGCAGCAGGCTAAACTAACTCTGGCATTTGTTGTTAGTCGGCCCATGGGCGGGCAATACGATAGTCATCATCTCCCCCGGCTCCATATTACAGCCGGAAACTGCTTTTACCCTTTCCCCCCGACGGCCCCATGGCTCTTCCGGTTGTGAAGGTCATCAAAACGCGGTGGAAATGTCATAGAAATGTCACGGCGCTAAGAGGTCCGCTGGATACGTGAGGCGGAGCGGAAACATATGTAGCTACTGTCCCGCACTCACGGCCGGGCCCAGCGCCGATTGGCTCCATTTTCATCAGCGGCCAAGATGGCGGCCACGTGTTGCCATGGGAACGGCGTGGGGAGGCTGTAGCCAGGCACAACAATGCCTGCTGAGAGGAGCAGGTTAATTGTAACCATGGCAACGGATTAAAGGGAGGCGGCCGTTTGTTCTGAGTTTTCTATGTGAGTAAGTGGAAACGTTTTGTAGGAACCTGAGCGACCAAGTCATAGCCTGATAGGCTGTACCTTCAGGACATCAGAGAACGATTCTATTCTGATTGTGTGTGCCTGCAAGTTTGTGTGTATGTGTGCGATTGTGTGTATGTGGGTGTGGATATGTAATTGGGTGTGCATGTGTATATTTGTGAGTGTTTGTGAGTGTTTGTGTGTGTGTGTGTGTGTGTGTGTGTGTGTGTTTTGTTTATATATATATATGCGTTTGCATGTGTGTGTGTGAGTGTGTGTATGTATGTGTGGGTTTGCATACAGTCATGGGTGTTTGTGTTCCCACTCTTCTTTGACCATAATTGACAGACACATGTTCATGTCTTATTTTGCCTCCCTTGAATATGTTTTAAAAAGACGAGACTGTTAAGCTGTGAGCAACAATATGAAATCATCTGTAACATACATGTAATATATTCTTTCTATTTCTTTCCTTAATCCATTTTCAGCTGGTTTGAAACAAAAAGTGAACAAATAAAATCGGGCCGACAAAAACTGGAAAACCTTACCTGTCACCTTCCCTGGAGTGATTCATTCAAAAGGCCTACTTCTCAACGCCTGCCCAATCCAGGGTATGATTGCAACAGGTAATCCTGGTAATGGTCAGGTGTAGTGGTAATCCAACCTCAGGGTCATGGCACGTCGTAGGGTGCATAAAGTAGGTGCATACATGGAACGTATGCACCGCCTCCAGGGTCAAACATTAAATGGCATATCCAATCATGTAACGAACCGTTATTTACATGATCACCCATGACTCTGATAACTTAAATTGCCTGGGTTCGATTGTAGAGTTTGGGGGTTTGCCAATCCCAGTTTTGCCAACAATATATTACAAGACTTTTCAAACTTTTCAAACAGGTTCTTCACAGTAGCCGATATGTATTTGTATTTGTAGATAAATCCCTGCAATATTTCTTCCACCAAATACAACTATGAGTTTCTCACTTTAAGGCCCCATCCACAGCACATTATCCTCACATGTTTCACCAAAGATGTTGGCTTAAGATTAAATAACATCCATAAAAATCAAGAGCAACGTTGACAATGCATTATGAGCCACTATCCAAGTGTTGCCACATCATCATTGCAATAATACGCTCCTATACGGGTGAGTAGCTCTTCCAGTGTGGTCAGTAAGTGTTAAGATAGTCTGTTCACAGAATGGTTCCTTATTCAGCTATGTGAAATTAGATTAAATCCATAAAAACCAAGAGCAACTTTGACAATGCATTATAAAACTCGTTCCATGTGTTGTCACTTTATCATTGCAATAATGTATTCCAGTGTGGGTGCTTAACTGTCCCAGTGCATCTCAGCATGACCAGTACATGTAACAGTAGTATGGCGATGTACACAGAGCTGTTTGAAAACAAATGACATCCATGAAAATCAAGAGTAACTTTGACAATGCATTATAGGCCTAAACCACTACCCATGTGTTGCCACTTTACCATTCCAATAATGTTTTTCAGTGTGAATGCGTAGCTCTTCCAGTAAGTGCATGAGTAGTATGTTCAAAGAGTGGTACCCGATTAAGTTGTGTTGAATTGAATGACATCCATGAAAATCAAGAGCAACTTAGAAAATGCATACCAATCTGCTATTCAAATGTTGTCACTTCACCATTGCAATAATGTAATCCATGTTGGGTTCTTAACTCCTTCAGAGCATCCCAGCATTGCTAGTGAATGTAACAGTAGTATGTTTCAGATCTGTGTGAAAATAAATGACATCTCTTGAAATCAAGAATAACTTTGACAATGCACATAGTAAACTGTTATCCATGTGTTGCCACTTTATCATTGCAATAATATATTCCAGTGTGGGTGCATATAGCTCTTCCAGTAAGCGCATCAGTAGTTTGTTCAAAGAGTGGTGCCCGATTAAGTTGTGTTGAATTAAATGACATCCATGAAAATCAAGAGTAACTTTGACAATGCTTTATAGACCGCTATCCATGTATTGCCACTTCATCATTGCAATAATGTATTCCATGTTGGGTTCTTAACTCCTTCAGAGCATCTAGACATTGCCAGTGAATGTACCAGTAGTACGTCCATAGAGCTGTGTGAAAATAAATGACATCCCTTGAAATCAAGGATAACTTTGATAATGCTTTATAAACCGCTATCCATGTATTGCCACTTTTTCGTTGCAATAATGTACTCCAGTCTGGTACCTTAACTCTTCCAGTGTACCCCAGCGTGGTCAGTAGGTGTAACTGCTCAGGTGCCTTATTAAGCTGTGTGAGTGGCGGCCAGAGGAGACAGGTGAGAGCATCAAGTTGCAGCTCCCCCCACGAGAGGCGGGGACCGACTGGAGGAGGGACGGGCCGCCACTACGGAGAGTGGGAGGAGTTCCTAGTTCTCTAGGAGCCCGCCAGGTGTCCAGCACTTCCCAGCAGCAGCAGTTGGCAGTCCTTCCATGACCTAGTTTCCTCTTGTAGCAAAAAGCGAAGATGGATGGAAGTACAGTCCACAGCAGCAGCAGTGGTGGTGGCTGTGGTTGTGGTTGTGGTGGTGGTGGTGATTTCTCTGTCCACTTGCTGAGAACCGTGTGACTACTGCTGTTACCATGTGTGGGGTGTGGGTCCTTGAGTTGTAAAAGTTGTGTCATTCTGTCTGTCTTCTGTGTGTGTGGGGGGGGGGGGGGGGTGAGGGTGTGTGTGTGTGTGTGTCTGTATTTGCATGTGTATGCACACATTAATTTTGTATTTTCATGTTTGTGTATGTGCAATTGTGCACACATGTGTATATGCATTCACGTGTGTTCATATACATGTTTGTGTATGAATCTAATACACGAGCATGTGAGTGTGCATGGACATGTATATGTTGTGTCTTTGTGTGTATCTGTGTGTATGCAACTGTGTGTGCGAATCTGTGAGTGTGTTTTAGTGTTTTGCTCAACTTAGCCTGAAATGAAATACAAATATAATTCCTCACCTAACTTCGGGTACAATTCGGGATCACCTCAGTAGTCAACTTGTTGATAGAAGATAACTCCCTCTTGTTTGTCTTATGTCGGTCATTGTTTATGGGGCAGTTAATAAGAAAATTAAAAAATAGAAGAAAGGAAAGAAAAAGGATGGTTTAGGGGCACAGCCCCCGATTTCTAACCAATATTGAGAACAAATATTCAACCAAACCCAATGATCACATCTATATTCTTGTCTGGAAAGTGTTTTGTGTCTTGACTGGCATTGCAACCCAACCCTAATCCCTGAGTGTTGTGTTAAGTTCACTAGTGGATGTCAGTCCAAATTTCGGAAGAATTTATCACGAAGGCCCTAACAACAGGTCTGTATCCAATCTCTGCATGTAAATCGCCGGGCCCTTATCAACTATTTAAATGCTCTTGTGTTGTCTTTAAAGTGGTCTTTTTCTTATATGCACTATAGTATCCTAGCTTTATGCCACCCCAACAAATACTTTTGCTTGTGCTTTATTAGTAGACTTCGTGTGGAAAGCAGTCCGATAATTATTGTATCCCCCTTTAAACTTCTTTCCTATTCTCGGCCCTTGTTCAACCAGTAATATATGTTTTCCTCACAGGCCCTTTGATTCTGTCATTGTTATTTTACTTCTGAACAGAAAATAGGGATCTAGAAGGGCGAATGTCTTCTATTTTCATATCAAGAAAATGTCTGTACCGTTGATTCTGAAATAGCTTCTACAATGTGAATTATGTGGAGATGAAGAGATAACCACGTCATATCATACAGTTATACCATGCAGTCTCATTCTGCTGTTACTACTTCCTCATTCATATTTCTATTACTATGGGTTTGTCGTTGAGGCTGAGACATGGTTCGTACCTAATGGAAGGCCCCAAGGGAAATCTCACACACTTTGTGTTTTAGTAAGTTTGTAGCAAAATTGTACTGCTACAGAAAAGGATATCATTTGAAGATCAGCCTTCAGTTTGAAGGCATATAATTACATTCTCCTGTATGTTATGATTGCTTTTGTATGAACTATTATATTTCTCATACCCACCATGCGGGTTCTCCAATTTAGCTATATCAATAGCTTTTTGTTGAATAGTGTTGGGTATTCTTACTTTTTCCCCAACAGTATGAAAGCGTTGGTTTGAACATGGGGCCTATATTGAATTTTCCTTTCGGTAAGTAGAAAATAAAACGTTTTAGAGTTGTTTTACAAACTTGTTCCGGTCATAAACAGGTTGCTCCGATTTACTGAATTGCGATCCTGGTGCCACACGGTTACGCTCCATGGGAAATTGGCTTAGGCCTATTGCAAGTATAAGCATGCATTTCCCATTGAGTGTTACTTATGTTTGGATATAAGCCCATCCCTCATTGGGTATATCTCAGGGTTGGACAAGGGTTGGACAAAATTAGCTTATAAGCTATCCTTGTCTCCTAGAATTGGGATTACTGGAATAAATAATATCTCCAAGTACTGATAAAATGTTATGATTTCTTAAATTTTACCAATTGACAGACTTGCAGGTTTGCTAGCCCATCAAAATGCTGCATTTTAGGGAAAATAGGGTTAGACATTATTGGTTGGGCTGACAGGCTTTAACATTGGTTCCTATGGGGAAAATGCCAATATATAAAGCTGCATTTTTTACAGATTTTTAGAGCAATTTATCAATAATACCACCTTGGTTCATTTTCGTTTAGACTTCTATCTTTGAGGACTAAATCAGAAATTGCTATGAAATGTCATGGTAAGATTTGATGTTGATGTATACTGGGATAGGCTTATTGTGTAATTAAATCCCAAAATTAATAGTATATCTTCGGTATATTCATGTCTCCCGTCTCTTTACCCTAGGCTATTCCGTAAACACCCTCATACTGGTAAATGAACTCTCGGCTTCTCTCGTTGTTTCTCACGTGTTCACGTTTGCTCTTTAGCTGGGCCGGCAGAGGGCGTCCTGGTATCCAATACAAGAGTCGTAAATATTCGGGGGGATAACTCACTCTCTGACACCTACCGATTAACTATCAATATGACCTTTCGCTTTATACCGCTACCCGTCCTAACCCTTTCAACGGACACACTTTCCCAGAGCCGTCAAGGTCAAGGCCATTCGTTTCCCCAGGAGGAGCTCCGAGCTGCTCCCACCGTTCGACCTCTCGTGAGATTTAGCGAGAAAAACGCCGGGGAAAGCGCGGGAAGAATGCACGCGCGTGCGCAGAGACACCAACGGACGCCGGGAAGGAAAAGAATATTTTTCTTCTTTAAATGAGCGATAAAAAGGGAGGAGACGCTGCGGTGGAATATCCGACTTCCGGTGTCTGTGAAAGAGGTGTTAAGCGTGAGAATGCCGCTGGGGGGCGGGGGGGGGGGGCAGGGAGTAAGGGCGGGGGATTGGGGAGTAGAACTCTCCTGTGTCGGAGGTTGACATTTCCCCCCGCGGACTGTGACATTTGGCTGCTCAGCCTTATGAACGATTCTCCTGACATTTCCAGCCTCGCTCTGGGCCTGACATTTCAAACGCCACCGTAGCTGGTGGCGCCACCTCGGGGCAGTGTTTGTCCTCAGGGGTCAGGTGGGCATGGTGTGTACTTCCGGTGGTCAGCCCATGCTTCAGCTGGTCCCCCATGGTGGTCAATTGAGGGCAGTGGTCACTTGAGGGTACCAGTGGTATATATATATATATATATATATATATATATATATATATATATACCACATAGACGATGAATCATATATCGATATTGCATTTTTTGTGGCAAGGTTTGGGTGTAATTTTTGGATGGAGGAAGCACATTAAAGACTTTTTTTCCGAAAACCCTTATTGCAATACCCAGTAATATAGACATACATTTTATGTATCTCTATGCCAGTAACTATCGAGCCAAGATAGATACATGCAAACCAATCTGTATTGAGGTCATTGGAAGTGTGGATGGGAGGGCAATGCAGGGGCGGATCCAGGGAGAGGACCGGATCCAGGGGGTCCTAATCCCCCCCCCCCCCCTTTTTTTTGGTGGGCACTCAAACTTGCCAAAGAGGAAAAAACGTCATGCACGTGCGCGCGTATGCACACGCTTTTAGTACTTATCTTATTCATAGACCCCCCCACCTTTTTTTTTTTCGAAATCCTGTATCCACCCCTGCATTGCCTGCTACACATTAGGATGATCTTTGGGGGAAGAGGGGGGCTCCTTATTTGCATACCCCGCTCCACCATCACAGTTCGCCCATCTATCATTGCCTGGACCTCTAATAAAATGCACCATTTTGATACTGAAATTTGCATCAACTTACAAAATAGGGCACTCTTAATTCTGCAACAACTTATGATTAAAAGGATACTCCAGAATAACGTTCAAGACATTGAAGGCTGACACAACTAGGCCCTACATTGTCAGTTTCTCTTTTTGACATGTTTTCTTTATAATTATATTTCACTACATTCATAAGACTTCCCTCTGAATTATGTGAGGTTGAATATATAAAGCTGCTTCACGAGGTAAGTTGACAAAAATGCGTTTAAGCTATAGAGGGTATACAATCTTAAATCACAACTTCATTGAGACCTTGTTCAGACATGGTTACGTGACCACTTTTTGTTGATCACCATGTGTTAAAAACATAACCACGTCACAACCAACTAAATGCAAGATTTATTCATTTTAATTGTTCATAATTATTGTCAGTCATTATTCGAGAACTATGTTTTATGTAATTGTAGGCTTTCTATATGTATTAGAGTTGTGAATAATGATAATTTTCTATTGATCACCAATATGGCGGATAACCTAATTAATGGCGTCAACTGCACAACGTGTATACCATTGTAAGACAAGAGAAATTGTGCCCAATAAAGTTAATACATTAACATGTACGTTTATTTGGCATGTGGAGCAAGACCTTATCTCCTTGGAAAAGAGCATTTCAGAATATAACAGGCGACAATACAACTATCAATTGCCAAGTTGAGTACTTTTTTTATTAATTGACTGGCTCTTTGTTCAGAGAATGAAAGCCGAGGTAGAATCACTTTACCTCGAAGTTAACTTATGTGTCTGGAGAACCTAGTGCTGATGCTAAGTTTGGAGCATGAAAGCCAAGGTAGAATCAATTAACCACAAAGTTAAGTTACATGTCTGTAGAACCCAGTATACTGACCCTAAGTTCAAAGAATGAAAGGAGGTAGAATCACTTTACCTCGAAGTTAACTTACGTGTCTGTAGAACCTAGTGTTGGCCCTAAGACAATAAGTTCGGAGAATGAAAGCCAAGGTAGAATCACTTTACCTTGAAGTTAACTTACGTGTCAGTAGAACCTAGTGTTGGCCCTAAGACGATAAGTTCGGAGAATGAAAGCCAACGCAGAATCACTTTACCTCGAAGTTAACTTACGTGTCTGTAGAACCTAGTGTTGGCCCTAAGACAATAAGTTCGGAGAATGAAAGCCAAGGTAGAATCACTTTACCTTGAAGTTAACTTACGTGTCAGTAGAACCTAGTGTTGGCCCTAAGACGATAAGTTCGGAGAATGAAAGCCAACGCAGAATCACTTTACCTCGAAGTTAACTTACGTGTCTGTAGAACCTAGTGTTGGCCCTAAGATGATAAGTTCAGAGAATGAAAGCCATGGTAGAGTAGAATCACTTTACCTCAAAGTTAACTTACGTGTCTGTAGAACCTAGTGACAAAGTGGCAGCGAAAGGTCACAAGACTACTGCTGGTACCTGTAAAATGGGGAAGGTCACGTGAGAGCTTAAGCTTTCCTGGTATACCCTCCTATAACAAACAGGCTGCGGATTGCATTTGAGAAAGCATGGAGGGGGGGGGGGGGTTCTGCAGAGAAGCTAACAATAAGAATCAAATAAAGAAAAACTAAGTTTCATGGAAATAAAGTTATTTTAAACAATGTGGGGCTGCCGAATTTGAATATAATTACATGCTCGTTCGCACATGCTGCATTTCGGCTTTTTCACCCCATTTCCATGGTTATGGTTGAATTTATACCTCAAACTTACTTTTTTCTAGAAATCCGACCAGACTACATCACTGTTGACGTTTTTTAAGCTTTTTCACCAACATTACTGGAGATACATATGCGACCCACTGAAGGGGACGGATGCTCCCAATATTTAAGGAGATATGGGCAAACTTGTGGTCAAAATATTGCACTAGACCTACCCTTGGTGTATAATCGAGCTATAATGCTTAAGACTTCCCCTGTAAATTAAATGTTTCCTTATTCTAAACCTCAATTACAATGGTTGGTAGCTATGTGGTTACTGAGAACTATTAAATATACTTTGCTTTGGTTGGAAGCCTCTCAAGATCACTTGAAAACCCTTTGTATTGGCTTCCTGCATTTAAGCGAACCTCTGTCAACTGCAGGGGAAAATATTGTAATTTCTTGAATAAGATATGAAATTTTTCAAGTCTCAGGAACGAAAGGGCAGTGGTATACAAAGCCCGAATGTCCTTATTCTGATAAAATACACACAGTCATGTATTTGATTGAAGACAATATCTCCATTGTTTTGGGAAACTGTGGGTATTACTACATTTTGATTTTATGAAAAACAAACAATCAAAATACATTGCTTCTGCATTACTTTTCTATGGTATACAAAGGTTAGTCTTTTCATGCTCATCATTTGATATTTCTTTTTAAATGCATCCATTTTGTTTGCATATTTCAATTGGGCTGAAGGGGGTGGGATAGTGTAGTGGGCAGCATGTTCGCCTCTTGGCTGGCCCCGGTTCAAGTCTGGGCAGTGCCTGCTACACTACCTTGCCTTACTGTCGCTCTCACCCCCATAGATTCGGTCAGCCAATTGGTAGTCAAAAACTGGAGTTGGTCTCGATATAGTTGAAAAATTGCTGAGTAGACCTTAAACTCCAAAACATCATCATCATCATCTTCAATTGGGCTGACGTGAACAGTCCAATCATGGAGAGTAAAATCTTATTTTACTCTCCATGGTCCAGTTATCTAAGCATTCCGCTGTTTTATACACTGGAGGATGCGGAACACACACAAGTTTTAATTTTGAATGATGACAAAATTATTGGTGGATTTAACACAATATTAACATTTTGAGGGGCTTCAGTAAAGTACGTAAGCAGATTTTCAAATAAATTCAGACCGCCAAACACCCTTGATGCACATCCACTTAATGCAAGGTCTCTTGCAACAATGTGACAATTGCGATGTTTTTCATTTCATAACCACCATCAAACAACAAAGGAAAGGGAAAACTCTCTTTACTTCATGCTTGGTATTTTGTTTTAACTGAAAAGTCCATGATATCGCTCAAACAGCAAACAGTTCTGCCATAAAGTGCATACACACCAAACAGGGGCTTGGGAATATGAAAATGTACATAAGTTCCTGTACAAATCCAATGCGCGCTTATCCCACAGGCGTGAATTTTAAATGTGCGCACATACTTAATGGAAGGTCCCCTGGGGTGTGTCTACAGGTTGGGAGAGGATTAGGAGGAGGGCAGGGTGTGGGGAGGGGGAGGGGGGTACGGGGTGACGTATAGCATCCCTGACATTTAGGTGAGGACAGGTAAAATAACTCACCTTGATGACAGATGGTGGGGGTCAAAGGGCGAGGGGTCAGGGGTTAAGGGTCAAGGAGCCACACCTTGAGATAAGTCGGCGGGAAAGACCACCGCCATGAAATAGAGAGGGGATTGGTTTACAAGGGGGGGGGGGGGGGTTAGATAGGGGGTGCCCATGTCACATGTTGAATTTAAGGAAAGCCCATGTCACATGGCCCTATGTTTTTAAGATACATAGTTAGTTGAAAGGTTGTAATAATCCACAACTACGAGACTATCTTTTGTATTGATGGTGGCTTTATTAATTTCCAATGTTTCGGACCTAGTGGTGGTCCTTCATCAGGGATTTAAGATACATGTTGTTTTTGAAGACCCTTCATGTCACATGTCGAATTTAAGGAATGCCCTATGTTATGTCATTGATTCTTTTTCGTGTTACTAAAGCCCCATACCCACTAGGCGATTTTACCGGCGATGGACGACGGGAAACGAACAGAATTGGCTGATTCATATGATCCTCTGTTAGTATAGTATATTGAAATGTGCAGGTTTGATCTGAATCGCCGGTAAAATCAGTCGATTCTGCCCTTAGAATCAGCAGATTTTAATGGCGATCTGTCAGCCAACTCATGGATAGTTGCCTAGTGGGTATGGCCCTTAAGCTTCATGTCACATGTTGAATTTAAGAAGTGCCCATGTTGCCCGGGCGATATTAAGGGTCTACATCCATGAGGAACACCTGAAAAACTCGTTACCTGGGGTCGGGGAGGAGGAAAGGGGGAAAGGCCATCGTGCCGAGAGGCGAGTTCGTTTCACCCGCCGACAGACCGCCGCGACGAAGTACCATGCATTATAAGGCCATACTTTGCATTGAATTCTGGTTCCTGTGGCGCACAGCCGGCCAGTGAAACGAACCCATCTAAGATTTGGTTTGTGCTGGTTCCTGCGGCTCCTCTATATGCCAGGGCTGGTTCTAAGACTTACCTATACCTCCATTGAGGGTCCCAATTTTGTCAATCAGAGATACCGGAACTACAATGTTTATGACCAGAGCTGGTTTGCCAAGCCACTCTAAAATAATTATTATGAGGGCATTTGTCAGCTAAAAATGCAAGCTGTTACAACGCTACAAAGTTGCACTTTGGTTACAACAACGTTTCCGCTATCACGACATAAAAATGTGGACTCCCAGAAAGGTTGCAGAAATGCTGTGTTCACTGGGTTAAGTTCACACATTCAGATGGAAAATAAGGTTTAAGTAGCAGATGGGAAATGAAAATAACAACTAGCCAGTTAATCTCTCTAACCTAAGCCTACATGTGTCTATAACGTTATCGTCTTTATCCAGAACAATTAGGAGAAGAATGGCTTTTTTTGGGTGACTGGGTACCAGCCATTGATTATTGGTGTACACGCCAGGCACCAGTGGCCAAGGAAGTTCCTGGTGTACTACACTGATAACCTATTGCTGGTACCCAGTGGCCCAGAAAAGTAGTTCTCCTCCTAATTTCTGCATTTTAAAGTTAGACTGGAGATCAGCGTCCTAAACATCTTGAGACAAAAAGTGTCATTACTTTCTTGAATGTCAGATTGTCTGGGCAACGTCACAGACGTTTTCATATATATATATATATCAACAAGTTACCAAATTAGTGAAAAAGATACAACTAATTAAAGCGCAAACTTTCAATAAACTTTTGCTACCTCAGATAGCCACTTTCTTGAGTTTTACCTGCAGATTAGTCTAGATCAGAATGCATGCTGGGAAATATGTCTACAAAGTACAGGTACAAGTATAGAAATTTTCAATAATCATGTAATTATTTGTGGTTTGAAATGGTGGGAATCAATATCGACTATCTTTTTATTTGTTATTTGTATATGTTTATCATTTTTGGAGTTGGTTTGAAAATTTACTCATAACATTTAGAAAAATGGCTAATATTAGTATATTTTCTATAGATTTCCATGTGTATTTGTCGACAAAGTTAGCCTAAATTAGCCTTCAGGTGCTTAAAATTCTGTGGTAGGGAGAATTAACAACATGTTGATTATCAAAATATTTTAAGTTTCAGATGGGTAACCTCCCTTATTAGTTACCATCCTAATTACATTTTGACATGTACATTTCCCATCGATTTGAAACTAACATGGGTGTTGCCTCATTCTGTTTGCTCAAGCCAATGACGACGGATGACTTTTGTTTACGGTGCGTGTGATCTTTAATATGTGTGCCCCAAGGCTTGCCTCCGACCTTCACTTTCAATGGCATTTGCCTTACACGCTTCCTGATGTTATAGTTTATATAACTATGTCGGCCATTTCTCCAGTTGTAATGTTGTTTTCCATGCGAAGGTCTACTGACATAGAAGTATAAACCTTTACCTAATATGTGAAGTAGTAATGATCTAAAGTTAACAGTTTTCAAACAGATTTAAATATGAATGTGACAGTTTATGTTCCAAGAGAATTTTGAAAGGAAATAATCTGTATCAAGATTAAACTCCAAAGAAACCCTAGAGTGTCAACTTTTCATGCGTATTTATGATAAGAGACATAATTTTGTATAGCACTTCAAAACTAGGGTGTTATGAAAAGTGTAATCGAAAGAACCACATTTTTTAGGCCGGACTTGGTAATTAGTTTTCCTTCTCTTCGACAAACATGCAGGACACAAGCGTAAATATAGACAAGTAACAAAACTATAAATTATCAGTAAGATAAGACGTTATCAATAAAAAGAAAAGCAGCTTAGAAAACACCCGGAAGAGTACCTGGTAAGTGTGGCTTCAACATGTTAAAGCCACACGTACACAATCCCAAGGTCCATGACTTCAGCGGCTGGATAATTCAAAGGAAATGATAACAATGGGGGCCGTTTGGGTTCTGCCATTTTGTTTATAAAGTTTCTTTCCATCATAGAATATATGGCTCCTAAAAACTTGACTAAAATTAGACATAGCCTGATCCCACTTGACTTGACTTAGACATAGGAGCCTGATCATTTCAATTAATTTTCATTTTTGATATTGAGTGGGCTGGCAAGGTCATTCTGTTTACGCAGCATAATGCTGTGGCGGATCCAGGTCTTTGAAAAGGTGGGGCACGCTAATTAAAAGGAGGGACACCCTCTTTTTCCCAGAATTTTACATAAGATATATTTTAATATGACCAAGAAAAGAGTGGGAGGCCCTCCCCCTTCCCCCTCCACCCTCCCCCCGCCCCCTAGGCCTCTAAATTCGCCACGGGTAGGTGTCGGCTTCTAAATCTGAAGGGTGGTAGTTCAAGCTCAATCCTGTTACTGTCGTATTAAGGTCATGATCCACATTGCGATTTTGGGCCGATTTTGAACCAATTTTGAAAATCGGTTTGTTAAATAATCATTTTTCTTATACAACATACACTTTTCCAAAGAGCTTAGAATAATACATATCAGAAAAATTGTATTTTCATGAGGAAAATTGATTCCAAATATGTGAAAATTGCATGAGAAGGAAATCGGTCGGTAAAAAATCGCAACGTGGATCATGGCCTTAAGACAACCTCCCTGTGGTCGATGATATGATTACCAAAGGCCCAGAGCACACAGTTTATCAAAGGCCTATGGCTAATATAACAGCCATTGCCCTGCCTATAAGACACTACATACACATATAAAATAGCATCTGCCTTAGCAAAAGTATAGGGGTATGGTCTCTATCTTCCCCTTGATTCAGTCATACAGGAGCAAGGTACACTATAAAAAGTAAATGCTGTAATTTTACAGCAAAATTTGCTGTACAATTACAGCATATCATGTAATTGAAGTTTTACAGTATTAAGTACTGTAGACCACTTACAGCAAAGGTTGCTGTCGGATTACAGCACATTATATACTGTAAATTCTATTGTATTTAATGTTGTAGATGTCTTACAGTCATTTTTGCTGTAAATTTACAATAAATATAGCACTGTATTTGTACAGCTAATTTTGCTGTAAATTTACAGTACATTGTTATTTTTACAGTACTCTGAATTAAAAGTGATTTGATTATTGAATTTGCATAGAATTCCTTTAATAAATCTAACTAAATGTTAATTCTCCACCACAAACCAACATAATGCTGGATGTGGGATGTATCTCTGCCAAGTTTGTTAGCAGATATACATGCATTGGGCAATGTTGTAGTAGATACAACACAGATGATGACTCCTATTACCTTGAGTACCATAAAGGTGTCTATATGTGAACATTATTTACTATCAAAATTATCAAGATAATTTGTATGGATTCCATCCATTTAACACATTAGGTTAGTTATTACATGTATTTTTCACTATTTAAATCCATTAAATTGAATTAATTCATCCTGTTAATTGGGTTTAAAGTAATATACTAAAAACGTTTTTCAACTTAAAAACTGTAGCTCCGCTAGTGGTGACTTCTTTTACAGGAAGGGTTACTGTAAAAATACATATTTGTTATCTATTTTTGGATTTACAGTACCAGTTTTGTAGTCCTACAGCAATTTTTACAGTTAATATTTTTACAGCAGAAAATGCTGTAAATCTACTGTAGAGTTTGCTGTGGAAATACATTAACGTTTAACAGTGTAGAACATCCAGTCTGGAAGCTAAAATCAACAACAAGTCCAGGACTCTGGTAAAACACTCTAGTTCCAGTCAGTTTGGGTGGCGGTATGAGACTCATCTAGATCTGTTGTACAAGTGAAACATCGCCTTGACCCACTGGAATGCTAGATTATTAAAGAACCTGAGTAAAAAGCTCCATAGACATTCCTGATGTAAGCAGATGAGGCTTGTTTCATAAAGGAATCCATGATTTACTCTTTTGCTCAGGGGTCAACCTTGATAAACAGTCAAAGGCTACGGCCGCCTTGGTCGTCCACTGACATTTGCCCAAATGGCACATGGGTAAGGTTCTCCCTGTGGGTCCAGCTCTGCCCCTGAAGGAATTGATACAGACCCCTAAAACAAACAGGGTGACTTATACCTTCTGCAGAATACTGCCCTTTACAGGTTTACCTCAGAATGTGTGTATTGAACTATCACACGTGCCTTTGGCAATTGAATTCCAAAATGTCACAAAATCCTGTTAATCATTCATTGACTTTGAACTTAAGTCGAATATCATAAAGCAGTATTTAATTAAAAAAGCAAATGAATATTTTGCCTATTCCGGTCAGTTTGGCTGGAGAGGATGTGTTGAGCTTAAAGCTTGATGATGAATTCTGTCAAGCCCCAGTTGGATGTCCTTTTGTATGTGAGATGGTTATGTACTGACGCGGGTGGCCAGTCCATGTTTAGGCATCAAGGCGTGAGCTTTAGAAGCACACATGTAAGCCGTGTTTCACTTTGTCAGTAGTGAAATGGGGGAGGAGTCACGGTGTGATGTACCACTCTAAAAGAGCATGTTTCGCTCTCAGTCAGGCAGAGTTCGCTGTAATGCTGTGTGAGTAACATCCTGGAAAGGTTGGACCTTTAACCTGCAGTCTTGGTTCTGGATAGAGGCATAGAAATCGTGTAAGAGCGTGGGAGCATTGACTGAATGTGTTTGAGGGGATTCCTACCTCTGGACTGATCATGGTCAATCAAGTTCACAAAACGACTATACACTGGATAATAAACAACAATATCCTTTCACGCGAGTGTTCATGTCTTACATGATGTGGGAACTATGATTATGTATTGGACGACAGCAGTCGACAAGGAGGAGACTGCATACGGAGCTAGTTATTATCTATAACTTAGCTACAACAAATTACGCACACTACAAATAACAGATAATTAACCTCTATAGTTCAGTTAATTGCTTTGGAGTTGTCTGGTTTTTGGACAATGAGAATGGCCATATAGAAAAGAAACATATTAACCGAATAATACCAGGTTAAAGAGTTGTTTTACTAATTGACATTTCATTCGTGTTGTCTCCGGAGCATCAGTATAACAGATTAACCTGGGTCCACGGCATCATAATACACTCTGTAATATTCACTGATAGGATCTGCCTTACCAATCACATTGATTAAAATATGAGATATGACAAAAACCTGCTTCCTCTGTTAACCTATTCTGGAGCTGCATTGAATATTGTAATCCAGGTTAAGAACTATGATTTCTGAAAGGGGGAGGGTCCTAAAACGGAATGCATTCATGTACATGCATGCAGCATTTCCTCTCTTTGCCTAGTATATGCGTCCAACAAATATTGGGTTCGGGATGGTCAGGACCCCCCTGTTCTGAATGTCTGGAAGAAATACGATATTTTGAAGCCCTAGACCAAAAAGAGACACAAAAATATGTTTAGATTAATTAGGGGTCAATCAATAGTTCCTGTTTTGCTGGCCAAAATGGCTTATGATTCTCACAGTTATTAAAGCAAACGTCAGAAATTAGGGGGCAAATCCTTGAATGTGTTAATTTCTCCTGAGCTAGACTGGTGGTATTTTTATGTTGCTGATTAGATGATGTTTTAATCTATATAGTTCTTAGTCTAGCTTGTATCTTATGGGGATATGTTTGATATTTCGTTGGACTGCGTGATGCCGATCAAATGTTGTTTACTCACTTACAACTTGGTGATAATTCAATAAAGACGATAACTATAGGAATTGGGGGGTTCTTCATTATTGTTTGTCGTATTACAGGGCTTGACAAATCGTTTTCCCACCTGATTATCCGCCAGGCAACTGCTACCTCTTATTTGGTTGCCAAGCCTTTTCTAGTGGTTGCCCAGAATTTGAATGGCAGAATATACCTATAAAAATTGGAATTTAAATTTACGAAATTATGATGTCCTAAGGCTAAAGTACAGGGCAATCCTAATGAATCAATCTACAGCTTTGAAACTACTCTTCATTTAGAGATACATACTGGGTAAATCTCCATTCATAATATACAAATTCTTGGTTGCCCAACGGGCAACTAGCCCCTTCAACTTCATTGCCAGGCACCTTTTTCTGGTTGTCCCAGGCATCCGGACACCCGCTTTGTCAAGCCCTGTATTAGCTAGCTCTTTATTATTAATCCGATTAGATCTTATTTCAAATGTTCATATGTTCACTAGTGGTAGAGAGTCTAAGTAAAGGGGCTCATTACTATACAAAGAACACACACTTGGCAAGAGGTAATTTTATTATATCCATTGAGACATTCTGAAGAAACAAGTAAATATAGTCATTCCATCCAGACAATACATGCCATCCATCTCATAAGCTAACAACATCAGTAATGTTCCAACCAGGTAAAGCTATG
Organism: Lepidonotus clava; assembly: GCA_936440205.1. Taxonomy (NCBI): domain Eukaryota; kingdom Metazoa; phylum Annelida; class Polychaeta; order Phyllodocida; family Polynoidae; genus Lepidonotus; species Lepidonotus clava. The sequence continues at coordinate 31,279,169 of OW387149.1, read as the reverse complement.
GTCAAGCTTTCCCCTTTCGAGGTCTATGACACCCAACGGCTAGTGGAAGGGTCACCTCCCATCTATCTGTGCCGGAGACCATCACTAGAGTCTCCATCACTTCCAGTACTCCGTCCTTAAGGCTTAGCCTAAGCTATTCTGATCCTTACTACCACCTGCTGTAGTTGTTACTACGGCCTTAGCACTACCCGTTGTGATCCATCTTGTTAGACTATATTGCTCCCATGTGTTCTGATCGAAGTCTATATTGGTCTGCTTGTCTATCCTAAGTCTCATACTGCTCATATGGCACCAGCCACAGGCTTGGCGCTATATGCAGATATCCTAATACTCATCAGATTCTCTCTCTTTTGACTTTTCATACATCCCATTCTCACTTACATTAAACTAATCCTATTTCTAATTATACACTAAAGCTATTGAAAATGATAAATCTCATGATGTCCTCCTAAGCTGGATACTTCATACACAGTGATCATAATGTTCCCTAGCAGTCTCCCTTATTGCACCTATGTCCCGTTCGTACCTGTGCATACCTGTCTACGAGTGAATTAACTCGGTTACAATCATCCCCGTGTAGGGGCACCACCATTTACAACAACCCTATACTCTATACCTAGCCACAGGACAGGAGCGCCGCTCGACGTGTTGCTACTACACTAGCTTGACTTAATCCACAACATACTCCTGTCAATACATAAGAGATTACAATACTTAGCTCTAACTCTAAAGAACATAATGATTCTTTTGAACTGGACTTCAGTGCACTCACACTGGACTTCAGTGCACTCCTCAATTAATCCTAATTATTTTTTCCTTTTTGTGAGTACTTGTAGATGTACTGATAAACACTAGTTTATAACAGACAACCAGCAAAGGCCCTTGACATCATAATTCTTATTCCCACATCAAGGAAAAGGTCAGAATTATAATCATATTTGGAGAGGAAATAGAGGCACATTTTGCACTTGAACTGATTAATATCATGAGCACCTGCCCGTCTCCAACACGTATCTGCTTCATCCGATCCAGGGACAGGGTTTGAAAACTAAAATAAAGATAACTATCTGGGTTACAGATCCAATTTTAATCAATGAAGTAATATCCCATTAGTTAATGAAATCTCGTGAGTAGCCACTTATACCCCTTTCACACTTGGAACGGGAGCAAAGTGACTCCAAGCAAATCGAACCGCACAACCACGTTCCATCTCTAATGTTCATAATGATAACATCACAGGTTTGTATAATGACACCACAGATTTGTATGGTAATATAGCGGATTTGTATATTAAGAATACAGTTTGTTTTACTTCTGTACCTTTCATTCAACAATTGGAAAGGGAACCAAACTGAGCCATTTTCTGGAGTGCTGGTCCTTATGCGAATTCTCGAATTCGGTTCTGAAGTACATTGATGTGCATTCTAGAATGCTTTTCCTTTCAGACAGGACACAGAACGTGTAATGAAGTGTTTTGACGCGCTCTGATGCACATTGTCATCCCAAGTCTGAAAGGGTTATTAGTGTGCTATGGGAGTCACTTCTCAACTGGTTTTTCAATAAGACATCTGGATTAACCTACATGTGTATGTTTTAATAAGGTATTCTAAAGAAAGGTGAGAATTTGACCCATATAAAGCTTCTGTTTCTATAATAATTACGACAGTACAACTTGAAGTTTCACATGTACAGACACCGCAAGTTCTTCAGGCCCGTAGCCAGGGGGACCCTTGGACCAGCCCTCCTCTAAAATATACCTTATAATGTACCTACAAATGAAAAAAAAAGATATGTTTAGCCCAAAATTAAAAAAACGAACCCCCCCTCCCCTCTGAAAAAATATTAGTCAAAAAACGAACCCCTTTCAAAGGGGGGCGTCTATCTATGAAGGCAGTATAAGTACGAGAACGTGTATCTCTTCTAGCTCAGTGCGCTTTAAGTCCCCACAGGGAATGGGGGTGGGGAGGGGTCAAGACCCCCTGGACACCCTAGATCCACTTCTGATTGTCAACCTCCTGCTTCCACCTGATATACCACCTACAGTGATGACCATTAATGTCCTTGTTTTACAAGTTTCAAAGTTTCCAGGATAATAATCGGATGTGTTGGTTATTTACAGTGTCGCAGGCTGATCCACCACTCATCCCCCTGTCCTTCACCTTTTCACAGTATCTCCATGGACAGTATCATCCATCTGACTCCTTGTCTTGTAAAATGTCATACAGTCAAGGATGATATTTCAATGTCACTTGTTTTTAACGTGATTTGAAATCAAACTAAAACATATCAGAAGCTGCATTGCTTGACATATTTTTTTCAGCCGCCGTGCTTATGTTGGATAGCATGAATAGCATAGTGACTTTAAATTTAATTTTAATATAATATATTATTATAATTGTTTACTATGTTCCGACATCCATTCTTCAGGATTATTTTGACTAGGATAATCGCAAATCTTATACCAACAAAATTGCACTATTGTTCTTAATTCAGGTGTCCATTATTTCTTGAAGCACCACACAAGGGCAATACCTAAATAACAGTATTCAGTTTTCAAATTATAGATTTCAATTTTCTTTAAATTATGAAAGTACTAGTACAGGTGACTGATTTCTGCACGATTATGGGGATGGCATCCCTGCCATCCAACCACTTAGAGCACAACTAACTTGGGCGACATCCCCTGTCATACCTGACCCAGTGGATTCCAAGGACATGCTATTTCTGATGACCCTTCTGTACCATTATAGCTTTCTTTGTGTCACAGTCTATCAGCAACATGTTTTTGTGAGAGCTACAAATGGGATGTAGACAAGGGATCGTCCATTAAGTATGTATATACATTTGCATGAATTTAAGACCCCTCACCCACATGGTTTTGTACAGGAATATGATCTTCAGACCCCCACGCCCCCTTGATGAATACATACCTATAGAAAGGCTCTTTAGGGTTTTCTGTTTTACATCATTAGACTGCCAATTTTACGAAATACCCCTGGTCTCTGTTAAGCCCATACCCACTAGGCAATTTTACGATCACCGGACAACGGGCACATGGGAGAGTGGCGGTCATTGTCAATGGGCGACTGTCATATCAAGCAATATTGATATCTTTCTGGCAATTTTCCCACCAATTTGCCTGCCAATCTGGTCACCCGTCACCCACGATCCGCACATACCCACTGAGAGTTGCCGGCAATCCTGAGTTGGCCAGCAACTTTACCCGCGAATCTCCCAGTCACCCGGGGCCCAGCGATGATAAAATTGCTTAGTGGGCATGGCCCTTTATAGGGATCTGTATCCAGGCAAATATATTATGTCGTTATCAGTGACAAACATTAAGTAGGTAGTTAACAGAAGTTAACAGAAAACACTGACAGATCCAGGACATTGGTATGTTTGGGAGTCTATAGTGGTGTTGTATAACTGTTACCCCTAGGAGCCTTCACGTGTATATATATATATATATATATATATATATATATGTAACACGCCAAGGGTCAGAGAGGTAATTAATGACACTAGCTCGTAATGGTTCGATGGTGCCTCTCTATAAATAAAGAACCTTGACCTGGCAGCTTAACATTTATATTTAATTGGGATAGGTAAATATAGAATATTATAAATATTACGTAAATAACCACTTGACGCATAAAATTCGAGTGAAAGTGATACACAATGCAGTTTATTCACTACCTAAACCTAGTTACAGGATATAAGCCATAATTATATAAGTCATCAGAATCCGATAAACTGGAAACATTCGGTATATTACGGTAAAACTGCATTAATAATTACTAACACGTATAATTTACGTTAAAGTGACGAGGCCTAAGACGAGAACTAGGCCTAAATTTCAGTAGTCAAAGTACATGACTACTAAGTTACTAGTAAACGCTAGAAGTTGGGCGATAATGATTAATTTACTAATAAATAGGCAAACAAGGCCTGAAATATATAAGTCTACTATTAATTACTTTGTTAGAATATCTTTAGATTAAGTAATCATCGGTGGAAAGTTCGGTGGAAGAGACGACATCTCGGTGCCACCGGCTCCACCAGGGGGGAAACTACGAAAAAGTCCTAAAGTTGGGATAAAATAACAGCCAACCTTGGCTGAATCAGCCTAACTAGGCCTTAATTCATCAATAAATATTCAAAGGGGGAGTTAACCCTGGTTAACTAACCCTAATGTTAGAAACAACAAATTTCATTTCGGTGGCACCGGATCTGTCGGTGCCACCCTGCCACACCCACTGGGCCCACACTGACAGAGTCAGAAAATGTAAACAAACCCTAAACTTAGGGTAAATTCAGGCCAAAAGGCCACCAAAAGTCTCTAATATCATAGCATAATAATAAATTCTTATCAACAAACCTTGTTGATCAGGTGGATTCATAATTTCAATCACTTTAATGAAGTTTGATTGGAGAGAAATGACTTATGTCTGTCCTGTACTGGGCACAGAGCAAAAGTGACTTCAAATTCCAGTGTTGCTAAGGTGGTTGTCAGGAAGTGACATCACTGATGACATCACAGCCACCCAGCATGCCCCATTCCAAGATGGCCGCCACTAGTTTACAGACTAACTTTTCTGTCATCTTTCTTGTGGAATTCTGTCTATTTGGGGAGGAAATAACTTGAACTAATACTTGAAATGGACAGATAAGGTAGGAAACATATACCTAGATACAAATGATTTCAAGTCAAGACATTTTCCATTTCCATGGAAACGAGTGGAAACGGCCGCCGTTTCCGTGCAAAAGTGCCGAAAATGACGGAAATGACGGGAATCGTCGATCTCTGCTTGTTTCATATATATATGTACATATATACATATATACATATATACATATATACATGTATACATATATATATGTATAGGCCCTATATATATATATATATATATATATATATATATATATCAATGAGGTTCTGAAATGTTTGAAATGTGTGTTTACTCCTGTATAAATATAATGTGTACGTTAGCGTAAAGGGGTTTTGGGGTCTGCAATTTTTGTAAATTTGCATGTACTAATGCGCAATTTAGCCCCTAGTGGGATGGGATGGGGTATCAGAAATCTTGTTCTGCATATGTACCTAATGAAAGGCCCCTTACCACTTGGCCTGTCTGTCACAAAGAGAGCCATGCCGACACCAGTCGTCCTAGGACAAAACCTGTACGACCAGTGGGCAGCGGGAACAGGAGCAATCACCAGGAATAGTAACAGTAATAGCGCCATGTGCCTTGAGGACCTTCCAGCGCTGCTTATTAAATAGCTGCCTGGGTTATTTAAGGCCATTAAGCATAGACAACGCCTCTATCAACCGAAGCAGTTAGTTTGTTGACTTGCGGAACTATTTTCTATAATCTTCACAGCATTTATCTATTACATGTTGACAGTTGTGTTGAAAGTTAAACATCAATTTGAACTCGTGTTTTTGACTTCACATTTATAACATATATAATTAAAATCTGGTGGATTGAATTACATCGTATTGGTATAAACAGATAACATTTATTTTTAAGGCCAGCGGATAAGTGGAGAATATTATATGCCAATGCCGTAATATGCTATGAATATTAACTGAATGCTACCATTCAGTATTTCTTGTATATATTTTTGGCACAGTGGGCAGTTTATAGGCTATGGGTGTACTGCGTAAAATGTTCTTCTCCTTATTTTATGAATTCTGAATGGATTGCATAATTATCTTATTAATGTCAGATAAAATACGGCAGTCTGATTGGATGGAGACAGTGATAGAGCCATATACTTGAAAGAACATCAAGAATTTTAAGGGTAAACTTTTTGAGTCAGTGTGTGAACATAGGCAAGACATGTGATACTGCCCACTTTGCTCCACTGGTAAATTCCTTTCTATTTTCCTTATAACTTGCAAAATATGGTATTTGATATGAGGAAAACTGCCCTCGATTGACAGTACTAGTACAACCCTGAATCATCAGTGGGACATTAGAAACGGCTTCAGACAGTACTTTCACTATATATATATATATATATATATATATATATATATATATATATATAATATTCAGTTAAGTAGTGTCAACCTCTGTATGTTTTCCTATATTATACATTTTACCCATCGGCGGATCCATGGAGGGAGACAAAGAGGAAGGGTTCCCGTCCCAACTAGACCAAAGGATCAATTCTGAGATTAACCTACGTTTGTTGATTATTGCAAATCTCAGGTTAAATTACTTTTTTAATACCCCCATTCCCAAAAAGGCTGACTCTGGACAAGCCCCTGTTACCTCTCACAGTCTCTCAAGGCCCATTCGCCGTGGCCGATAATTGTGTCGCTTGGAGGACCGATAATGTTATCGTATGGATAAAACAATAATATGGGTATGATAAAATTATTTAAATTGATAAAATTACATTCACATTAACAAAAAAAGGTACCATCCAATAATTTTATCATCCCCATATTATTGATTTCTTTATACGATAACTTTGTCGGTCCTCCAAGCGACACATTTTCGGCCACGGCGAATGGGCCTTGACAGGCTTCACTATTCACAGTACATTGCGTTGTCTTGACGTCATGTCATTGTGGAGAGACGTTGTCTATCTTTAAGGACCCACCCACGTACCCCAGGGGCCAGCAGATTAAACCATAATCGCCCCCCCCCCCACCTTCCCCTCCCAATCCCCTGCAGCAGTCTTCTCATTGTTGCAGACGACAAGTCTCCAAACGGCGGGCGGACGGCCACTTTTCCCGCCAAGCCGCCATAAGGTGCGTCAGTGGTGACGTCACCGTCCCCATGGTGACACGCGGCCAGCAATAGCCGACTGACGTCAGGAGGAGAAGGTGGGGGCGTGGGCTGCGATTGGAAACCCGGGGACGAGCACCTGGACAGTCTGTCAAGCCCGGCCTATTGCTTCCCAAAGTCAGTCTGTACACCGCCAGACATTTTGGGTGAGAATACCCTGCAGAATCCCAAAATGCTTTGGGAGGCCCGGTTTATGGCAGGTAGGGTCAGTATAAGCCAGCTCTCCAATAACCAACAAATGGGGTGCCGTCATTAATTATAGAGGGCCAATCAAAATGATTCTCAACAGATATGAAGTAGCCAATAAAAGCCATGGACTCTAGGGGGTGTATGGACCCATTAATTATCTGGATCAAAACGAACTAATACCTAGATAGGCATCTATTGTAAGTGAACTGAGGAGGTCACATGGTTAGAAAGGAGGTGGACAATGGAGCCAGAATTGAGGCAATACCTTAGTTGAAAAAGTTAGGTATGCGAGGGGTCTCTAGTCAAGTGCCTATGCACCAGAGGGTCTACGATTTTCTTAAAACGTGCTTATGTTTCTGCAAACAGGCAATGCACACTTTACCTAAATTAGCCCGACAAAGGTGGAAAAGGGGGGTGCGATTTTTGTGTGACCAAAATGAGAAGAGGAGGACAAATCTACAACATGCATTCTGATGCACACCAGACTGAGCTATTACAGATAGATACATGACTTGTGCATATAATATATCTATGTATTGTACATGTAGTAGTAGTAGTAATTTTATTGACAATCTAAGAGTCATACATTTTGATCTCATGTGTCAGTCAAACAATGTACAGGGAAAAGATATGAGTCTTTTCAGGCAATAAAGATAAGTTATACAGATCTTTTCAGTTAAAACATAGCATATCATAGCACCTTGACATGGAGGGAGCTTTGATTTCAACTCAGTTAGATCCATTAACCATGATCATTATCAAACATAACATATTTTAGCACACAAAATAACATAGGATATTGTAGCACATAAAACATATCGTAGCACCTTGACATAGAGGGAGCTTTGATTTCATCTCAGTTATTACTATTAGTCATGATCTTTATCACGACTAAAGACTAGTAAAGTTACATTGTAGACTAGAGATATAGCATCTAAGTTTATATAGTAGGCTAGAGAAATAGTATCTAGTACATTTGCAGACTAGAAAGAGTATACAAAGACATGCTCATGTTAATGTAATACTATTAAAACAGCTTAGGTTGGAATCAGAGTGCTTTGACCAAACACCAAAGGATGTAATGTCTGATTTGCAGACCAGCAGATGTTTTTGTTACCGTCTAGTTGACGTGTTGTTGCATAGGACTATTTTCTCTTTTCTTAAGGCAGCAGTAGATATATTTACCCAGTGCATTTGTTACATCAATAGATTTGCATTTCATTATGGTTGAGAACTTTTCATTGTCTGAGTATTGATCATATTGTGGAATGGTATCTTTTATTTTTGTAAGAAGGACTTTGCGTTCCTGGGCATAGAGAGGGCAGTGTAGTAAACAGTGGTGTTCATCTTCAACAACCTGAGAAGCACAGTACAGACATAGCCTATTTTCTAAAGCAATTTTCCTTTGGTCATAGCGACCAGTTTCGACTCTGAGGTTATGAGAACTGATTCTGAAACGGGCCAAAGCAAGAGAGTAATTGGTGTTTTTCATCTCCAACAAATAATTTTCAAATCTAAATTCATCCTTGAAAGTGCTATATGTCCGCAATTTTGGGTATTTAGTTTCATCTTTAATCTCATCAAGGCATTTCTTCATGTAGTTTGAGTGTAGGGTTTCACATGCATAGTTTAGCTGCTTAGAAGATATTTCCTGTTGCTGCCATGCAGTTTGAAGTTCAACTTCTGAAAGAATATTACAAATGTGTGTACATGTATATACATAGTACATATCAAGTTGGCACGAAGCTATTGTTATTGCCCTGGTTTGCACCAATGAGCTTTCCCGTTATGGGATTTACCTAAATTTGAGTGCATGCACTTATTTTTGCCATTTGGATTTTCAAACTTGATTTTACAAATCTGCAACTAAGTATGATGACTAGCAATTACGATAGATCAAATTTACTCAATAAATATAGCATTTTGAATTATCGTTTGTGCCTCGAATTATCAAGAAAAGGTTATACTTTACATTTAGATAAGCATGAAGCCAAAAACTGATCCTGTTCTATAACTCAATGTGCAGGCAGAACCACTGTCATAAGTCCACTAAATACGAGCTCCCTTCTTTGTGTTAGCAAACAGCTGACGTCTAATCTCAATTCCAATTAAATCATTTTGGTGATAATGATGCTAATAGTACTACCAATAGTGGACGACCTCAAACTCAGGTTATTGCAACTCAAAAAGCAGCAAGAATGGGGGTCTGGATGGGGGGGGATGGTGTTGCATGTCAAATTTTAAAAAAAACACTGATGTCGCTTGTCTTTGTAGCTTATTTATCCCAATGTCACATTTCAGAAATACCTATGTTTTATGTCACTATTTTTTTAATCCTCCCTGTCACGTCGTTACGCCTCTGTGTCACGCTTCAAATTTAAGAAATGCTCCTGCTGTGTCAAACTTAGTGGTCCACCCATAAGCATCTTAAAGTTTTGTGTGACCCAATTAACCCATTAATAATGCTTGTCAGCATCACAGCTCTGGGTACCAAAAGAAAAAGGCCTGAACGTCTAAGTTTAACTGACTCAGACAGCTCCTCGGAATTAATTCATGTCTGGTTAGCCATTCCTAGATCTTCTTGTTGAAATGCACAACCCATGCTACTTTCGTTTGCATCAATAAGAATAAAACAAGCAAAAAGAGAGAAAACACTTCCCCAAAATGAAACTTTTAATAGATTCTTTGACAGAGGTGATGTTGATGTATTCATCGATGTTCGACAGTTTAAATCTTGCTGCATGTACCTTTTTCGGCACAAAGGGCTGTATACATGGCCTTACTTGACACGTCAGGTTTGGTTCTTGTTACATTATTTTTATGGCTCCCAATAATGTTGCTGCAATGTACGGCTGTGATGTTGCTCTGCAATGTTATCATAACATTCTGCTTATGTTCCTCAACCTAAACAGAATGTTCTTATAATTTTCAGTTTCAGTTTCATCGAAACTCACGAAAAAATAATATTTTAATGATGTTCTGATTTGGTGAGGTGTCAACCTCATCATCAATAATGTAATTGTAAGCCATCTTAGTAAATAACAAACAGACAAAAAAAAGTATCGTCACAGAACATTTCTGTTATGGGGCGCGTGGTGGTGTTTTGGTTAGCGCGGCCGGGGTTCAACTCCCGGTGTAGTTAGGGCACCACACCACTTGTGTCTCCCATGTGCCAACGACAGGATTATCAAAGGCCCCTGGGCCACCGGCTGTTGTGTGTTGGGCCCTGCCTATGGGGCCCTGTACATTAAAGAACACCTGCCTCGGTAAAGGTGTAGGGGTATGGTCTCTATCTTCTCATAGATTCAATCACCATCACCGCCCTTAAATGACCTTGGCAGTTTAATAGGGCGAAAAGCAACCAATAACCAACCAACCATTTCTGTTACATCACAAGCTGGCTGGGGTCACATTGGCCTACAACAACAAAGTGAACTATAGGGAGTTAATTATCTGTTATGTGCTTTGTACGTAATTAGTCATGTTAAGTTATAGATAATAGCTAGCTCCAAACACAGTCTCCTCCTCGTTCAACTGCCGTCGTCCAATGCATAATTATAGTTCCAACATCATGTAAGACGTGAACACTCGCGTGAAAGGATATTGTTTGTTTATTTATCCTGTGTATTGACATTCCGTGACAAGAACTCAATTGACCATGATCAGTCCCGAGGTAGGAATCCCCTCAAACACATTCAGTTAATGCTCCTGTGCTCTACACGATCTTTCTGCTTCTATCCAGAACCAAGACTCAGCTTAAAGGTCCAACCTTTCCAGGAGGGTTACTCACACAGCGTTTCAGCGAACTCTGACTGACTGAGAGCAAAACACACTCTTTTAGTATAGTATGTCACACCATGACTCCTCCCCCATTTCACTATTGACAAAGTAAAACATGGCTAGCACATGCACTTACTAAAGCTCACGCTGTGGTGCCTAACAAATATGGACTGGCCACCCACGTCAGTACAATGGAGTGCACAAACCTTATGGCACTCAAGTAAATGGCATGTCGTGAAGAAAATGTCATAGGCCATAACTTAAGACATGCCAACCACTCAACATGTTTAGTAATATGGTGGAGGCAAGGTATCATGTATAAAAAAATATTGCTCGCACTAGACAACATCGATTGAAAAATATCCCTTTGTAGTGTAATACCCTAAATATTGCAATTAGGCTAGAACAATGCTGCGATATCCACAAACAAGGCTACACATGCTTGTGCCTCCTCCTGCGATTCCAACTAGATGGCATGGTGCAATGTGATTCTCAAATGACTTATAAATATTAACAATTCAGTACATTCACACATACAAGTAGCCTTATATAATGCCGACATTGAGTCTTTGCATAACCTAAGGTAACCTTACCTGGATGGATATTGGGGTGTGTGTGTACTCAATAACATAATTATGTTCAGGAATGTCTGCACGTATAACCTCAGCTTACAATTCTGGTGCAGAGATGCTAGATGAGGTTATTGGTCACACTTGCTGCACACAACCCGGGACCTCATTCACGAAAGGGTCACACCGAGAATAAGCTGCAGAAGGGCTTCGCTTAATATGTGGTGAGTGTTTGTCAGTTGTATGTTCACAGATTGCTTCAACCTTTTGTTTTAAGAATGTGTTGTTTATCTGAAGCTATAAGTTCAAATACAGGTAATCAGGTAAGGGACATGATTCAAAATCAAGATAAGAATGTTTAGAAATTAAGTGTAAGATCTAGATGTCCTCCTGCACTCTCCAACCTGATGTTATAAATATATGAGACTCCTCTATGTATCAAGAGTGACATTACAATGCACAACCTTGGTATGTTGCTGTAGGATGCTTATGAGTCACTGGTTGCTAAAAATGGAGGATACCTTTGAATCATTCATGTTGTAAATACGGCTGGAGATCTGTCATCAGGAATTAAAGAATCTTTTCTTCGATACACATTCTAGAACCATTTTTTTGTTTTCTATGTTAAATGAATCTGAAGACACATTACTTTAACAGGTCACCCTGCAAGTCACAGTCCGTTGTGAATTAGAATAGGCTATAAGATAAGAAGGGAGTCGGTTCCCTAACCTGGTAGTGAACTTGGAAAGGAGGGTCTAAGATTTTGAATAAGTTCAAGCTAATTATTTGGAGAGAGCTAACTCAATACAACGTTTTAACAAATGAATGGAAAGTGGTATACCTCTGTTGAACAACAAATCTAATCTTTTCTAATCATATGCTATTTCTATATAGTTAATTTCCAAAGAAAGAATGTTTGACTCAAAAATGAGTCCATCTCATATAAAACATACCTTGCTATTGAGGCCAAAAGCAAGATTACACTTCAGTGTCCATACACTTAGACCTTTTGATGAACGCTTTCATTCATAGAATCAATTGGTTCATTTGGTTCATAACCCTGATCTATTGGCTCTCATTGATAATAAGAGCAAGGTATGTCAGAACAGATTCCTGAATTCAAATTTCACCTATAGTTCAGTACTCTGTTGCATGATGTTCATAACAAAAAGGGCGCTCAGACAACATGTGTTCTAGACATTTGCATGTTGTAAAAAACGTTGCAAAAATCATTGTACACATAGATTAAATGATTCATTCAGACAAAAACTTTATACATGAAAAACATGTTACAAAATGACAATTTCTACATTAACTTCGTGGCTAGGATAGATATTAGAGTGATTGGAAATAACAAGGAATAATAGCTGATTGGTTTGGACATTAATAAATAGAATTATTTATTTCATCCTCCTAGTTACATCAACTCTAAAAATTCAAATCTGCTGTGAAGTGTTGTTGATGGTGGTTGAAATTTGAATTACCAAAGGTTAGGTGATGCAGATTTATATAGTGGTGCATCAACAAATCTGTGTAACCACAGAGACAAGCTGGTTACGTCCCCACCGCACCCGAAATAACAATTTCGCTGTAGGCATAACTACAAAAAATATTACTAAGAAAAAGCTTTTTTAAAGTCTTCTTTATGTTACTACACTGATGTTCAACACATCTTCTTTGCCCAGCCAATGACAACATAGTATTTAAAATGTAGGTCATGTTGCTCTGCATTGCTAGTTCCGTTTCTAGGTCCTACTTCAGAGCTCTGGTCCTGCTGCTGGGTCCCAAAGCAGGATCCAAATCTCATTCCACTGTCTGTACAAAATATACAAAAGTGAGAAAGCTGTTTATAGGAATCTGCATCACCAAAATATCACAGAATTTCCAGATTTTTATGATCAGTTTTTAACATATTAGAGGGAAAACCAGGGAAAGCCAGGTAGAAGATGTGAATAAAATCAAAGGAAAGATGTGAAAAGTTATAACAAACACAGGACAGAATTCTTACAGGCCTGTGACAGGGAAGGCCCCAACACCTTTTCTACATAGTCCACTGTTCAGTATTTGCTTGCAGCACCATTCAAAGACGCAAGCAAACTGCTGCAAACCTGCTTGGGGTAGAGTGCCACAAGGTGGAATATAGGTGTTTGTGGCACCTGTTAGTTTATATAGGTTTTCTATAGTTAACTTTGGGTTCCAGATACCAACATGCTGGTATCAAAACCACAAATTGTTTGCACTACCTAAAAAAAAAGACTGCAAATGCGACCTACCGCAAAGTCGAATATAGCCTTTATTCCCTTACTATATAATCTCCCATAGCTAGGACAAGGAATATTAAATGAGTTTTCTGGCAGACTAAACTTGACATGAATGCTATGCTTTTCAAAATGAAAAATGCAAGTTTAGCCCCATTAAGACCAATATCTATGAGTAAAATTAAATTGGTATAACATAATACCATTTTTTACAGAAAAATTGCATTTCAGCAAGTGTCAATGGTAGTAGCAAAAATAAAAATAAAAACTGAGGCATTGAACATGACAAAAATTTGTTTCCATGGTAACAGGATTCCATAAAATGTGCATGTCTTTGTGCTTACCTTTGTTGTCATGTCAGCCAAAAGGAATATTTTTTAAGGAAATGTACTAATGAAAAAAAGTAAAAAATTTTGACTATTGAATAAGAGAAAATTTATTTCATCTCATTTTGGGAAGTAAAAATGGACATAGCACATTTTGAATAATGATATACATCAATTTTGGATGTAAGAATTCCATATTTATGACGTCTGAACTTCTTGAATTATACATAATTAGCCTCAGCATCGTTTCCAAAATTCCTTTGTTTATAATTTGTAAAAGTAGTCATAACTTGGGCTCTAATTAGACTATTTACTTAATTCTTTTAATTTTGGAAAACTCAGTCAATTTCATAAAGGCCAAAAATGCCAACTAAACACTTTCTAATAATCTGGGTTAACACAATTATAATTAAAGAAAAATGGCATGGCATATGTCAATTTTGATTTGGTGCACATTTGGTGCACATTTTTCTTTCCAGGATATATGTATCTAACTAATGATTCTGGATTTCAAATGGCATCGATTTAAAATATGTGACATTTATATCATTTCAGACTAACCTATTAGGAAAATATAATCAGTGGAGACCAACAGGGGCAGGATTTTTACCTTGCAAAGGCACTGAATGTATACAACTACAACCACTAAAGGAGACAACAAGGCTTGAAAATGCACCACTACAATGTATCAAATTATCAACTAATAACTGGCTTATTAGCATCACTGGTTGCAATTGGAGGGTCAGTTACTGGTACAGCATGCGTACAGGCACTGCAGGGAGCAATTCCCAATTTCCAGCTCTCAGCAATCAGGGCAATTGTCCAAGGACCTATGTATATTGTGATAGGACTTACCAGAGGTACAGATTTTAGAACAGTGAAAAAACAACATATCTTCCCCCTTGTGTGCTTAGCTTTGCTCTACATGGCAAAAAATGTAGGCTATTTTGGTTCTGCTAAGTACCTCCCTTTAGTTGAAGTTGTGGGAATATCATCAGCTTTCACCATTCTATCAGCTATTATCCATGCAAGATTTGCTTACCAGAGAGACATAAGGAAATTGGACATTTTATCATTATGCATTTGTACTCTTGGTATTGTATTTATAGTTCAGCCAGCCTTCCTTTTTAGTAACGTTATAAATCTAACCGGTAGACCTTTTGAAAAAATGTTAAATGACAGTTGCCATAATGCATATGCCAATTCAACTAAGGTTATTTCCTGTAAAGTAGTACATCAAACAAAAACGAATAAGCCATTCCAACTGCATTATGGCTACCTGCTAGGAGTCTTTGGTGGCTTATGTCAAGGCATCACCTACAATCTTAATGCATTCCCCCTGGCTGACATTCAACCTCTCATCAAATCTGCTTATTTTATCAACCTGTATCTATTGTTGTCAGTTATATTTTCACTATACCTTGAACAAATGGCCTTCTTGGTGAGTTCAACAAAAATATTGTACATCATGGGGTATGCAGTTGTATCATTATTTACCACATATGGTAATGTCTATTCAATTCATCAAATTGGTGGGACCAGGGCAAGCTTGGTTCACAGCCTTGAAGTGATTGTTATTTTTGTTGTTCAATACACAATAATGCAATCCATAATGCCTGGCCATAGGAACTGGATAGAATTAGTTGGGGTAATAGTCATGATTCCAGGTATTGCTGCATCCCCTTTATATGATATTCTTCAGAACTCTAGAAATTCTAATGCACTGCCTTAATCACTATGATGAACAACAAAGTGCCTGTTTTGACAATATTTTAATGAATATTAAGCAATATTTATGGATTGAGGATATATATAATATATGTAATCAGAGGCTTCAGATTGTGCAACAGGAGATTTTGTATGAAAAGGTGAGATATCTCTACAACTATTTTTTCTATGTGTCTCACCATTCAGAAAGGATGCTCCATGTGGTTATTAAACATTATCAAGAGAGGATGTTTGTACCATTCAAATGATACCAATTAAGCATATCAAAATTGGCATACAATACAATACAAATATAATTTAGTCATGGATAATTTCCGGATTCAAGCCCTAAAATGTTAACACTTTATGTAAAAAAAATATTGTACTTACTTTATTTTTTCTTTTATTAACATTGGTATTTTGAACATGAAATATATACAAACATTGATTATAACATTTGATTATTAACAATGATAACCATAAGAATATGTTGAGTTAATTGGATTGGATGTGTCTTATTAATATTTCTATAACAATGTTGAGTTTGACATTATACGGGAGTACCTTGTTGTTTTTTATGAGCATTTGACAAACATTCTAAGTTGTTTGCATTTTAATCACATTTTTTGTTTGTTAGAATGTGAAAGATGAAACGATACGATAGATTTAAGTACACTTTGTAACGGGCCCGAAACCTGTGATATGAGATAGCCAATCAGAGTTGACCGCTAAGGTATAAAAGGGGCGGTGTGGCCCGAAAATAAAGAGTTCCTTCATAGCACTCCTGGTGTTCAGACGTGTCTTCTTCCTCTAGCAGCCCCTTAGGAGGGATTTCAGTCAATGAGATGGTCAAATATAGACTAAGTAACCAGAAAATATAAGTGATATTGGTAAAGTTATAGGAAAATTAGACGTAAAATAGTACGGGGTCCGAAGGCCCGAAAGACCGAGAAACATGGCCCGAAACTGCCCAACTGACGACCAGGGAACGGAAGACCGGCCAGGTATGGAAGCCCAAAATAGTAAGCGGCAGTCTAATGACCGGAGGCATCAAGGCGCGACTGGCTCGGCCCCATGCTACCAAACAATAGGCAACCGTCGGCCTGAAACCTCCGGATAAGAGAAAAGGAGGTAGATCCCCCTAGCTGGCCCGAGAGAGCAGTAGACGAAGAGACGGCCCGGACCCCTACCCTGCACTTTTGCCCTCCGCTATCCTCTGCGCCTGATGGCTGAAACCCCTCGGCCCGGTCTGACCAACACACCCTCCCCCCTTCAACGAATACTGATCCCCCAACCAACCCACTCAGTCCTCCTTGTGCGCGAGGCACGACTCTTGATCTCACATCTCGGCTTCTTGCTCGGCCTCCGTGCCCAGCTGAGAACCAAAATAACCCCCACGTCCCTCGGCGGTAGAAACTGGAAACCCCGAACTACCGAGGAACGTCACAATATAATTAACATTAACATTAGGCATGATTTTTTTTCTTACTGTTATGTGATATTTTGTGGTGCGATACCTCAAAATAATTATTTCTGCTTGCAATCACGACGTCACTGTTCTATATCCATAGATACCAGCATTTGTTGTCTTGTGACTATAAATATCGCGTCACCAATGGTTGCATTTCAGTTGTTCCCTCGTCACCAACCTGTTCACACCGTGATATTTTAAACTTTAGAGTCGATGTAATAGGAGGATTAAATAAATATTTCCTATATTTATTAATGTCCAAACTTAATCACCGTTGTTCCTTGTTATTTCCTATGTTCGCTCTAATTGTTATCTAATCACTAGCAAGCAGTAAATATAAAAAGTATATGTGTTTTTCTTCTGTTACTAAGATTTGAGATGTTGCATTGTTCAAATAATGACCTTTTCATATTTTTTAGTACAAACTCTTAAACCTCTAACATGCAATCTGTCAAGTTTTTCAATTTCTGGAATCTTTGCAAACATATAGATAACATCACAGTAGTCGAAAAATGGTGAGATCATTGATTTGTATATAGTTATAGCAGATTTTTCATTTAAGTATGTTCTAATCTTACTAAAGAGATACAGTTTGTATGAAAAATGTTATTAATTACATTTTTGAAGTGGTATTTGAAACATAGAGTTCTATCAAGATGTACACCAAGGTATTTGAAGGTTGGAACTGATTGAATCCATTCATTATTATTAAATACTCACATTATGAGCTTTTTTTTATTTTATTATTTGAACCAAAATCATCATTTTAGTTTATTTTGCATTAATGGTTAATTCGTTATCTGAACACCATTCTATGAAAATATTCAATGAAATTTGAAGATTTTCAGCACCTTTAATGTGAACTATATATTACTGTGTCATCTGCATACAAGTAGTGATTATTATTTTCTAAAAGAATTTTAAGGCCATCTATATAGACCAGGAAAAATAGTGGACCAAGAATAGAGCCTTGTCGAACACCACATGTGAATGGTTTATAACCTGAACAAATACCATTTGATAAAGTACATTGGTATCCATTACTCGAGTAACTTTTAATCCAATTTAAAAGAACACCATCAATGCCCATAAGATATAATTTGTTTAGTAGTAATCTATGACTTTCTTTAAATGAATAAAGCATGCTATTGTATAAATTACTTTGTTTATAGCATAATAGACATCATCACAAAAGTTGGTGACAGAACCCTTTCTGAAACCAAATTGATTATCATTAAGTTATTCTCTTCAAAGGATTTCATTAAAATTAATGATTATGAATCAATTTTTCTAATATTTTACCTGGAATAAGTAATAACGATATAGGTCTATAATTAGAAACATCTTCTTTGTTACATCCTTGGAAAATTGGAACAACTGTTGAATATTTCCATTTTTCGGGAATATACCTGTTTTGATAGAAATTTCAAAAATATAAGAAATTTGATGAGGAAAAGCAGTAAATGAATCTTTTAATCAGTTTGATGAAATTTTATCTAAGCCTGAAGACTTGGTTATATCAATCTCTTTGATTAATTCTCTCACCAAACCCTCATTCAAAATATAGTTGTCAATCTTGATCTCGTCATCTAATATGTTTAATTGTACTTGTTTATTATTATTATTATCATTATTTAATTTCTCAGCTAATTTTGGAGCAATTTCAAAAAAGAAATTGTTAATATAATCTGCTGTTTTTTATTCAAATATGTAATTACCAATATCATCTTGAAGATTAATTTTGTTCCTTTCTTTTTTGTTCTTTGGTATTACAGAGTAAATGTTTCTCCAATGTATTTTTTGATGCATTGAATTCTTCCTCAATATGCGTTTTCCTTGCTAATTCAATAAGATATCCCGTTTGATTGCTGAGATTTTGCCCTCGCCCGGTCATCCTGATTATTTGATTTTTTTAGCTTTTTTCAGACTTTTGTCTTCATCACGAATTATTTAGGCGTTCAATTCTGAGCTGAGCTGGCCACTGCTCCCCTCAACATGGCTCCCAGTGGCAACGACTGGGATATTAAAGGTCTCTAGTAGACCACCGGCTGTTGTGTGTGTGGCCCTGTCTATTGGACCATGCACATTAAAGAACACCTGCCTCAGTAAAAGTGTAGGGGTATGGTCTCTACCTTCTCATAGATTCGATCACCATCACTGCCCTTGATATGACCCTGGCTGTTAATTAGGACGTAAAGCAACCAATAACCAACCAACCAAATCATCAAGAATTAATTCCATTAAATCTTTATTCATCCAGGGCTCTCTATATTCCTCAATTAATTCTTTTCAGGACACATTTTGTTAAGTTCGACTAAATATTTTTATACAGAATATCCCAACATATATCTGGATCGTTACAAGAAAATAAAGGACTCCGGTCCAAAAGGCGTAAATTATCCTGGAAGTCTTCTTTGTTATAATTTTTATAACTCCTACCACAAAATTTAATTTTGTAGATAATGTTTTGATTTTCTTTTTTGATACAAATATTGCCTCGTGATCGCTAAAGTTCAAGTCTAAGATTCCATAGTTGGAAATAAAATTTGAGTTTGAAAAAATCAAATCAATGCAATAATTAGACCATATCTCGTTGTATCATTGATTAACTGTTTAAAACCAAATGATGTTGTCAAATTGATTAAATTTTTTTATTGATCATTCGTATTTTTGCTTATGTCAATATTGAAATCACCTAAAATAAATATGGCCTTTTTATCAAGATTCTTGATTTCATTCAGACAATCTTTCAAATAATTGAGAAATGTTTTGATATTTCCTTGTGGAGGATGATAAATATTTGCTTTTAGTATTTCTTTACTATTTGGGATTTTTATTTATATCCAATGAATCTCAATATTTTTTAAGACAAATTCAAATGTGAATATTCGTTCTCATTGAAGGGTTAAAAACTGTTGATATAACAACATAACCTACCGCCTTTTTTTCTACATTATTATCTGACCATGTTCTGTCTAATTTAAAGATTGTAACCATTGATATCTAAAATATTTGAACTTATTTTCTTGTTCAACCACGTTTCAAACAGACATATGAAATCAATATTACTATTGGTCATTTGCTGATTAAACATATCAAACTTGTTTATACTAAAAGGACTTCTAATATTCAAATGCATAAAATATAAACCCTTATTTTGGAATTTGTTGAGTAATAAGTTATCCATTATCAATGTTAGTGGATACAGATACTAATACAAAACAGTAATACTCCATATAAGTACTAAATAAACTTTCTTTGATATTGAAGAAATTATACACCCTGAAAAACATTTCGTTCATGACACATCCAATTTAGAATTGTCAAAATTATAAATAATGTCAATGGACTTAGGCTCTTTTGGCCATCCATTTGGTATTGGGACTTCACGTCTTCTTCACATCTTCACCTTTTTCAAGACGTTTTTTTCTTTCTTTTTTTTGGTGGGGGGGGGGGGGTAATTCTCTGGTAAAATTAATTAAATATAATGTTTCTTCATTGGATATTTTTTGAGATTAGTCAACTGGTTGTCAAATATAGCATACTCACAAAATCAAATTCGAATTATAATTATGGAGATTATTGTCCAGTGATGTCCTGTCTAGTTTTGATGATTTATAGATGTAATATTGAATTTTTTGGAAAAGCAGCGTAGTCATATAAATGGAAATTGTTTCTAACAAAGTTCCTAGTTATACCCGATTTTTAGATTAAATTGGCAGAATTGAATCTGTCAAAACTACCATATATCTATCAATCTGAACACCCTTGTAGAGGCTGTGTATACTCCAGGAGCAGAGGCGTCACCATCTAGTCATCACCATTGATGGCGATAACTGATTGGTTTAGAAATATCACTGCTTCATTTAGGAGTTTCTGTGCTGCGCTGTAGTCTGTCTCATATTTGTTATACCTGTCAAAGTCAAGACCTGTCACATGAGAAAAAACAACACACCGTTTACCTTTAGCCAACACGATTCTATCAGTGAGAACATTGACTAAGTTACCAATGTCATTGAAACAGGGTGAAAAGTGACCTTTCAGGTGGGTGTATACCATATGCATTTAGCATATAGAGTAAGTCACCCTATTGGGTGTGGTCAAGAAGTTTAGTACAACCAGATTCGATATTGTGATGAATTGTCCATTCATCTTTTGAGGTACGATCTATTGACTTAGAAAATCGGGTATAATGAATTTGTATTGTGAAATAATTTAATAACATAACGGATGCCGGCTAATAATGAAATGTGTAATGGAACAAAAACAGGTACTAAATGGACTGAAACTTGTAATGGGGTACGAGAGACTGAAAAACTGTGATAACTGGATGTGACGTCAGAATGGTCATGTGGCGAAATTGACCCATTAGATTTGATTTGTAGCCTATAAAAGGGGGCATTATGGCCCAAAATAAACAGTCCCTTTTTGGTACTTGCATGTCTCTTCTTTAAGATGCCCGGCCTCCTAACTGACACAAACCTACAATATACGATAGTGGCAGTGAATGATTGAGCAGAACTTAGCTAAAGAAACTGAATTAGGGATAAATTGGACAGTAACTCGAAGGCCTGAAGATGGTATGAAAGCCCGAAACAGCCAGGAAAGTGGCCTGAGCCAGAAAGACCAGCCTCAAACGAAAACCCGAAATAATAAGCAGTCAGCCCAATGCTACTGGAATGAAGGTGCAACCTGCCCGGCCATACGCTACCAACTTCTAATTGCATTTAACAACCCGATTCCTTGGGCGGGCCAAAACAAGCCCTACCCCAAAACTCCCCCTGGCTCGACCATTGAGAACCATTCGTTAACCCTCATGCGCGGGCCACGACTCTTGATTTTACAAATTGGTTTCCTACTCAGACTCTTCAAGACCGAGGCAACCTGAAAGTCTGTAGAGTTCAGAAACCCCGACTCACCGAAGAACATCACAATATCAGTACAGTTGAATGCATGGACAGTGTACTTAACAGGTATAAGTTGGTCCTGATCATCTGGAAGCAAGTCAAATAATGTACTCATTGAATGGCACCAGTCATCACCAAGGATAAGAATTTTAAAGGTTGCCATTGTATCAGATTAACTACTGGAAATGGGGAATGGGGAGAGGGAGGAAAGTCTAGTCATCAGTATCAGCTATAAAATAAGTAAACATTAGCAAGAAATATGTGTCCATGTAATTTGCAGACAAGCTCATCTTTGTTGCCTGATCAAACTATAAGATCATTGCAGCAAATAGCGATCAAAGGAAGTACTAAGCTTTTCCAAGGTTTTGAACTGTGATAGGAAAAAGTATCATCAATTATTGGCATATATTATGAGAAATAAATGTACTGAGGACCTTTCCTGTGAGTCTCAGATATTTTAAAGCATTTTCCAGCCTCAAAATTGACAAATTATGCTTGGAATATATACAAAACCTGGCCAGTTATGCACATTATATGTGAAAAGTACCATATTTGAAAACGGATATTTTCTATTTCAAAGCCTGATTGATGGAATTATGGACTAATATTGAGATATTTTTATGGAATAAAGGCCATTGTAGCATCCGACCTTTATTTGTTACTAAATATCAACATTTTGATATCAATAAGCATGACAAAAGGCAAAAAATGAGCACAGTTGTCCCCTGAGAGCAACCCAAATACGGCAATTATGCTGTATTCGATAAGATGCAAGCAAACAGTTGGACATTATCATGATGTAAAAGTACATGTTACCCTCATAAACTGTTAGAATTGCAATATTTTGTATACTTTCCCATCAGAAAATCTATTAAATAGTAATAATAGATATTTGTATAAAACGATACAACAAATATAGGCAAGAAATAAGCAAACATTCTGTAACTAAATTCAAATTGCTTCTCAGCGTCCAGATGGCTTATTGGAAAAATCTGTGCAAAATGGAGATATTTCATAATTTCACCTCAGCCTTCCAACTGTGTTCATTTGCTGAATAATGCTTGCATATAGGTGAATGACACATCAATAGATTCCAAATTTAATTATCTAAACTCCCTATTGAAAGAATTGAGATAAAATGTAAAGTGAAAATTTTATTTCGAATTAAGTTGATGGAAGTCAGGAAAAATACCAAATTTCGGCAAATTTTGGAGGACATTCCAAACATTCCAAATTATTTGGAATGTTCAGTTGGAACACATTTCATCCAGATTGATAATGTATAGACTCCTAGCTTTAGAATGATACCAAGATGATTAAAATTGATCAAGAATTGTAAGAATTATGAGGATTTCTTTGAAAAATGTTAGGGCAACTTAATGTTTTTGATCGCAATTTACTGCAATGATCTTATAGGTTAGGTAGGGGTTGTTCTTCAGGTGGTGGGGCCAGCCCAGTTCAGAGTTGGACCAAGATTTTTCTGTAGATATTAGTCCCCAGACAGTCTTTGTCTATGGTATGTGCCAGAGAGATTGGGATACCACAGGGGAAATGCAGATCCCTGGTAGCTTCATAAACAGGTAGATCTCCAGTGGCAAGCAAGGCTGTTACGTAGTTGGGATTCTGAGAAAATCTCCTTGCATTGCTTTGGCCTATTCTCTACTGTTGACATAGAATCTGCAAGGAGATTGAAGAGTGACCATCTGCAATCTGGGCCTTTTTTGAAAAGGAAGCTAAACATTTTTCACTATTACTTCCATTCACCATTCACTATAATTCATGTAAAAATATCAAATGAATGAAAACAGTGTAATGTGAGCTTCACTTTTGTAGCATGATTCCCCATTATGGTTTCTTTAAATGGCCTTGACCTTGATTTCTGTCAATTGCAATCAGAGGTATCTAGAAAATAACATAGGCCTCCGATATTGCTTTGTATGTTTTCTTGAATAGTGAATCACAGAAATGGGCAACAAATAGAGGGGAATAGAGGACTTCTGACCTTGTGACCTTGAGAGGTCAATATCTGACCCTTAAATTCAAAAGGAAAAATGCCACTAAAACGTTTCTCATGCTAGAAGGTGAGAGGAATACATCTAGGTACAATTAAGATCAGTTTTAACATAAACATGCATTTGCTCATTATTTTGACATAAGCCCCTGGACTATAGCATTGATGTCAGATGGCCTTATAATGCATGGGATGAGATACACAGGAACTCCATTGCTTTTATTGCTTTTCGAAAGAAAAAGGTGTTTTCACCAAAAGGTGGGGTTTTTTTAGCTTTTTAACATCATGTTCATCCCCTCTCTGGAAAACCTCTCAAAGTATCTAATTTCCTGGAAGCATTACCCCCCTTATTGAAGAGGTGTTTTTGACCAAGCAGGTGGACTCAATGTAAAAAATCAGCCAATTCTATCAGAGGATTCGGCCAATTTTTAGAACTGTATCCTAATTGATGATCAGATGGTGAAAAATAATCAGCAATTCTGTTACTGATATTCACTCATTTTGTGCACCTATTCAGAATAGAGGGCATAGGGCTTTAAAGTAATTTTCATTTAATCACTCACATTACAGTAATTATTTCTGAGGACTTTCAGATACGTAACACTTAAGAACTAATGTGATATTCTCTATAATATGAGGGTACTTGGAGCATTGTTTGTCCATTTTTCCATTGGTATTTTACCGGTTTAAACTATGTAAGTCTATATATATGCATCTCATCCTGTGGATGTGTCAGGTAGCCCGATATCATCACTGCCTTTACATTTTGACCTAGATTTTGTTGGGAGAATACCAATTAAAGCCTTCAACTTGGTTTAAAATCTAGAAGGGTTTATTCTTTGAGATTCTTAAATTTGCAGATAACACTACTTTCTATTACAGACAATCCTTGTTCTTTTCACTCTCCTATTATTAATTGTGATGAACAAAAAAGACAGAGTGACCAGGCAGATATAATAACTGATAACACATTGATATCAAATAGCTGGGAACACTAAGGATGCATAACCTGTATTCATGAAATCTTCAAAAATAAGTAATAGTTTCAAATCCCAATTTTGATTATTAATAATAGTACAACTGCCTACTAGTACTATACATGTCCCCTGCCCTGTCATTGTTTGTCCCTGAGTAATCCTGTATCCCCATGGGGTGACTAATTACACTTGGTCTTCAATGACATTCGGCGTTCGGCGGGCGACTAATAAACTAGTAGGGTGACTAATACAACTTGTCGTCCGACTAATACAACTCGTCGTCCGACTAATACAACTCGCCGTCCGACTAATACAACTCGTCGTCAGACTAATACAACTCGTCGTCCGACTAATACAACTCGTCGTCCGACTAATACAACTCGTCGTCCGACTAATACAACTCGTCGTCCGACTAATACAACTCGTCGTCCGACTAATACAACTCGTCGTCCGACTAATACAACTCGTCGTCCGACTAATACAACTCGTCGTCCGACTAATACAACTCGTCGTCCAACTAATACAACTCGTCATCCGACTAATACAAATCGTCGTCCAACTAATACAACTCGTCGTCCGAAAAATATCGGAAATGTCAGATTTTTTCAGGAAATTCATCAACGATTAGTGCATTTAGTCACCTGCCAATACGGTGCCAGTCTCCTTCACCATCGTCATTGAAAACCAAGTAAAACTAGTCACCGAGCGGATATCCAGCATTAAAATGTCATTGGGTGGTGAGAGCATGTTATAGGCAATTCTCATTGTGTAGTGTAATTAGGCCTATGTCTTAACAGACCAGACAACCTTTGGGATGGGCTGTGGGGAAGGGCAGCGGCTAAGGTAAGGTGATCACTGGGCAAATGGCGGGTGTTGACCTTTGATGACCTTTGACGATAATGATGATCTTATTTTTTCTTTCTGCTAGAATATCATACCAGGAGTGTATAATGAGATAAGTAGCTTGTTTACCTTTAACCTTGTTCTTTCCATGTAGCGTTTGCATTTGCACGGTTTCCTGCATTTCTTTGTTTTGGTTCTGTTTTTAGCAACAATGATGTTTAATACAATTATTCAGTAAATATGATAAAAGAAGATGCTCAACAAAAAGACTTTTCTTCCAAGAATATAAGAAAACTGGGATCTTTCGATTGAACTTGCTGTTAAAGTTCGATTTTAGGGGCGAATTGAAATCATCTACATCTGAATGTATAGGCCAAGGTAAAGATCTAATATAATCTGCCATACTGTTGGATTTCAATAAGAGTTTCTACACTTTGCTTGTTCACAGGATTAGGTTCTCCACAAAATATTGGATCATGATAAGCAAAAGCTTTCTTTTTGCCTTTTCTCTGCTTAGCTATAGAAGGGACAGGTTCAGGAGGGGGGTCCAGGGAGTCCTGACTCCCCTCTTTTGATGGGACTCAAACTTGACAAAGAGAGTAAAGCATTGTACATGAGTATGCAAATGCGCAACGATTTAGTCCATAGCCTAGATATGATATATGAAAGAGGTATTACAAAATTGATTGACTTAAATTCATTGAATAATGATTCCAGTAGATGATACAGTTTATGTTCTATAGTTTTAGAGAATTTAATAAGCGGAAGATGAATATTTTTATTGGATATTTATTATCAGATTTTATTACACAGAGGTATCTGCTATTCCTCTTGTAGAATTTGTGATAGTTTTTGCTACGTTACGAAGGGAACCCATTAAGCAATGTGTCTGAAATTCAGGTTAGATTAAGAATCAAAATTTTGCAGTCTTTTTCAACAATTTCTGCCCCGTGGGGGTCCGGGTAAGAATAGGCCCTCAGTAGCCCCTGCTGATCGTATGAGGCGACAATAGGGGGGACCCTGCACTGACCAAGTGGTTTTTGGGTTCAATTCCCGGTCAGTGCTTGGTTCACTAAGGGATGAGGTACAGCAAAAATGATCACTGGGTTTTGATCCCCTGCTGTTTGCCCGCCCTGTCACCTTCATCTCATAGATTCGATCACCAAAGACAGAATTCGTCCCAACTTGTTTTCGCCGTGAAAATGACCCTGGCTGTCGGTACGGCGTAAAACACCCAACACTCACTCACTCACTCACTCACTCACTCAACAATTTCTGGTCGTTCTTGACTGTTTCTGATTAATTCAATGCTATATTTGTGTAGAATTGTTAATCTCACAGGGGTTTCCCTCTTCAGACATACTTTGCGGTGGCGGATACAGAGTCAGTCATCTAGAGGGGGGGGGGGCAAATTAACCCCCAACTAACCCCCCCCCCCCTCCTATAAAAAAAGTGACAATAATTAACCTCAGATTTGTATGAATCAACGAACGTATATTATTCAAGAAAATCTTCCACTCGGTCTAGGGGGGTAACCGCCCCTTTTGCCTCCCACCCCCCTGGATCCGCCACTGCTTTGGATATATACAAGAAGGTCTTCCACCCCTCAAGGTCCAGGTGCACCAAAGGGTATAATGGTGTAAAGCATTCACACCAGGGGGCAGGTGCGGCTCCCTCTCAAAGGGGAATATGGGGTTTCACACACCTCGACTCATCATTTTTGTTATGGGCAGATCCAGAGTTTCAGAAAGGGGGTGTCCACATTTAGAGGTTAAGTGCTAAAATAACATGCATTTGCGTCACACACTTCATTTTCCCCTCTTTGTCAATTTAGGGGTATACCAAAAAATGGGAGGGGGAGTCAAGACCCCCTGTGTCCTCCTCGCAATGAGCTATTAATCTGGCTGTTATTTTGATATATTCATGATATATTCATGTGGCGCCCTGCTAGCGGAATTGTCTGAACCAAACGATTGGGATATGGGCTCCTATGGGACCAGGCTTAAATCGTTGGAAACAATGTCTCTATGGTAGGGTCCACTGCGCAAGTTCATGGGAAAGGTGTATATCTACAACTTTATTGATATTGTGAGGTGTTTTTAGTTTGATTTTACGTGAATGGTACCCCTGAGCTTGCAGTATAATTATAGTTCAAGTTTCGCTCCCTAATATTATTGTAGAGGAACCATCCAAAACAGTTTATAGTATATCTATGCCACGCCTATGTTCCTTCATGATGATCATAATATTAATATAAAATGTCAACTCCTATCCATATACAGAGAGTAATGGCATCTGTAAGATCGTCCTGTTTTCTCTCACAAAATGATTTCTTAAAAATGATATATAAAGGCTCTACAGGGGGTCAACGAATTGCTTCGCTCATAAAAGGAGCTCTGAATAACTTCACCCTTAACGAAATATTGAGTCAAATGTATAACACCAAAGGGCCAAAGATAATGTCAAGGAATGAGAGTAGTACAAACTTTTTTCAAACCATCAAAATTCCAAACAACTTTATTTAAAACTCTTGTAAATTCTATATATATTTAGGAATTACTTCTTATCACATTGCACCATTACCACGTGGAGTATGAGGTTAAAAAGACTAAATTCATGATAGTTCCTACCAAAGAGCCCTTTTTATGTTTTTATGAAAATATATCATCACAAATATAAGGGGAACTATATTCTATATCTTTCCTCCTTCACTATAGCACCATGTCACGAGGTTCATTCTTCTAGTTGCAGAGCTCTTGAAGATTATTAATATCCTCAGTACCGATACCATGGAAACTATTCTCCGAAAGTTCAGTGAACCGAATATAGTCCTTTATTTTGGTGGGTAGTGGGAGATACTGTAGCTTTTTGGGGATGTTGACACCAACATGTTCACGAACAGTGAGTCTAACCAAATGGCAGAGGGGTGGTGGGGTACACAAAAAGTCCTTGAGCCACGAAACATGTTCGATCTTTCCTTCAACCCATATCTCTTCTGGGGTGTGGTTCAGCCAATCAAATAGCGGCTTACAATGGAATCCACCAATCACAAGAACTCTGACAATGTGGATGAACCGCTTCTCCAGGGCCACGCTAACTGGGTCAACATAGCTGATATGTGGGTCAAGGTGAAGGTCAGTGGGGGGCTTGGAAGGGCAGTTGTACTGGATGAAATGGATAACTACTGACAAGTTATTGTTTTCAACTGCATGGCATATTGCAGATTTTCCACTTTGATCAAGAACAGTTGGATCGCTTCCTGCCTCCATTAGAGAATGCACACAAGGGAGGTGGCCCCTTATGGCACTCAAGTGAACAGCATTCCTTCCAGTAAAGTTCAAACTGTTTGCCTTTGCTCCTGCATTTAATAGGCTTTTCACCACTTTGAGGCATCCTTCGAAGGCCCCATAATGCAATGCTTCATTTCCTTCCTCGTCACGACTGTTGATGTCAGCCCCCGCTTTAATGATGTCATCCAGATCAAGCCCCCTACTGGCTGCGTAGTGAATCACCCTCCGCCCTTCGAAACCGATG
The DNA here is from genome assembly GCA_936440205.1 of Lepidonotus clava. Taxonomy (NCBI): domain Eukaryota; kingdom Metazoa; phylum Annelida; class Polychaeta; order Phyllodocida; family Polynoidae; genus Lepidonotus; species Lepidonotus clava. Next base: position 31,249,794 of record OW387149.1, on the reverse strand, counting down.
ATGTTTACATCGCACCCAGCATCAATCAGCATACTCATGATCTGGTTTGCATCCTGCGCATGAGTCGCAGCAAGCATGACCGGTGTCCTCCAATGCGCATCCTGGACGTCAACGTTTGCACCTTTGGCCAATAGCAGCTCCAGACAGTCTTTGTACCCCCATTTGGCAGCATGGTGCAAGGCAGTGCACTTTATGTTGGAAGCCTTGTTCACATTGCACCCTACATCTGTCAGCAGCTTCACAATACCATAGTTTCCAATCTCACACGCGTGAATCAGTGGGGTGTTTCCATGTGCATCAGTCGTATTGGGGTTCGCGCCAGCACCAAGAAGGATTTCTGTGCATTCAAGGAAGCCAGCCTTGACTGCGTGTAGGAGTGCAAGATCGAGATCCCTGTCACGTGACTTGAATCCGGCGTGAAGTTTCACCAGCAGACGAAGCATGAAATGTTTGTTGTTGCGTACAGCATCAAGAATGCTGTTGAAATAGAAAAGGAATCATAGAAATATAGCAACTTAGTTGTATTACCTACTGTGAACCAGGTAAATATTTGCTCTCCTAATAATATCAAAATGAGCAATTTTGTCATACGAGTTATTGGCGTTAACACAAAGTAATCTCAAAGAAGTATTATAAGCAGAAATAATATTCAAACATAGAAATAATAATAATAGGTTATGTCAGTCACACAAAAATATTATTTATTTGTGACTGACATAACCTCTAATCGTGAGATATTAATCAAACTATCCCATTTTAGACTCTAAAGTTGCCAAAATATTGGCCCTGGTAATTATGAATACAGAGTTAGACTTTCTTTGACATGCCCTTAATAGAAATTTGAGAAAGCCACATTGTAATTCGTGTTGTGTTGTAACAACTCACCTTGTCATCTTCAGTCCAACTTGCTGTGTCTCCTTCTCAATCAAGGACTAAAAATAAGTAGAAGAAAATCAATTATTGTATGTATTATCACAGAGAAGACCAAACTATGGTGGAATGCTTTGAGATAACGTTTCTAGAGAATTACATTTCAAATAAAGGGTACATGTTGAACCTTATGATGTGTGCTTTATATAAAGTGCGCACTAAATATCAGTGTGAATAATTTCTGAAGTAGAAGATTAAAGATGGAAAACATGGATCATGGAGGGCGTTTCTTATCTGTGATGTCTTTCATGACGTCATTGCATCAGGCGCGGATACAGGATTTCCGAAAGGGGAGTCAGCATATTGGTTAAGTACTAAAATAGTGCACACACAAGCAACATTTTCCCCTCTTTTTGTAGTTTAGGGGTCCACCAAAAAAGGGGGGTTAGGACCCCCCTGGAGCCCCCCCCCCCCCCCCTTGTATCCACATATTATGCACATACCATAACCCCAACGGCCCATGCTGATGCACACGCCACTGCAAGGGCTGCAGCTGATGTCACAGCCACGGCGATCTCCATGTCGACTGCTGGACAGGCGAGGTAGAAGACGGCACAGGCGGCCATGATGATGGCTGCCATGGAGACGGCCACCGAGACGGCCACCCGTAGCTCGAGGAGGGAGGCGGGGACGGCCATGCCCGCACTGCCCGCAGCCACCAGTACACTCAGCGTCACAGTGCCACCTGGGGGGCGGGAAGACAACTCATGTTGGTTGGTTGGTTATTGGTGTTTAATGCTGTAGCAACATCTAAGGTCATATCATGGCGAGAACAGGATTTGACAATTCTGTCTTTGATGATTGTATCTATGGAATGAACGAATCTATGAGAAGATAGAGACCATACCCCTACAAATTTACCAAGGTAGGTGTTCTTTAATGTGCATGGTCCCATAGGCAGGGCCCTACACACAACAGTCAGTAAGACCTTTGATATCCCAGTCGTTGTCACAGGGAGACATGCAGAGGGGAGTAGCAGCCAGCCTACCCCAGCCCAGGATTGAACCCGGGCCGCCTGCACAACAGGACTGATGATGTAGAACGTCAATATGATGATGATGTTGTGTTGGAGTTTTGTGTTGGTCTACTCAGCAATTTTTCAGCTAAATCAGTCCAACTCTTGTTTTTGACTTTAAGCAGTTGTATGATCGTATCTAACCCGGGCTGGCCACATGCAATGGCAGCACACTGACCACTAGACCATCCCACCCCCCTGAAACGTTGGTATTGCTTGGTGGTAGTTGTGGTTAATATCATATACAAGTATTTATGAAACTCTCAATGAGCAGTCTTTGGGAAAGTTAGGATGTAATGGCGTGGACTATTTAATTGAGTGGCTCTTGGTGGTTCATGTAAATCTGAAGGAAGTCCTATAGATCATCATACAGATGTATAAAGATAAGGGATAACCATCCATGAGGTTACACTGCTGATATAGATTTTAATTGGATTCCAGTTCATACAACTCTCAATGGGGGAGGGGGCATATGAATATGTTCTGATATTCTCGCCACTAATTCCTTAGTATTTTACAATGGAGTAGCGCCATTGCGATGTGTGTGTGTGTGTGTGTGTGTGTGTGTGTGTGTGTGTGTGTGTGTGTGTGTGTGTGTGCTACATTGCTTACTCATGCAACAGGTAATCTACCCAAACTGATATTCACTGGAATGAAATATTATATTAATCTTATCAAAATGAATACTATGAGAGTGATTGAATACAATGAAAAACACGCTTCAGGGCTACATAAGTGATATTCCATGCATGCAAACTCACCAGAAGTAAGGGCGGCGACAAGAGCCACGACAATCTCAAAGGCGACAGACAGGACACGTAGGATCAAGGTGAAGGTGGACTTGACGGCGACAACGGCTCCGAGGGACAGGAGGGTGGCCCCGAGGACAGAGGCCACGGACAGAAGGGACACCAGCAGCAGGACCAGCACAAAACGGGCGTTCACCTCCATTTCTGGTCAGTGTGTGACGTCATAATCAGATCCCAAAAGGCAGAGACTGAAAATAGAATATAATAAGATTGTATCAAACAAGGCAGGAAGGACAATCTATATTATATCTATGCATTTAACAAAAGAGAGCTTTTTCGCCATTTTGAGGTTTGCTGTGAGGGGCAACTTTCATACAATACATTGCAGGGTAGGATATGTCAAAAGCCCCAGTCAAGGATATGATGTTCTAATAACATTGCAGCAATGTTCTGGATTGATTCTTGTTATGTCATATTGTAACACTGCAGCAATGTTATTTCAATGACTAACAATAATGTTTCTGCAAATAACCAACTGTTGCAACATTACATTACGACGTTTTGGTAACAATTTTGTAACGTTATCGAGAGGTTATGAGCTAATAAGAATGCCACAATAACATTTTGTTTAGGTGTGGGTACGGTGAGACCTCACCTAAACAAAACATCACCATAACATTCTGTTTAGGTTAGGTTGATGCATGGCCTAATAGGATGGTCACAATGATATTCTGTTTAGGTAAGGTTAAGACCTGACCTAATCAGAATGCGAAAATAACATTCTGTTTGGGTGAGGTGAGAACAACCCCCTGGTGAGGAGGTCACAATAATGTTCTGTTTATGTGAGATATGGACCTCACCTAATGAAAATGTCACAATTAGATTCTGTATGGATTTGGTCTTGATATTACCTTATAAGAACGTGATTGTGACATTCTCTTTTCATTAGGTCTCAACGTCTCAGTTAAATAACATAACAGTTATGCAACATTTTAGAAAGTAACAGACAAACCAAAAAAGTATGGTTGCATAACATGATGTAGCACTGAAATACAGCAATTTGATTGGCTGGCAAACCTATAAATCTGTCAATTGATAAAATTTAAGAGATCATAATGTTTGAGCAACACATGGGGATATAGAAAAAAAATAATGGTTGCTTGTTTCAGTAACCTCAACATGTACAGACAAAGATTGCTTATACTGTAATTTTGTCCAACACTTGTCCAACCCTGGGTTGTACCCAATGTGGGATGGGCTTATTATATCCCAAATAGGTTTTGACTTCCGATACCATTTGCACAATGTAATAGTTATTTATATTGTAGAGCATCATTAATACAATTTACTATCTATGTCTTCAAAAGTAACCATACTGATTGGTATATAATTTCAAACCGTCGCTTATCATTCGAAAAGGGATAAAGAGCAAAATTAATGCCCGTCAACTTACATTTTTCAACACACTGAACGGTTAATGCTAAAATATCAGTCCTTCAACACCACACTACTCTATCATTGATTAAACTTCATACAACTAAAAGCTCAAGCCGAAAGTCTGGTCTGGGCTTATTCGGTAAAAATAGATAATGGTTTTGCTAAATGTTTTATTAATGTGACCTTTTGCTTTAATTCCCAAAATAAAACGTAATTGTTCTCTGGAAAAACTGCAAATGTCAATTGGCATAGTGGAATTCATTTATTTTTATAGACGCCGTCTTGAGGGAAAACCAGGAACCACAAAATAGTACTGTGATACCTAATAGTCACCACGTCAATTGAAGCCACAGTAACCATTGTCACTGGAACCTAAGTAGCGTTTATTTTTAGGAATAGGAACTTGGTCGTTAACGTCATAACGTGGCCTTTTTATCCATGGAAGTACATACCATGCTAATACTCTTGTAAAGTATTATTTTCAGAGATAAAAAAAACTTGAATTGTGTGTTTAGACTGAGGTTTAGTTAAGGATTAAAAATGGGTATCAGTGGGATGAGTCATAGTCGAGTCGAGGGGAGAATTAGAAATAGAATCTCCTGCAATTGTTTTTACTTATATTTCTAGAAGGAAGGATGTCTCAAAATTTGTACTTAGATAATGCTTTTTATTTCCTGTCCAACCAGACGTCCCTCTATGTATATTCTTAAAACGTAATTGTCAAAATTATGTAAATGTGGCTTGAAAGAGACCTGAGATATGTTTCCTTTTAAACGATGCTTATGCACACATATTCAAATGTTTCAAGACAACGTAAAGTCATACTATAGATATTCTTGTCCAATAGATGCATGCAACAAATAATGATTTTTGTTTTTGCTTATCAGTATTTCGGTTAATTTATTTTCAATTGATGTTTGCTGATAATCACAGTAAACGTTACATGATAACATATGAATATTACAATGTCTGTGTATTGAATAACATAATATGATAAAACAACCATTGAATGTCCAATGTATATGAGAAGCTAGACTCACTTCAACTGATCTATTTGGTGTTAAAGTCAATAACAATAAGAACAAATATATATGAATAGATATTATAATGATTAGAGCAATCGTAATTTGGTAGTTTGTACTATGACTGGGAGGGGGGGTGTTCTTTCAAGAATCCAAAATTCACTGAATATTAAGGCTGCTGTAAGTCTTATTTAGAAATAAATCTTGCTGTCTTAGGACGTCTGGCAATCCTACTGAGCCCGAGTACATTCCACATCTGGGTTACCTGGAGTTGACTCCGACGTGAGGCAAGTTCGACACTTCACTCTGACTCAGCTAGTCTTACCATAATAAATTACATGTATGGGAGTGAGTGAGTGAGTGGTGAATTTGTTATGCTGTACTGACAGTCAGGGTCATTTTCACTGCGAAAACAAGTTAGGACAAATTCTGTCTCTGGTGATTGTATCTATGAGATGAAGATGACAGGGCGGGCAAACAGCAGGGGATCAAAACCTGGAAATCATTTTCGCTGGTCCTTATCCCTTAGTGAACCCAGACACCAACCAGGAATCAAACCCAATGAACCACTTGGTCAGTACTGAGTCCCCCCTATTGTCGCCTTATACAATTAGTAGAGGCTACTGAGGGCCTATATTCTTCCCAGAAGCAGAAGCCCCACCCAGGTACCCCCGCGGGTGATTACTTGTATCACTATGGTATATTGCACTGGGATCCTATGGTTTTCATTACCTGTGTTGATCATCAGAAGGCGGCCGGGGTCACATAGAGGTCACTAGTGATGAGTTCAGCGTAGGTGACTTCATGTTTTCAACCAATGCTTGCCCTTGAGAAAAGAAAGAGAGTAATTTTTGTAAGTATCAATCATACTTCACAGAAAGTGAAAGATTTTGATAATAAAGAAAAGTGTGATCTGAGTGATTGAATATGAGTAGTTTTATGGTGTTCCAACAGCTAGGGTCATTTTCACGTCGAGACAGTTGAAATGTTGAACTGGCTTGAGAAGACGAATGACAGGTCATGCAGCAGGGAATTGAACCCTGAATCCAGATTTGCTACCTGTCTTGGACCCTTGGAAGTAAAAAAAAAAAAAGAGCATCGGAGAATTGAATCCTAATACCAGTTTTGCTACCATGAAGAAGAACCCTTATGCTAACAACAACCACCCCACCCCCTCCTTTCGGAAATCCTGTATCTAACCCTATAGTTGCATTTTCCCTTTAGAGCTTGGCCCTTGGAAATGTTATCCAAATATATACAGCAATCTACAACGAATTTTGAATTCAAATAAGCAATCAAAGCAACATTATGACATATTACCCAGTAAATGATTGTCATTACTCAGAGACTAGTGAATTGCTAAAAGCGCCTCTTTTCCATATAGTCCACCTCCAGATTGCTCTTTGATTGTTTTACTATGCATCACGTTATCCATATATCCTATCTCATTGTCCTTTGTTCACGGCGGAAGAACATGTTATACTTTGTGTGGCTAAACAGGAGCCAAAAGCAATGTAGAGTTAAAATGGTGCAAATCCCGTTAGTTATTGAAATATATTCTTTAGATTTAGCCCAGGCCTGTGGTAAGATATAGACTGTGGCTTCATTAAAACACATAAAACCTTGTCCCCGGTCAATTTTTGTGACCCACAAAAATTGGTTTGTTTACAAACATTGTTGTCTTCAGGAAATGTTGAACTGACTTGAGAAGGTGAATGACAGGGTCATGCAGCAAGGAATTGAACCCCAAATCCAGTTTTGTTGCCTGTCTTGGTCCCTTAGAAGTAAATAAAGAGCAGCAGGGAATCGAACCCTATAATACCAGTTTTGCTACCATGAAGAAGAAACCATACTAGACTTGACAGCTGGGACACAGGATATATGGTACGAATGAATACCTGTGAGGTAGTAGGCAGCATCTCTACCCCCACCTCCTATCGTCATCTTCAGCAGGGGATACTGGAGGCCTATTCTTTCCAGGGAGCCCCATAGGGAACCCTCCCATTTGGTGGACCAATAAACAATAAAGATTAGGAAACTTAGCCTATAGATTATGCTGACAACAACCACCCCACCCCCACCTTTCGGAAATCCTGTATCTGCCCCTGTAGTTGCATTTTCCCTTTAGCCTTTCCTAGCTAACCAGTTATATGGTTTGCATCAGTTGGTCATGGTAGTTTGTAGTAGAGACACGAACTTCCTAGGAGATTGGCTGCTGGTTCCCAGCACGTCCCGGCACTCCAGGCGAGTTATTCACCCACAGGCAGGTACCAGCAGTAGAAAGTATCCCCCAAAATAGCTCCAAGCTGACCGAGTAACTCACCAATCTCCACGCACAGCTTCCGCCGCCATCCCTTCTAGGTGTAACCAAAACTGTGCTTGGTAATTGTAACTGTACAACCTCGTCCCTTTGGCGTCCGATCAAGCAGTGAACTCGTTCTACTGCGTCTATGCATTTTGAATTGTTATAGTCTAAAAGCACAGCACATAGCCCTTTAAGACATTTCCGATAAACATCCTCTTATTTTCCTTTCAACAGCTCAATTTGATGAGCAGCAGGAATGTATAACCCGAGGACATCAGGTAAATTTATTTTTATGGTTAGGTATTGCTAATAAATTAGAACTGGCATCATTGTCCTTAATATTACTACTACGTGTATAAATTTGATTACTCAAATAAGAGGATAACCGCTAGGCCTATAGTTTATAGATTACAGACATCATACTAAAGTCGCAGTAATGATTGAGTAGGATGTAAAAAATGTTTGTATAATAGTTGGGCATTGCCAATAACCTAACATTTACATTGTTGAACTTATGAACGATATTTGGTTACTTAATTGAGAGAGCAACCCGTAGGCCTATATAGCTGTTATATTGGGGGGAATCCTACTCGAGTCGTAGTAATAATGGAGTTGGTAGGTAAAAAGGTCAAGGCTCAGAAGACCAATCCTAGACGCCCACGTGTACTTATGATATAGACTGAGTAGTAAGGTGCTACAGCCCTTGGAATCCTTGAATCCAGTATGGCAGGTTTTACATAAACCCAGCCCACAACGCAATAGTCCCACAAACTTATCTTCTTCAATGTGTACGTTCTGGTCTCGCACCATTTGATGTATAAGGGGGGTCCTTCCATTTTATTGTCTAAATTGTTACCAGGCTATGCAATGGCAGAGGCATAAACTAATATCTAAAGTATGCCATATCAACATCAACATTCAATCGTCCTCTTGACTGAGGGGTTATCCCATAGTGAAGGGTTATGATAAGTATGGCAGGTGTGGATGCAAGATTTTGGATAGGGAAGGCTAGCTGCTTACACGTTACACATCGATGCGTGTACGCAAACAGTTTTTTCATCTTTGTATAGTTTAAATCCCAATCGAAAAGACGGGAGGGGGTGCTGTCAGGACCCCATGGAATACCCCCCCCCCCCCCCCGCCCCCATTGGATTTTCCCCTTATATGATCCAACTAAGTACACAGTCTTTCCCCACATGTAAAGCAGTATAACATCAATAAACACAATAGCTGCATTCAAAACAAACATCATTCAGTGCAGTCTGGAGGGCTGTTTAGATATGGCCAGTAAGAAATGTGCTGTCTGGGCCAGGCAATACAGGCAGCAGCACTGACCTCCCCTCACATCCCCTCTACCCTCCCCACACCTCACTCTTACATCAGTGTCTAATGTTAAAACCCTTCACGCTTACATCTCATGGTTGTGCATGGATTGAAACATGTAATATGCCTTGTATGAACAGCTTGTAATAATGGACTCAGCCTCACCTTAATCCTGACCCTCAGAAGTAAACACCACTGCTGCCTCTCAGCTGAGCACGTCCCCCGTCTTGTTTACATAGCCTCGCTCTGAATCTCCAGCCTCGTTTCTGTGTTGGGCCACATCGAGGCTCGCTGTGTAGTTCGTCCAGCGTCTCCCCAGCTCCAAGCACAGACGACCTTTTCTCTGCTGCCTTTGTAATCTCTCCATTTTGAGCTGTTATCTGCTTGGAGATGGGGAGTTTTGCAAGAATATACGCTACTATGACGTGAAGGATCCAGAAAAGTATAAGACGTAAAATGCTACTTTTTACGTATGACTGGAGCACCTCTAGCATACGTAGGCCTATAGATTTTGTGCAGATGACGTCACATATGTCCAACTGGGTTGGCCACTACATTTGTGATCAATTCAGAATCATTATTTTTCACAATTCTTTAATATTGAGAAAACTTTTAATACCGAATTTCTGAAAGTGTTGAACATTTGTAGATAGCCACGTGGTCATGATCCCACACTATACCTATCAAAGCTACATCACTGAGAATCTGGATAATGAGAGGCCAAAGTGCTATAAAGAAGTAAGTTAACTGCAAGGTCATGGTTATTTTAAAATCCAGAACAAGATTAACAAAGGAATTACGTGTCCTGTAGGCCTATCTATTGTAAGAAGCTTGGCCCTTGGAAATGTTATCCAATGATATCCAGCAATCTACAACAAATGTTAATTCAAATAAGCAATCAAAGCAACATTTTTGCCCATTACCCAGCAAATGATTGTCATTACTCAGGGACAACTGAATTGCTAAAAGCGACTCTTTTCCGCATAGTCCACCTCCAGATTGATCTTTAATTGATTCTTTTACTATGCATCAGGTTATCCACATATCCTATCTCATTGTACTTTGTTCATGGTCGGAAGAACACGTTATATTTTGTGTTGCTAAACAGGAGCCAAAAGCGATGTAGGCCTAGAGTCAAAATTGTGCAAATCCTGTTAGCTATTGAAATATATCCTATTGCCATAACCCAGGCCTGTGGTAAAATATAGACTGTGGCTTCATTAAAACACATAAAACCCTGTCCCCGGTCATTTTTTTGTGACCCACCAAAATTGGTTTGTTTACAAACATTGTTGTCTCCAGGAACAAATAACATGAATAATTTGGAATGCAAATGAAGTTAAAGTTAATTAATGTTATTTAAACTGAACCAACGGCTGAAGGTAGTCTCTTAGGGTAAATTTTCATAGTTATTTTGAGTTTCCAAAATTATGTAATATTTTGACATAACGTACGCGTTGCCTTTTGCTCCCTTTAATGATCAGATATCTGAATATATATATATCAATCTGATTTTAAAATAAAATTATGTATATATAAAACAAAGGAACACAATAGCATTGCTTCTTTTTTATTCATTAAGCTTAATCATCGGTGATCTGAAACAAGCAATTCCGAACAGATGTAATTCAAATAGCACATGAATTATGTCCAATGAGAGGTAATTTATTCAGAGTTTGATTCTTATTGAAAAAAGATTGCAGTCATAATGAAAAGCTCACTCTGATGACACTTACTAAGTAGAATCTGAATGACTAGATTCAGCAGGGATGGGGTCTATCCAAGAGATTCTGTTGATGCTCATCCTTACCTCAATCGTATTACCCCCTTCTCCCCTTTGGAGATGGGGTCCATAATCATCTCAAAATCTTAAAGGTGCTTTTGGAGTTTTTGTATAACTGGTATACAAGAATAGACATGTGAGAGCTTTCACTATAGAAGGACAAAAACAAAATGTTGACAAAGCATTCACATGATTTACATTGTAGAACATGCAAAACCTTCGTCTCAAACGAAGATTATATAGTTATTTGACTGGTCTGTCCTCTTCGCATCAAATATCCACTTCTTCATAAAAAAAAAACATAACACGATCAAAATGTAAGCATCTAAAATTATTTTCAAATGGTAACATTATAGCACCAATACAATATCATGGAGAGGTATCCAGATACATTTATAAGCAGTATCATGATTAAGTACAAAGGTAATTCCCTGTGACAAGCTACACATATCACAACCAGCAGGTGAATTCAAATCAGTCTTTAATCTTTCTTTGCCAGCAAGAAATGTTGAATATATCCTTTGCATGTAACAAAAGCTAATGAGATTTTCTCTCCACCTCTCTTGCTAGTGTATAAGTCACAAGCATTTTAAGTCACAAGACATATACATGTATATGACACTTTGTTGGTTCCTTGTTCCGATCTTCTTTGACGGATTACACAGTTTCTCCTATCTAATTTCCCTTACTAAACATTGTCAGTGGTGAAGTTGATAATCCATGAAGTCCAGATTGGACAGTGCAGGATACCTTCATCTAGGTTGCAGAGACCGGTGGTCAGTTATAGGTAATTGAGATTCGCTTTAAGTCATGGTCGCTTCCTTGCTGACACGGGGCAAGAGTTAGTCACAATACAGAATTGAACCATGCCAATTTTTTTTTTAAATTGCCAGTTTTAATTATCGACGCAATAGTGAATTATTGAATATCTTCGATTCTCCACTTTTATACAACAAGTGGATTCGCCCAAAGGGAAAATAAAACTACATAGCATGACGTTAAGTGCACAAAGCTGCATCCATTGCATCTTGAGGCAGTCATCTTGACCATGACTCTATTGCATGCCAAGGGAAGTTATATTTAACAGTATGACCCAATCTGCTGGTTATCACAAGGTAATATGACCAAGGCAAAAACAGAACAACAGTTAACTTGTTGATCATTGCTTTCTTTGCTAGTTCAATGTCAGAGTAGGTAACGTACCTGCAAAAAAACATGTTTGGACCTTAGCACCAGAAACATTTGGCATATAAAGAAATAAGACACCATCCTCAACATCACAGCTTCTTCTCCAGTGTAAAGAAACAAAACCCGAAACATATTTATTCTTTTCGTTTGCATAGTTGGTCTTCAATAGTGAAATCAAACCCATAAACGTGCTGAATGATCTGTCTCTTCAAGAACAGATATGGTGGCTTCAAAATATTTCATAGTTTTGGCCAATCAGGAAGAAGGGAAAGGGGCTGTCCCATTGGGTAACATATGTGACTTATGCACACTGGGTCTGAGTTCGATTCCCTGGACTGTCTGTTGGACCACCTTTCCTTTCCATTGTTCCTAGACTGAGCTCTTCAAGGTAAGGCGCGCGGTAACAATATACCGGTATTATTAAATCACTATGCTCTGGGCTCAAAAGTAGTCTGTCGGTTTCTGCTGGTCCAGCCTGGGCCACTGGGCTGGACCAAGGGGCAGCTACAGTGCAGAGATAATTGTCAAGTCAAGGTCAGTAACATGGCAAAGGGTGTAGATAGCCAATGAGAGTATTCCTTCTGTAAGCAAATTAGAACTTTCTTGTAGGTTTCTTGGATGGAATTACCAGTTTCCAATGAGGCAATCAAGGATGGACCTGCTGCTTCAATGGACTTCGGGGTAACTCTGACTATCCGGTAGGGACAGTGGGGACATGTGGTGGCCGAAAACGGAACTATGCGTTTCCGGCGCTCGGCGCCGTCCACACTTCCATGATATGCGAACGATCTCATGGTCAACGGATGCCAAAAGCTCATACCATGACCCAGGGCTGTAGGCGTGTGGGGTGGAGTAGTGGTTAGAGTGTCCGTCTGTTCCGCGGGCAGCCCGGGTTCAATCCTGGGCTGGGGTGAGCTGGCTGCTACCCCCCTCTACATGTCTCCCAGTGGCAACAACTGGGTTATCAAAGGTCTCTAGTAGACCACCGGCTGTTGTGTGTAGGGCCCTGCCTATGGGACCCTGCACATTAAAGAACACCTGCCTCGGTAAAAGTGTAGGGGTATGGTCTCTATCTTCTCATAGATTCGATCATTCCATAGATACGATCATCAAGGACAGGATTGTCAAAATCATGTTCTCGCCGTGATATAACCTTAGATGTTGATACGGCGTAAAACCCCAATAACTAACCAACCAACCCAGGGCTGTACATGTGTGGTCCATATCCTGGTCAGTGCCCTGCAAGAGATTACTGCATTACTCTGGTTCTTAGGCACTTCGCTAGGGGAACTTGGCCGAGATAAGCCCGCAGCCAGAGCACTGCCTAGTTCTTCAGATTTTAAGGAACTTGACACCATATGCAGCCTCTGGAGCAATCAAATTGAAGTTGCAAAAACAGAAGTCTCAATAACCAGCTTATCCCTGCACCATTTTCTTACATTAAATGCAGTGGGGTGAACCAGGAGCGGAAGCACAGTCGGACCAGCATAGTATGTTGATGCATATGATGGTGCCTGCGCCTCGAACTCACGTTCTGCTACGCTCGCTGAACATGACAAATTGGCACAGGTCCAAGCCAACCTCTAATTCGTCAGATTTTGATAAATTTGGGGTCACAGGACCACCTCTCGACCAATTAAATCCTGGAAAAAACAGGGTGGACCTGCAGTCTCTCCTAGCATAGAGGCGGCAGGGACCAGCATAGTTGATGCACTATATTGCCTTACTAAGGCACTAGATTGCCTCTGACCAAAGGCCTATCACTATTTACCATCCTTGTGTTGTGTGGTCGATGAGTCCTTGCTGGTCCGTCTACACCTCTCTTGGTCCTCCTCAGACACACTCTTCAGTCTACTCCGGGCCTCCTTCACCGTCATCTTACTCCGACTCCCGCCCACAGCGTCCAATGAGGACGACAGCTTCCTACCAGGAACCAGCGAATTCATATCAAAGTTTTTCCCATGATGCCCTCGTGACATGGCCCCCAACTCGATGGCGCTGGCTCGTCGTTCCTGGAGAGGTCTCACTGGAGGTGGCAATAGCACCGTCCCACCTCCTGAGACTGTTGTTGGGAAAGTTCCGAAACATGGGACACTTTGTCGCCCTCGTAGTTTTTTGGTTGTCGCTGGGTTGGCTCGTCCCATGACGGCAGCTGCTGTACCTGCCGAGACCAGAGAGACTGACCTCCCGTGACCCCTGGAGGTCCCGGATTCCCCCGATGGCGGCCTGGCGGCGTCTGACCAGTCACGGCGGGGGTGGTCCTGGTCCTGTGAAGAGAAGATGCATGAAAGAAAATCATAATTAGGATAGTAAGTAAATGTGGGTAAATAACATGACACTGTGCTCCTAAATTTTATCTTATTTTTAAACTAAGGGTTATCCGAGGGTGGCCTTATGGCATGCAGGGGATCATCAATGACCGTGGGTCAAGCCTGAAGTTTAGATATTTGTACGGTCACCTGAGGGCGACCCTTATTAACTTTTCTCAAAAGGGGTGAAAGTTCAATTTACATTTTCAGAAGAAAATCTTCCCCATCGAAACCATTGATGGAGAGTGATTTTTTCATACGGTCACATTTTACCCCAAAAAAGGGTTAAACTCTAACATTTCAATTATTGCTGTGATTTCTTATGAAGATATGCTTATTTTCCCAAAGATTTCTTAGAGGTATTATGGGTTACTGGTAATGATCAAACACCCCAAAGTATATTTAAGTGACCAGTGCATGTATAAAGTGCAGTTTCACAACACCTAGCTAGGTTGAGTTAAGGACTGTGCAGACACATGAAAAGATGTATAGTGTAAAAAAGTGGTACTCCCAACCTGCAGAGAGTCCTGCCTCCTGTGAGCTGTGACGGGCAGGGAGTTGGTGCTGGAGGAGGTGGCCGCCGCCATGAGCTGGGACAGGTAGCGACGGGCGGTGTCCCTCCGCAGGGCGATGGACCCAATGATGATCTGTACCGGCAGCACGAAGTCCGAGCTCCACCACGAGGGGGACAGGCTAACCTGGGGGGAGTCAGATCAACAATATTATAGCTTCACTAAGATAGGTTACTCCGTCAGGGGCGATGGAACCAATGATAATCTGTATGGGCAGCACGAAGTCAGAGCTCCACCACGAGGGGGACAGACTCACCTGGGGGGAGTTAGATCAACAATATTATAGCTTCACTAAGATAGAGTACTCCATCAGGGGCGATGGACCCAATGATGATCTGTACGGGCAGCACGGAGTCTGAGCTCCACCACGAGGGGGACAGGCTCACCCGGGGGAGTTAGATCAACAATATTATAGCTCCACTAAGATAGGTTACTCCATCAGGGGCAATGGAACCAATGATGATCTGAGATATGCACGATGTAACATCAATAAATCTGTTAGGATTAAATATTTGATTATTAGAGATGCCCCTCCAGTCCTCGTGTCTCAGGGCAGAGGGCACCACGTCAGGCAGTATACTGATATAATAAGAACCGCGGGGGTTGTCAAAGAGTGCCTGTATGACCTATAGGGGAGAGGTACTGTTGGTCGTACAGGCACTTGAGGATGACCCCTAAGGTTCTTCTATATTTTATCACCCAATCAAAGCTCCAAATATTTTTAAAATAGTGAAAATGACGAGTGGTACATACAGCCTGTCACTACGCACTGAACCTTATACGCACCGCTTGTCATCAGTGCGGGTGATAAATGTATACTAACATAAGAAGACTCGCGGGTCTTCTAAATTTTATCACCCAAGCAAACTCAAATAATGTGTGTGTGTGTATGTATGTATGTATGTATGTATGCATGCATGCATGCATACATGCATGCATGCATGCATGCATGTATGTATGTATGTATGTATGTATGTATGTATGTATGTATGTATGTATGTATGTATGTATGTGCATACTCACAGAGATGGTGTATCTGACGGAGATGCCACTCCAGTCCTCGTGCTTGAGGGTAGAGGGCACCACGTCATGGGGTATGTGTGTATGTACATGTATGTACATGTATGTACATATATACTCACTGAGATGGTGTATCTGACCGAGATGCCCCTCCAGTCCTCGTGCCTGAGGGTAGAGGGCACTGCGTCGGGTGGTATGTATGTATGTTTGTATGTATGTATGTATGTATGTATGTATGTATGTATACATGTATGTGCATGTATGTACATATATATACTCACAGAGATGGTATATCTGACAGAGATGCCCCTCCAGTCCTCGTGCCTGAGGGTAGAGGGCACCGCATCGGGTGGTATCTCCAGCTGTACATCCCACATCCGGCACTGGTCAGGTCCGATCTCCCCCTGTCTGACACACCGCAGGGACGTCGACGTCTTCTTGATACGGGTACTCGCCCGGAAGATGGCATGCTGCCATTGACAAGGGGGGAGAAAATATAGTTCAGTCAATGAGACATTATGAATAATATTCAGCTGCTTTGGATCTTACCTACTTTTTGAAATACTATAGTTAAATCATTTCAGTTCTTTTGTTATACCGAGTAGCTATAGCTCTTAATCATTTATTCACTACTTATGGGGAATTTTTCACTAGTGTTAAAAGTTGATTATGTCATCGGATTTTCTTGCATATATTTAAAACCATCAAGTTGTTGTTTTAATTAATTGATATTTACATCTTTTGACTGACAAACTTACCATTACCATGCATCTTATTACTCATTACTGTTGCGATACTAGGATATTCTTTTGTGACCCTATAAACCATCTTATCTATATGGATTGAGGGCCCTTCTGATGCTGTTCTAATGTAGATCCGACATGGACTTCAAACTTATTGCAAACCCCCATACCCCTGTGGTTGTTTTTGATATTACCTTGAATAGCAGGAAATTACGGTATCCCTTGTTAATGATATGTCTCATCGATAATAATTATGTCAATGATAGGTCCATTTTGGTCTTGTTGTTTTTCTTAAAGATGCACAAGAGAAATACAGATATCCCTTTTAAACTTGTCACTGTTAAAGATTTTACTTGGACAAGGAACATAGGATGATTTGTATAGCCCTAATTACACTACGTCTTGGGTCCATGTTCACATTGGGTCCCGGTACCCAACACATATGATTCGCGTTAAGGCTGTATTAAGGGAATATCACACTACACATTGTGTCGCGTTGGGTCCCAACACAACCCAACATGTAATATATTATACTACGCACTTTTGAATAATTTGGGGGTAGTGTTGGGTCGCGTCGGCTTGTGTTGGATCATGTCGGGTTGCGTTGGGCAATTAGTTTGCCTTGAGATTTACAAACCTATCTGTAAAATCAGGCGAGTCATCCACATTGGGAAAGGCAACCTGACATGAACTGGGACCCAACACAGAGTATAATATGGCCTTAAGTCTCATGACCTTGTCGTTATTTTAGATTATACCTGGACTATGTGCTTCTCCCATGACTCTGCTCTGTGCGCATTACCTTGACAAGTGAGATTTCGGTGTCTCTCATAACCCATTATCTACATCATGTAGGAAGATATTTGAATCTCATATAGCCCTGACATTGTTGTGTACCTAGATTAGGGAGATATGTAATTATTACATACCACTTCTAAAACGATGTCCTTTCACATGTCTACACGCTGAACTTACTTCAGGCCATACCAAGAACCAGCAAAATAGGCTGTTACAAACCAGTCCATTTGGTTGCTAATTTGTTAAACAACTTTTTAAAAGACCTGTTGGAACCAGCAAATTAGGTCATGACACCATTATTTAATTCCCCCTTTCATCCTCTAGGTGGCTTCACAGTGTAAGGGTAAGCAACCCCCTCCAAACACCTATTATATGTTGCGAGTTTGAATCCTGGAGGGACTTGTTACCCTTATAAGCCTGACACCATAGTAGATCTAACCTGAACTAGGGAGATGCGTGCGTCCCTCATGACCCTGTCACTGTTGTTGTAGATCTCCACGTGGACCGGGGCGGAGTCTCCCCGGACAAAGCCTTTCCGAGACACCTTGGTCTGTATGTAAACCTCTCCAGCAAAACAACATGCCATCACATTGAACTCCCCACTGCCATAGATGGGCCGCTGCAATCGGAAGTAAATATGGTCAAAATAATGGGGAAACAACAATGATGGATTTTGGTATACAAAGCTTGGTGTCCCAGTATTGTTTTTTCAGGGACGATTGCAAAGAAATCGTTCAGCTTGTTGCAATGCAGTAAATTAATATCACAACAAATATGCATGATAAGAGCGTTAATGTGTTATGCTCTGAGTAGTAATTTAATAAACTACATCTTAAGACAATTACATGAAAATTCCATCAGTACTTATCGCTGACAATTCGCATAGACTGGCTCATAGCACTTTTTAATATCATTTTGTTAGTTTTACCCCAAAGAAATGTTATGATAGAAGTGTGCTTCATAATCGGTATTTTTATGGCCCTTTTGACCTTAAAATTGTACCTTACCTCACATGTAAGGGAGGGTAACTATTGAGATATTTACAGGAAATGGTTTATAGCCACCAAAGAATGTTTTCCATTGAGCAGTGCAATCAGAAATCAATCCAAAAACAACCCAGCTCTTTCAAAACATCTAACATTGTGAGAAATTGGTCACTATAGCGATCTCAAGTTCGAACAGAATTCCAGTTGTATTTCTCAAACGGTTCTCGCGCGCGGATCCAGCTTTTTGGAAAGGTTGGGGCACACTTATTTTCCTCAGAATTCTACATTAAATGAGACTAAATTTTGTCAAAAGAAGAGGGCCACTGTTCTCCCCTTCACTATAGATAAGGTCAGCAAGAAACAGCTCATGTTGTGTATCTTTTGTTGTGACATAGCAATAATTAAGAGTTCTGGCTAGATTTTATTAATGTTATTTTATATCAAGTATTGTGCATTAACAGGACACATATTGTTAATACACTTTGAATGTGCCATTAGAGGTGCATTTTGGTGAATTGACAAAAACTTAGGAAAAGATGAACTAATAGGAGGTGAGAGAAAATGTTAAGGTTTTATAGTTGTTTCTTGTGTCTCAGATCTATAGCAGATGCATGTTATCAAATTACCATGATCTCTGGCTCGTCGTTGAAGTCGACCAAGCTGTGCACGGTGAAGCTCCTGTCCCTCTCCAGCGTGTGCTTCCACGGCCTCTCCATGGTGAAGCGCACCCCGTATGATATCTGCCCCCACTTCCCCTCAAAGCTGCTGGGAAGGTTGCGAGGTAGGATGTACTCAAAGCTGAACCTAGGGGGGGAAAGGTACCGGCCATTAGATCTAGGTCCTCTCATATTGTAATTTGGAAAAGTGTTATAGGTGTACTCCTTTAGTTTATATTCCACTGTGCAATATTTTTTTACTGTCAATATATATTCATAAGAGGCAAAATATTTGCATTGCAACCTGTGATAGTATGTTACTTCCTTCATGGACAAGTTATGCACCTGTGAAATATGGCATAACTTGGGCCCTTGATGGGGGGTTCCAATCGCATGTTGAATTTAAAAAACGATCCCGCGCCCTTTTGAATTTAAGAAAAAGCGATGTCCCATGCCATTAGTGCTTAAAGTGGCCGTGTCGCCATCTAATATTTAGGGGTCTAGGGCCATATGACAACTGCAATAGTAATTTGCTAGCCATGGTATTCCTTGTTTTTCTTTGTTAGGAGACAGAATTGGTTTGTTGAATTGCCTTTAGCAACGAACTTCTAATACACATAAACATAAGTCTCTAAAAATGTATATGCTAGACATTCCTAAAGTCATCAATATAATATACAAACATTGTCCACAGACAAGTAATGTATATCAATTTAGTTTGTGTATGGTTCAAAGTGTTTTTAAAGATATTTCAAAGATATTTTACGATATTTTACAGATATTTTATATAATATAGTTTGATATAGTTTGATAGATAGTTTGATAGATAAAATTAACATATTATGTTAATACTCCACTTGAGCAGATTGTCAATAACCTGTGGGGCCCTGCTGCAATGACGACTCCTTCCGGTTCTTCCGACCCCGCCACCAGGGGGAAGCACAGGGACTTCCGGTGTTTCTTCGGGGTCTGTGATTGGCTGGCCGAGCTGCAGGCGCTCCCGTCTGGTTTAATAGAGTATAAAAGATAGAAATTGTCATTTAAATCACTTTACATAACAATCTAGAGAATTAATTTGATAGCTGCATTGCCAAATTTGTACTGTGTGTTTTTATGATTTTTTTTTTCAGTTAATGGAATGTTTTTCCTCAGTCAAGTATTGGGGCTTCATATGTTCAGGAACGTGATAGATAAAATAAACTCACTATAAAAAAAATAGAGAAGAGATTATTCATGCCAACACAAGGAAGCCAGATGTGCTGTTTGATGTTTGTTTATGAAATATAAATTGCCACTTATATCTATGATTATCAAGAACTACAGAAAGCTGGAAAATATCCATAACCTGCGGTGCATGTACAAGTTCAGCAGATACCAAAAGTGTGTGTATAACAGCGCTTTGAGAAAGAAAAGTAAAGAAAAAAAGCTGTGCAAAAAAAAGGATAAATTCTCAAATGAACTTGTCTTGTATGCATAAGTATTTTCAAGTTTGACCATATGTCTTCACTGAACATATTGATGTCCATGCACTAATACACATGCGTTGTTCATGGTTCATGAAAATAATCCATTTCAATACACTTGTAAGTTTGTGTTAAACCGTTTAATCGCCTTTTTATCCACGAAATAATGGAAAATGGAAACAAGAATCAGAACTAAAACGGCGGCTTTTGAATAGGGCCGTTGCAAAAAAAGTCCCAAATGCTACCCACTGAAGCACGCCTCTCCCTAAATCAGAATGGAATTTATTCCAAAACAATTACAGATAACAAATAGAACTTGAAATGGATGACCAAAGAAATGAACAATGCATTATCTACTTCTACCACAGAACTAATCATTTCACTTTATATTCCTAAGCCTAGCGCAAGACATTCAGAAGGATGCCAATGCCTTGTAGTTAGATTCCCAGGCACATGGTTAGAGAAATATGTACAGCAAGAAAACAAGAGGGGAAGGACTTCTAGGTGAACTCACAAATCTAAGCACAAAACAAGTGACATAATTTGCGAAATAAACAAATGAAAATTAGATTGTCTGAAGTTACGAACCTATACCACATTTCACATCCGGTAAATAATGACCTTTAAAAAGGCAATTGAGAATTAGTAAGGGCAAACTCAATTCAATGGTGAACCGAGGTTTTATTCAATCAAAGGAGATATGAGTGTTTAATCATAGGATTGTAAGAGTAATTAACAGTAAACATTTTATTCAACAACAACTTTTCCATGCAACTAAAGTGTAAACTATTTATTTCACTTATACTGATTTGAGTTCAGTGTACTACTTCAAAACAATGAATGATTCTATAACATTTGATGGTTGTACAAACACTAAAACTACACGTGTATATTCATTTGACTTGCATAGCAGGCTCTTTATTAAGCAAGGCTAGTACTAGACAAATATTCCAACTATATCAGGATGGATATAAAAGTGGTCCAACCACAAACCATATCCAGTGTACAATATAAATGCATACATAAGACAAATACGATGGTTAAGCAATAGGCGATGCTGACATGGGAGACATTTCTAAATATTCATTACAAATATTATTTGAACCCATGCATGCAACATACCATTTTAAAGAGAATTCAAAATCCTTTCTAACCATATGTAACATATTAAAATTTTACTATACGTTGCATAATTGTCATCATTCTCTCTGACGATTTAGGAAATCATGAGTAAAGTCGGAGAGTGGAATATAGCCCTTAGTTTTCACAGCCACACACAATTTCTAATGGATAATTTTCTGTTTCCTTACAGCAAAATAAAAGTTGTATCGGCTCTGAGTTTTGCTGCAACAAAGAGTTACCCACTACTTTGCCTATGTTGAGGGTTCAACATATTGAGGAGGAGAACTACTTTTCTGGGCCTTTGGGTACCAGCAAAAGGTTATCAGTGTACCAAGCCATGACAGGAACTGTTTTACCACTGGTTCCCAGCAAAGTACACCAATAGATTATAGCTGATACCCAGTGGCCCAGAAACGTTGTTCCTAACCTCATTGGTAAACAGTCAATTAGGTGACAGAAGTCATTCCAGCCTATAGTGTGACTTTGCAGAACTTTCAATACGACTTCATAGAAGGCCACAGAGCATTATTAGACAAAGGGGAATAACACCATTATATCTTTCGTTGGCTTGGACAATGCCAGAAATCAGCTAGTGGAAAATAGCCTTTAGTGACTTACCCTTTTTTATGAGGTAGACCTGGTGGTCCAGAATAACCTCGGAATGCTTGTGGGAGACGGTTGGGGAGACCCCTTTGGTGTATGTCCTCTTCTCATCCCATGACACACGTGCCTGGCCCTGCACGTGCAACTTCATGGCTGTTGAAAAAAAGACAGCAAGGTATTTTTTCATCTTTTATAATTTTTATCAATTAAGTGGACCTAGTAGTTGAATATGACCTCAGAATGTTTGTGGAAGACTGTTGGGGAGACCTCTTTGGTGTATGTTTTCTTCTCGTCCCACGACACACGTGCCTGGCCCTGCACATGCAACTTCATGGCTGTTGAAAAAAAGACAGCAAGGTATTTTTTTTTATCTTTTCTAATAGTCATCGATTAGGTGGACCTAGTGGTTGAATATGACCTCAGAATGTTTGTGAGAGACAGTTGGGGGGATGCTTTTGGTGTATGTCCTCTTTTCTTCCCACGACACACGTGCCTGGCCTTGCACATGCAACTTCATGGCTGTTGTATAAAAGATAAGATGGTAATTTAAGATCTTTTATAACCCTTATTAATAAGGTAAACCTGGAGGTCCAGATTGATGTTTGTGGGAGACGGTTGGGGAGACCTCTTTAGTATCATCTATTAATAAGGTAGAGCCACTGGTCAAGGAATGCTTACTTGGTTATTGGTTGCTTTACACCCTATTCAACTACCAGGGTCATAGCAAATAATTATATTGATGGTGGCCAAGTCTATGAGAAGGTAGACCCCCTGCCCCTACACTTTTACCAAGGCAAGCGTTCGTTCACTTCCCATACTGCATAGACAAAGTATAAGATTGACAAGCCTTTGAAACACCATTGTGTCCACATTGCTGGGAAGTAGGGAAGACAAACTGGCAGCACCATAATTCAACCCAAACCATACCCTCCCTGACCCTAAAGCCCCGTCCCCACAGGGGACAAGTTGTCGGCTGATAAAGGTTTATCATCTGGAAATCCTGCAGTCAACAACGGAAAACTTGTCATCCATGGAAAATTCATCATCGAAGGCAGAAAACTCATAGTCAATGAAAAAGTCTATTGTTTTTTCATTGGGAAACGATGGATGATGAATTTTGGATGATGAAGAGGTATTTTATCCTCCAAAAAAGGTGCCAGACTGGCCGATGATAAACTTGTTTATTGTTGATGTTTATCACTGTAAAATTAGGCCTGTTTAATATGTTTATCGTCGATGATGAGGGGATATTCTTTGTCATCCTTTTTTATCATCAGAAATTGATGTGGCTTCTTAATTATTTGGTGCTAGTCTATCTACCAGGACCTGGCTTCACTGGTTCATGAAAATGATAATCAACAATAATCTTCACTTTATCGTTCAGTTTATCGTCAACTTTTGCCCCCGTGGGCATGGGCCTTAAGACCACTTGGCCACCCATACCCTAGTTGAGGACGACGTAAGAGTCATTCTATTATACCAGAAGGCTAACATCTATATACATATATATGTATGTATGAATGCATGCATTCATGTATGTACATTCATACATGATTTCTTCAGATGAACTTTATAGAGGTATAGATTAGAATTGCCTAGATATAGCAAGTATACATATATATGCCTACAGGCTCAACTGTGCTACTACGAGATATACATATAGCCTATAGGCTCTATGGTGGCACCAGGAGGTAAATATGGGTCTATAGGCCCTATGGTGGTATACATAGGTCTATAGGCTCTATGATGCCATTAGGATGTATACATCAGCCTATATAGGCTCTATGGTGCCACTTAGAGGTATGAATAGATATATTTTATAGGCTTCATCGTGTCAATTGGAGGTATGTATTCATATATATACTCTGTGGTGCCACTTGGTGATAAAGGCTTTATACTGCCAGGGTCTATGTAATAGATACCACTAAGGTCTATGCATAGTCATAAATTCTCTATGGTGCCACTGAGAAGTATACATACCTATACATTATAGGCTCCATGATGGTCATCAAACTGACATAAAAATATGTCCTTAACAATTGGACATTACAAACCTGGTGGCACCATTGAGCCTATTTTTCTGACTAGTCTGATTGGCGCCATAAAGCCTCTACGATTATGCATAGACCTTAGTGGCACCATATAATGCTATATATGTACTGACATATATATATGCACTATAGTGCCGATGTCAGTGCATATTGCATTAGTGGCATCATAGAGCTTATAGACTGTATAGCTCTAAGTGGCACCAGGGAGCCTATATGCCTATACATACATCTTAGTAGCATCATAGAGCCACCCCCAGTGGAGAAAGGGATACTGGTTGGAGGTTATTACGACTATTCTGATGATGTCATCCGATCTCCCATCATTATTTGGTCTGAAAAGATTCTTCACACGCTCCATACAATTCCTATGGGAAAACCTACAATCTCCAACCAGAACGAAGTTACATGTACTAAAACCAAAAAAAGTTCTGCATGCTCCACTGGTTACCAGCAACCCCTATCATAGCCTAGATCAGATTATGCTGGTTTGAGACATTTGGTGCAACTTCCTACTTCGTAGGAGTAGACTTATCGACGTAATTGACGTAATCGACTGGACGACTACAGAGAATAATGGGACAACCTAATATTTTAAGTCATTATACTACTCCCGGTCACTACCTCTATTGTTTTTAGAGGAGGTTTCTGATTCTAATCTACAGATTTGGCTAGTTGCGACCTCTGCTGGAGGTTTATTTGGTAAATTCCGGAGAAGGTTATCCAGAAAACCTCCGGAGAAGGTTATTTGAGATAGCTCTGAAGCATGTGTATTCTATGTGCTCAATTTCAAATTTGTGAAAAGTTTCAATTTTGCAATGCCGAGAATTGAGCCATAGACCTTCTAATTTGGAATCGTGTGTGCTAACCACTATACTACAGGGGCAGCTGAAGCAAGGAGTGAGATATAACTCTTAAACCATGTTTTCTGCTTTGTCTTATGAAAACTATTACTATAAATAGTTATATCACTACTACTTTGGTAAAAAAGAAAGAAAACGCATGGGACCTGGCCGAGTTTCGAATCCAGGACCTCCTGTATATAAAGCCAGTGGCCTAACCACATGCCTATGGAGGCCTCATGCTGCAAGCTATTCTAATTTCATTTCAAATGAGGTGAATATTTAGTGTGCACATGTATGGTTATTATATAAAGGTATAGTATGATATATATATATATATATATATATGAATATAATATATATCTAGAAAGTATATTCGGTGACCACAAGAATAACAACACATGGGTTTCATTGATATGGGACATAGTTTAAGCTTGTAAACCGCCTTGGAGGCTGACGCCTCGGAGGTTATATATCATAAACGCCGCCTCCAAGGCAGTTTACTATCGCATAGTGTTGTATCACTTCAGAGGGAGGGGAATTAAATTCACCTATGGTGATCCCTTTAACCCTAAATAAAAATGAATAAAAAAAAAAATCATCTAGTGTTGAAAAGTGTCAAAAAACAGCTTCTGATTCAGCTTCCAACAATGATGACAGCATAATTTATGACATCATAGTGCTAAGGCCTAAAATAGTTATTGTGTTCATGTAACCCAACCTTTCTTAATATTTTGGCCTCTTCCTAAGATTCTTTGTGAAAATCTTTTCTAAAAAGTATTAAATTCAATAAAAATAACTTAAAGGAAAGCAAACGGCATATATTCGATCAAGAGATGTATCTCACATGATAGAAATTGTAATGACTTCTAATGACTGAGTCAATTTGTGTTACTGTTAGATAGATCTACCTATCCAAATCTTTTCCACCCATGTAACCTGATATCAACTATTAAATCCTTTTTTGGCTTCTTATTCTGTTATTCAAGAAGAATATACTCCAAAGATCAGCAATAGTGTGGTACCATCTTAGAAATTTTGGGAAAATAGGTTGGTAAAAATCAGGGGTATATTTCTAGATATCAGTTAATGATCTCTTCAGGCTGCTTTAGTATGAATGGCAGTTGTTATCATTAATTACATTTACAAATTACCTGTTGTTCTTCGGGTTACATCCTGGTGGGGGTTCCAGGTAAGAATAGGCCCGCAGTAGTCCCTGCTATGTATGAGGTGACAATAGGGGGGACCCAGCACCGACCAAGCTGACTGTTAACCTCGCCTCCTGCACCAGAGAGTTCCATCCACCCACACACAAACGCCTTATTTACGAATTTTAACATATTATGTTGAAAATGTATGGTCCTTCCTCCTAAGACGAATTTTAATGAATTATTTTGGTCAATTCATGCGTTATTTTTAATATTTGATGAATCTATGTGCTTAAACGCATGAAAAACGCATAGAATTGCGAATTTAAAAAAGTTAACTGGATCTAGAGTAGCGCTGCCAGGCCACCTGGCGTTTCCTACCAAAGTAAGACAATATGGTGACAGAATCACCGTTTTTCGGATGATTTGCTGACAATTAGATCAATTTCACGTAGTTTTATGATCAAATAAGACAATTTTTGCGTGGTTTAAGCATTGTTTATGTGGTTCCCACTCCAGCCAGCACTGGTATTGCCCTCTACCAGCTCCGGGGCAATAATTTTTTATTATTGACCAGTGTGGCATAACGGCCTCCATTATTCCACCTTTGCTAATGGGGAGGTATAATGATGAAGGAATAGGCACTATGAATTTGATATATAATAATAAACCCTATCCTCCTTTGAAACACATACCGTGTCCCCCCCCTCACCGCAGTCATGCTCAGCCAGCCAGACTTCTGCTGAATGTCTATCCATGACGACTACATCTGTCCATGACCCACCACGTCTGTCCATGACTCACCACGTCTGCCCATGACCGTCCATGTCTGTCCATGACCATCCATGTCTGTCTATGTCTGTCCATGACCGTCCATGTCTGTCCATGCTCAACCATGTCTGTCCATGTCCATCCATGTCTGTCCATGTCCATTCATGTCTGCCCATGACCGACTATGTCTGTCCATAACTGGCCATGTCTGTCCATGACCATCCATGACCGACTATGTCTGTCCATGACTCACCATGTCTGTCCATGACTGACCATGATTGTTCATGTCTGTCCAGGATTGTTCATGACTGTTTATACCTGTCCAGGATTGTTCATAACTGTCCAGGATAGACTTCCATGACTGTCCATGTCTGACCATGACTTCCATGACTGAGCATGTCTGTCCATGAACGACTATGTCTGTCCATGAATGACCATGTCTGTCCATGAATGACTATGTCTGTCCATGAATGACCATGTTAAGAATAGCATTCAAATTCCATATTTCAAGGTACTAGATTGAAGTACATTCTCAACTGTCAATTCAATTCATCTCATCTCATTAACATCCATACTGTTGTCATATTAATGACATGGTGCGATGTATGGAATTGTATCGTTTTCTGAATTGCTCCCACTTACGAGAAATGTTTATTGTTCAAGTGGGAGCTGGTGGAAGAAAGGCAACCCCAAACCTGTTAACCCAAATAAAGCAATCAAAAAAAAAAGTCTGTCCATGAATGACCATGTCTGTCCATGATTGACCATGTCAGTCCATGAATGACCAGATCTCTCCTTTACCATCCTAGATGTGTGGGGTTGTGAAGTGGTAAGCGTGTCCGCCTGTTGTGTGGGCGGCCCGGGTTCAATCCTGGGCTGGGGTGGGCTGGCTACTATGCCCCTCTACATGTCTCCCAGTGGCAACAACTGGGTTATCAAAGGTCTCTGGTAGACCACTGGCTGTTGTGTATCTGGCCCTGTCAGGCACATTAAAGAACACATACCTCGGTAAATGTGTAAGGGTATGGTCTCTACTTTCTCATAGATTCGATCATTCCATAGATACGATCATCCCAGAAAGAATTGTCAAAACTCGGTTCTCGCCGTGATATGGCCTTCGATGTTGCTACGGCGTTAAACCCCAATAACCTACCAACCTTTACCATCCTAGTTTGAGGTTATTACAACCATTCTGATGATGTAAGTATTTGGTCCCCAAAAGTGACCCCATAGACTTAGCATTGAAAATTCTGAAATCTTTAAGCAGAGTGAAGGTTGTAAAAAAAAAAGAAAGTTGTGCATGCCTCCCCTGGGTAGGCCTACCAGCGATCCAGACCATTGACTACATGATATTACGCTGGTGTCAGCCATTTGGGGCAACTTCCTAATCAGCAGTGAAGATATAGTGCATTCAGGAGGAAAATATGAGAGAAAATGGCAATTTTTGACAAAGATACTGGTAACCATGGCAACCAACTCACTCTAAAATCAAATTTACCAATTCCATATAATAGTACTAATTAAATTCTTCAATTGGACACCCTGGTTACATTTCTATCTTAATTATCAGTGAAGATATAGTCCATTCGGGAGGAAAATATGGGGAAAATGGCAATTTTTGACAAAAACTATGGTAACAATGGCAACCAACTCACTCTAAAATCAAATTTAGCAATTCAGTATGATACCACTATCTGAATACTTCAATGTGACACCATACTTGTATTTTTTATCTGAATTAGTAGTGGATATATGGTATGTTCAGAAGGAAAATGGGGAAAAATGGCTATTTTTAACAAGAAACCTGGTAACCATGGCAACCGAATCACTCTTATATGATATCAAGCACTTCCATATAAAAGCACTATTGGAGTACTTCAATTTGACACCTTACATAAGTTTCTATCTTTACAACCAGTGAAGATATAGTACATTCAGTAGGAAAATGGGGAAAATAGCCATATTTTATAGGTATTCTGGTTACCATGGCAACCCAATCATCCTCTACACCTATTTAACATTTTCAGCCAATAGCACTAATTAAATGCTTCAATTTGACACCTTGGTTGCTTTTCTATCTTAGTTATTCCCAAAGATATGATATTAAAACCTCTACTGATGAGTGCTTTATGACAATCAAACAGTACGGTTACCAAGGTCATTTGACCTCTAAAGAGCTCAGTAAAGTGATGGACATCCATTTTTCGCAGTAGAGATTCTGATACTTCTACTATAGATAGGGACATCATTAAGGCATCAAATTAAAGGTCTGGACCTTAGCTTTCATCTTCACTGTGATATATTCTTTTGAATTCATATCCCTCTTTGTGGAATGGAATGTTTTCAAGTCTAAGACAAAAAAGGCTAAAAAATGACCTTGACCTTGGATTTTGACCTTGAAATGACCTTTAGATTCAAACGGAAACCATGTTGTATGTTAGAGCCCCAGTGCCCCTATATGATTCCAAAGTTAGATTCTTGCTTTAATCTAATTATATATCTGAAAAAAATGAAAATACCTTTTTCCTGATTTTCCCTTATTTTTTAATCAAAATGGTTGCCATGTCAATCAGAGCAAAATCCCAGACTGCCACCAAACATTTTCTTGTACCTTAGGGCCTCCCTAAGATATCTGGCTGGGTCTCTTGCTTTCTTCACAAAAGTCCCACAGAATTACACATGATGCCCTACTATATAGGCCTATGTATACCTCTAAATGGTGCAAGAGAACCTATAGGCTTAAGTATACCTCTAAGTGGCAACATGGAGCCTGTAGGCATATGTACCTCTTAGTGGCATCATAGAGCTTAATTATAGGCCTATGTACAACTAAAAGTGGCACCATAGAGCCTATAGGCCTATGTATACCTCTAATTAAGTGGCACCATAGAACCCATATAGGCCAATATATAACTCCTAGTGGCATCATAGAGCCTATAGTGTATAGACCCAAGTATACCTCTAAGTTGCGTCAGAGAGCCTATAGGCCTTTGTATATCTCATAGTGGTACCATAGAGCCTATAGGCTTACACTGGTACATGGTTTATAATGGCACCACAGAGTCTATAACATGACTACATGTCCTACTATTTTCCCCATGCCATGAAAAAATTCTTGTTTAGAATGCTCAGTAGGTGGCAGGAGCAGTGGGTCCTGTCATGCCACCAGAGCCTGTGGATAGGTTCTACCATGCAAGAACTCAACAAAGTACATAGAATACTTATATATAAAATCTACCTCCAAAATTAGGGCATAATCTGAGAATTTCTGTTTTTTTCAGTATTCAAACAATCTCTTCTTGTCAATTGGATTCCTGTACATAAACTTACTTATAGACAGCATATTATTCAAAACTGTGCTTATTCAGAACATAAAAATGTTATCTTATCTGAAAGAATCATTGTTAAAAACTGGAGCTGATACACTACCCCTCAAACAATTTCACGTTGTGACAACGTTGCTACAATGTAACTTTTTGGTTGTGGCAACGTTGTAAATTTACGTTGTGACAACGGAAATTTGTAGACTCCCAGAAACGTTGCAGCAACGTTGTGAACAACGTTGCTTACAACCAGCTCACAACCAACTCACAACCAAAATACATATATAGTAGTAGTCCTGGGTTTAGGCATAGAACTGTATGTTACATGCAATCTATGGTTTAGGAAAGCCAGCAGTATTAATAATGTTAATATTGTTATTCATTTTAGTTATTCCTTATTTTGGATGATCCCCAATATCGTTTTGAGTGCAATTTTTTAATTAACTTTTTTCCTATTATACATGTTTTTTTAATGCTGGCATAGGCAAAGTGCAGCTTTAATGATTCATTGGTGGACAAAATAATCTTAAGTCCAACCCAAAGCCTTAAAGCTTAAAACTGAACCATATCAGGTTCATGGCCTGCATTTACAAATTACATCTCAAGGCCTGGAGCCTCTATGATATTGATAACCTATCAAAAAGGTGTTTAACATTTAAGATTATCTTAATTCACTCCTAATATCTGCAATTCATCAGATTAATTCATTATGATATATGTCAACCGCATTCTGTTGATCATCACATCATATTGATGTACATTGATTAGCTAAAGTTGTAAAACAATGTTCCAGAAAGCCTAAGATTGAAAAACGTTTCAGGGAATTGTTACTTTGGAAACACTAGTGCCACCTGGATGTTGTTATCATGTGTGTTCCACAACGTTGTAGCAACGTTGTAAAAAATTACGTTGCACAAACTACGTAAATACAACGTAATTTTGCAACGTTGTATGCCTGTTCACATCACAATGTTGTAGCAACGTTGCAGGCACGTCTTTTCACAACGTTGCAAAAGCACAACGTTGCACAACGTTGTATTTACGTTTTGTGTTTGCTGGGTAAGTGTACAACCCTGTTAAAGTGAAGTCATTTTTCATCTTGTCCTTTTCGATCCATCTCGTATGTTCAACTACGGGTATCTTAGATACCTTAGAAATAACTGCAAACTGAGTATTTCAAGAACATAACATTGTATTATATAATGCTTTCATAGTAGGCAAAAGTTGTTACCAACCATGTACATTCCTTCTCAAATGAAGAATTTTCTAAAAATATTCATGATTTTCAATTTTCATTTCACTTCTAACAAATCCATTTACTTAAGCATTACTAATAACTGTCTCTTATTCTTATATAACACCTGTCCTAATCTAAGTGATAAAAATGGTGTACAGAAATTGAATCTAACGTGAATTGTAGGTACCCCTTTCTCAAAAACCACAAAAAAATTGAATATGCTCGCGTTTGATCTCATACGTTCCAAATTTACAAGCATCATTCTAAATCACTACATAGACAGGTCAAATACATCCAATTGAATAAATCTATGGCTTGAAGCTAGGAAACATGTTGTGATTTAACATTAATTACCATGGACACTCCTTGTGCCATAGTTTTATCAAGCAACATGCAGCTGAAGTAAAAGTTTATGTAAAAGAAATAAAACTTTGCATCCATCTGAGTGTTACCTAGACATGGTTTATAATCATGTTTAAGAAAGGCCTAATATGCTTATCATATTTGTGCAGCAAAGTAAAGAGAAACGTTGCGTTTGCGTTACAGGATGCGTTGGGCTTGTAAAACTTCTCTTCCAGGAACACAGAGTAGGATCAATCTCCAAGCGGATGTGCCGGTACATAATACTCGGAGGCGAACTTCCGTTGTACTCTGTTTGGAGAGTATAAATGGTTCCTGGGCGTTCCGAGTGGTGGCGCCAGTTAAAAGGCCGGGCATGTCGGGAACAATATACTTCCGCATCCGTCTGGGCGCGAGGCAATGTGGGGAATATTTGGCACTTAGTATGTCTGTCTGCATCCATCAGGAACCCCATAAAGATGCCAACCTTTCCCCACTTCATGTTCCCAGAAATGATCTATTGTCGTCTCAATTGTTTGTTGTGTATTAGAAAAAACGCCGATCTTTAGACTTCAGGAGCAGGACTAGTAGAAATGCCAGGCAGCTGCTTTTATTGGATGATGCATTTAGAGGATATTGGTGAGAAAGTGGTACTTACTGTCTGAAAGGTAGTCCCTAACAACCCTCTTCATGAATACACATGTACAAAAAGTATGAGAGGTCAATGACATTTTCTGGTAGAATCTGTACCGTTGTTCTTAAATCTGCAGTATTTCCACGTACTGATTTAATGCTGCTGATTTTCTATTTGTTTGATTTTCTCCAAGAATATTGAAGCAAAAAGGCATACAGCCTACATGACATTTAAAAGATAATTTTAAAACCTTTCTAATAACTTATTATCAACTTACACAATGAATGAAATCAAAATAAGAATTGTGAGTTCGGTATTTTCTAGATTTGGATATAGGACCTGATTGCTGTATAGCCAAAACTATGTAAGTGGACTCTCAGGACTTCCAAAACTGGAGTCAATCATATACCAATACTCTCTGTAAGGAAACGTGATTATGGGCCATTGCTCTTATGGGCTGGTGCAGCTCTAGGCAACAATGAAAATAATAAGAGCAACAAAATGTGCATAACCTAGTAGGATGTCTCCTGCAAGGCTGTGATCGCTGTCAGGTCCGAATAGACGAATGGGCAGCTATTAGTAAGGCAGTCCATACTGACTGGATCATTGAATCATAATGACTGCGTGTCTGCTGGTATCTATGTTAGAAAACCTGATAATGATCAAAAGCACATGACAGACTTATGCTTATATTGTGAAATCCCCTGATCTTTTACTGAAGCTATTGCATTACTCATTCTTGGCCAGAATAATTGTTATTCATTCATTGGAGCCAAGTCAGGGAGAGTGTCTTCCATTAGGAGCTATTTCCAACACCGTTCAGCATCATGAAATTACCCTTGCAATAAATTGAGTTTCATAAAGGCAATTGGTCAGTTCAGGTAAACAAATTGAGAATGGACTTTCGAGGCAATCTCAAATTCAGTCACCTCATTCTTTGAAAGCTAAAAACAAACTGCAACAAAACGTTTGTAAATCATCTGATTTGGATGCTATGGTAAGCTTTGCCTCACTTCCTATTAATCGTCAAGGATTTCTAGGATAGTCCCTCCATCCTAACCGCTATTTGAGGGTCATGCAAAAATGGAAATTCAATGATTCAATTGATAAAACTGCAACACAGAAATAATTTTGCAATTTTAAAGTATTATAAACTTTAGGTTATTTATTATCATCCCAAAAAGAACAAATATATCGTGAGAGTCCCATGTAAGAAGATAGTTCGCTGGTTTAATGCCATTGCTGTAATATTCAGGGTCAATGGCAGCCAATTGTATCTTTCTGCTATTCAACTAAAATCGCGAGTTGTCTTGTTGACCAATTGCAAAGAGTCTGAGAAAGCCTTAACTTATTACAAACCCTGATAAATTACTTTAGCAATGACTTAACCAACACTTGTTTACACCCATGATAATAAAGGTACTAAAAAGTCAACACTTATATTGGTACATTATCTTTTAATTGAAACACTAGGAGCATATAATTACGAGCATTTCTTTACTCTAAAATTAATATGGAAACAAATTATTTTTTCAGTTGGCAGGAAATCCAGAAAGGCTTCAGAAAGTCACAATACAACTTCCTGCGGGAAGTTTTTAAAACCCTACTGGAGGCAAAAAAAAGACCGCAGGGGAACCTAATCACTCCTCCCCAGCCTGGCGTAAGAAGACAGGTTAAGGTAAATATAGCGCTCGCCGGGACTATATATGTTCTGCCCTTTGACCTTACCACCACCGAGGCTCAATTAGAGTGTGTTTTAACAGTTCCTGATCTGCAACCCCTCCTGACCTTCTGACCTTGGGAGGGTTCTGGAGAGTTTTCACTTTCAGCAGGCACTGGGCAGGGGGGGGGGGGGCTCTAGATGGGGGGAGATCCTGTGGTTACTAGCAACATTTAAGAAAATTAATACTGTTGTCATGTGTCTTAGTCGCTTATTTATGCTGATGTTGAATTTACAAAATGACAATGTCACATGACGCTATGCTTTTTGGCATCTTGTCACAGTTAAGAAACTCTTTGTCACTAATATTATCTATTTGTCTGCAGTGGGCTAGTCTCTTTGCTTCTTAAAGCACCATACCCACTAGGCGATTTTACCGGCGACTGGCGATGGGCAACAACAGAATCAATAGTAAAATCATCACCAATTCTGAACACCTGTTAGACGTAATATTGAAATGTTACATGCTAACAGGTGTTCAGAATTGGTGACGATTTTACTACTGATTCTGCTGTTGCCCATCGCCAGTCGCCGGTAAAATCGCCTAGTGGGTATGGGGCTTTACGTTCTCCCAGAGGCAACAACTGGGTTATCAAAGGCCTCGTGCTATCGGCTTTGTGTGTATATCTATGGGACCATGCACATCAAAGAATGCCTGCCTTGGTAAAAGTGTAGGCATACGGTAATGATCTACTCATATATTCAATCACCATTTCTGTCCTTCATATGACCAATAACCAACCAACATTTTTTAATTTAAGAAATGCTGTTGTCGCTTTGTTGAAGAATTTAGGGGTCTAGACCCATACTGGGGTGATGGGGCAGGCCACATGTTCAGGAAGTTTACCTTAGACTGTGGCTGCTCTCAGAACATTTGTTTGTGAAGGCTCTATTACACTACACAACATGACCTGCGATATGAAGATGCAGCAGATAAGTCACACGTTCTGTAGTAATGCTGTGACACACATGTGAGAGATAGTCAAAATTGCCAATTTCTAAGTTATTATGTCATTCCTCAGGGGTGGATACAGGATTTCAAAAAGGGGAGCGGTCCACAGATATAATTATAGGGTAAGTACTAAAACAATGTGCATTCGCACACACGTTAGTGGCGTTTTTTTCTCTTTAGCAAGTTTGAATCCCCACCAAAAGGGGGGTCTGGACGCCCCCCCCCCCCCTGGATCAGCCCCTGCTCCTGTATGCAAATTGTCGGTAATATCATCATATTGCACCGATATCACAGCCCAAATAGTGTAGTGTTATACCGCCTTCACTTCTGTTAGAGATTACAGTTCACACGCTAGATACCGTTATCAGGGCTGTAGGAGTGGGTACAGCAGGGGGGGGGGGCATGGGCCCAGGGGGCAGCCCCCTCCCTATTTTTTCTCCGGTAACACCTAAACTAGACAAAGAGGACAAAAAATGTTTGTGAGGTAGTCTGACCAATCTTTTAGGGCTCTTTCCAGACTGCAAAATGGAATGCTTTGCGGCTTTGAGAGTAAGATTAATCAGAGCATATCAAATAAATGTGTGCGTACGCGTGTGTGTCTGTGTCTGTGCGTGTGTGGTATGTAACGTGTGTATGTGTGGTGCGTATACATGTATGTGGCAGTGGCAAATCATCCGGGGGTGGATAAAGGGGCGGTTGCCCCCCCTAGACCAATTGGAACTTTTTCCGCATTATCTACATTTGTTGATTCATGCAAATCTGGGGTTGTTTATTTTCACTTTTTTACAGGGGGTTGGCTTCCCCCCCCCCCCCCCCCTAGATGACTGACTTTGGATCAGCCCCTGTGTGCTGTGGGTGTCTATTGTATGTGTATGTATGTGGTGTGAATGTGGGTGTGTTGGTGTATGGGTGTAGAGGTGTGTGTAAACGATTAAAGCCCCATACCCACTAAGCGATTTTACTGGCGACCGGCAACCGACGGCTGACTAGAATCGACTGATTCTCAGGAACGCCAGTTGGTATGGTATATTTAAAAGTGCATGTTAGATCTGAATTGCTGCTAAAATCTGCCATTTATTGGGGTATAATCAGTCGATTTTAGCACCAAATAGTCGGCCGACTATTTGGCAAAATCGCCTAGTGGGTATGGCCCTTTAGAGTGGTGTCAGGTATAATTAGTCTCCTCATTTCTGAAGGCATGCAATAGATAGCATTTCCGACAATTAAATGACCCTATCGCTAGAACACTCAGAATCTTCCAATAAGAAGTAGTATAATCAATTATATTCTGACCTTTGACCCTGATGTCATGTTTGAGGTGAAGGTCGACCCATCCGGCTAGTGTCTCCCCTGCCCGGTAGACGGCGTCCTGGCGGTCAAACACGATGGTCACCCCCACGGCACACTTGTTCTGAGACATCTGGAAAAATAAAGCGTTTGTGTGTCTCAAAGAGGAAAATTCAGAATAGTAATCGAAGGACAGGGACAGTCGATTTATAAAACCATACATTCTTTCTACCTTGGATAGCTGATTTACACTTACAGTTAACAACTGCAGGTTGTCGACAATACCACAGGGAGAGATGATAAGGTACACATATTTGTAATAAATCTATTTGTAATATTAATGAGTAGATTTTCATACCTTATGCTGTAAATAAGGCTATGATATATGCATCTTGAGATAATAATAGAATGTAAGCCTGATTTGTATATATTTTTGAAAAATAATTTTCTCTCATTCCCTTATGAGGTTGTGATTGAAAAAAAAAAAATTCAGCGGTCGCACCGGTCAACCACAGCCACGTCCACCACACACACTGATTTGTATATATTGTTTTAATTTGGACTTTTACACTGTAAAATGAATTCATGTACTATTATTGATATGATAGTTTGATTTATCATGCATCTCAGATGTAAAAAGAAAAAAAACGTTTATTTTGTGTTTGAATAAGAAGAACTTGTGACTTGTCAACACATTAGCCATCATGCATTGTGATCTAGGCTAGTCTGCCGGCAAAGTACAGGATATAGTCTCTCTATGATGGGAAGAATTATCCTTTTGCACGAGGAAGGTGGGGGTCGGAATCTCAGTTATTCATTTTTTCATTGCCAAGTTACATTGGGGTCTACTGTATGGTCAACTTCACCTCAGCAGCTCAAAAGACCTCAATGCCAGACTTCAACAGTTGATGAATAGCTTCAAAATGCGCAATTTACGTATGAACAATGAGAAACATTGAAATGGCCGTATTCCACAGGCCGAAAGTACACGCTGCCGATACTGAGCATCTACATGGTAACGTTCTACATCGGCGGCCCGTACTTTCGGCCACCAAAAGTGTAAAATCGGCTGCCGAAATTGTAATATTGGCCACCGAAAGTGCGGCCTGCCGATTTACACCTGTAAAATTGGCTGGCGGCACATATAAAGGCCGTATTCCATATACCGAAAGTGCGCTGCCGATTTCAGGACGATATACTTTCGGCAGTTCCGATATACTTTCGGCAGCATTGCCGATAAAATGTATGAACATGTTGGTAAATTTTTCAGGCCGATTTTGGACTGGTTCCCAATATTACATTTTCGGCCGCCGATTATGTATTTTCGGCCGCCGATTATGCACCGAAAGTACGGGCTGCCGCTATAGAATGTTACCATGGAAAGGGTTATTATCGGTGGCCCGCACTTTTGGTATGTGGAATACGGCCTTAAACGGAAGATTTTACCAACATGTTGATAAATTTTATCGGCAGGGCTGCCGATTATGACATTGTATTGGCACTGCCAAAAGTACAACAGCCAAAAATCGGCAGCGTACTTTCAGTAAGTGGAATACGGCCTTTACTGTAAGGCATAACCCTTGAATGACACACGAGCCGATTATGATTATAAATAAAAAACCGGACATGTTCGCAGCTGTTTATTGTCAGGTCTGGGATGATCCGGAAGATGAGCATTAATAGAGTGTTGGGTTGGGTGTTTTACACCGTACCAACAGCCAGGGTAACTTTCACGGCGAAAACCAGTTGGGATAAATTCTCTCTTTGGTGATTGAATCTGTGAGATGAAGGTGACAGGGTGGGCAAACAGCAGGGGATCAAAACCTGGAAATCATTTTTGCTGTACCTCATCCCTTAGTGAACAGAACATCAACCGGGAATTGAACCCAAAGAACCACTTGGTCGGTGCTTGGTCCCCCCTATCGTCACCTTATACGATCAGCAGGGACTACTGGGGGCCTATTCTTCCCCACCCCCCACGGGGTTGAGGCTTAATAGATAAAAAGAACATATGTGAATAATGAGTCAGGTTTCTGGACGTTTGCTCGTGGAGACCTGTGTCTCAAGGGTCTGACTGTTTCGGTTATCTCGAAAGTTTGACTAATAAAATGGATTGGCTATGGCAACATTAATTTTAGTGACTTATCCAATATACTATTTCATGATTGCACGAATTTAATATTAGGCCTAATATGAAATATGAAAACTCTACTTGTGTTATTGAAGTGTGCCTAGTAAACGATATTTATTTCAGGACAATTATTTATGACAGCATAGACCAAACTGCACGTCCGTATTTCTATACAAAACCTTCCCCCCCCCCCCTCTATTTTCTTACCTAAAATCTCTACTCCACCAACTCGTTTTACTCTCAATTTCAAACCCGCATTCATACTGTGGCTTTATCATAGACATAATCATAATTTGTCATTATGGAGAGGTTTTTCTTATTCTTTTTCAAATGATATGCAGGATGCATGGTCTGCTGTTACATTACAGGAAAACGTAATAAGTTCCTAAATTACCATAAGTCAGAATCATCTAGGCCCATATCTTCGTAACTGATTTGGCTGATCAGGGAAAATTTGATCAGGGTCCCATGATCAGCGATTTTGCCTTCTACCAAAAGTCATAGTGTTATTGCAAAATATCATCAAAGAGGAATTATAGGGTGTAAAATTTATTCAATATAGACAGAATTTCTGATCATGAGATGCTGATCAAAATTTCCCTGATGAGCCAAATCAGTAAATCAGTAAAACATTATACCACTTCAACAAACCTAGACCAATATACCCCTCTCTAAGGGGCCGTCCATAAATGACGTCATGCTATTTTTGACCATTTTTGACCCCCCCCCCCCCCCCCTCCCCCCCCTTGTCATGTTTTGTCATGCGCCCATTGACCCCCCTCTAAAAATGACATCATATGAAGAGGACCCCCCCTCCAATTACAGATAAAATATAAGCAAGGATGGACATACCCAAGGACCCAAAGACCTTATAAAGCAGATTTCCGTGCCTAGGAGGCAATCTGACCCTTAAAAAGAAATTTCAACATTAAAAAATCCAAACTTTTCCGACATTTCCCCCCTGAAATTTTCGAAATTAGATTTTTTCAAACATGATGTCATGTGCTACATGACCCCCCCTCCCCCCTTGTCATGTTTGGTCATGGAAGCATGAACCCCCCCCCCCCCTCCCCCCCTGCTGCATGACATCATTTATGGACGGCCCCTAAGGGGAAAAACCACACCGGGAAAAGGGTAACAGAGCTGTCTAGTTAACTTTCCCTAAGGGGTTACAATGGAAACACGTCTAGTTGATAGAGCTGCCACGGGTGGCGCTGTTATCAATTGGTGATTGTGTTGGCAGGAAGGTTGCCATGTCAACAGAGAGGGGGAGGGCCTCATCATGGAGCTGTTGGCAGGTCTATCTAAATCAAAGAAGATCCAGAATAAATACAATCAGTAAAGAAGAATTGTAGAAAAGAAAATGTAGGGCTTCTCGACATAAGAAGTGGAGAAAGTAAAGGGTCCTCAAAATAATCTGTTGGCATAGAATAAATACAGCTTCGTAACACCTGCTCCGTACAAGTTGTCTTAGGTAAGGAGGTTTGTCATTTAAGTACGTACCTTTATCTTTAGGCCAGGTCAGAATCCAACCATTAAGATGTCTTCATTGCTTGATTTTCTTTCTTTGTAAATCCTTTCGTTGGAACAGAGTTGAATATACATGTCCTTCCTTTGGAATATCCACTGAGATTTGATGGTGAAGTTGCGGTGAGTAAGTTATGTATTTCTAGTAGATCCCTCGTAAAGATACCTGTATAAGATAAGGCATTGGTATCTACATGAATTCACCGGACGTATTCTCAAGAATTCCAATGGAATGTGCAGTGCTTATCCGCTTATCACAGTTTCATCAGGAGCCTACTGTTCCTCAGCTGAATATGAAGAAGGAAAGGAGCTAGAACATCGCCCTGGGGTACTCCAAATATCCTTTTTCTGTGCCCGTAACATCGTGAATTATTCATCCACATACTTTTCCATCCAGCTAAGACAGCGGGGCATATTCTTGGCATATTAACATTGTCGGTAGCTGGCAATCCCACGTGCTTCTCTCTACAGCAGCCAACCCCGCCGATCTGCCTCGGGAAGTGAAGTCTCGCGGTTTCTCGCGCTGAGGGCGAGTCACGTGATATACGCGGGAACCCGGCAGGCGGCGCTGCAGTGGCTGAGCATTCTGGGAAGAACAGAAAAAAGTGAGGCGTTACTGTCAGTTCCTGTGCACCCAGTGTCATATCATCTTCCTTAACTACTTCAGGAGGTTCTTATTCTTAGCCAACATAGAAGGCAAGCATGCAAGCCAATGTTATTATAACATTGAAGTTATGTTCTGTTCAATTCTCTTTGGGTTTTTTTTGTTATGTTATTTTAATGGCACCCAGTAATATCTTTTGAACCTACTATTGGGACGTTTCACTGTTGCGTTATTGTAACATTCTGATTATATTCTTTCACAAAAAG
This sequence comes from Lepidonotus clava, assembly GCA_936440205.1. Classification (NCBI taxonomy): domain Eukaryota; kingdom Metazoa; phylum Annelida; class Polychaeta; order Phyllodocida; family Polynoidae; genus Lepidonotus; species Lepidonotus clava. The sequence continues at coordinate 31,208,941 of OW387149.1, read as the reverse complement.
ATAAAGTTATGTCACATTCTGTAATGGTAAGGTCCGAACTTCACTAAAACGTTATGTTATTTTAACACTCGGCTTATAGCGGGTCTTAACCTCCTGTAAAACAACACACCTGTTAGGTGAAAAAATATCAAGTAACAGCATTAAAAAAAGTAAGGTAATAGAACATACTGGTTGTGGTGCTGCTTGCCTGGGATGCTATGATATAACAAATTGAGACCAGGTGATTTTTCCGTCTATAGTTATGTGGTTTTCATTTCTCTATAATGTTTGGATTTGGTTTTAAAGTCTACCACTAGAAAGACCATGATGCATATCATCTGCAGTACCCTCAGTGTTGTGTGGTTATATCACAAAAAGTATCAGTTGTAGTATGTCATACTGGAACCATGGCATTTAACCAGGAAAATTGAAAAGGTGTGAAGAAGTTAGAAATTCTACATTTTCAATTTGAAGTGAATGTTTGAAACTTTCTTTTACATTTGATTGATTTTCTTATAACCACAACGACTCATACAAGCAACCCTGAATCGTGAATCTGAATAAACATAATGTACGATTTGCAGTTCTGACAATGACTTTAGATAGTAAATGTTGTCCCTCGACTTGATCGAATTACAAAAACGAACTTTAGTAGACGGATGGTGGATCTCACCCAAGCTACAACATAACAGAAACGTTCTGCAACAATTATTTTTAGTCAGTCTGGTACTTACTAAGATGGCAAGTAACAATTACGTTATTTATGGTTAGGTCGAAACCTCACCAAATCTATCTTTTTGATGAGGTTAGGAAAAAAAAAAAAAACAGCACCTTATTTAGGTTAAATAACCAGAACGTTATGATAACGTTGGAGTGCAACATCACAGCAGTATGTTGCAGCAGCGTTACTGGGAGCCATCAAAATAACATAACAAGAATCAATACAGAACCAAACAGAACATTGCTGCAATGTTATAATAACGTCACATGCTTGACTGAGATATAATCCTAATATCTGGAAAAAGTACGAGCTACAAGGCTTAAGATGATGGATGTTACATGTAATAGGTACTGCAAGATAATAAAAAACTGGCAGGTTATAAATGCGTCCAATAAATAAACATCATTGATAAAAACATATCTGGTTTTATCCCTATAACGCTAACAAAATAGGAGTAGATGTATTACGCACAAACGTGTTTAAAGCAACTCTTTGTGGATACTTTGGTATCTGCGTCGGGAGGTTTGACTTGACTGTTTCTTCCCTGGAGGTGTGTGTGTTTAATCATAGAATAGTTATATTGGTTTCAATTTAGGACATACACATTAAGAAATGAAAAGAAGACCCATTTTAGGATCACAAGTTATACAAAAAAATATTACTTATGAATTTTTTCATGTTGTAGATATGATAGTCCATAATAGTGGCTTCATATTATGTTATTACTAGTTATTATGTATGGCCATTACACATAGGGGCCTACAGTGGCGTAGCCAGGGGGGGTTCCTGGGTATCTGGAACCCCCTTAGATTTCCCAAAATATAAGTAAAATATAAGAAATCTTGCCAAAATTGTAAGTCAGAACCCCCTTTGATTTATCCGGAACCCCCTTTGACTTTAAGGCTGGCTACGCCCCTGGCCTATGAGTTGTATGTTTTTGACACCATTCACTTGCAACCCTTGGGTTGTCATAGACAGAGGTCATGACAACCTTAGGCTGTCCTTTCGGGCACCATTCAACTACAACCCTACAGTTTTCAGGCAGAACTTTTGACTTCTTATTTTCTACTCTGACAACCTGCTGACAACCTGATTTTCAATTTTGCTTCCCTGACGACCTTTTTGGCCTAGTTTTTGAGAGAAAATGAGAACCTTTGGGTTGTCATCCAGCATCAAAATTCACAAAAACAACCCTCTGATGGCCCTCAAATTTGTTACAGGGTGGTCACAAGGTTATCACACAGCATCAACGGCCTGAAATGAGCCTTATTATTGGGACAACCCAAAAGTCACCTATGACTACCCAAAGTTACCTATGACAACCGTCGACTTTAAAGTGGCTCTGTGATGACTTTGTGTTTTCAGTGTATAGGTGTATACAGTGTATAGATATGTGGATAATTAAGTTATAAAACTTACATACCCTTTAGATATACATGAAATTAAGTATCTCTATGCAACCCTGTCTGCTTCTGCTTGCAAGTTGATTTGAAGTCCATACACTATGGGATATTGGCAGGAATTTTGTTCTAATTTTGTTCTAGCTAAATCTATCCTTGTATCAAGCATTCCAGGACTGACAACACAACCTTGGCACGTGTACTACACATGCATCTTGATGTCAAAGTAACCACGGGGGATGTAAGACCCAGAGGGGATCAACGAAGGGCAAAGACCGAGGCTCGTGAGATCCTCATAGGTAACACAGCCACACTGGGACATTGTAAAAGATTCTTCTATATTCTATTACCCAAGCAGAATATAAACATTGTTTAAAATACTGGAACGGAGGGTCAGTACATACACCATACCTTTACTTACTGCTCCCAATATGCACTGCACAACACTCCATAATATGTGTAATAAACCGTAAGGTGTCAATGTGCTCATTTCTTCACCATAATAAAACATCTTCATCATACACCCATTTCTACTCACCTTGGAGAAAGATAATCACGGTCCCTCTGATAGTTAAAACCACAGAATCAAAACACAGATCTCCATGTGTGAGCCATGTTCACAGGGCCTCCCAGCTTTGTGAGTAACTCAAGGTGTGCATGCTCCAGATCGTACCTGGGATAGGAGACAAAAACTCCATCCAAACCAGCATCACGGGGTTACTTTCCCAATGGTTCTTTCACATTCTTATCCCTTATAAAAATACTCAAAGTTTGTCTGAGGTTTGTCCACTTTTGCTTGTTCCTGAGAGTTAGAGACGCTGGTTTTGCTGGTACCTGACAGTCACTATACTCCTGTATGGAGGTTGACCTAGTGACAAGCGAGGTCTCCCTTACCTCCCCTCCTGCTCCTCACCTCTCTATACAACTTTGATTGTTACACTGCGAATTTGGTTTGGTCGAATGGTAATTCTGGTTCTGAACTAGGAAGTATATGCAAAGATCGTGTATACCCATTTATTTCCCTAAACCCTGTATGCTCTAGAATGGTACTAGATTTGAGATTCTGTAACGCATTTCCAAATTTTATAATCAACATACATATCCATAGAAAGGTGCTTTTGATGAAGATATCTGGCCATTCCATAGAAACAATAGCACATGTATTTGTAAAATAGAATAAAAAGCTATAGATTGATATAAAAATGATTTTTAAAAAAAGGTTGCTAAAAATTAATGAACTTTAAATTAACAAAAGTTTAATACAAAACTAAGAAAGAATGAATGTTAGCATCTTTCAAAATATGATAGAAAAGACATGTTCACTTTGCAGGGATTTTAAAACATCCTAGTAGAAATATTTGCACTTACCATGCCTCATCCGATCCAGAGTTCAGAAAACATAAGTAAGAATGGATGTCAGAGTATTTCAAAAAACAGGAAAGAGGAAGCATTCCCAGGCAAGCACGTGATGTTACTATAACATTGCAGCAACGTTCTGTTGCAACGTACTGCTGTGACGTACGTTGCACTGCAGCATTATTACAACGTTCTGGTTACAGAAATGTTCTTATAATGTTCTGTTTTGGTTTTGCCCTAACCTCACCCAAAAATAATGTTTTAATAACATTCTGATTTGGTGAGGTTTTGACCTGACCATAAATAATGTAATTGTTACGTGCCATCTTAGTAAGCACTTGACTGACTAAAAAAGTATAATTGCAGAACGGTTGTTACATCGCAGCTTGGCTGGGTTTACACTTGGCATACCATAACCCAATCCCAACCCGTCCACCTATTCCTTTATCCCCTCTCCTCCCTCCCACCTCCACACACACCCCACCCCTGGTACACAGGGCGGTAGGCTGGAGTTCCTCGAACTTCCTGGCAGTGGACCCGTTCCCGTACACCCCCACCACGTGAGACGCTGCGTCCCGGGAAATATTTCCTGGCAGGTTGTGGGTGGGGAGGTGCCGTGGGGAACGGGTGTCCCGGGGAGCGGGTGGACGGGACACGGGGTGGGGTGGGTTTTTTAAAGCTTTTATTTGAAATAATCTTCAAGTTTAACCTGGGTTTTAAAGTTATTACAATGATTATAGAGTAACTAAAATACATATGATTCAATTCAGTGTAGAATGGGGGTTGGGTGTTCCGTGGAGCGCGGGTGCACAGAACGTGGGATGGGATGTTGTTGCTTTTTGGTCCGTAAAAGAAAGATCTACGTGAGAAAGCTACCTGATCAGAAGATTTGTTTTTCTCAATTGGACCATTCTCTTACGTCTTAATTTATCGGGGTCCCATAAAACTTGCATCTGTCTACAACTACTGGACCACCCAAGACTATACATTACTGTTCCTTCTTGGTTTGTGATACACATGTCAGTATTCCAGTAGTGTTTTCAACCATGGAATCCATAGGGTCTCTACGCTTCAGCAAGTGGCTGAAAATGGAAGCTAATGACAGAATGATTTGTGATTTTCGGATGAACCTGTTTGCATTCTGAAAAGCGTTCTTTCAATGCAAATGATCGTCAGAGCCCTAAAACACTTACACTGCCCCTACCATGATAACTCCCCCCCCCCCCCCCCTTTAAACATGTCTGTCTCCACTCATCCTTAAAAAAATGTCCAAATATTTAAGCCTAAAATAATCATGCAGGAAAATGCTTACCAGGTCTAGTTAGTAGTTGAGCACTGGATCTCTAAGGGCCATTCATTAAGGAAATAGCCTATGTCATTCCCATTTGGGCAAACGTATGCATTGACTTCGTCAAGGAAAATGCACTCATTTCAGAAATATGTAAGGCTATCGTTAATTCGACGTGGAACATGGCAATTAACAATAACAGGGGACATTGGGACATTCTTGAAATAGACAGCGAGACATGGACTTTCCATAGGATGGCATTGGTCTTTTGCCCTTTATCAGCTGCAACAACATGGAACATGGGTGACCACTTGGGCACCACCTGGTTACAATTTAGACATTACATCCCCATTTCCCTTCTGGAAGTTAAAAATAAAACTCATTCAGAGTGCAGAGGATGGGTAGAATAGAGTTAACATAAGACTATAGATCTATTATATATATTTATATATATATATATATCGGTGTGATGATATGTATATATTTTTATTAATTATATATGTAATTTATATATATTTTTTCTTTGCTTTGGAACCTCTATCTACCTATGTCATGGCCGATGGGGTGTGCATACCCAGGCAATAACAATTGCACTGTGCCTCCTTGATCTGTACTACGTATATCTTAAATTCCTACTCAAACTTTCAAGAGCCATTAGGGGTGGGGTCTGTTGTCTGTATACTGCAGGGACTGCAATATGATTTGAACTGACTGATGATAAAGTAAGGGGGACATTTTTCATGTTACACCAGTTGATCCTTGGACTGGTCCCCGGCATGACTCCCACTTCACATAGCAACCTGCCAAGGACTAGCTCGGGTCAATCCTAGTCACATTCAGCACAGGTCGCTGCGACTCAGGGAGGGGAGTGTAAGATAACATACACTCTCCAGCAGATGTCTCCAGGTGAAGATGGACTAGATACCACCCACATGTTGGCTGGGGGTGCTAAAATGCCTAGGAGTCGAGGGGAGTGGGGATTAGGGGGGTTACTTAGGTTCAGGTACCCAGTTCCTGGTACTCAGCATCTGTGGCTATAATTCTCCTTAATGTGGATAGCTAATTTATAGTATTTTAAGCGCAAACATTGGACAAACTTTATAAAAGTATACATATAAAAGTATACATATGTTTGCTATATAAATATATCTATCTGTAGTGAGTACACTTTCAAACAACCTTAAAAGGTTTTGGATATAACTGAAAAAAAGTAATCCTATTTTTCCATTAGGTTAACTACCAATACAGCCATGATTAGGAAAAGTTTTTCTGCTTAAGCTTGGTGACTTGTTTAAATGTTTCCCAGAATGCTTCTTGACCTAGACTAGTTTCCAGGTAAATTACAGGCAATAAGCTATCTGTGGTAGGGAGAATTGTGGCCAAGGTAGAAAAATGTGGGGCTGTTAATACCAGACAACTTTAACAAGGGTGGCTAAATCTGGCCATGGTGGACGTTGGGGTTAGTTTTTGTAGTCAGAGGAAAGCATCATGTTTTGGGCTGTTCAAATTAATTTGTGGGTTTAATTGTTTGAGAATATTTAGAGAACAAGGCTTGCTAGCTTTATTTAGTAGGCAAACACTGTAGGTGCTTTGAAAACAATGATGTGTCTCTTTATATCTCAGAAAACAGGGGGCTGCTAACATACATACAGGACTCAGTCAGAGTTATCAAAATACAAAATTAGGGGGCTGTAATGTTGCTGCGGGTACCTACCATCAAAGAGAGTGCCCCCCCTCCTCCCACAGGTCTAAATACGCCCCCCACCCCTCCTGTATGAGGAATGTGTTGATGTGTTAGAGGGTTACTGTTATTGTGTGCACACCTGGGAACAGGGAAAACATGGTGAGGAGTACATTCACTTTTAGAGAAATAGAGAATATTAAAGGTGGATCCCCACGAGGTGCATATTCCCAGCGATTAGAAGAGTTGGTCGGCTGACCAGTGTGAACTCTTTTCAACCACAGTGATTAGAGGTGAAAACAAGGACTAATCGCTGAAGATGGAAAGGGTTAACACTTGTTGGGTGCAAACTCCATTAATCCCTGTGCTCCGTCGCATAACCAAACCCTCGCAACAGCGAGACCACAGCGAGGGTTTAGATTTAAGTCTTGCAACAGCGATATCCTTATGGTTTTCAATTTGCCAACCCTCGCAACAGCGATGGTTTTGTACAAACTTTGAACACAGCTAGTTTATTGACAAAATACATTTCCGCCACTTGCCTCCTGCACATTTTAAGAGCTCAGGAACACATCTAAAAGTTAATGAAAACAAAATGTAAAAATTCTAACCCCAAAATGCCCCCCCAATACATTGAAAATTGGGGTGTGCCAACCCTCGCAACAGCGAGGAAAGTTGGATACACTCGCTGTTGAACAGGGAGAGGTCTCGCTGTAGTGGACAACCCTCGCAACAGTGATACCCGTTATGCGACGGACCACTGGGGTTTAGTCACCTAGTGGGGATATATCTGAAGCAAAGATTGCAAGTATATAAAAGTCTGTTGATAAAAAAAAATATTTGGGTGAGGTTTGTAAATTAAAAGTATGTTATTCATTTCTTTAAATCGAATTGACGTATGAGATCAAAATATTGATACTTAATTTGTCATCATAGCAAAAAAGTTGATGTTTTCATATTAAATCGAAAAAAGATATTAGCAAATAGGGAATGGGAGTTGAGGGAATGCATTAATTGATGAAACTGACAGCATTACAAATCCTGAACGTCAGAACAATAGTGAACAGCTGATGATTATAACATCCAATACCTATATATTGAATGCCCAGTGTATTATAACTTGAGGGTCTTTGGTGATACCTGAAATAGAGATAATCCACCGTGCTTCTTAAGGAGAAACTGTAATTCAACTAATGGAAAAGGCTCTCCGTAATTCTTTCATTAGTAAATCCTCTTTGAAAGATATCACAGAGACCTTTGCTAGACCTTCAAATAATAACCAGTTCCCAAACTGGCGGATCTCGGAAAGGGGAGGGGCACACACTCCCATGCCTTCCCCTTGGTTCAACCCATGAGGGGGGTGGTCTAGTGGTTAGCGTCTTGGCATTGCACAAGCCTTGGTGATGACTGGTAAGGCCATATTACACTATGCGCCGAGGCACGTTCAGGTTGGGCCGCTTTGCCCAACGCGTCTGATTCGCGTTATATTACCAACATGTTTGTAAATTCTGACGTGAGGTTCTTGCCCAACACGACCCAACGTGTGCCCAACGCGACCCAATGCATGCCAAAGCAACCCCAACGGGTGCCAAGACACATAGTATAATATGGTTTGCGTTGGGTACCCAAAGCGACCCAACGCATAGTGTGATATACCCTTAATACAGCCCAAACGCGAACCAGACGCGTTGGGCAACACGACCCAATGCGTCCGTCTTCCCGACGCGTAGTATAATTAGGGCTTTAGACCATCTCACCTTCTACCATTCAACACTTACACACCTCAACATATTACCTTAACAATAAGCAACTCATCATAATTATAACAATGTGTACTGATGTAGCATCAGTCAATGTTTAAGATCATGCATGTGAAAAGGTTGTTGATAAACATAGGCAGGAGACCTCTGTGTATTGCACAGTGGAGGGTAAAGTTTACAGCTAGCTTGTAGTGATAATGCAGATCTCGAGCCCTCAGTACTCAGAGTTGTTCGATCTATCCATGAATAAGGACCTACAGAGGGCTGATAGCCTAAGGACTGGTGAAATGTTAACCAGAAGTCAGAGAAGAAGAATACATGTTTGGAATTTTGATAAAGAGATATCCTTTCACACGAGTGTTCTTGTCAACTCTTGGTGACTGACTACCTCAGGAGCTGATTCATGATCCTCAGGACAGATGATCATGACTTGGACTAGCTAAAACAACAAAGTAATTTATTAGATGAATGGAATACAAATACTCTCCACACATAATGCAAAATCAATGCATAGTTCAAATGAGAAAGGTGTAGAACCATAACAGTGGAGTGAGCAGTCTCTGTCTTAGTTACAAGATCTCTGGTTTCATCAATCAGTTAGAGCCCTGGGGGCTGTACTTATCACCTGGACATAAATATTATATTTTGGCAGATGGGAGATATAATTTAGTCTAGTTTTTAAGGACTTTAGGGAGGGGAAGTGTTTTCTGTGTTTATTGGTAAGTGCACAGCTATTAAAAAGTATGAGAAATAGGTTGATGTAGTGTGAATGCGATGTACTATTCTGGTTTGATTGGATGCTTTGTTGAAATACATATAAATCATATATATATATATATATGATTCTTATCATATAGACCATAACCTTATGTATGCACCTACAACGTGCTTCAATAGGCCACAGAAAGTGGGGGAATAGTCTGATATCATCTTAGAGGGCATATTGCTCATCAGTATGCATGCATGCAGCATTTTCTTCCAGATGAACCGCCCTCTGTATCCATACTTGTACTGTTAACAGATTCTTTGAAAGCTGAAACTTTTTAAATCCATTTCAAAATTATTCAAAAATTATCTCAAGAAATTAAAACTTAAGCCTGTATTCCACATACCGATTTTGCTGCCGATTTAGAAAATCGGTAGTGGGAATAAAGGTCAAATATAAATGTGTCATATATCAAAAGAAAGGTCTTACAATTCTCTTTTGAGTGGTATATAGGATGAAAGGTCACATCGGATATTATAAGAGGAAACCACACAAATACAAAATCTGCAGCATCAAAATCGGTATGTGGGATACAGCCTTTACATGTCATTAAAAATTGGTGAGTTTTCAAGGTCCCTTGTGTCTTGATTGCACTGTTCTCCTTTCCGACCCCTGTGTGCTGACGTCATTTCTGTTATCTGGGGCTCATCAATCATCTCTTTTTTCAGAACTCTAGACAACAGCACTCTACTGCGGAGCCTGTGAGGTCTTTTCTCTCATGGAGACATAAATCCAGCAGGTGTTTATCCAGACTGGGGAGGCAACTCCGACAAATAAAGATAGTGCAGTGTACTATGGGTCTAGATTCCTAAATTCGACACAGCGACAGGGCCAATTTTCTACTTAGCGAAATGTGTTTGGTTGAACCTTGAGACTATCAGCCGCGTACCTCCCTTATCTAATTCTTAAATTCAAAAGGCGACATGGCCTTAAATGCCATTTAGCATGGGCTTTTCTTGAATTTGACACAGCCATTTCTTAAATTCTACATATGACATTGGGACCCTCCTTCCAGTGCCTCTGCTCTGCAGAACTTCCAGTCCCTGTTTTTGCAGCCATCCAGAGTGATGCTGAATGGGCCTGTGCCCTGTTTCAAAGGGAATTACACAGAAATTTATCAAACTTTGCATTTCATAACTCAACAGAGCAAATTTTCATTGCTGTTAGCTATGGTAATTTGCTTCACTAACTGATATTATTGGTTAGACTACAGAAGTGCCAAATGAATTCTCATTGAAAAGAGATCTCTGAGTGACGGCTGACTGATTTTATTGGTTAGACTACAGAAGTACCAAATGAATTTTCATTAAAAATAGATCTCCTGATATGGGATGGCCCAAATAAGGAGATTTTGTCTGGTTAATTTTTGAGCTAAGGAAAGGGTAAGGATGATTTCTGAGAGGTTATTTTTATGATAAAAAAGTTCAATTTTTAGGTAAAAGTTAGGTTGGTTTGAATTTCTTTTTACTTAGACACATGTAATAAACATTAATAGTTTACAACAGTTTCTAGAGTCAAAAAAAATGTTGAGAAGTGAAACATATGTAAGTTAATGATTTTTAGAAATTAAGCTCAAAAAAGGAGAAATGAAAAGGAGAATTTGAGCTCTTCCTGAAATGACCCAAAAAAACAGGAAATCTCTTGCAGAAAAGCAGATTCGGCACCTCTTGTTTCAATATGTAGGGGTTCAGGATAATCCAAGAAGGAGACATAAAGTTGAGATGTAACTGGAGTTTATTAAAACTGTGTCTGCGCAGGAAAGCGCGTCCGTGAAACTCAGCATTACAAGGAAAAGACCGATCGATACTAGTGCAGCCGAAACGGAACGACGCGTAAAATATGGAATCGTGTTACATCCCCAATGGACTTAGAAAAAGCTTAAAATCATACATAGCTTATTACAAGTCAGAGTAATTATTACAGGATAATTACATGATGTAGTTGACACTAAACCTTAGTTTGACAATTACTAGAAAACATGTGTTGGATACATAGTACACCTAACTAGTCGGTATGTAGTACAAATATGCAATTCTTAAGTCAAGTTACATAAGAAGCAAGATGACTAGGGCGTTTGGAGGTTCGCCCAGATCTAGACACATAGGGAGTTGGCTCTACAACAGGAGCCTTTGGAGCTTTAGCAGGAACCTTACTAATTCTAGGGACCTTAACTGGAACCTTAGCTGGTGTTGTGGGAACTTTTAGTGGTGTTTTGGGAGTTTCCACGGGCTCTTGTACCGGAGTATCTCCAGTTGGAACGGTCAGAGGGTTAGGCTCGATCACTACCGGAGTAGGAGTAGGGTCTTACTGTGTCGCACGCAGGTGTACTCGGTTTCGACGTAGAGTGGCGCCGCTATCGGTTTCTATCTCGTAAGATCTATCGTCAAGTTTCTTTTTGACGGTTGCCTTCTCCCAGGACTTTTCATTGAGCTGATACGGTTTCACTCTCACAATATCGCCTTCTTGCAGCGGCTTTAGTGGCTTCGCTGTTTTATCATAATAGAATTTCTGTTTTGTCTGCTGAAATTTCAGCTTGTCGGCGATTTCAGACTTTGATCGGTCGGAGTTCAGTAAACTCGCTGTAGTTGGGAGAAGAGTTTTGGTACGTCGACCCATTAATCGTTGAGCAGGGCTCAAATCGATACCTTGCTGCGGCGTGTTACGCACGTTCAAAATCGCTAAATAAGGGTCTTCACCAGTTTTAGCAGTCTTTTTCAGGATTCTCTTCGCAGCTTTTACTGCGGCTTCTGCCTTTCCATTAGACCTAGGATGGTGAGGCGAACTAGTCGTATGCTGAATATCGTACTTGATCGTGAAAATACGAGGACGAGAATTGCGGACCATTATCTGTGACCAGTTGCTCTGGTATTCCGTACCGAGAGAAATGAGCCTTCAGCTTCTGGATAACTGTCTTTGACGTGACGTCGTGCAGTCTATCGATTTCCCAGAAGTTGGAATAATAATCGACTGTCACGAGGTAGTCTTTATCATTTAAGGTAAATAGGTCTGCGCCTACTTTCTGCCATGGACGAGAAGGCAGTTCATGACTCATGAGAGGTTCTTTCACTTGTGACTGTTCAAACTCTCGACAGGTCTCGCACTTCTTCGTATATTCACGTACGTCATTGGTCATGCCGGGCCAATAAACCATTTCATGTGCTCTACGGAGCGATCCTTCAATACCAGTATGACCGGTATGTAGCTCACTAAGGATACTTTTTCGCATTCCTTTCGGTATGACCAGACGCTCACCTCTGAATACTAAACCATCGGTGACAGCTAGTTCGTCGCGTTGGGCATAAAATTCACGGATTTGAAGCGGGACTTGGTCTTTCTCGGGCCATCCCTGTTGGATTGTAGTTTTAAGCAAAGACAAAATCGGGTCTTCGTGAGTTTTCGCACGAATGTCCATGATCCTTTCTTCACGCATCGGCAGGTAACTCACTGCATTTACGGACTCGAACTCGCTCTCTCGATGCTGGTTATTGCTGATAAACGCACGGCTCAGCGTGTCCGCGAGTAGCATTTTCTTGCCTTCAAGGTATTCAACCATGATATCGTAGGCGAGCGCGCGAATAAGCATACTTTGAAGTCTTTTCGGTGCTCTGTCTAACGGCTTTTTGGTTATGGCGTGAAGTGGCTTGTGATCGGAATGTACCGTCACGGGTCGGCCGTAGGTGAATTGATGCCACTTTTCAAGCGCGAAAACGATCGCCAGCATTTCTTTTTCAATAATAGCGTAGCGCGACTCTGTGTCGGTCAGAGCACGACTGGCATAGGCAATCGGCTTGCCATTCTGCATGAGAGCAGCGCCTATTCCAAACTGACTAGCGTCGCATTGAATAATCAGTTCGCTCGTTGGGTTGTAATACGCCAGAATGGGGGATTCAGTCAAACCTGCGTAACCTGCTCATTCGTTGCGACGAACACGGTATTTAACTTAATCCCGATAAATCTGGGTTCAACGTGCCAGAAATAACGTTTCTTGGCCATATCGTCTCTGCCTCTGGACTGAAGGCAGATCATGCGAAAATCGAAGCGATTGTGAAAATCGAAGCGCCGACCGACGTCGCTGCAGTAGAGCGTCTCCGAGGCACTGTGACATACCTTGCTAGGTACGTGCCAAAATTATCCGAAGTCATGAGGCCGATCTCGGTCCTCACACACAAAGACGTTGAGTGGTCATGGGGTGACCCACAAGACAAAGCGTTCAAAAAGCTTAAAAAGCTATTGTTTGCGTCATGTTCTGCGACATCTTTGCCGTATACGATTACGTCATCGGCTACGCATTGAATACCGTCGAGGCCTTCAAGGGCCATACAGAAACGTTTTTGGAAGATTTCCGAACTAACTTTTAGGCCAAAAGGGAGTCGGAGCCATCGATAACGGCCAAAAGGAGTAGCGAAGGTAGTGAGAAAACTTGATTCCTCGTCAAGTTCCACATGATGATATCCCTGTTTTAGGTCGCAAGTGGAAAATACCTTAGCACCAGAGAGTTTTGGAAGAACGTCATCTAGGACAGGTAACATGAAATGTTCACGTTTAAAGCTCACCCGAAATGAAACTAAAATAATTTTGTGCAGGGCTTCCAATGTACCAAGGTCCATGTAAAATACACTGTAAGTTGGAATGAGTGGTCCCACTCCATATGGTTGTATCATAATTGCTCTTTTGTTAGTGGTGTGAGGCCACTCTCACACTCTGGGTACGCGAACTGAGCTTCAATCTATTTTTAGGATAGTGACGTCATCGGTGTCACTGGTTTGTAAAGGTCTATCCAGATCTATGTGTGAAGTCCTTGTTGAACTGCTTATAAACAATTCTGTGGATCAACTTGACACATTTGACCATATACTTACATTAGACATTTTTGACATACTTTCATTGTATCAAATTGGAATTAAAATTTTAAAATAAATTCAATTAGAAGTAAGAAAGGTCCAAACATGGGGTGGTTGTTATAGGTGACTATTCCAAGTGTTACAAGTTGGCAGGCAAACCTAGTCAAACGAAAGACATACATAATAATTATGTGCACAATTCATTTGATATTATTCAAACTACTTAGGTTATAGACATAGGCAGGGGACCATGTGAAGAAGGGTGATTGAAAATGTGTCATAATGTATGCACTATTTTAGGGATTCAGTGACGAAACACATAAAGGTTGGCTTCCCAGTACGCCCACTCACCTGAATCTGTGTAAATCCATCAGTAATCCCCAGTTTTAAGTATACCCCCACCCCCCTTTTTTTTTGCAAACTTTCTTTCCACAAAAATGACCCATTTTCTTTATTAAAAAACTAATTTTTAGGGGTCGAATTTACCCCCTTTATGTTGATTACGTGATTTTTGAGAGGTTCAAATTTTCCTATAGGCCCTAATCGTGATACTAACGTTTAAATAAACACATTCTATTATCATTGAACATATGATAATATAATATGTTTTCAACAAAATGGAACAATGGAAATAGCCACATCTTTAAAAGTTCATAATTATATGCATAAATTGCCGCTTCTTCAAAAAAGCACCCCTTTTTGTCTTTTTTCATGAATTTCATTGGTAAAATTATCTCTATTTTGATTTTCGCATGTACACAAATTTGCCTTAAAATACCTCCTCTCTCCGCGATTTTAGAATGCTGATCAGGTAGGCTAGAGATCTAGAGTGGGGGTACTGGGGTAACGCCCTGGATTGATGTACAAATAACCAATATCTAAACCACTCTTGAGTCTCACCATGAATATCCCTCACCTCCCGTTCTCCATTGAAAGTCCAAATGAGGGGGGCGAGGCGAGGCCAAGGTGAGAAAATATGACACTTGTTGAGTGTATTATGCCGCCCTGGTCTTCTGAGGGAGTAGCCCTGGGAGGTGTACCAGGTGTGGGTGGACAAGGTGAGACAATAGACACCTGATGAGCGAATATGCCGCCCTGGTCTTCTGAGGAAGTAAGGGAGGCGAGGGGCAGCCAAGCTGAGACACTATGACACTTGGTGAGCGTATATGCTCTTCTGACAGAGCAAGGGAGGTGAGGGGGTGGCTCCTGTGCCTAGAGAGGAGGTATTGTATGCAAAGGCAAACGCTGCTACCTGGTCATGCCACTGGCAGTGGCGCCGATGACGTCATAGTCTAAATATCACGTGACTTGTTTTGTTAGCAAGCTTTCATCCCCCAGATGGGAAAATCACATTTTGATATGGGTATATATCCGTCAATAAACAAAGTCTATTCTTTATATTTTGCGTGTGATTAGTTCAGTACATAATGAACGCGATGAAAACACTAAATTTGCCATTTCGGGTGAACTTTAAGGACCAGGTTAAGGGGCCTAGGATCAACGCAAATACGAATAGCGCCAGACTTTTTCTTTACGACTGACATTTGATTTACCCAATCAGTAGGGCGATCTACTTTACACAAAGTTTTTTCTGCGATATGTCGATTAAGTTCACTAAGGACAGAATCTTTCAGGGACTCAGGGAGAGTACGAGGAGGTCGTACAACAGGTTCGGCACCCTCCTCCAGGGTGAGGTGCGCAGGACCGCCAGGTAGGGTACCTAGTTTTTCGTCAAAAACATGAGGAAATTCACATTTCATGTCATCAGATTTGACAGAACAAACATCGAAGGCATTATAATTAACAGTGATAAGACCCATGCTTTCAGCTGCTTTACAAGAGAGTAAAGGTACGCAGTTGTTATTTTCTACGATGACATAATCTACATTCCATTTTTTCTCAGTCTTGACATTAGTAACTTTGATTTTAACTTTACCGAGAGCAGTCTCACTGGAACCATTCCACATTTTCAGAGTTACAGGTTCATCGCGAATCGTCCTATTACCAACATGCTTTACAGGTAAAATACATATGGTAGCACCAGGATCAATTTGGTGGACAATTTCAGAATCGTCGACTTTCATTTTGCAATACAAAGGTCGGGCCTTAGGATCAGAAATAGCAGACACGTCATTTACGACACTTACAGAACCTTCGGTAGAATCGTCACTGGACTCGTCATCATTTACAGCGTGAACTTTTCTTTTAGGATAAAAACTACGCTTAGACGATTTAGAATAACCTTTAGAACTTGAAGACGTTTTAGGCTTATGATCAGGTTTGGCATCAGATTTACCATTTTGACATGTGTCAGAACCAGGAAAATGGTTAGGTTGTTGACAAGAATAACATGTTTTGCCCCAGGCTGGGCAAGCAGATTTGACCATACGATGAGTCTTAGAACAAAATTTGCAACGCTTATCTTCAGACTTTTTACCAGGATAGTGAGAAACTTTGCTAACTTCCCCTTCAGATTTGTTCATTACAACTTTCTTGTTTTCGTCGTTAAGCTCCATAGATCTACAGATGTTTAGAGTGGTTTTAAGATCTAGCTTGGCTGAACGAGTTAATTTCTCTTTAACTGTATCACTCTTGTGACCGTCCAGAATGCGGTCCATAATACAAGCATCACGACAGGCAGGGGTACAAAAGTTACAAGTACTCGCTAGAAATCTAAGGTCAGAAAGGTATTGTTCGAATGTTTCATGCGGTTGTTGTACTCGTCGCGAGAATTTGAGTCTTTCGATGAAGTCACGCGTTTCACTAAGGAAATACTCGTCATACTTTTTAATCAGTGTTCTAGGATTGTCTTTCGTCTCACCGTCACCAAATACGAACCCTTTGTATATTTTACGAGCTTCAACACCAATCGACTGTAGGAGGATCGCCGCTTGGAAGTTTTCGGGCTGACCATGGGCGCCCGATAGTAGGAGATACCGCTCGTAGGCTTCTTTCCAGTCGAGCCAACGTTCACGTTTACCAGGTGAGTCGACGTCCAGCTCGCTCGGAGGTTGTAGGTTGGGTAGAGTAATTGGCACAGGTGGCACAGGAGCACCACCACCAGCACCGCCACCGGCACCAGCACCGCCAGCGCCAGCACCACCGCCAGCACGGTCGTCGTCAGAGTCGGCCATAGCGGTAGATCAGAGGGGTCGACAGCACTGGACTGCAGACAGGGGTGAGACAGTTCAGGTGAATTAATCAGGTCAGGAAACAGGATGACACTAATAAAATACCAGGTCAGCAGGGTGTCACTAATAAAATACCAGGACAGCAGGACGGCGAATTAACACCGCGTAGAGTAGGTTGGTACGTAGTGACAAAGGTTGTGACAGTAGAGGAGGTGTATGGTGCGCACAGCACCACAGGAGTTGACACCACAGGTCTAGGAGAGTAGTCACAGGAGGTTGACAGGAGTCAATGTCAGGTTGACACTAACTGACAGCAGGTACAATTACTATTTCTCAGGTAGTAATGTAAAGTTCATGAGTTCTTAGACTAAATGACACAGGCAGGTTGAACTATGGTCCAGTTCAGAGTTACAGGAGCAGTTCATTTCTTCAGATTACTTGAGTAGATTCAGGTCTCACGGAACTAAATGTGGCGCCATCTGTAGTGTCATATACCTTTCTGTCCCGAGGTGAAGGGGATGCCGGTCTCTGAGTGGCTGATAATGGGATAAGATAAAATGATAATGCAGAATTAGAATTCACATGATACCCCCTACTATTTCTGAGTTATTTAATAAAAAAAGATCCATGATATGGGGTGTTTGGTAAATGTCAGTGGGGTTTTAAAATGGGCGCTGTGCTCCATGAATTTGGTCGCTGCAAAACTGCTAAAATGAGGGTAGGTCAACATCTGGGACTGTTGCGAAAAAATTTTCACGGTCAACCTACCCTCAAATTTTGATATTTTGTCTCCCAAAGAGGTCTCAATAGGTTACTGAGTGACTTTAAGGTGTTGCAATGTTTGGGATATTTTTTTTTTCAAGATATGCTTTATTAAACTATACAGGAAAACATTTTGTTCCGTGAGACCTGTAGACTCAGAGTTACACAGGCTTGTTGACAGGAGCACATGCTGAGGGAGGTGGTTGACAGCAGACTCAACCCAGAGAAATGTCCTCAGAAATGCAGTTTACTCACAGTCTCCATTCCCAAAAGTTGTCCAAAGATGATCATTCCACCGCTAGCCACCATGTTTCAATATGTAGGGGTTCAGGATAATCCAAGAAGGAGACATAAAGTTGAGATAAAACTGGAGTTTATTAAAACTGTGTCTGCGCAGGAAAGCGCGTCCGTAAAACTCGGCGTTACAAGGAAAAGACCGATCGATACTAGTGCAGCCGAAACGGAACGACGCGTAAAATATGGAATCGCGTTACACCTCTGAGACTGAAGGACAATATATAGTGAATTTACAACCATTCAATAATCATTAATTCCAAAATAACTTTAGAAGGAATTCCCATAGTTGTGACATAGCAAGGGGAGTACTGAGCAGCACAGCATTCAGGGAATTCCCAAAATTATATTCCTTTCCTGAATAGTTCCCCAAGACCTCACAATTTTCAAGTTTTCACCTTTGAAAGAATGCTTAAATCAAGTTAATTACACAAAAAATAGCACTTCAAGAATTTATGTACAAGTTTTCCTTTAATCTCTAAATAAAGTCAAAAGGGGTTACCATGGAGGAGTAAAGGGTGGCACTTTTATTGCATACAGGGGGCATGGACTTTCAGGGGGTGTTCTATAGTCCAGTAGTGGAGGATGGGGACTTGACGCTCGCGAACAAGTTTTAAGGTATTAGACAATTATTTTGGGCCTACTGTAAATGTCCCTTTTGAAAGGCATATGTTTCATCAGATGGGGCAGGAGGCAGGGCAAACGTTTGACCAGTTTGTGCACAGGCTTTGGCAAAGGCGGCTGTCATGGGATTTTGGGGATGCAGACAAGGCCATCAGGGATCAGCTGATCGAAAAATACCACGAGTTTCGAACATGTTTATGCCCTTCTTTCTTACCCATAATAGGATGTTATTTTTAGCTGCTAAGGGGCCCTTGAATATCAGCTCACAATACTGCTTAGACTCCTTAAACTCAGTGGGAAAGTCTGACGCTGACCAGTTCATGCTAGGTGGGGTTATCCCTGTCATTTCTGCCATGGTTGACGCTGTTGACACTACGAGGCTCTAATAGATGTAGCACAATTACACACACACTACGCTGTACACAAAGTTCCTATTTATAGAGTCTATTTTTACAGTTTCACTGTCTCATTTGGACATAGGATGTGACCTAGGTGTACTTCCTGGCAGATAATTTTATGCAGACTTTGAGCATTTTGGCATAAGTTTATTTTGAGGAATTAGTTTACACAGTGGGGTTGGGGTTTCATCCAATTTGTATGGGATTCATATCACCTCAGATGCCCTCAGATTGACACTGACAGTCCTGCCTCCCGGCTCACTACTTCCAGTGTTTCAGATTTCCTGTGCTGTTTACTTCTTATCTTCCCCTGTCACACTCAGTCTTCTGGTCCCTGGGTTTCTTCAAGGCCTCTACTCTGACACCATGTAAAAAAGGATGACTTGTACTTTCAGATATACTAGCTTTAACTGACTTTTAATGTGACTAAATTTACATGCATGCTCTGGTCTCTGCTGTTCGCGCCCAATGACAGACTTCCAGTTTTTAGGTGTCACAATACAAATTCTACGATATTACAAGTAACATTACCCCAGCCGCCCAGGTGAATGCAGTATGTAAAAAAGAGATGGGCCCAGGGAAAGGTGTAGGGGGGCAAGGTAAACCCAGAAACGGTAAAGCCTAAGATCAAGAATGTGGTAAGAACTTTCCTTTTTTGTTCTTTTTGTTAAGTTAGTTTAACATCCAGCCAACCTTTTAGGGTCTTTTCCAGACTGCACAAGATAATGCCTTCCAGCTAGTTTTATGCCACATTGGTGGTGACCGAATCTATGAGATGAGGTGCCTATATACTAATGCCCTCTTTATAGTGCTGCCTCATTGAGACATCATGTTACAGGCACACAATACCCCACACAGTCACATCATACTGACACCAGGCCGACCAGTCATGTTTCGTAGTTCTTACTTCAAAACAAGTGCAAGGCAAGCAATGACTAGTTCCATTGTTCAAGTCTTTGGTGTGACTTGGCCAGCGTCAGACCCCATGACCTCCCAGACTCAGAGCGGGCACTCTACCAACTGCGCTACCAAGTCTGGTCTACCCATTTGTCACCTTTTACAATCAGTAGAGATGCTAGGAACCTATTCTTTCCAGGAATTTCCCTAAGGAACCCCCATCCTGGGACCCAAAGGGGATAATAACTTTTCATGCAGGGACAAGTGCTGTTTCAATTGTAATCACACTGACCATTTCTCTGTTGATAAGGATTGTCCAGACAGGGGTAAGGCTTGTAACAAGTGTGGCAGTAAGGGCCACTTCATGGTACATTGCCCCAAGCACATAGCGGGTGACGCTAGACCTAGGCAACATGGCTGGTAAGGGCGTACTAGGTCACTGACAATATGTCAGAGGGTGGACAGCCAGAGACCAAACACCATGCATTTCAGAAGTATATGGAACAGGTTCGCATGATAATATGGTCAACTTGAAGGTAGGGGGCAGCAAAATGAAGTCCGTACTAATTGACTCGGGCATTTCATGTAACCTTATGGATTAAGCGAAGTTGAAAGGCTTCCAGCTGAAACTCCACATCAATGAAGCTGTAACTGTCTGTCAGTAGGGGAGTTAAGAGTCTACGTGTGACGTATCATACTAAAGGGGCGCCCGGCGCTCGAGCTCAGTCAGAGTTAGCTGAACACTGTTGTGAGTAACCATTCTGGAAAGGTTAGGTCTTAGAAGCTGAGTCCTGGATTGGAATAGAAGCAGAAAGACTGCGTAGAAAGGCGGGAGCGTTGACTGAGTATGTTTGAGGGGATTCATCCTTGGAGCTGACCATTGTCGATTGAGATCTTGTCATGGAACGATAATACACAGGAGATGACTAAATAAAGAACATCCTTTCATGCAAGTGTTACGTCTTACATGATGTGGAACTATGATTATGTATTGAACGACATGTAGTCGAACGTGGAGAAGACTGCGTACGGAGCTCGCTATTATCCATAATTAACATGACTAATTAAGTACACCATATATAAACGAATAATTAACTCTCTATAGTTCAATGTCTTGAGTTTGTTAAATATGGCTTTGAATGTTACTAGTCAAAAGTTCCCAATTTGCCATTCCAAACTAGTCATAGTGGTCAATGCTGGTGAGTACTGGTCAATTCTGGTTATTTCTGGTCAATACTGACCAAAATTGACCACTACTGATCCGAATTGACCAAAATTGACCACAATCAACCAGTATTGACCAGAACTGACCAGCATTGACCATAATTGACCAATATAAAACAGATTTGACAATAATTGCCAAAAATTGACCTCTATTGACGAGAATAGTCCAGTACCAATCAGAATTGACGAGGATCAGGGTTGCCAGACCAGAGACATCAAAATTCCCTGAGTTTTCCCTGACCAATTAAATTTTTCCCTGACAAATAAGATGAGAGAATCTTTTCATTAACCAGCCTTGAACCACCCCTCGAACGGTCATTTCCTCCCATTTAGTCTCGGACTTCCAAAAAACACAATAGCTTACAATTTTTCTTAACAATTCCTGTGACTAAGGCAATGCTGCTCTATGGCAGCAAGGTCCCTCAAAATCACGACATGCATCTCAAGGGACCACAATTCACAAAATAGTTTTTGCCACACCAGATTCTTGTCACTCTTCACTCGTGGATTTTGTAGAGTCAATTTTCACAGACATCTTTTTAAAAATCAACTTTTCCCTGACCAATTCCAAAATTTCCTGCCTTTTCCTTTACCTTAAATTAAAACTTTTCCCTGACCTGTGGGCAACCCTGCCAGTATTGGCCACTATTGACCAGAATTACTTTGAATGACTATTGACCAAAATTGAACACTACTGAACAGAATTCACAAGTATTGACAAGTTTTGACCAGAATTCACCAGTATTGACCAATACTGATATATTCTGGCCAATAGCGCAGTAGGGAGTTTAGGTCTGCGCATGCCCGGTCCTTTGGCGCCAATAGATTTTGGGGGTCAAGCCAACCTGCCAGCCAATGAGGAGAATCCAATTGTACCACGTGACACAATATGGCCGCGCCCAGGGCCAAACTCCCTACTGCGGTATACTGGTCAGTACCAGTCAATTGTGGTCAATAGGAATTTCGCCTGTCTCACAGTGATGTTATTTCAGTAATTCTCCCCCTTCTTCACCTTCCTCGTGCATTCCCTCATATGAATTTTTTTTGGCTGTGTAGTGGTCACCCTCATAACCGAACCATGATATTTATACAATTATGGAAAGTAAAACAAACATTTTAATCATGTGAAGCCATACTTTTATTTTGCAGAATCATTAGTTATACACTAACATCATATCTTCATGTGACACTGATTTGTTTTAGTTTGCGTGAGAAGGACACACATGCAACTTGCAAACGCTTTGCCGGCAAACCGCCTAATCTTAGTAAGTTAGACCTCTTTTGCTATGAATCCGCATCATCTATGTTGTACAACTTGCGTAGAAAACTTATTTCAATTCAACTTCTGTGCTTTATCAGTTAGTATTTAGTTGCAGCTGATATAGAGATCAATGAGAAATGGACCAAAGATTAAGTTATACCTTTTGATAAAACCACTGCATGTTGTGCATGAGGCCTAAAGAGACCCTGGGGCTCTCTTTGCCCTGTTCTAGTTATCTATCTTGAGTTATACATATTACTGACAGTTCACACAGCATTACGTAATAATTATGCTTGTTGATTCCTTGCCATATCATTTATCCTCTTCCTTAATCTGTTTACAATATGTTATCCATAGACATGCCACCCCAAGCAATATGAAATTCATATACCATAGCAGGGTTTCACATTGACCGAGGTACAGCAATGTGACACCACTACACTGAAATTGAAAGGTTTCCAAATGCCTGTTTAACATTCGTGGTTTGATGAAGGAACCTTGCTTGCAAAGACTTAAGATTCAGTTTCTTTTAGACACTGGACCTTTAGCCTGTAACTTGCAGAATCTGTCTCACAATCAACTAATATTGTACACTAGTGTGAATATTAATGTTCTTTTCTTCTAATATATATGTTATACACAGAGATCACTCCACCATCTGAAGTGATACAATCTTATTATGTAACTGGATAAATTAGTTGAAACAGAATAAGGAACTGTATATTGGTGAGATGGAATGAAAATTTGCATACTATAGAGGGTCCTGCCACCAGACATTTATAGGAGAGTGAATGGCTGGGCTATACACATTAAGGTACCTGTGGAGGGCATGGCACAGAAGCATGAAAGCAAACAATCAGTGCTAGACATATTTGCTTCGCCTTTCCTATAGGGCATTTATCTATCATTATTTCAGATAACATTGATGTACACTCAGGTTTGCCGAAGCGTATAATTTGAGGTTCTTAGGATGCTCTTTGTATGAGGGAGATGTGGGAAAAAGCGATAACTATGCCAATGTATAAACAGCTGATACTATTTTATTTATTTTTCTGTAGACCATTTTACATGTTGAAGCAATGCCTGTCCCCTGGCTTGGGCCACAAGGCTGCCTTGAAACAAACTTAATATCAGGTTAGTAAGCTCTCTACCCATGTAACACACTCAACACTCGCTTTCTTTCATTCTTCATCCAGTGACCAGCATTTCTGGATTGTTCTACAAAATCAACTTTCCAACATCTTAAAGTTTCCACTCACACCAATATAATATTATATATTCCTTCAGGTCTCATCTCACATGGGCTTGAAGCTCAAATACAACTGAGTTGAAATTACAGATCACCTACCCTGTAACCCACTGTGTACAGAAAAGCCAGCATTCCACGAACCAATATTCAGTGCCCGCAATAGTGTAACAGTGGTGGACGCAACTTTAAAAATCTAGACACCAGTCGGACCACTAGCTTTCCTAATCTAGGAGCCCTCACCTAAATCTGGGAGCCCTTATACATACTAGTCTTTGTTGTTATCCATGATCTTCTACGGGCCAGACGGGCCCCTAGCACAGAAAAACTAGGGGCCCGGCCTGTTTTTTTAAGGGCCTCAGGCCCCCAAGCCCCTGGTTATGTCCACCCCTGGTGTAATGAAACAGCAACATTTTCAGTTATTCCCCGACAATTTCCTCGGGATCTTTGAAAAAAACAACACTTGCAGTTACAGTTTCCCATGAATAATACAGATTATCTATTATCGATGTGTCAATAAGTTCTCAGCAATGCTCTAAGAATTGTTTCAAAGTGCTAAACAGATCAGTGCATCAATTTGCACACAAAAATTGCATTAAGGAATGAATCATTAAAGGTTTGAACAAAAGCAACAAGAATATCTGGATAACAGCACAGGGAACTACAGTGTTTCACATACACGTAGGCAAGTAACAGGGAGTTGTGTAAGATTTCATCATGGCTACCACTGGCTCTATTTTCGGCAGTGGCAAATAGGAAGATGCCAATCTTCACTGACAACCCGGAGAAATGCTCAAACTTTCATTTCTGTTTTAAACATGGTTCTCTAGACCACCATGACTAGGAGAGACGACAAATCTAAAGTATTTACAGTTACAATCAAGCAGGTTGGAGAACATAATGTTTTCCCTTTTCAGGAAATTTAACAAATCAACTCAAAATCAGTAATCCGTTCCAACACAACACCGTATCTACTTCACTTTGAAAATAACATTAATTAGTATGCCAACTATATCAGCTCTCTTGGATTTCTTCCATACTGAATCAATCAAAAATTAATATATATGATGTGTTACAGAACAGTAGCATGTTAGCTTTAAACACAAATGCCATTTTTTGCAAACTCAAAACATATATACTTCACAAACACTGAAAAGAATTATCTCTGCATTTCACGAACACTGAAAACCAAACAAGTTTGGAGTATCTATTGCTACATACACGATTTATCAGGTCAATAAGGTTTGACCATTCAGGCACTGCCATCTCAGGAACATGAACAAAACCAATCTACAAACCCATTTTGATGACATCCATGTTTTTCTCCCCCTCAATAAAAAACCTCACAACGAGGAAGCAAAGACTTAGGGATGCAAGTTAGGGTTAATGAAAAAATAGGAAATAGCCAATCAGCTATCACCTTTAACTTACTTCCCCTAACCCTTTCAGATTTTTGTAAAAATATGAAATTGTCTGAAAGATTTCTGACCAGCATTCCCAAGGTTTAGTATCATTTTACTGTTGTTTTCATTTTGGGACTATGTATATCCAAGTCTGTGATGGCCTTTCGCCACAGGTTTAATTTGGCTGCTTCAGACAGACAGAAAATCAGAATTCAGACAAAAATCTAGAAACTTACATCCCGCTGGCAACAAGACAAAGAGAAAGTTCCCGGTGTGTCCACTAATAGCTATGGCTGGTACCCAGCTGCTTAGATAAGTATCCTCCTCTCAACTGTTAACACTCAATGACACTTGGTACGTAACTACAACGTGTAAGGGTGGAAAATGAGGAATCGGTATAAGGGTTCCTCATACCAAATGTTAATCGGATAACTAGGTTGTGTTGCAGATTCCTGTATATCAGAATAGTGCATTGATATACCCTCCCCCCAATTATGCGGCCAAATCGACCCAATTCTCCTTGCAGCTTATCATAAGTTACGGTGACATCAAAATGAAATACCTCGCTTTATAGTATCCCGTCAACCAAGAGTATATATATCACATATTGGTAGCCTCGGATAAATGTCCTTAGTACATCTACAAGCTATGGTTACAGCTAAGAAGAGCAAGGGGTACTTGTATAGAGTAAAATAAGATATGTTACAAACAACACACACCTATCCACTGTTAAAGGCCCTCTATATAGACTGTATACATTAATATGTGCACAGGGAAGATATCTAACTCTTTTGTGATCCGGTTAACATATCTTTGTTATAAATCCATCACAGTGTGATTATTAGGCGGTTTTGTAAACAGGTAAGACCAGCGACTGGTCGTGTTGATAATCTTTCTTTATAGTCTTTTTTGATCAAGGGTAATCTAAGGAAATGATTTTGCATTTTCTAAACATTTTTTTCAAAACCTGTTTAGGATGAGAAAGAATCTGCTAATCAAACCAAACACTACATATTCACTCGACGAAATATGGCAGAACAACGGTGCGAAAGCACAGCGACACGCTCGTTGCGATGCATGTTCACCTGTTTAATGCCGCGATTGGTGCCAGTTGTTGTCGTCACTGCTGACCAACTCCTGCACCACCTTCTGAACATCATTGTTGTGTTTCTTCAGAAGTTGGTCGTTCAACGCACGGTTACCGAAACCCATCTCGATAAGTTTCTCCATCGGTGTCAGAGGGGCGGCTGGGGCTGGGGCTGGGGCTGGGGCTGGGGCTGGGGCGGAGGGCTCGACCACTGATGGTGGGAGAGGGGCATCTTCCTTAGGTGGCGTCCAGGTAGACTCAGGCGGGGTCCAGGTCTGCTTCGGCATGGTGAAGTCCTGCTTTGGAGGCGACCATTTCTGCTGGGGTGGTTTCCAATTTGACTTTGGAGGTACATACTGAAAGGGTGTGGAAAAGAAATTAGAACAATGTGAAAAAATTGGGAGGTCCTCTACTTATAACATACACATAGGAACAATGTGAAAAAATTGGGAGGTCTTCTACTTTTAACATACACATCTTCTACTTATAACATAAACATCATTTCCTGGACATGGCCCCCCCCCCTCCCCCTCCTCCTCCCCCACCTCCTTTGGCTTGACCTTTTTAATGGATATATACAGGGACATAAGCATATTTTCAAAAGCCTTCCCCCTTAGTACCTTTGCGTGTACTAAATGGATTGATCCTTAACTAAATATTTTCAATTTGATCAGGTTATATTTCAGTTTCTTGATGTTATTGTGACCAATTTTCCTTTCAAGTTGAGATTTTCGCTTCTTACAAATCATTCTTACAAATCATGACACAATATTATACCGTAATTTGAAAGCTTCTTCTTTTGTGTGACCCGAAATAAAATATAGTAAAATCCTTAAAGGGGAAGGGGGTGTACATAAAGGGCAGAACAGCCATAATAGCTCAAATAGTTCAAAGGGCTCCTGGAAACTTTAGGTATTTTTAAAATATGTTAGTAATAAATTACTTTATTAGTCTGATTTGTAGTCAGCTTTGCTTATGAACATATCAAGCATCATAATTGTAGAAATGAAGAAAAGTATCCCCCTATATAAGTAACCCCAGCAGACAATCTCTTTTGAATATGACATTTAAATTTTAAAGTTGTGGCTGTTCCCCATAATTATGGTCTTACACCCCTCCCTTGTTGAGGCTGTCCTCCCTTGTTGAGGCTGTTATGTCAAGGGGTCAGTGGCCACTAGAAGACACACTTGACCGCAAGATTACCTCATTAGGGCTGTAACACCCTCACCAGAAGAGATTCGTTAGGACCCTAACAAGTTCCCCTTTAAAAAGTTATTTTCCTCAAAGAGCTGAACCTTGACCTAAGTTTTCCCATACCTGGTTGTTGGCCTGCAGGGTGTGGAACACGTCCTTGGCTGTGGTGTAGGCGGTGGCCGCGGCTTGTGTCGCGACTCCCAGCGCCGCCGTCATCAGGCTGGAGGCAAGCACAGTAGGGCTGCAAGATGACGAAATGTCTCATACTGATTCCTATCCAGGTTTGTTTTTCTGGGTTAACTCCTCCCTAATTGTGGAAGCCACTCTGTAGCGTCTAATTCATAAGTTTTTAGTGTGTTTAGTTTAAAGTACTTACAAAGCTCAAATCAAGTATGAATCAAGATCTATATGATTATTTTCTCCACAGAAAATTAATTATATGAAAAAAAAATTCTACACGCCTCGTCTCCCCACAATGAATCAAGATCTATATTCTCAATCATTCATCTTATCTATTTCCTCAGAACAATGAAGATTATAACCCCCCCCCTCAAGACTCCAACCCGCATTACAACCAAGTGCTTTAAATTATCAACGATATAGACCTTTTTCAGTAGGTTGTGGCGGCCCCTGGTGAGTTAAACAGCAACAGTGATTTAGGTCTTTTCCTATAGTTAACCTATATAAAGTGTAGCATATAGGTTAACTTTAGGAAAAGACCTAATTCACTTTTTCTGTTTAATTCACCAGGGGCTGCCACAACCTAATGAAAAAGGTCTATAACATCAGGATTATAGTTTAAGTTT
Source organism: Lepidonotus clava (assembly GCA_936440205.1). Taxonomy (NCBI): domain Eukaryota; kingdom Metazoa; phylum Annelida; class Polychaeta; order Phyllodocida; family Polynoidae; genus Lepidonotus; species Lepidonotus clava. The sequence goes on along the minus strand of OW387149.1, from coordinate 31,180,822 downwards.
TAGAATGTTTAAAAAACACAGTGAGCTTATCTATTTTCACATATCCGTAAAAGTATTTTTATAAAATAGGATTTTAAAAAAATGGCATAGTCTTGGCAGCAAAGCTTTACTATGTACCTTGGTGGAGTCTGTGGACTTGAGGGAGCTGAACCTCTCATCTGCGGTATCGGGATGGCACCAGGCCGTTTGACTTCATCGTCTTTCTTTTCTTCAGTCAGCTTAACAAAACCACCGGGCTGAGTCTCCATGCTGTCACTGGGATGGTCATCATCATCAATGCAGATTGGGTTTTCTTTGGTGGATCCTTCCACAGACAAATCCAGCGCTCCCCCAACTGCACCCTCTTCGGACGTCTCGGGGTCGGCGGTGGCTCCGACCACTGTGCTGGTCTGGGTGCTACCCTCGGGGGTGGTTGGCACGCTGTTGGCGTTCTCATCTGTCAGGACTTCCATCGGGCCACCATTTGCATTTTCCTCCTGATTCGGAGCATTTTCAATCTGTGCAGCAGCGTTTTCTACTGGTAGCTGAAGCGGTTCGGCCACCACAGGTTTGGGTTCCTTCAGGGCTGGTTGTTCTACTTCTGCAGATTCAGCTTCAGTTGTCTCTTTTGCAGCTGTGAATATTATAAAGAATGAGTATTTTCACGGATGAAACAAACCCTCAAAATTCTGTAATCACGTCCGACATGGGTGCCAAATGATAATTTAACAGTTCTGTGAAAATCACACGTAAACTTCTTTTTAAAACTGTCCGATCCATTGTTTTATATATAATATATACGAAATGCAACGTTTTTCTGATAAAAAAAAAAGAGCAGGGTTTAGTTTAAAGTTATACAATGTGTTCATCTCAGTAACAGTAACTGTGCCAGGGTTCCCACGCATTTTTGGAAATCAATTTAAGACCTTTTTAAGACCAAATTAAGACCAGAATTCGGAAAAATTAAGACCTATCGACCGCTTGCAAAGACAAATTTAAGAATATATCATGATTTTAATCATATTTAAGTGTACTAAGTTGAAAGTGGGATCTGGAATTTTCTTGGTTTCTTCAAGGCTACTCAACTTTTACTTCACAAAAAAAATCCATTTAAGACCTTTTTAAGACCTCTAGCTAAAAAAAGGTCAAATTTAAGACCTTTTTAAGGCCTTAAATTTGGGAAAATCAATTTAAGACCTTTTAAGACCTTTTAAGACCTGCGTGGGAAGCCTGTGTGCACCTCTGGTACTTGACGCACTGTAAATTCGAACACTGAAAGTGTATTACAAACTAAACTAAAACATACATAGCGTTACTTTACATGTGCACACATATCGATTAACTAAGACGTACCTTCTGCAGGAGGCATCTCAAAGGCGAGCAGGCTGACGTCGTCTAGGGTATCCTCCTTCGCCATCTCAATGTGCTCAATGCTCTCAGCGTCCTCGGCATCCCGCGCCTTGGGGTCCTCGCCGGTGAGCGGGAGCGAGTCGGGCACCAGGGAAGGTGTGTCAAGGTTCTTTGAGGCAGTCAGGATGTCATCAACTGTCTTCTGTACTTCTTCTGTAGGAATCAGAAAATGAGCAATAATTATATTATATATATATTATAATTATTATTTTATTAATATATTTATTATTGAATATATTATATTCAAATACACTGATTTAATGGATCAAAAAAATCTGGGCTCGATATTTAGAACTGCCCTTCTGCCCAGGGCAGGTAAAACTTGAAGTGGAGCAGATGATTTTAATATCCACATTTTCTTCAGAATAAATCGAGGTACATTTTGGGTAATATGTCGTTCATTTCCCTTCACAGGCCTTCAGAACCAGAAAATCTAGGAACTGGGCAAACAGAATTCCCTGTGTTTTGGTCAAACTTCCCAATGCCCTGTGTTTTCCCTGACAGGGATTGTACTTTGCCATTTTCCCTGTTCACCTGACTTACTGCATTTGAGAGCATGCTGGACATGGAAGTCGACATGAACAGGTTGGCAGGGTACCAACGCAAAATCCATTTTCAAATTCCCTGCGTGTCCCTGATATTTCCCTGCCTCACAGCAATTTTTCCCTGTGTCATATTGAGCAAGTTGTTCAAATTTGTGCAGAAAAATATTTGGACCAAACAACAAAAAGTCAAATCCTTACTATTTTGAGAATCAGGAGTTTGAGAACCTGGCCAAATGAAATTCCCTGTGTTTTCCCTGTGTTTTGGTAAAATATGCAAATTCCCTGCATTTTCCCTGTCGGGGAATATTTTTATCATTTTCCCTGTTTCCCTCTGCTGTTGGTACCCTGGGTTGGGGGCCAAAGCAGGTTTTATTTGTAAAGGCTGACTTACTGCGTGTGACGAGCACGCTGGACGTGGACGCCGACATGGGCAGGTTGGGGTTAAAGCAGGTTTTATTGGTACGGGCTGACTCACCGCGTGTGACGAGCACACTGGACGTGGACGCCGACATGGGCAGGTTGGGGTTAAAGCAGGTTTTATTGGTACGGGCTGACTCACCGCGTGTGACGAGCACACTGGACGTGGACGCCGACATGGGCAGGTTGGGGTTAAAGCAGGTTTTATTGGTACGGGCTGACTCACCGCGTGTGACGAGCACACTGGACGTGGACGCCGACATGGGCAGGTTGGGGTTAAAGCAGTCGGGGAGGGGCACAATGTAGAAGTCACTGTCGCTGTCATTGGAGTCTTCGGAACAGGTACTGATCGTCTCCAGGTCATCAAGGTGGTCTGAAAAAAGGAATTGGCTTTGTTTGAGGTTCTTTATTCTCTAATAGCATTAGTAAAGAAATCTAACCATTGATATTGAAAACAAGGAAACCTTAAATAGTTTACTTTCAAAACAAATAATCCTGCAGTTTTTTTTACAAGGGGAGCTGGTAATCCAAGTGAAGCTATAAGGTTATTCAGGACTCTAGGAATTATCAAAAGGCTAGATTTCCAAACACAAACTGTGACTTGCTGATGACCTGCAGGTAAACTTGAGGCTCCAATTGTTAAAACTTGATATTGGAGTATTTTTTCTAAGGTGCCCACACACACAGGACACCCAGAGAGTCCTGTCATAGTGGCCAGGGCTTTTACTAGTTTTAGGGGGCTGGATAGGACACCCTAGACGCTTGATTTGGTGAGGCCTGAAATTAGTTTCCATTTGATAGAAGTAAGAATACCCTACCTGGTTTGAGTCCGAGCTTGGCGATGCGCTCCTGGACCAGCTCAGTCATGTGGGAGGTGCTCTCCTCAGACGACTCAGACACGATCTCCACGCTGCTGCTGGTGGACAGGTGGCGTAAACCGCCCTCCTCCAGCTCGTGGATCGGGCTCTTCGGGGGAGTCATGGCTGTGGCAGGAATAACCAAGGGTTTAAATAGGTGGTTTTCTACATAAAACCTGCATTCCACTTATTATCGATTTTGATTCTAGTGACTTTGTATTTGATTTTCATCGAGAATATAGCAAGTAAAAGATATTTGTAAAACTTTTTTAGCAATATATATAATATGTCTACATTGACCCTTACTTCGCAATGCTGATTTCCAATAAAATTTTCATCTTGAATATAGACTCGAATATTAGCTAAGCCAATTATTTTAAATACAGCAAGGTCACGACATTTAAGCTCTTGATAAACGATTCAACTGGTGTACTAGGTTTACTGTTTTAAGTGTCATAGTACACTTTGGACTAAACTGTAATGACCAAGAACGAGTAGGCTGAACATTAGCTTTGAATCAACATTACCACGCATTATTGAATATAAATTCAAAGTCAAATTCAAGACCAAGAATCAGACATATTTAAGCGACCAAGTGAAAAGAAAATGTTGAATATAACGTTATGACCCCGAGAGTTTTATATCAATGAAAATGCACTAAGCTAGGAAGATTTCTAATAGTTACCCATGGGAGTGTTGGTCGGAGTGGCAGTCTGTGAGACTTTCGGGGTGTTGCGGTCGCGAATATCCAGCATCTCGAAGGACAGAATATCCTGAGCGCTCAGAATGTCCACCTCCGACTGAGACTTCTCCTTCGGGGCGCTGGCGTCTCCCTCGGCCACGCCCGCGGCCACCCCCTGGGCCATGATGGCATCCACCATCTGTTCGTCTTCCTCCTTCTGCTGCTCCTCCTCAGTCTTGACCGGGGTCTCCTCAGTCGCTACGACATCTTCAGTCTGTTATGAAATACATCGAAAGACGGGTCAGGGTTTGAATAAAGCGTCGATACAACATCTTCAGTCTGTTACAATATACAACAAAAGACCGTCTCAGTTTGAATGAAGCCACGCAACCACATTTTCACTATGCTACGAATACAACAATAGAAGATGACCGTGATTATTTTGGAGTCCAACTGAGACCGACCACTCAGATGTGCCGTATACTACCCATTGGACCATCCCTCCCCGCTACTAATACATTAAGTACCACCATTTAAATGCATTCCAATTGAAAGTTTGAGTTGATTTAAAGCAAACCACAACGCAAATCAGTTATATATTGTCAAATAAAAATTTCAGTGAACTTTGTTTGTTGACAAACCATGTATGATCATGCTTCATCTGATAACAGAATGGTATGCAAAATTCTATTCAAAAACAGATTTAGACTGTCATGAATACTCATTTTCTGACTTGTTTTGGTCTGTTGTGTGGTCCACACAAATACCTAGATTGTTTACCCAAAAACTGATGATGTCATCAAAATGTCATTTCCGGAATCCCCCCTGCATTTTCACTCTGCTAGCAGAGACTCTAATGAGTATTATTTTTGGTGGAGAATGATGTGGGAATTGAGAGGAGGCAAACATGGATGAGCCTGGCTTAGTACAGAAAGGAAAGGGGAGGAATTGACCTATTGACCCTGAAGATGACATCACTGATTATGGGGGGATTCCCCAACATGGGGGGATTCCCCAACAAGTTGATTGCAGACCAGAAAACAAAAACAAACAGATCCTCTTTCCAAGGATCATAATTATCAGACTTCTAGCCACCAATATTTGATTTTAACTGGCAATATGATTTATATGAGTGTAGTTGAAGATGTCAGGATCGATTTTGAAAATTTAAAAAATTTAAAAAAATTTGATAATTTTGCATTGTGGTTTGCTTTAAGAAGCAGAGAAAAGAGTGTTTAAAAGTAAAGTGTTGGGATTTCCACTTCTAGTTTTTCATCAAAAAGTAGGCAATCTTACAAAAAGCAAGTAAAACGGCATCTCTGGCCTGGCCATTTCTGGAAAGACACTGGATCACAGACTTTTGCAACAATTTCCTAGTTTTCCTCCAACAGCTCCCTATGATTGAATTATACCACATCAAGCTACATGTGTATAAAAGTTTCGTATGACTTACCACTGTGTTTCCGGTGGCTCCAGCCTCTTCGGTCTGGTGCTCCTCTCCGGTCTTTATCTCGGGAACCTTTACGTTGCACTCCTGAACTATCAGATTGCCCTTCGGTTCCTCCACTGCGAATTCGTCAACGCGGGGTCTGACCACGATGATGCTACACCACACGCGGTGTCCGAAATACGCATCCTTGTGGGACATGCGCCAGTGGCTCTGGTAAACACCTGAGGACGGAGACAGACATCAAATAAGGAAATAGTTGGATATGCCCTGACAAATTTGATATTGTAATGCTACCTAAATTGTATGCATATGAGACACCAATATGTCTTGTGATGTCAAATTAGTAAGCTGTTGATACATTTCGTCCTGTGTCGTCATAATGTACCTATTTAGTAAGGAAATTGTAAAAAGTTATATGTTTTTATATTATTGAAGGTGGGCGGAGAATTGGCCCTTGCTTGAATAAACGAACTTCGACAATTGTTTTGCCATAACTGCCTTACCAATTAATTTTTTTCCAGAAACATTTTTTAGGTTTGCCAATAGCTAGTTCCATTGAGATTTGCGTTAGTAATATTTCACGAGATTTGCAGACTTTTGTGGCTGGTGCTTGGTTATTCAATTTGCGAGGAAAACAGTAAAAATCATTTTTCAAGTGTTCTAGTGTAAGCTACACACACAAAGATTAAATTGGTAAGGAAACCAAAATAGAAATTTCTTGGGGAGCACTTCATTTATACACCAGTCATAGTATCTAAATCGCGCATGTATCAATGGTAGGAGTGAAGATACACCACTTATTTTTGTGCGGTAGAAATCTCCCAAATATATACCTGGTTCTGACGGTGTGATCAGTTCCACGCTGACTATGCACGTCTCATTTGGTTCGATATGCGGCACATCCACTTTTGAGTTCACCGCTGGAATGTTTCCCCACATAAGCGAAAGCTGCAAACAAAATCACTTTTACTTTTATTCAAGTTAACTTTGTCTGAACTATTTATTTCACATTTAGGGGAGCCTTAGCTAAGTGCGGGCCATTTTAAAACGCTCTCCTGGATAGTTATATATTTTTTTTAAAAACTACATAAGACCTTAGTTTGCCAATTTTACGACTGCTTGGCCATATGTAAAGAAAACAATATTCACATAAGGTTTGATGTAATGACACTCAACAAAGTGGGGGTTTGATCATCATCTCATTGGAAATCCCATTCAAATTAGATCCAAATTAAGACTTTTTCAAGACCTGCAAGAAAAATGTAAATTTAAGTCCCTTTTACAGCCTTAAATGTACGAGTTTTTGAGTGGACACCCTGTGGTACAAACCTTGGTGTTGCAGTTCCAGGCCTGAAGGCCCGTGTTCTTCATGATCCACCGCTTGGTGATGTGTCGGTTAGGTACAACCTGCGACCCGTCCGGGAAGTTCTTGTCAGCGATGAACTCCGTGTCAACACGCCTGGTGATAAAAAGACAAGGTCAAGTTATGTTTAAGATTATTTGAAGTTAAGGTTTTGAGATTCTAGTACAAAAGGCTTCATTTCTTAAGTGAATATAGGAATATTGAATGAGTCGACAGAGGAAGCAAGGAGTCGAACACCCACACAGGGAAAATTGCGTTATACAAGGATGTAAGCCAAGAAATCGTAAATAGCCAATCAGCTACCAATATTTATTCACTTCCAAAGAACTGTTCCGACTTTTTTTTGCTATTGAAGAATCACAACTTTGTCTGAAAAATACTTAGGAACTAATTTAGAACTGATTAACCACTCTTTATTTATTGTAAGGCAACTAAATCATAATCCCCATCTATTTGATGGCCTGAAAACTTACATCCCTGTTTATAAGTATTTGATGACTTCCCAAAAAATATGAATATTTATTACAATTGGTGCAGTAGACTTACTCTGACCCTTTGAGAAGGGGCGTCTCCAGCTTCTCCTTCTTACTCGGGGTGTCGAGACGAACCTCGAGACGACGCTTCAGTTTTTCTTCACGCCGCTTCAGTTTTTCCTCGTGCCTCTCTCCACGACGGCGATACTTTTCCTGCTTACGGAGAATCTTGTCCTCCAATCTGTGCGAACAGATGATTTTCAATTTGATTAAAGAAATGTTTTACAAGTATCATTTTCTCTATGAGTTATCATATATACATTTTTCAAGCAATAGTGATACTGTCACTCTAATCTACGTGAGCTCAAGCATGATGATAAGGATTTTTATGAATCAATTTAATTTTACAAAGATACCATGCCAACCGGTTACTTCTCTGTTCTTCATTGTTATTTCGACTTGTAATTCCATTCTAGATCTCGTTGAGGCACTTATTCCCCTTATTCGTATTATATTTGGTCACCACCCAATTCATATGTGTAGGCGGCAATTTCATCTACATCCTATTTCCGCCACCTTTACCTCTTAAACTAAATGCCATAATCTTATCTGAACAAACTTAAAATGCTATTATATTAGTTCAACAATATTAGGAGTGAAATGTGACTTACAAACAAGGTTTTCTTAGCCAGATATCAAAGAAAGAAATTGTCTTTATATACATTTAAATCAATAAATGCGAAAGGGCTACAGCTGATGGGGACCCGATAAAGATTCCTGCAGAGGGTTGTGTTGTACAGTGAGTGGGACACCCCCACTACACGGCTGCCATCTGAGGTATTAGGACGTTTTCCATGGGCTCTACTCAAACTTCATGATCAAATTCCCTACGTTTTCCCTGAGTTTCCCTATCCCATTGTAAATTTTCCGTCATGTTTTCAATGACTTTTTCTGCTCGCAACTGTTAGTTTTAAAATGTTATTAAAGACGTATGGAAATTTCGAGAGAAAAAAGACACCCTAAAATTGTACTATTGGAGAATATAATATCCTAAATCTTTAAAATCAGAAAATCCTGAAACTGGGCAAACAGAATTTCCTGTGTTCTGGTCCAATTTCCCAATTCCCTATGCTTTACCTGACAGGGAATATTTTTTGACATTTTCCCTGTGTAGTGGGGACCCTGATTTTCTTTTACCAAAGCTCTTTTACCAAAGCAGGTAAGGATTAAGTCACCACTTCGCTCCTACCTCTTGATGTCCTCCTCCGTGGGGTAGAGGGGGCGTTTGAGAAGGGGGACGGGGCGACCGCTCTTCCTGTGCGAGACGGCCACGGCGGGGCGGCGCAGTTTGATGAACACGTGGTTGGGGTCGTGACCTCGGGTGTCGGCCATCTGCGCCTCGCACAGCTCGCACAGGTCAAAGTCCTCACAGTTTCTACAGACAAATTGGGTTGGGGGTAATTCTTAGAGGCTGCTACACTTTAAGGAGTTTCTCATTAAATGCAAAGTATTCTTCTTTTTTTTCTTTTTTTTTGTGATTCTAAGTTTTTGTTTATCTATATGATGAGTGGGAATAGTACAGTTCTGGGCCGCTGTTATGCTAGGTTCCCTGACTAGCCATTACCTGATGAATTTGGGGACAACTTCTACATGTATGATATCTTACAGTGAAGAGATTCATAGCGATGTATATGGTGGCAAAGAGATCGGGTGGGAAAAGTTCCCCACATTCTAAACTGACAGGCTATGACCCAGAAAAATACTTTTCTTCATCATCAGAAAGAACTTATTTTCCCCTATACATTGGTAGAACCTAGATGCTTATAACTATTAAGTACCACGTTATTGTACGGATATCTGTTGATTTATAAGAAAGGCATGCAACTTTCTCGAAACCTTGACCCAAAAATCACAAAAATCAAACGTGATTGAGTGTTTCATTTCCCTCCTTTTCCACATTAGAATTTTACATCAAACTTATGTCTTGACAAATTGTTAACAAACAATTTGGGGAAAACCCACATTTATGGATTAACGAATTTTGACGTTTGTCCCATTTACCACTTAGCTCTAATGACCAACTTAATGATTATGAACAACAAAACAGTGCCATTAAATATTAAACAAAAACTATTCTTTACCCGCACTTGTAGCGGATGCCGTTGATGGGCTGGTCGCAGCTGTCGCATATGATGCCGTGGTGGTGGACTGGAACAAAAAAAAAGCAAAAAAATACAAATATCAATAATAAACTTGTCTTCAATAAATCAAAAGTAATCAAGAACGACATGAATGTCAAAAATAATCATATATCTAATGTCGTTTTATCAATTAATGGACCTCGCATTTCGGAGTATTTGACGGTTTTTTTTTACTTTCATAACTCTTTCATACCATACAATGGACTTGACGTGCGATAGAAATTATGTAAACAGTGCTTACGCTATGTCCAAAGCAAATCGGATAAAGTTATAAAAGTTGTACCAATGTTCATCGCTTCCAAACATTTTTTGTTTCTTCTTATTATTTTTAGAATAAATAATCTTTTTACCTTAGCCAGGGATTGATTTATCCAGTATTTCTCCAGTATTCAGTAATGACCTACTCTATGACAATAAGACAAGGTCCCAGGTGGATCATATAGATTCAGGGTCGGTTTCAAAACCGAAAAACTCCGGGTTATTCGTCTTTATTTCGTATATATAATAGTAAAAAGGTTGGTCAGATAGGGAAACCTAGACGAATTATCGATCGAATTATCGGTTGAATTAAACAAAAAGATGCACATTCCAGCCCGAGACCCCCCATGCTGTAAATACATAGGATTGATCGAAATGAATATGCTTGTCATGCTCCTTCTTCTAGCTGTCGTCCATTTGTAATATCGTGCTGTCAATTGGATCTTACACCTAGGCCACTGTAGTGGTCACACCAAGTGCCGTCTCTTTTCACGCCACGGACGAAGGTCCGCAGGTCTGCAAATTCACATCTAAGCCTAAAGGCAGAAGGTCCACAGTGAACAGGCAGAACGTCCAGCACATAAGGCAGAATGTCTCAGGCTGAACGTCCGTAGGGCAGATCGTCTACCATTCGTCCTAACATCCTAAATCTGGTAGGCCTAAAATTATTAGAAGGTGTCAGGGATATTGAGGGTTTGTTTCTGTACTTGAAACGGCAAAGATTAACAGCCAAATCAACAAAACTTTTCATTGAAGTTGGCTGTTTTTCTACCAGAACCATGGCCTCAAAACCACTTTAAAATGCAGTAAACCCAATCAGTCAATAGTCTGGGTCAGACAATCACGACTTTAGATGATTACTTCTACCTAAGAATTGGCACAGATGGGCGGCAGAAGCCAGCCTGATCTTCGGCTTTGACAAACACGATCCTAAAGTTAACTCCAGAACAACTTACAGAAATGTAAATCAAACGTGATAAGAAGTATCTTGAACAGCTAGGTGACACTAAATCAGGAGGTGACACTAAACCATGCTCGCCGTTATTCTACACTACACTGCAGCCTAAATCTAAGGGCTTTTCTAGTTTATGGAGTAGGTGTAAAACAGGTTGACCCAAGATATGACCAAATATGGACATGCGTCAATCTCCGAGCTGATGACTAGACGACCTAATTCTCATAGGAGTGCCATGCTAAACCTACAATCTTCACCGTATATTTGGTTTGCATCTGCCAACACCTCCCAAATCTGAATCTGGTACCTGAGACTTCCACTATATGCCTATGGCATCCTCAGCCTAAATGACCAAGTTAACACTCCGGGGCTGACCGATCCTGAAGGGATCGAGACAGCGATCCCGGAGAATAATAGGTTCAATTTTCCATATATATTGGTACTTGAGTATTCCAAACCAGCATACAAAAGGTTCAAAATGGGTAGTGATATACAAAAAAAGAAAACATGACACAGAAAGGAGTTCATCACTAGTTTTTTTCCTTACCTAGCTTCTTGTCACCAGTAGTCAGTGAAGGCGTCTCGCCGGTCGCCCCGCCTGACGCGACATCCTCGGGCTGGTGAAGTGCTGCCAGCACCTGGCGCACCGTCTTACGGGTTACCAGCGTAGAAATCTCCTCACAGATGTCGCGCTTAAACTGAATAAAGGAGGACAAAGAGTGAGTGATAGGTTGTTGTTTTTTTGAAAATGATAGTTTCTTTCATATCGAGAAAGGGGTGGCTTTCATTTCTGTTTTGTGCCTAGAGTAGGAAATAAGTGAAATCTTTTCAACGATAAAGTATGGCCCAAATTAGGAAATCCTGAGAATTCCGCAAAACCATAGTACAAACTATAGATTTAGCCTCTTTTCGATATTAAGATACATTGCTGTAATCAGAGACATTTTGTTTAGTGTCTCATGATTAGAAATTTTACCTATCATGAATTAATTTTACACCTAATAACCCCTCTGTGAGACTATTGCAATATCACTATTGATTTAAGTGAAAGACAAAATTGCTGATCTTGAGACCCTAATCAAAATTTCCCTAATTAGCCAAATTAGTTATAAAGATATTGGTCCTGGACTAATAGTTCCACTTACTTTCTCCATGTAGTTGGTAAACCAAACCGGGGCGCCTTCAGCGCCCTCGGTCTCGGTAGTGTCGACCCTCATCTGACGCGCCATCTCCTCGGCGAGCTCGGTGAACAGCTTGTGACTGTTACTGCCAGTCACTCTACCGCCTGCTGAGGTCACCGTGAACAGGCTGCCCTCAGTGCTGTAAGAGAAAGGTGAACATTTAGTGTTTACTAAGCAGATAAAATTCACTGTTAATTTTTATACAGCAATCTCCTCAGCCAGCTCGGTGAACAAGTTGTGGATGTTAGCGCATAACTTTACTACTCACTGAGGTGACGTGAACAGGCTGCCTTCAGTACTGTGAGCAAAATGTGAGCATTCGGCGTTAACATTTACAAAATGGATAACATTCACTGTTAAATTTTACTCAATCCCAAATCTAGGCTCAATCCTTACAAAAGCCACAATCTAAATTTGGGAGCCTTTTTGTGGCGATTTCCTATCTAACAAAAAACCTGGCGTACACTGAATTGGATCTATAATTCAAAATTGAGTATTCAAATATAAATGGGACAAAACGTACATTATATACAATACTTACACATATTCTATGGCCCACTGCTGGTTGCTGTTGCCCTGGTAGGTCATGGCTTTAGGGAAAGCCCCCCGCTCAGCGGTGTCGTCTGCCAAACCGATCACCCAGTTGGGGTTATCCGACCCATTCTGAAGTCGGTTGCCTACCACCTTCCACCGCTGACTCTCGCGGTCTGCATTAAAGGGCTGCAGAGTGACGCTCGATTCTGAAAAACATGAGCGCCATGCAGCATGCTGAAATAATCTGGTACAAATACCTAGGCCTTTTCATCAGCACACAATCTTAAAGGGGCACTCCAGTGAAAAACCAGGAGTTTTGTGCATAGAGGACATAAAATTCCCAAACTGATGGTGAAAACGAAATTCAAATCGGAGCTTCGGTTCAAAAGTTATGGCCCACATAATGGTCTATTAAGCTCTACACTGGGGGCAGCCATTTTGTTTTTATTACCCAGCATGCACTTCACCAACTTATCCAATTGTGGTTCCTGTTTGGGTTTGTGATATATAAGTGTCATTTATTCCTTTGCTGTGTAATATTGAGTGTAATATACCAAATTACCCATTCTGTTATAATCAAAATGATGAAAACTGAGTATGACCATGAATTTTAAACTACATAGAAACCGTAACTATGGTGTAGTTTTCCCTAGCAACCATTTCTAAGATTTGGTATTACCATAGCAACCAGCCATTTAAACATCATTAATTGTACCAGAATGTTGAAAACCCTTTACACTAAACTTATACAATGCATCTAGGTTACTAATCAACCGATTCTACGTTTGGGTTGCTAAGCAACAGGCTGTTGCTAGGCAGAACCAATGGTTACTATAATACTCAGTATGAAAACTATGGGTTGCTAGGCAACCAGTAAACACTGAATGACTCTTAACCATTGAATTGATACTATTGGAACTCCTATTTCATGATTTGTATGGTTTTGGTAAGATTAGATACCTTATAAATAGCTTTATAGGGGCTGTTATTCTTATGGTGGGGTTGCTATACATACTAATGTTGCCATGGCAACTTTACTATATTAGAATGTAAATTCTTATGTAATTCCTATTACAAAACATGCCTCAAAGTATCTCCACTAAGGATATGAAGTTTCATGATGTTTCGTCGAATAACATTTTCATAAAAGCATTCCTAAAATGAACAAAATACTATAGCTAAGCCTACAGGAATCTAAACAGGAACCACAATTTGGTTTAATGTTGAGATGCATGCTGGGAAATCTATTCAAAATGGCCGCCCCCAGTGGGAAGCTCAGGAGAATCTTATTTCCTCAATAACTTTTGAACCGCTCATCCAATTTTGATGCTGTTTTGACTGATGACATCAGCAAGGCAAGATCTATCTATAATTTTGTTGAAGCTTGTCACTGGTGTTCCCCTTTAAGAGTCCTACTAACGAAAAAGATGGAAAATACGTTTCCATGTATTATCTAATTTGGAAAGTGGGAAGACAATAGGTTGAGTGTGTTCCGCAGTACCACTTTATAGAGATGACCCACCAATAGCTGCCTACCTCTAAGTGGAGGGATAATGTATGCAATTTCTGCTCTATTTTCTGTACGTTTATTTTCTTAAAAAATAAAAAATAAATTATCTAAAGATATTATTTATAATGATATTTATTTATCAAAATAAGTGTTCTGTTCTTTTTGCGTAGCTGTTTTAAAGATTGGAGATTTCTGCGTCTTGACCCACTTCCTGCTTCTCACACTGCCTGATTCTAACAACCATTGTAGGACAATGCCCTTCAACTGCTGAACATGAGATTGTGTAACCGGTCATTGAGAACAAAGAGAATTAAATGGTTAAAGACATGACTGATAGAGGGAGTCCCCACCATTAGCTACAATACTATATAAATATAATTAGGGTCTCCCAAAAATGGAGTTTCTATGTGTCTTACCTGTGGCATCGAGACAGAGCCCGCAGAGGTAGGACTTAATGGAGCCGGTCTCCTCGTCCTCCACAAACAGCTGGTTTTCACAGCTCCAGTTGGTCCAGTGCTGGCCACGACCCCGCTTCTGAGACCAGAGGATGACGGGGGTGCCCGGGGTACGGCCCCATCCCTCCACGTCCAGCACGAGCGCACTCGGCACGTGGCGCACAAAGAAACAGCGCTCACGGGGGCTGGAAACAGTCGAAAGTGGAGTACATGTAAGAATTATTTATATCGTTAGATAAACAACAAGTCCAACACTTCGTCATTAAGTTTAGTGCAGTTTCAACATTTTTAATGATGTTAGTTTGCATTGCATGAAACGGTCAGAAATTGAATACAAGATGTTAAATGATTTTGCTCTTTAATAAACATTGATTAGGGGCCAGGAATCCTGGTGACCTGGGGCTGTCCTGAAAAAATTTCTGTTTCCGGTCCAGCGGGTGGTGTAAATAAAGATGATCCGGGCGGCCGGGAATTTTTTTTTTTTCTGTTGGTAAGAATATACAACGAAAGTTTTGAAAAAAAAACGACCACCCGGCCGGTCAACCAGAAACAGATTTATTTTTCATGACAGCCTGGGTGTTCTGAATTTTTACACCACCCACTGGACCGTGGACCGATTTTTTACACGGACAGCCTGTTAACAAGAATCTCCCCTCCTCACCTGTCTGGGCTGCTGGCTGTATCCTTACTGCTCTCCGCCACCTCCATCGTCACCGACTCGTCAGACGAGGATGAGGCTGAAGATGACGTGTGTCCTTGGGCTGCCATGGCATCGTCCCTCACCGGTGCTGGCATGGCAACCGGTCTCGCGACACCGGGAACTGGGGGCGTGGTGTGGACGGCGGAGGGTCGCAGGTGGGTAGGTTCGGGACGAGGCATGCTCACAACGGCAGTCCGGACTGGGGACAACTTGACGTTGAGAGTGTGCAACTGCATACGCGCCACCTGTTGAATAAAAATATGACAATTATTATCTTTTTTTCCCTTTTGAGCTGCACGTATTCGCCCTCCACGATAACTGTCATCTTGTAATTTTTTTATTTTTTTTTAAACTCAATTCATCATGCAGTCATGCAATTTTATGTTGATCTTCTAGGTGCTGCCAGCATTACACGTTGCTGGTTCTTACAGATTGATAGAAAAGACTACATTTCGTTTAACAGTGTTATACATTAGTTGTTCATAAAAGCGCATTAATAACATAATATGAAGTACATTTCAATTAACAGATTATACAACATGAATCGTGACCCTAATAGCCAATACCTTTACATGGAATAAAACGTCTTGGAACAAATTAGTTCAGTGTTCCGTGTAATGTATTTATTTCATAATTCCCTTCTCATTCAAGGTTCATTCTCTTGCATAATAAAGTTAAATTGTTTTCCAATGGGCAACCAACGCCCTCAATTTAGTTTCCAAGTAACGTTTTAATGAGTATGAACATTTTAGTGGACAAAATGTGAAACGTCGGACATTGATGAAAAATGTCGGACATGCCCGGCGTTTTCTTGGGATACGCCGACTCAGCTATATTATACGGCAGGTATTGCAGTGCCCATGCCTTCACAAGAAATCAATGAAGACAATAAAACATTGATCAGGGGCACACACACATCTCGTTCTACACGAAAGCAATGTTTACCTTAACAAGGACGATAAAACTCCCAGCGAATCAATTACTGATCAGTTTTTATTTTTTACATTTTTTCCCTTCCTTTTCTCATTATGTTAGGAGGCAGTTTAGGTAGCTTGAGTCATTTAAAAGAAAAGAACAACTTTCCGCGGAATGAATCGCCTTTTTCACTATTTCAGCTGCCTAATTATAGACTTTTTTTTCATTTAATCAGAGTGATAGCATCAGCAGAGAACTCACCAAATGCTTCACAATATCTCAAATTAAAATCCCATGGTGGCTAAATCTACTCGAAATTTCAGGTCCCACATCCCTTACTTTCTTTCTGTCTATAATTAAATGTAAGATTAACCTTTCACCAGGCTTACGAAATACTGCCATATTTGATCAATCACTGTACGGCCAGACTTATGTACCGTCCTTTATTTGATTCAATGTTTTTTTAGTGTTTTTTAGCTATTATTTTCTATCTAATATTCTTATATTGAAGCAATTCGTTTTAATGTGATGTAAAATCCTATGAATATAATTATTATCTCATCTGAATGCGTATCTGATCTATTGCGTATTTTAGTGAGGTTTACGAAGTAAATATTTTAGCAAAACTGCAATCAGCAGAGATATACGAGTTTACGGTAGCCCTGTATTACACCATCGGCTGAAAACTGTACCAGTCTCACTCTCCTGGCACATAGCCAGAAGCACCAGTAATGCTTAATACATAGCATCCAAACTGCGAGTGGAGACTTACAGGTAGACAGATGCTTCACGATGCTTTTTTTTGTTTTTATAATTCTGTTTCATGATTACTCAAACTCATTACTTCTTTTCTTTTTTCCAATGATTTCTTAAACTATTATCGTTTGCACTTGCCTTGACTTCATGTAAATATGGTACAGAATACACAAGTAGCCCAGGTGCCATATCTTCGTAACTAATTTGGCTGATCAGGGAAAATTTGATTAGCCTCTCATGATAAGAAATTCTGTCTATCATGAATTAATTTTACAACTAATAATTCCTCTTTGACACTATTTTGCAATGACACAATAAATTTTGGTAAAAGGCAAAATCACTGATCACGGGACCCTGATCAAATTTTCCCTGATCAGCCAAATTAGTTACGAAGATATGGCCCCAGTTATTAGTAGGTATTACTAAGTTTTGTAAACATAGCGGTATTAGCCTATCTATTTATTATATCCAAGGCTGTCCTTAAAAAAAAATCAGTTTCCGGTCCAGCGGGTGGGGTTTAAAAAGGTGACCCGGGCGGCCGCAAATTCTTTTTTTTTTTTTTTTTTTTTAAAGGGTTGGTAAGGATTTAACACAAAATTTTCCAAAAAAAAAATTTATTTTGAAAAATGAGAAAGAAAGTGTCCCACCCGGCCATAAAATACTCACCCGGCCGGTCCACCGGAAACAGAATTTTTTTTTAGGACGGCCCAAGGTTGGTCCTGCAACATTACCATCGGGTTTTTGTAGTCCGAGAACAGCGACGCCCTGCACTGAGGTCAGAGCTGTTCTCAGACTAGGTTTTTGTTGATATTCACAACTAAACCGTTCATCTTACGTTAGGGACAAACCAATCTTTTGAAAGTAATTTGTTGTTTATGTGAAGCAACACCTGGTCAAACCCAATCTTGCCGTACGGTCTAAAATAATGTTCATTTTGTGAATGAAAAAAGAAAGTATGTTGAACGCCAATATTGTGCCTAGCCTAATTTGTGAAATCATTTGCACAGCCTCGATTGCCACACTAATCAACTGGGTTTTCCGGCTGTTTATGAGAGCAGTTACCAAAAGGAAATCAGGGCCAACAGAAATCTACCAGGAACAACTACCTTATGGCAAAATTTACCTTGTTGGCCGAAAGGCTGAAAAGTTTAGTTTCCAACACTGTAAGTGGGTTTCCTGGTTCGCCGTTTGCAATTAACTACCTTTTTGAGACACCTATAAACGGTTCGTTGAGAAAGAAAAACATCCGCAATTTCTTTACCCTCGACTCGGTGAAATTAAAAGCTTCGAGAATGAAATTTATGTAAGTAAATGTACCTATATGAAGTTAAGTAGCGGGGCTTTATACTTCTCATATTGTGTTTCGGTTACCCCACCTCATGGGGGAAAACATCTTATTCAACTTATTCAGGAAAGCGTGACTTAAGTCGTGTTGTGTCCCAGGTCAGAGTCTCAGTCTTTATACAAAGTTGTCATTTTCTGTAGTATAAAACCTTCAGGAACAAAACAAAACATATTTTTTCATCGCCACCGTAATATCGATTTCTTAGCACAACAACCTCGTTCAATATCCGCTACAAATTGGACCCTTTTAACCTTTTGGACCTTCAATCTTAGTCATAATTGATTAATACCGACTGACTCGGACAACTACTGATAACAACAGAATACCTGAATTTACCATATAAGGAACCAAAGAGTTAGACAGGTTGAATTAGTCTGCTGAAATATTGGGTTTATCCGAAATAATCAATTTACCGAATCTTAGTTCAACAATTGATATAAAGGAGGTATTGAGCTAAAGGTTACTGGTATGACAGTCAGGGAAACAAGTTAGGCAGCTTTTCATTATACTTTTCTAGAAAGGCTTTGGTGAAAATTTATCTTTCGAAAGTTATTTTGGGAATTAGATTCTTTCCTTGGGCCGCCTTGAGTGTCCTTCGATAATCCTATCACAAAAGGCACGCACGTATGGCGGATAACGTTAACCCTTTCCGGCTCAATGTTTCCAGGATCAATCAGCGTTGATAATCCTTACTACACTCACTTGTAAGTGACTTGAAACAACTCTAAATTTCAGACACTACATACATAAATCCAACAATTACACAATGCACTTTGCACGTTATCTTATACACAAGGTTCCAACGCAAATTACATTTTCAAATTCCCTGTGTTTTCCAAAAGATTTTCCTGTGCAGTCCTACAGCAATTTTCCCCTGTGTCATATCCAGCAAGTCATTCAAATTTAAAAGCCTCTGCGTGCAGAAAAATTTTGACCAACCCAACAACAAAAAGTCAAACCCCTGATATTTTGAGAATTTTTTTTTATTATTATTATTAAACCATACTCACACAATTGTGATCTTCCGTATAGGTAATCAGGAATTTCAGGACCTGACCAAATGAAATTCTTTGTGTTTTGGGAAAATTTGCAAATCCCCCGTTTTCCCTTTCATGGATTTTTGTTGTTGCCATTTTCCATGTTTTCCCTGTGCTGTTGGGACCCTGCTAATTTAAAGTATTACATCTCATTATTGGCAATGAGCATTGTAATGTAAAGCTGTCCAATCATTGTATATACAAATGCAATACATTTAACCATGCTATCTGTGCGTCCACATTTTGATGTACACACCATAGATGACACAGCTATGCGGGTCTGCCATTTTTACCGTTGACATACTTTACAACAGAACTGCCCTCGTCACGCCGACAGACCCACAGAATTACACGTCTGCAGCTGGTAGAACAATGAAAGCTGAAGTGATTGAACACACGCTGAAAAACATGTCGAGTTTTTTCTTAAGGAAGATTGATCTACGATTTGAAAATTCTCATTATCATATCATTAAAATTTCTTATCGTTCCGATTTAATTCATATCATTTAATTTTCTTATATCTACCTTGCAGAGACAATTGGGAAAATTAGAAAAACTTGAGGATTTGTTTTGCTTTTCGATCACCAAAGGAGCTTTGTACCTCTGTACCTTAATACCCAATTACAAATTTCATAATCTATTCTTATGCACACGGTGAGAAGGCACCAGGAAGTTTAAAGTTGTCCATGTCGATGTCCGACTGTCACTATAATGAAGCAACTTCAGGCAAGCCAGGTAGATCTCGGAGTTACCTATGCTAAATGACAGATAACATTTATCCTATCCATTAATAGATTATCTATAGATATTTGACATCTTTTTAATTTCAAATCTTCGGCAGGTGAATACTTTAATATTGGGCAGATTAAACTTCAGAAACCTTTAATGCAGAGCGATATCAGGACATTAGGCATTGCCCGCCTACCCGGGGCAGGGGCATCTTGAGGTCGGGCAGGTAAATTTTGGAAGGCCACCTGCCCAGAGACAGTGTCCGAAATTAAGGTTTAAATTCATGCACACGCCGGGTGCATAGCTTTCAAAAGTATGCACCCGGGAGCCTTTTCATGCACCCTCATTATTATAAGGCTATTTAGCCTATCAAATATATGTGCATATGCCGGGTGCATGCTTTTAAAAATCATGCACCCGGCTGCAAAAACATGCACCTCGGGTGCAGGGGACACCCTTAATTTCGGACACTGCCAGAGAGCAGGTAATGTCTACACGTCACCTGTGCATGTGACTGGTACCTGGCGATGTGTCAGACGGTAAACACTACCTGGGAGTGTTCGGCAAACAACCTCCACACAGAGTGTAAGAATGTAAGGTGGGCTACTACAAGGTATCGGTAAACACTAAATAGCAGTATTATAACAATGTTCTTCAGTAAAATTGAGGCCCAACTGCCTATAATATGCTTAATTTATGCACTTAAAAACCTTAAAAACATTCATACAATACATTTATAATCACAAAGAGTGATAGTATTGCAAAAACAAATTCCTTCTGAGCTTCACTCATAAATAAAAAGTTTTACATTTGTAACAATAAATATCGGGCTGGCAAAAAACAGAAAGGCAGGTCGATTGCGTGTGGTCACTGTTGCGTCAGTCTGTGGGCCCTGGGGTATTGCCAATTTCAGACTCACTGAAAGCCCTTGAGTTCGTGTTTCCGAACAGCCCCAGATGGCAGAGGTTTCAGGGTCCCAGGGTTGTGCAAGGTACTAACTACTGAAGGTGTGTGACGGTGAGTCACGGTTACCGAACGGTCCCCCTAGACTTCAGTTTCGTCCAAGTCCGCTGGGTGATCAAACTATTATGCAAGAAGTATCTAGGTCATGAAAGGACTAAATGTCCCCCAGCACGTACACCACGTGTAACAAGCCACTCAGCACGGGGTGGGAACTGGCTCAGTAGTCTTAATTTTAAGATCTTATTAAGACCAACTTACAGTTACACCAAAGTCTTTTTCTTAACTAAGTTGATAACTAGCATGTTTATGAAAACGTGAGTCACCAGGTAAATTACAAATTGTCGACAACATTATTATTTTATTAAGAACTTAAGAATAAACTTGCAGTGGAACCCCAATTGGCAAAAGACCTTTTAATAAGCAATGTTAATTCATGAGTCCTTCATGGCACTTACTGATAACAATAATTATTGCCTAATTCAAATCCCTTTTAAGGTTTTTTATTCTGAATGATTTGATTCTGGAGTTGTCTAACTCTTCCATGCTGCATGAATAGATGAGGTCCACATGTTTTCTCTGATGCTAAAGCTTTTTAGGTACATACGGATATTATAATTATAAATAGTATGATAATATCTATACAATGTCATTGCATTGCCTGCGAAATTATAAAAACTAGGAGGTTGATGACTCACACCTGACGCCTGTCCATATAGCAATAGACAGGCGATCACTTTCAGTGATCGCCTATCAATAAGATGGCCATTATGGCCATCTTATTTTCATAATTTCGCAGGCCTTAGCAGGATACAAGTATCCTTCCACTAGTGTAGTGTGTCCAAGCGCTCAACATTAGGTTTCCAGACTTAGATGCCCATCGGGCAGGTGTAGGTCAGGATGTACCTGCTCGACACTTGAATCTACCTGCCCTTCCTTACTGGGTATCATTATGGTAAAAATATTACCAGCCCCTTGGGCAGTTGGATGTAAGAACATACCTGCCCCATCACATGTTTTACGTGCCCCGGGTAATACTAACTTATGTCAAGCCTTGCGTCTGAACTGATTTTAGTAGCTAGAGTAAGACTAGCTCTATAATAGTTATCTCATATCAGCAATCATATCTTAATTCTGTTTCTTTGTGGTTTCACTATTTGTGCTGAGAGGTAAGTCATTTCTGGGCATTTATTGATCTGGGCAGAAGAAAGTATGTAAAATATCAATAACAAAAACAGGTGTTAGTCATCAATGTTAGTGTACTCACTCTGAATGCTTCTCTGAGTTCTTCATCGCTGCTAATTGTTACTTGGTCATTATCTTCATCTACGTATTTAATTACCACTGCTTCCAAGTCGTAGGCTAGACGTAACTGAAAATGAAGAAAGACAAATATATCATTATGTTAGGATTGATCAAATTCACCTGAGCTGTGTCAAGGTATTATGATGTTGAGTGTGAATATTTCATCAAGAATACTTAGGGGCCTTCCACTAAGTATATACGCATCAAGTGGGGGAGGCGGGTTGGAAAGTTTTGAAAATGTGTGTATGTTGCAGTACAAATTTAATGCGTACTACTCTATCACAAGTGGGGTTTGGTTGGGGGGACTGAGATTTTTTTTTTAAATGTGTGTACGTACTTATTAAATGGAATGCCAATTATCTGGGATTCTTTCAGGGCTATTTTTGGCAGATGCAATTTTCCTGCCATTTATCGACCTCAATGCTTAAAAATTGTCTATAATTCGTTCTAAATAACTCTCAAATAAGCTTGTGATTCTGCACTATTTAATTTGCATAAGGGTCACAAAGAGTTGGTAACAAGTCACTTGGCCTTTATCAATTCTCCCAAATAGTGCAGTAAAAGCTGTAAATGAATACAACAACTAAAATGGCCAACCGTTTGTCAGCTTCACTACCAAACAATGGGCAACATTTTTTAGAGGAGGTCAGTGACTGTCATTTCTAAAAATATGAATTTGCCAATTGTTGTGCTGTCTGTCAGTAGTCTGTAAAAAGAAATTAAAACCCATACAGGAATGCTTGTACTATTGATAAATTATGCTCACTGTCAGTGTGCATGGTTGTAGTCAGCAAGATTGAAAGGCATTCATGGTAAAACCATGCATGGGATCAAGTAGCTGAAACCAAAAGCAGGGTACCAACCAAAATTCCATTTTCAAATTCTCTGTGTTTTCCCTGAGATTTCCCTGTCCCACAACAAGTTTTCCCTGTGTCATATCCTGCAAGTTGTTCAAATTTAAAATCCTCTGTGTAGAAAATTTTTGGACAACCCAACGACTAAAAGCTGAATCCCTAATTATGCTAATATCTTGAGAATCAGGAAATTCTAGTTACAGCATGGCAATAACTCTCTCACAGGGATGTAAGTCGGGCTTGATGAAAAAGTCTGAAACTCTTGCTCTTATAGAATTTTTTTTAATCAAAGAAATTTTAGGAGTCATACTTGGAGTTGCATTTATATCAACCAATCAGAGGCCAGTATTTATTCACTGCTCAGAAAGGTTTCAGACTATTCTGATAATCTGAACTTAGTCTGAAGAAAGTCTGAACTGGTTTTAATGTTTAGAAACTGTATTCAGGGCCCGACGGCTCGTACCTCCGTAGGTTGTTTAGGACAGGCTGTCATAATTATCTAACTCTCCCTAATCATCAACTTAATTTACCTCATGAGTTAGATTAAATATTTGCTCTCTAATCATGATTAAGGAGGATGTGATTAAGGTTAGACCAATGAAATTGCTTGTTTCATATGATCTAGGGGGAGTTACGAGCTGTTTCTCTTAATCGTGATTAGGCTAATTACCTAGTAATTACCTAGGTTAATTACGGACGTTCGACGTGATTAAGACTGCTACGAGCCGTCTGTCAAACATGTCTTTGGATACTATTGAGGTTTTGTCCATATTTTGAGCATATTTGATCAATTTTATGCCAGTTTCCTTAAGTCTAAAAAAATCTGAAATCAGACTAAAGTCTGAAAACTGACATCCCTGCTCTCAAGGATAGCGCTAGCGGCCATGCAGGGTCTACTCGTCCTACTAGAAATTTCATAACCTAAACCTGCCCAAATGAGATTCCCTGTGTTTTGGTAAAATTGGCAAATTTCCTGTGTTTTCCCTGTCAGGGATTTTTTTGCCATTTTCCCTGAGTTTTTGGTACCTTCCAAATGCGAGTGAAACTTTTGACTGGCATCCAGACAGTAATAACACTGGGGATGCACTGTGTCTGTGGACATCAATTAATTTGAATTATGATTTTTAAAATGGATTTTTTTCAACTGTTTTTCATTTACAGAATTGTAAATTTTGACTGAGGATAACTAGTGATTCATTATGATAGGAAGCCTAGAATCTTACAATCAATTAATCTGTCAAACTGGTAATTAAATGAGTCAAAGTCAAGTGGTGGTGCAAGTCTAAGATCTGTCACATCAAAACAAAGAGAAAAAGGTGATCCTGACAGAGCTCTTGCCCAATGTTGATAACATGATTTTGAAACCAGTATGACTTCTACTGGGTTCTAGGCTATGACTCGACATTCGTCTAATGAACGAATATGCGTTTGGCATAAACTAGAGTGTCATAATCTATCAACAAGAACAGCTATTTGGGGAAATCTAGAAGAATCTTACCATTAATTCAAAGTCAGACCATCCAATGTCGGACGGAACTTCGATTGTATCCTGGGCGACATCGTTTTGTCTATCCGACTCTAAATCCACTGTCACTGCAATCACTGTCGCCATCTTGCTCTCAAAACACTCTAGAATCGTTCTGCACGTCAGTTTGAATGAGAAGCTCTGCTGGGGACGCCTATATTGGTTGTTTCCCTGTCTTACTCACGATCCATTTTGGGAAATTTTGCTCCCAGCTTGTTTTGTTTTGGTAATGCGCAGATGCGTGCCGACGGAAATGCCTGCGCGACAAAAATAGTACCCAATTATTTTCGATTTCTACCATGAAAGCATTTGATGCTGTATTTTTTGAAATTCCAAAGAACTTAAGAAACTTTTTTCTCAATATATTCTCTATTTTCCCTGATAAAATGATTCTCCTTTTTGATTTACTCTGAAAGCGCGGATTGATCTTGTTTACAAACACGGAGTGTAATGATGACGTCATGCCCTCACAAGCTGCTTAATCATGCTCCCAAGGCTTCGTGTCACTTTGACTAATGCTACAGCCCCTGCTATATTGCATAAGACAACTTCAGGTCAATCATTCTAATGAACATACCGTATCTTGCACGCTGTCTTTAGGTATTCTGCTAACAATCGGTAATTTTCATCACACAGCCTCTTGTTTACATCGAAACATACGGGCACCTGCTGAGGAAGTTCGCGAACTATCCGCTAGGGGTTTTCGAAACCGGATAACCCAATCTCCCGCCTCAACGAAGGCAACCACTCTTCGCACTTCTAACTCCCCCCCCCCCCCCCCCCCCATTTCTTTTTGACAAAAATGTTAACTTTTGTACATTATAATTCTCTAATCCAGAGGGTCCAAGCAGCAGACATTTTTACGATTTAGATACATATTCAAGATCCATGCCTGCTATTACTGAACAATCTAGCCTTCTAGGGTTTTGAATTTCCTCTGCTATTTTATCAACATTTCTCAATGGTGTTATTATGTAATTGAGACACATTATCATAATACTTTTTTTTTCATGAGATAATCACGTGTGAATAACCGTATACACATAGATAATCGCTTCTTATAAATATATTGCACTGAGGTACAGTGCAAGAAAAACTAGAATAGTATATAATAAAATATTGTAAACTCGTTTGTATTGGCAAGAATATTATAGTGGAACTTGTAACACTGATACGTGTGCTAAACGCCAGGCGGCGACATCGTTTAGTGGCATAGTTAGAGTATATAGAGAGTGGCAAAGTCCCCAGGCGTAGGGACTGCAGCCGGGCTGACGCACGTCCTGCAGGTATGCACAGGTACGACGAATGACGATGGAGACCTGTAAGGGTACGTTATGGATCGAAACATCTGGCTAAAAGATACATCCATGAGGACAGCAGGCTTTGCCGTCAACATTAGTTTATATGATAGCTAGAAGTAGAATTAGCTTATCTGAGTAAGAATGGGCAGTATGAGAGATAAGTAAGACTTCATTAAGTAATAGTGTAAATGAGCATAGTGTGACGTTCTCTGGTAAGTCGGGGTTGCCGATTCTTACAACAGAGGAACGTGGGGGTTGTTCGGGTCTCGGGGCGGACGGGGAATCCGGGCCAAGAACCGAGATGTGTTTCTAGAGTCGTGCCTCGCGCACGAGGGGGGGGGCTGAGCGAATCGGTCGGGAATCGGCACTCGATGTCAAACGGAGGACTGCGGGGAAGGGAAATTATGGTAGGGGTACGGGTCGGCCGGGGTTCGTCTCGCTCTATCTCCCAGACCAGCATTCACCCCCACCGGGCGGTCCACCCCACGGTTCCGGTCCGCGGGGCCGATGGTCGCCTATTGTTTGGTAGCGTGGGGCCGAGCCTGCCGCGCCCTCGTCCCCGCGGACTTCGTTCCCTCGTCCCGCCTGTCATGCCTTCGTGCCATGCTACACCTCGGTCTCCGGGACTGTTTCGGGCCTTCGGGCCTTACTTCGGTCCTTCGTTCCTCGTTCTTCGGGCCGTCGGGCCCCTACCCTAAGTTCCTACTATTTATCTCGAACTTCGACTGTTTTATCCTAACTTCTGGTTAATTACTCGAATCAGCTCATCTTTAGCGGTTGTTTCAGGAAAGAAGACACGTCTGGACACAAGGAGAACTGTTAAAGAACTCTGTTTATTCGGGCCTCACCGCCCCTTTATATACTATAGAAGTCAGCCCTGATTGGCTGCTTTCGGTCACGTGATCTATAACTGACGTCACTTCCGGTTTATATCTTTCGTTTCCGGTTTACATTTCACTTCCGGTTTATATCTTTCCGGGTTTCGTTCCTTTACATTTTCGTTCCTTACATATTCGTTCCTTACATATTCGTGCCTCTTTTTCGGGCTTTTTACACTTTCGTTCATTATTTACATATTCGTTCTTTTACATATATTTCATATATTTTCGTTCTTTTACACTTACGTTCTTTACATATATACCTTTTTATAGTTTTACCTTATTTTCTCTTATTCTGACCTCTACATATTTTGGATGAATAGCCGTTCATCACAATAGCGACAAGCCTTTTGGCTGTCGCTATATAAGCGGTATGAGACTTGAGACAGATGAGCAGACCAAGATAGAGTTCGAACAGAACACATGGAGCAATAGTCTGACATACGGATCACACGGGTAGTGTTAAGATGGTAGTAACCACAATGAACAGGTGATAGTAAGGATTGGGACAGCTTAGGCTTAGCCTTACGGACTGCGTATTGGATGTGACAGAGATCCTACCAATGGTCTCCGTTACCGGTAGACAAGAGGTGACTCTCTCAACAGTGTTAGAGCGTATATACCTTGTGAAAGGGGAAGCTTAACCATAGCTATACCTGGTTGGATTGTTACTGATGTGTTTGAATTGTGAAATGAAAGGAAAGACCTGTATGGATGGAGAACTGTATACTTGTACCTTCGGAATATTATCATGAATGTAATAAACTGACCTCTTGCCAAGCGCGTGTTCTTTGTATAGGATTGAGCCCCTTTACTTAGAATCTCTACCACTAAGAACTGAATTATGATCCAGGATAACATCTATCTGGAGAAAGCGAGCAACTTCAACAAATAATCACTAAGAACTCCCCATTATCTTAGTACAACGCTTTTACTAACATCTTCAAGCAAAGGAAAGATCATCGATAAGCGATATAATATCACGCAGTCAAATAATGAATAAACAAACCGATACAGGATATGAACAAGTACGAACTTTAATAGTGATACTCCCCTATAAATAAACGAACATTAAAATATAACCACCTAGCTCAATATATCATCGTTGATATAGAAAGTACACAAACATTACAGGGATTGTTCGGTATCAAACAATAGAGACTGACAAGACGAAGAACTCTCTAATGCGAACTTTTTTTAAAGTCAATATTAACGGTCGCATCTTAGCACCGATAGACCATTTAATGTCGTTTCCATAATTGAACAGTTGAGTAAGAATTATTTACTGACTCGTTACTAACACTACAAAACTAGGCCCTATTCATTCCAGGATAGAGAAAGGCAAGATCGAGCAAAAGATCCCAAAAGATATAACATCTTAGCTGATATTACAATTATATATCTTTGTAATCAGTGCAAATTCAATTCTAATAATATCTTAGCAATTAGCACAACATTGCATTCTCATCCTTTTCGCATTAAGGTAAAAAAATCTTCATATAAGGAATGAACAAAAATATAAGAATATGCTTTTTCTCAAATAATTTGTTCGTTTCATGTTTCATGATAGGTTCATGATCAAATTTGTTGTCACAAATTCATCCATGAACTAAGCAGAAAGTCAGAAGAGATTAGATATGGTCCAATCCATAGTATAAATAGTATAAGTATAAATTATTGTCTTCTTTGGAACTTTGTTAGCGGTTTACAAAGACAAAAATGAATAATTAGCCTTATTGAGCAAAATCCCTTTATATCCAGCGAGGAGCATGTACTCTTGAAGTTCCACCAAATCTTGTGTCAATTCATATACCTCTATTTGAAGGGTAGTCTCTCACAATACTCAATTAATCATCTAATTAATACTTAACTCTGTCTTTTTATGCATTGATT
The DNA here is from genome assembly GCA_936440205.1 of Lepidonotus clava. NCBI lineage: Eukaryota > Metazoa > Annelida > Polychaeta > Phyllodocida > Polynoidae > Lepidonotus > Lepidonotus clava. Next base: position 31,152,354 of record OW387149.1, on the reverse strand, counting down.
ATTTTTTCATGATAATCTCATTTAGACAACAGGATACTAGTACTGCTCAATACCAAGAATTGGTAACAAGAACACTTTAGAGAAGACACTGCCTACGTTCAGAAGAGATTTGTCCACAAATCTAGAAAACTTCCTTGAGTCTTCTACATTGGGCAAGTTAAAGATATCAGGTCCAAGTACATCATTATCAATCAGGATAGTACAAGCAATATTGAGGGATTGTGCGGCTGTTGGAGAAGGTCTTTGTCTATAAATGAATTTATAGCAGATGGAGAATTCAACGAGAAACTGATCAAAAACTGGTGTAACTGGAAGGTTGAAACAGGAACCAGCAGTGAAACCATAGCAATTATTTTAACCGAAAAGATTAAATATTAGTTAACAGGGGAAAAAAATGAACAGAAATAAACAATCGATTTTCTGCAGAAATCAATAAATACGGTTTACATTAATTGATAACAAAAAAAAACACTTATTTTTCTGAGAAGTGGTGATTCCCTTTTTTACATTAATTGATTTCCCCAAAAAAAATCCTTGGTGATGTCATTGTTTTAAAAGTATTGCCGTAGGCCTAATGATATCGAGCATAATGCAGTTGTTAATAGTTAATGGTCTCATTTTCTTTTCTAAACTTCACATTTTCCCTTTGGAATCGTTAGAGCCGTTTTGTTGTAGACAGTACATGCTAAATCCGTTTCATTGACAATTATTGACTCTGATTTATAAATGCTGATTTACTTTACCATCATTGCCATTACCATTTTCAATGATAATGTATAGGATATCTCCAAAAATGGATCATATAGGAATAACTATTTTTCTTTCTCATTTCCCTTTATTCTCACTCCTCTTCATTTTTTCTTCTTCTTCTTTTCTTTCTTTCTTTTTTTTTTTTTTCTTTTTCTTTTTTTTTTTTTGGGGGGGGGGGGGGGGGGGGGGGGGCGGAGATAATTAGTTAGGCCGTTCTGGCAATTACAGAAAATTCACTAGAACAAACTTGTAATTTGACTAATTTTGTAAGGGAAATCCCCAAATTAGTGAGGTCAAACGGTGAGTTAATGGGGATTCCCATTCATCCATGAAAGGGAATCCCCCATCTTAGGAACATATATTAAGTAATATCTGCTTCAAAACCAAATTTGCATATTTGGCCACATACAGGCATTTATCGTTAGCAACATTTTTTAATCTTTAATCATTCATAGACCTTGGAATCCCTAATTATTTATAGAGGGAATTCCCCTCATTATGATGTCACACGGTCAGTGCTGAAAGGCCCAGAAGTAGTATAGGGATAGCTCGAGTTCAAACTGAACTCGAGCTATTATTTTGACCCCCCCCCCTTAGAAACAGCTCGAGTTCAAACTGAACTCGAGCTATTATTTTGACCCCCCCTTCTTAGAAACAGATCGAGTTCAAACTGAACTCGAGCTACTTTTTTGACCCCCCCTAGAAAACAGATCGAGTTCAAACTGAATTTGAGTTACTCCTGAACTTGAGTTACCCCCACCCAGAAAACAGATCGAGTTCAAACTGAACACCTTCCTTCTCTTACTTTGAGAAACAGATCAAGTTTAGTTCCAGTTACTTTTGATCGTTTCTTTTACTTTGAGAAGCAGAGTTGAATACTGAATTTGTCGGTGTTAGCTTAAAGTTTCTAATTTTATCGTTTATGGGGTTGTTATTGTACGAAACAGGCAGTGGTGACGTATCTTTATGTTAGACTCTTCACCGTTTCTGTTGCCTCCACTATTTTTTATTTGATTTATGCGAACACATGTATTTAGATAACTTGGTTTGTTATTTCTTATGTTCATGTGGCGTACGTGACATGTTGAAGCAAGGTCTTGAGAAAGGTTACGCTTTGTCGTCTGTAAGGACTGCACATGTGGTGAGATAGTTTTTTAATTGTGAGAATTTGGTTTTGGTTGTTTCTCGAAATGTTTTTGAGATCACCCTGTTTGCGCAAATTGTAGGATGCGGTGGTTTATTTTATTATTCGTACTATGAAATCTTCTTGAGATAAGCATGAAAATGAAGTTTGTAAAGTTAACAGATCGAGCTTTTACTCCGAAGAGGACATCGTCATGTTCTGCAGGATTAGACTTGTTTAGTGCGTATGATTATGTAATTCATCCGAAAGATAAGGTTTTAGTTTTAACTGATATTCAAATTGAATTTCCTTCAGAATGTTATGGTCGTATAGCACCTCGTTCAGGTCTTGCATGGAAGCATTTTATTGATGTTGGTGCAGGTGTTATAGATCAGGATTATAGAGGAAATATAAAAGTTTTGTTATTTAATTTTGGTGATATTGAATATCGAATTTATAGAGGAGATAGAGTTGCCCAGCTTATAATAGAACGGATATTTATTGTAGAATTAGAAGAAGTTTTAAGTATAGATAGTAGTTTTCGTTCTAGTTTAGGGTTTGGTTCTTCTGGTTATTAGTATGGACTTAGATTGTGATGATTTGTTTATAGCAGACATTACTGACATTTATGATGATGAATTTAACGAGAGTTTTGATAGTGATTTAGTTACTTTTACAGAGAATATTTTAGATAATAATGTCAAGTTTGATGGATTTTTGAATAATGATTTAGATGAGTTAAAATTTGATTCGGTTAAGGAATCACAAGTAGATTTAAAGGAATCTGAGAGTGATTTAAGTTTTATTGAAGTTGATAAGAGTGATGTTGCAGGTTTGTTAGACGATAATGACATTATTTTTGATCCAAGGAATGATTTTTCTGAAAAGGAGAAAGATGAAAGTATAGATTTAAATTTAGACTTGTGTTCAAGTAAAGAGCATGCAAAATCGTCTTCAATATTGTGCTTAAGTAATGAACATCAGTTTGAAGATATTAAATGGTTTGATTTAAAGATAGAGTCAAAGATTATAGAGTTGAAATTTTGCGAATTGAACGTTGAGACAAATAAGATATTTAGATCTTTTGAGGAAAGATTATTTTCTTTTAAAACATTTTGTCCTTTAATGGAAGAGAATTATATGATAATACTTGCACGAGTGGGGTTTTATTGTAATGGTTTGAAAAGTCGAGCTTTCGAATGTTTCTTCTGTAATTTTAGAATAGGTAAAAATTGTCTAGATACTTTAGGTGTTTTTCCGGGAAAGTCTTTGAGTTTAAGATGTGTTAGTGATTCTCATTTTTATAGTACAGGTTGTTGGTATAGTAAAATGTTAATAACTTTATTGGATTCAGAGATTTCTTATTGTTATAAGAAGATGCTTAATCATATTTTTGTAAGAAAGTTAGAGATAGATAAGGCAGTATTTGGTAGTATTCCTTGTTGTAAATATGGTGATTCTGTGTTAAGGCTTTCGTTGAGTTCTAATGCTTATGATATTTTAGAACATTTCTTTTTTTCTCCTTCTTGTTGGCGAGCCGTGTGTTTGATTGCAACTTATTTGCAGAAGACTGATTTTCTGTTTGATTTTTATTTATTCATAGTGGATTTTAAATATTTTTGTTTTAAGAAGATGTTCTTAATGGGTAGAGATGAAATTATGAGTTTTGATTGTTCTGGAATAGATTATTAATGAACCGGATACACATTGGGTTTGTTTTATTTCATATCGTAAGAATCTATTATTGCGTGTTACATTGTTAGAAATAAGTCTACTTCCTTTCTCATGGTAGTCGTTCTACGCCTTTTCTCATGGCAGTCGTAGTCAGTGATTTATAATAATGTGTTTTCATCTACAGTTTCTTTTACGATTTATGAGGGTGTATTGCGTGTAACAGGCATCTTCGCATACCAGGCTCCAGCTTGGTAGAACGGTAGTGGCGAGAGGGACTTTGACTTGAGAAGATGGTAACAGGTGTCCGTTGCCTTAACGTTAGTGCTTATATAAAATGTTTGGTTTATTGCTTCTGTGTTGTCATGTAATGAGAAGTTTTTCAACGTTAGGTTGTAAAGGTTTTGCTTTTCTCACGGTCTTGGAAGACGGTTCGAAGGTTTTTTTCATGCACAAGCTATATAAGAGACGACGCGGATCCTGCGGCGTCACATTTGACCAAGACGTTTCGTTGGGACGTCCGAGGTAAGAGCTGCTCTTTACTGTACTGTACTGTCGAGGCGAGATTGGTAATATTTGAGAGTGGAGATGTAACTTTTCGATATATAAATGTGGAAATGTTAATTCAGAGATTGGTAATATTCAAGGTTAAGGTGGACATGTAACTTTTCGATACATAAATGTGGAATTTTGAGATGATGAGAGTGGGAATTTAAACTTTTCGTTAGATGATTAGTAGGAAATGTTTATTTCGATTCGGTATTAAGGTAGTTTGACATTGTTTGATATGATTGAAAAGATTTGTAGAAAATGTAAATTTATGATTCGATGCATTTGTTCTAATTGGAATATTTTAAAGTAAACTAAAGAGTTCATTGCGATTGAAATATTTTATTTTGTTTATAACAGAAGAAGTAAATCATATTTTCATATTTTCAGGTGCGATCTTCTTTTCGTTTTCGCTTTCGTTTGTGGGTTTGCGTATGTTGTACGTGATGTGAGTATATTATAATTTTATATATTATGTTACTTTACGTTCTTGCAAAGAATCTACATATATGTAAGTAGCATGAAACGACGTAAACAAGAATTTGAGTATCTGGATTCATGAATACTCAATCAATAATCTAGTTGTCGAGACTATTCTTGACAATTATACAAGTAATAGAGCTTTTCACATATGGTGTTTAGCAGGACTCGTTTTATAAAGACGTCAGGATGTCAATAGTTACATTTTCTGCATCTGACGATTCAAATAATGATATGGCTTTTCCTTTTGGTAATAGTCCTGAGACTAAACCGGTAATTGATGTCTAATTCTAAAAGGCTAGGACGGCTCTTGTTTAGTTATAACAATGCATAATGATAAAATTTAAAATTCATCGGGTTTACATAATGTATACAAATATTTATATATACAAGTAAAGCTTTTCACATATGGTGTTCGGTTATAACAATGCATAATGGTAAATTCATTTGGTTTACATAATGTACATAAGTATTTACATTTAAATTTGTTTAAGTACGAATGATGTATTTGTTGAGAATATATTTGATATTGTGTTTTGTGAGAGTTTTGTGAGAGTGAAAGTTTTGTGTTTTGTGAGAGTGAACGTGTTTTGTGAGAGTGAGTTTTTGTGATGTATTTAAAGTGTGTATTTAAAGTGTAGAGAATGTTTCGAGAGGTGGTTCAGAGAAAGTTTCTAGAGGTGGCGAAGGAAAGCTATTTTCGTCGACGGGACGCAGTATTTCCATTTCATACATTTCAGTGGTTGGTAGTTCGTAAAAGAAATTTGCGGGTAATGGTACTCTTGGAGTGAATATTGGTCTTGGGTCATTAGTTTCAATTTCAAAATCGTCAAAATTATAATTGGGATTTAAAAAATAAGTTCGACTATATTTTTGTTTAGGCTTTTGTTTTATAAAGTGTACGATGAATGTTATTGTCAAGGTTATTGTTACAAAAGAAATTAATCCGATCGCTATTTTTAAAGTTGAGCTTAGATGCGAGTTGTGACTATTTGGTGTAAGCGCGAGTGTGGTTGAAGTGTAGCTATTTGATGTATACGCGAGTGTGGTTGAAGTGTAAGTTGTGTATAGTTGTAAGGTGCGACTTTTTGTTGTAGTTGGTTGTGGTGCCCAGTTGCGTTGAGTTGATTGTTTGTGAGAAGGCTGCATAGGTTCCTGTGGTGTATGTTTAAGAGGTTGTGTAGGTCGTTGTGTAGATTGTGTTGGAGGGTGCGTAGATTGTGTTGGAGGGTGCGTAGGTTGTGTAGATTGTGTAGGAGGGTGCGTCGTATTATGTGAAGGTAGTTGCTTTGTAAAGTTTCGGTTAGATGATTGTTTAGTTGTTGATTGTGTAGGTTGTTGTGGGGTTGGAGTGCTGGTTTTGTGCGTACTTGAAGATGTACTTGTGTGTGTTGATGTTTGTACGCGTGTTGTACTTTGTATTGAAGACAAAGTGGATCGTAAGGTCAAGTGATATGGTGTAAGGTTGGATGCTGGCTTGGTTGTTCGTCCGTTCGGTTTTGTGATCGTTTGATGAGTGATAGAAGTTCTGAAGTGAGAAGAAATATAGATTTGTTTATCGTTTGATGAATATTTATATGCTATATTTTCAGTTCGTGAGAAGAGGTGCAGAATCGGATTAAGGTAATTGGATTTATTAATTTTAATTTTGTTATAGGATTGTACATTATAATTGATAGTTGTAGGATTTGCTTTAGGATTGTACATTAGAATTAGAAAGTCTGAATTCATAGTTACAGGATTGTCCGAGTGAGGGTAATTCTTGTCGTAGTGCTTGGTTCCGGTTGAATGTTTGCTAGCCTGTAAAGTAGTAGAATGATTCGTAATTAATATATATGCATGTAAATGAAATTGCTTTGTAGGATTATATTTAGTTATTTCTTACAATATGCGTATGTAAATGAAATTGCTAATTTCAATTTAGTTTAGTTTATTTCTTAGTCTTGTATTTCTGGATGGTTTAGTGTGAGTGGTTTTGACTAAGCGTGAGTGGTTTTATTTGTTAAGTTAGGTTTGTTGAGAAATAGGTTTTGTTTGTTTTGTTGAGAACAAAACCTATCATTTGTTTGATTGAATAAATTCTTTCTTGAATTGTCAGTTAAGTCAAGTGGTTATTAGGTTTTAAGAAACATTCATTCATAGATTCGTTCACAAGATTCATTCGTGTTATTTCCAGTAAAATGGTTCTGGGGTTTCGATTCCTTCTTGGTGTAACATTCATCGATTCTTTCTTGACATATTCATTCATCATAAGTTATTTCAAGTAAAAATGGTTCTTGGGTTTCGATTCCTTCTTGGTGTAACATTCATTCATAAGATTCATTCAACGTTCAGTTATTTCCAGTAAAAATGGTTTTTGGGTTTCGATTCCCTCTTGGTGTAACATTCATTCATAAGATTCATTCAACGTTCAGTTATTTCCAGTAAAATGGTTTTTGGGTTTCGATTCCTTCTTGGTGTAACATTCATTCATAGTTATTTCCAGTAAAAATGGTTATTGGGTTTCGATTCCCTCTTGGTATAACATTCATTCTACGAAAGGTGGCGCCACCTGAAGTTATTTCCAGTAAAAATGGTTTTTGGGTTTCGATTCCCTCTTGGTGTAACATTCATTCATAAGATTCATTCAACGTTATCTATAGATAATCATGGGGTAGGGATACAGCAGGAGGTTTAAACCTAGAGATCTTTGTCTGTATATCATTTATATCGCGAATGTGCCTTGATACAAATTCAATCCAGAAAGTCTGTATTGAACACAAGTCGTCTTTTACTGTCTCGTGTCTGTACATCCTCCATGTCACGAACGTGTGTTGATGGAAAATCCAATTGATTACCTTCTTCATGCAGGATCTTGTAATCTCTTGCTTGCAGGATTTTTCTGTTCTTAAACATTAGTGGACCCAGCATCAATCAGAAATTGATTTCTGAAAAGGTTTCAACTTGTGCTGAGTGTGAATTGTGACAAGTATTCCATTGCATCTTCTGTTATTCTGCTGCTTAGTGTATAAGGTATCTTTGTGTTTGTGTGTCTCGTGTTCGAGGTGTGAAATTTGGACAATTCAGTTCATGCTTTTCATTGCGGATTCGGATTTCTAAAGCGGAATTCGTTTCAATTGGTTTCTTGAATGACTGCGTTGCATAGAGTCATATTTTGTCACTGTGCTTACTACTCCTCAGTGTCTTCTGCCTACCAACATTTCGGTCCTTCCCACTTCTGACCGCTGTGACGTAGCGGTAAATCCGTCTATATCTAGTAGTTCTTTGCAGAGGTGTTACTGCGTGTAATGTGATTGGTGTTAGTGTTTTTCTTTGAGTTTCTTCACAAACTAGCAAGAATTGTTTGAGGTGTGCAATTGTGACAATTCACTGTTTTCTTTGGATTAAGGTGGATTTGTCTGCACCTAGGGTTTTGATCTTCTGTTTACCTATTCTGTTGTTCATCATATAGATTTGATCATTAATCATACTAAACAAGTGTTCTAGAGAAGTAGGGTGATTAGTGGGTTTCGATTCTCTCTTGGTGTAACATTCATTCATGATTCATTCAACGTTATCTATAGATAATCATGGGGTAGGGATACAGCAGGAGGTTTAAACCTAGAGATCTTTGTCTGTATATCATTTATATCACGAATGTGCCTTGATACAAATTCAATCCAGAGCGTGTTAAACATTCTTGTGTTGAAGTTGAACACAAGACGCCTTTACTCTCCCATACTTTCCCGTACAAATCCCATACTTTCCCGTTTTTGTACATCGTCCATGTCATGAACGTGTGTTGATGGAATTGATTACTTTCTTCATGTAGGATCTTGTAATTTCTTGTTTGCAGGATTTTCTGTTCTTAAACATTAGCAGACCTAGTATTAACCATTAATCCGAACTCGCTTGGACTTGACCACCCACAGACCTACATTGTCACACTCATTGTTCAGCGTCAGGTCCTCCCATACTTTCAGTAAGGATAAATGAAATATTATTATTCTCACTTTTGTCCTTTACATAATTCTTAGGAGAACTTGTCACAAGGCTTATTTGAAATTCCACGACTCTGCATTGTTTAATAAGGTACACAATGCATCTTCTATGGAACTGAAGGTAGTATACCTTGAGTGTGAATTGCGACAAGTATTCCAATGCATTTTCTGTTGCCTAGTGCATAAGGTATTCTAATGCATCTTCTGTTGTCTCGTGTTCGTGTGACTCGTCGTGGTCAAGGTGTGATATTTTTGACAATTCTTTTATTTTCACAGGGTTGGTTTTCATGTTTTTTTTCTATTCATCATTAAGGATATGGTATAACAAAAATGATTATAGGGTTTTGATCCCCCGTTTACCTATTCTGTCAAGTTTAATTGATTAGATTTTGACATATCTTACCAGTTCGAATGTGGTTTGTGGACATCATTTTCGAATATCAGATCATCAGGTTTGTGATTTCTGTTGTCAAGTTTGTGATCTTTGTGATGTTCTCTGCGTTCTCATAGAAGTTGGAACATTATTTGTACCTATCGATAGGATGAGTTTCTCTACTTTTACATCACCTATGATGTATTGAAGGCGCTCTGTCACATTTTCAATGCATGCTCCTCCCATAATGTACTTTTCCGTTCTCTGAGTTCTGGTAAGCCTGACATGACGGATGATAGAATCACCTATAAGAATGTCTCTTGGTTCTTCCCGTCTATTCCTTCAGTGACGGGAATCTGAGGTTGTGCAGCGTGAGGTGTTGGAGGATTAGCCTGATGTGACTCACCGTTGTGTACTGTTGGCGGTAGATTGACAGGTGGCGACTGTAGGACTGATGGTTGGGGTGGTGTTTGGACTGCTTCGGAGCAGACTTTTCTACTAGCCGCAGCATCTACCTCCCTGCCAGCTGAAACCTGTTATGGTTAATGTGAGGACTACTGTTGGAATTGATTAGCCAATTGATGAGATCTTGGGTAATTGCTCATGTAGTGATTGTTTTGAGCATTCAGTCCATTTGTATTATTCTTTGCTATTCAAACTTGCTTGAGATTCGACATCCTGGATAGTAGTTATCTATGGAGTATCTGTTTAGCGTCAAGTTCCATCTGCATTGTTCTTTTGCGTATTACCATTCAAGTTTGTTATTATCTATGGAGTAACCGTTTCAGCTTGCAATTCATTTGCATTGCTACTTTTGGGCTCTGTACATTCAAACTTACTTGGTTATTTGTGGAGTAACCGTTCCAGCTTGCAATTCATCTGCATTGTTACTTTTGGACCACGTACATTCAAACTTGCTTGGTCTTTAGTTGACTTGCATATTGACGAATCACCTATTCGAATGTTTCGTTATTTGTCAGAGAATTCATTTTGTCAGTTTCAATTTTTAATAACGACACCATTCCTTTCTTCACTTCAACAGACACCAATCCTTTCTTGACTTTTTGGATTTCTGTCTAATAAGTGAATTGTTACAAAGTTCTGTTCATGCATAGACTGTCTATAAATCACAGTCACTGATTTGCATATCATCTAAATCGCAGCCGTGTTACTGTCTATGGAGTACCTATTTCAGTGTGCAGTTCATTTGCATGACGACTTTCTGAGTCATGGTGGTTGTGAATTGACTACTTTTTGCATCACGGTGGTTGAGAAATGATTCTTGTCAGAATCGCTGTTATCTTTGAAGACGAAAACGTTGCTCGACAATCTAGATAGATGACAACACTATACGTGAACTTGGTTTTCGTTGCTATCTTGGTTTTCATTTCATTCATTCATTCATACTAGGTTGGGCTGAGGTTTGAACTCAATATAAGTCCATGTCCAACTCATAATCCTTCACATTGAATTATGTCTACAGTATGTCGATGGTGAGGTTCACTCCAGGTTTCATTCAATCATTCATTTGGTTTGTATTATCTTAATAATCATTTGGTTTACATTCATGAACAAAGGTTTTAAACAGGCTTGCTCGTTCATTCAGTTATTTACGGTTTATTTTGAAAGGTTATTAAGTGTTTCAGATAAATTGTAATGAAGCTTGGAAGAGAAATCTTAATAAGTATTTGATTTCAGATTAAGTTTGAACTTAGTTAGATGTCAGTGTAACATTCGTTTCCTGTTTTATAAATGTAGTGTTAGGAGGGTAATTTGACATGATAAGGGGACGCGGAATAAGGCTTTAGGTAATATGAGTATGAATAATCTTATTGCGTTGCGTTCGTTGATAAGAACTTAGAGGTCTTGAGTGTATGTTTTGTTCTATTTGGAATCTCGAGAGTTGACTCATGTTTGATTTCTATTCTTACTGAAACTTGGCTTGAATAGCGCTTTGTTCTATCGAATTACTTTACTGTTCTTTCAAATGGGTGGTTATTGTCGGTTTTACACTGTATCGACATCCAAGGTTATTTATATTACGGTTAGCATATGATTATGATAATCGTTTTTGAGATGTTTGCGGGATATTAGTTGAATGTGCGATTAACTTTAAAGTTTCACCTTGTGAAACTTCAATTAGTCTTATCACAGGGACGGCGAATGAATCTTATGAAATAAGGTTTTGATGATCACGCTGGATGATTTGGTTCACAGATCTAAGAGTCGTTACTTGTAGGATGATTTTTGGTTTGCAGAGCCGTTACTTGTAGGATGATTTTTGGTTTGCAGATCTAGTCGTCACAAGGGGGGACACTGCCTTGTCTTTGCGGACGACATTGCATTGGAGGGACATTGCCTTGTCCGGAGGGACATTGCCTTGTCTTTGCGGACATTGCCTTGTCTTTGCTTTATTTTTCGGATTTGTTATTGGTAGGAGGGACATCGCCTTGTCTTTCAGACTTAACTTAGATTGGTTCCTTGTCTTTCAGACTTAACTTAAGATTGTGTTTTCTTGTTTTAGGTTTGAGAAGCCTGGTTTATCGTTAACTTAATAGTACTTAGAAGTTATAATTGATAGAATGTTTGGTATAATTGATAGAATGTTTGGTATTATATAACATTCATATAGTATGTAAGGTTTTGTCAAAAGTGTTCTGTATATGAGCTTACATTGTGATATTAATTGTGATATGTAAACATTCCTTGGTTGCATATTAGTCTTAATTGATAACGAACAGATAAAATTGGTTATTTGACTTACCTGCATTCACCGTCTTCGCATGTGAAAGAGTGCGAAGATGTGAAGATAGAAGAGAGGTAAGGTAGAAGGCTTTGATGATATGAGAGAGTTGAGGTCGAAGGATCACAGAGGCGACAGTAAAGTTTTGTTACTGTCAGGAGACGAGTGGTGAATTTTTCTGGAATGTTGTCGCATGTGATAGCAGCAGGTTCTTGTGGTGAAAACTCGCAATTTGACGAGTAGCAGTTGCAGGTGAGGCATTGGAGGATAAGGAGAATTGTGGTGATGTGTAGCATCTTGTAGTTGTACGGTTCGAGTAGAGTGGATTACAGTGAGTATATTCGCGCTGTACAAGAGTCGAAGGTTGTATGGTTTCACTTTTAACTTGAATCAAGTTAAATGTGTGTGGTCTAGTCTATGAGGTGCCAGTTTTAAACTTGTTTATGCATATTACGTATGGAGTAAATTTGATTATATTTTCTTTAGATTTTAATCCTGCAGTAAGTGTTGATCTTTTTAAGACGTATAAGAAATGGATAAATTCAACTTTATATCGCGGTTCTGTAAGTTGTAGACGTTCTCATTATACAATAAAATTGACAAAAAATGGGTTTTGTAGTGTTTATTTGAGAAGTTGTTTTTCATTTGTATTATTGAATATAGATAAGTTTGTTTCAGAGGTTTCTCTTTTTGTGTCTGAAGGCATTTCTTGTTCGTTCTCTTCAGTTTTTGTTGATGTTAGAAATATTCAGTTTACATTTAGTTTAGTTTTATCAAGATCTGATAAATTGACTTTTAAAGAATTTTGTGAACGAATTGTGCAAACATATTTTATGAAATATGATTTTGAGGTTCGAGAGTCGAATTCTCCTGAATCTGTGTGGTTAAAATTTAATAATACTTATTATTTTTCAAGTTTTAGATTAAAGTTAAAGAATAATTCGAGTACAGTTTTTACTATTTTGTATAGTTATAAAGGTAATTGTTTGACGAAGGATATTTTTCATTTTTTTAAAATTTGTAATGATATAAAGTTGGTATTTGATAGTAAATGAATCGTTATTAAAATGGATTCATTTACCAAGTTGATTTATATTATTTTGAAATTTCTTCTTTGTGATGAAAAGGGAAATGTTGAGTATTGGAATAGTGTTAAACGTGATGAAGAGCATGTTTTTTATTTTACTTACATTTGTTTTCAAACATTGATTCCGATGAAATCTAAGGAATCTTGGTCGAAGCTGCATGATTTTTTGAATGACTTTAAGACTTCTTTAGTTAAGGTTTTAAGGTCTCAAACATTTTCAACTTCAGCTGCTTATTGGATTTTGAAAAATGAAAATGAAAAGATTATGACTGATTTAAGATCAAGAGATAGTTTGATTTTTCCAAATATATGTGATTTGCTGAAATTACCAATTTGTATTTATTCAGCGAATGGAAAGAATGTGAGTTTTCATCCTAGTAAATCTTATAGACAATCTTATCCACTGGTTATTCAATGGAGTAATAGCGAAAATTGTTTTAAGAAGACTGATTTGGGTGCTCAGAAAAGTAGTTTAATTTTTCCAGTTGTTGAAAAGGCAATGCAGAAGTGTGTAGATAATCAAGTAGGTAATGAGAAATTGAAGGATAAGAGTAAACGGAAAAGTGATGCACTGATTCGATGTAAAAATGGAGAAAGTAGAGGTGTGAGGAGAAATGATCAAAGTTGTATTGGAATTGAGAATAAAGGTCAAAGTTTTGAAAGTAGGAATAAAGATGTTTTACCGCTTTCTATTACATCACGAAAAAGAACATCACGTGAAAGTACAATAAAACATACTGAAGATTTAACTGATGTTTCTAAGGCTTCTAAGGTTAAGGAAATGAAAGTTTACAAGACACCTGAATTTGTATCATCGGATTCTAGTTCAGATGATGAAGTTGAAAGAAAACTTTTACCAGAGTCTCATTTAGTAGGTGAAGCAAGGAAAGCTTTAGTAGATCAAGTAAGGAAAGATTTACAGACAACTTCAGATGAAGATTGTGATTTTACAGAGCATGTTGAGAAATTGAGGCATTTTGTCCCATCTACAGTTTCGAATGATTTTTTTAATGTGGAAAGGTGCAAGGAAGACGAAAGTGATGATGTTAAGAAAGAGATGGTTTGTCAATGCGATAGTGAGCAAGAGGAGGAAATAAATGTAGAATCTTCAAGTCGCGTTAAGCAGTTAAAAAATTTTAAACCTTTTGATACTTTGTATGAAGAACAATGCGAAAGGGTTCATTGTAATTTGGACAATGTTTTGGAAGTTTCTGATCGTATAAGGAAACATGTGGAGGTTTTAAAAAAGAATGTTCTTCCAGATAATATAGAAGTTTGCGCGTGTTGCCCGCTGCATTGTTCTTCTATTTTATTAAAAGAGACTAAGGGTAAACGCGGTCCTAAAAAAAAAAATTGATTTTCAGTTGTTCTTTATGTTCAAAGATGTTCTCATCATATACATTATTACGATTACATCGGTCGAGACATACTGGTTTTAATCCTATTTCTAGTCTTTTTATTCCACCACCTTTGAGAGATTATAATGTGATTCCTAGATTGTTACACTAGGGATCGCATTATAATTTAGATTTTGTAGATTATACTGATTGTTGCACTTATTATTCCAAGTGAAGTCATCATGGGTAAGCGAGGTCGTTTTGTATGTTTTCATGCTTTGCAAGAACGTTGCTTGTATTTCTCAGCTTTGGTATCTTTTTACTTTCATATAAGTACTAGTGATTTAAGTTCTATTCTTATGAATATTCAGATTCCAGATTTAAAAGTTTTATCTTCGAAAGAATGTCTCGAGTTGATGGTTATTATTTCTGAAAGTGATGATTTGGAATATGTTCATTCTATGAGAAGGTTTTCTTTTGAAGGTTTAGTTTTTTTTGCTTCTTATTTTGATTGTGAAATTGTTTTGAAATATTTATTAATTAGAATGTGGCAAGATTTAAAATGTATTCCAATTATTTTAGATTACATGTTTTACTATTTAGGAACGAAGCATTTATATTCATGTATTGCAATAGAGTCAGTTTGTGATTATTTAAGAATTACAGAAATTCAATTTTATAAACTAACATACAATGTACATAATCCAAGTCAGTTTGTGAGAACTAAATTACAAAGGTGTCTTCGAAATGCAAGAAGATTGAATTCTTTCCATTTCAAAACTTTTCGTATATATTGCGAACTTTGCAGGAATCTTATTATTAGTAAAGATAATAACCAGTCTGATAAAATGCTTTTGTTGCGTTGTTGTTCGAAACCTGCGCATTCGACTTGTTTTAGAAGGTTATTTATTTCATATCATTCTTATAATTATAATTTTACTTATATATCAAGTTTTAATTGTCCTTCATGTAGAACTTTATGGGTGAATGGTGAAATTTTTCGAAATGAGTATGTGAGAGTTCATATGAAAAGAGAAAGTTTGTCTTATGTGTATAATTTCACAAAGCTGAGCTTGAAGAGATGTTAATCTTTTCAATGTTCTTGATATTGTATGAGATTAATAACATTTATGTTCGAAGTGAACATAAATGTTATTAAAGTTGAGTTTGGAAATGTTAAGCTATATGAATAGTGTTTAAATGTTCTTAATATTGTACATTCTATATCATTCATGTTCTTTGAAAGTGATATTAATTTAAATCAATAATTAGTTGATATTAGTCAAAAATGGAGGAAACTTTTGGTGGTGAATTTTATTTAACTTTACCTTCCAATACTATTCATAAAACGAAAGAAAATAAGACTAGTCATTATTATATAGAACTTCAAAATGCTATTGAATGTAAGGGACAATGGCAGTTAGCATTAGTTGAAATAGATTTCCCTAAATCTTGGTACAATTATCCAGTTCATCTTTCACAAAATCGAACTATATATTTGTTGAGAAAAACTTTTCATTTAAAAAGACGTGAAAATCCAGATATAGATAGATTTGGCATAGAATCTTTAGATGAATTGAACGAAGAAGAATCTTTTGGTTTACGACATATGTATTTCGAATTGAGTTTTGGCTATTATTCGATTAAACATTTGGTAGATGTATTGAATGAAAAGATAGCTGAATTTGAGAATTCTATATCTGGTGTAGGTCGTGTTTCTTATAGAAGATATTCTAAATTTGAGTATAATTCTGTAAATAATAGAGTAACTTTTCGAGTGGGTAAAGGGGACAGTATTATACTTCCTACTTTTTTAGTTAGAGTTTTACGTTTAGAAGATTCTATAGAACCTGATGATTCATTATTTACATATACATTTGATGGACCAGAGTTAACGTCTACTGTTGATGATGTTAATGAGGTTATGAGGATGCATTATTTTGGTTTGAGTCAAAATAGAGATCAAACGGACTTTTATCTGTATGAAGGAAGTGGGGTTGCAAGATTTCACGTAGATTCTAGTAATATGTTTATTTATACAAATTTGGTAGATTTTCAAATGGTAGGTGATGTGAAAACGAGGTTATTACGAACAGTTAATTGTGCAGGGGAATATGGAAAAATAATTAAAAGAATATATACTCATCCACATTATAAGAAATTAGCATATGAAAAGATTAAGGAGATTGAAATAAAAATAACAACTGATGATGGTGAATTGGTTAAGTTTGAGTTTGGCACAGTTTGCATTATTTTACATTTCCGGAAAATTTCATAGTTTTGTTTTTAGATTTTTTTTATAATGTAAAACGTTCTTGAGATGAATGGTCTAATGGTCTAAAATCGAAAGTTGTTTTATTATGTATAGAAACTGAAATAGTTTCAGTCTGAAACGCTAGGTGGTTGAAATAGCTTTCAGTCTGAAACGCTAGGTGGCATGACTGAGAAGGTAGCCGAATGAAAAGGAAACGAATATTGGGTGGTCTTATTGTAGATTATGATTTTTATCCAAGAAATAAGCATGTGGATATTGAATTTTATTTTCAAAAGAAATTTAATGTTCTGTATCAGAAATTGGAAAGTAAACTGAGTGTACATGGAGGGATAAAGTTTCAAATTTCTTTTAATGCAACTTTAGGAAAATACAATTTAGATACAAACGAATACTTTGAAATCAAACCTTGGTTTCAAAGCCATGTAATTCAAGTCTTAACGTTCTATTCATTAAAGGAAAAGTTGTTATCTGCGTTAAGAGTAATTTTAGCATTATTTGACGGTTTTGTTCAAGCTGGTTCTGGTTGGTTTCTAACGGGGATAAATTTGGTAAGATTAGGAGTTTTTAGAGCTAATCCTTTTGGTGGTAAAAAGATAGAGTTACCTGATTGGTTGAAAGCTAAGAGATTGATTAATTTAGGTTGTGAAGATAATAAGTGTTTTGTTTATTGTATATTAGCTTCAATTTATGGAGTTTTTAAAGATTTAAGTAAATATTCATTATTATTGAATAGTTTAAATTTAAAAGGTATTTCGTTTCCTGTGAGATTGTCAGATATTCCAAAATTTGAAAAGAATAATAATGTTACAGTTAATGTTTTCGGTCTTTTTAACGAAATTTCATGTAATCGAAGTTCAAGATTGGTTCCATTTCCTATGTATATTTCTACGAATTTTACAAGTGAACATAGAAGACACGTAAATTTGTTGTTGTTTAAGGATCATTATTTATTTATTAAAAATTTGGATAAGTTTATAAGACCATTTTATTGGAAAAGAACAAGGTATTTTTGTGATAGATGTTTACAATCTTTCAATAAGAAAGTGGATTGTGAAATGCATACTAAGTCTACTTGCTATGATAATAAGTATACTGGACAGTCTTACAATTTACCAGTAAAAGGTACGAAAGTTAAGTTTAGATCATATCATAAACAAATTAAACATCATTTTGTTGTTTATGCAGATTTTGAGACTTTTAATTCAAATATAAATTGTTTTAAGGGAAAGTCTACTGTATTAAAATCAAAACATACTTTAAATGCAGTAGGAGCAGTTCTTGTTTCTAAATATTCTGAATATTCTCAACCTCCATTTATTTATGTAGGAAAACGTGTTATGCAAAAATTTATTCATTATTTGAATCAAGTAAGAGCCGAAATTTCGTATATTTTTGATAATAATAGGAAAGTTTTAGAACTGACTGTTTCAGATTTAGCACATTTATCAAAGCAAACTCGATGCTACTTGTGCGGTATTTCGTTTTCAGAATTGGGTGTAAAGAAGGTTATAGATCACGCACATTTAGGTAGAGAAGGAAAAGGTAGAGATGTGAATTATGCATGCAATACTTGCAATTTGGTTAGAAGTTCTTTAAGGTTTCCAAATTTTAAAATTCCTATAGTCATGCATAATGCAATGAATTATGACACACATTTTATTGTTAAAGAAATACATGAGTGTATACAGGAAACTAGTAAAGTAACTGTTTTACCACGAAGCGTTGAAAAATTTTTGACTTTAAGTTTTGATGGTTTTTTTATAATTGATTCATTTCAATTTCTTCCTAATTCATTATCAAATTTAGCAGATCTTTTGGTTCAAAAGGGTAGTGATGAATTCATAGAAACGAGAAAGTATTTCAATAATAAGTGGTTAAAGTATGTTGTTAGGAAAGGAGTTATGTGTTATGACTATATAGATTCTTGGGATAAATTGAAGGAGCAATGTTTACCAGATAAATCACATTTTTTTAATGTTCTTACGAATAAAGATATTACTGAAGAAGAATACAAATTAGCTTTGAAAATGTTTAATATTTTTAATTGTAGAAATATTGAAGATTATTTGAAAGTTTATTTAAAAATTGACGTTCTTTTGCTTACTGATGTGTTTGAATCGTTTCGAGAGAGAAGTTTAGATTATTATGGTTTAGATCCTGTTCAATATTTGACTGCACCAGCTCTTAGTTATGATGCTATGTTAAAATTTACAGGTATCAAATGCGATTTATTGACAGAGTTGGATATGTATAATTTTTTTGAAAGAGGAATACGTGGTGGTATTACAAATGTTGTTAGACGATATGCTGAGGCTAATAATGCGGATGAGTATATTGTATATTATGATTGTAATAATCTCTATGGATTTGCTATGTCGCAACCTTTACCATACAAAGATTTTGTTTGGTTAGATTCAGCAAAATTTTTTAATGAGGAAGAAATTTTAAAGTTGACGGATGAAGGAAGAACAGGTTATGTGTTTGAGGTAACGTTACTTTATCCTTCTAGATTGCACGACTTACATGACATGTTTCCTTTAGCTCCGGAGAAATTGTCAATCCATTATAATCAATTATCATCATATGCTAAGGATGTATTATCTAAATTTAATATGCACTATAATAAAAGTCCGGAGAAATTGATTTCTACTTTGTTTAGAAAGGTTAGGTATATTGTGCATTATAGAAATTTGAAATTATATTTACAGCTGGGTATGAAGATCGAAGAAATTCATAGGATTTTATCATTTAAACAGAAATGTTGGATGAAACCATATATCGATTTTAACAATAAGAAAAGACAAGAATCTGTTTCTTTATTTGATAAAGAATTTTTTAAATTGATGAACAATTCTACATTCGGAAAATGTATGGAGAACGTGAAAAGACGCGTTTCTATGGAATTAACTTCATGCCCAAAAAGGGCTTCTTTTTTGATTAATAGACCGACTTTCCAGTCTGTAAATGTATTTGATTCCGACTTCGTTGGAATTCAGTTCAGGAAACCACAGTTGTTATTGGATAAACCAATTTATTTAGGATTCTGCGTTTTGGATTTGTCTAAATTACACATGTTTGATTTTCATTATAATGTTATGCTGAAAAATTTTACTTTAAAGAATATTCAATTGCTGTATACTGATACAGATTCTTTGATTTACAAGATAAGAGATGAGAATTTTATGAGAAAAATGAAAGGTTTGCTGCATTATTTTGATTTTTCTAATCTTTCAACAGAACATGAATTGTACAATAATGAGAACTATAAGGTACTTGGAAAATTTAAGGACGAAACTGGTGGTAAAAGGATACGTGAATTTGTTGCATTACGTCCTAAATTATATTCAATATTTTTAGAAGATGGTAATGTTATTAAACGTGCAAAGGGAATAGCTAGATCAAGTGTAGATGCATTATTTCATTCTGAATTTAAAGATGTATTGATGAAGTGTTCTCGAATTAGAACACAGTTTCATTCTATTAGAAGTTTTAAACATGATGTTTATACTATTAAGCAGGAGAAACTGGCTTTATCTCCTTTTGAAGATAAAAGATGGTTATATCCAAATGGAATTAAATCTTTAGCATATGGTAATTATAATATATGTTCAAGAAAAAGAAAAATTTGCACGAGGAAAAAAAAGTACGAGGAAAAAAGAGTTAGGGATTTTGAATAATCAGTTCTTTTTTTTCTTTTTTTCTAGTTAATGTGAAAATGTTCTTGTGATAAGCATGTGGTTCACTCTTTGTGTTTTGAATTTCCAAGATTTACTTACGATTGTAGTGTTTTTGAATTTTGTTTCTGAATTTTGTTTCAAGGTATTTAGTTATGCCTAAGTCTAAGAGTTCTAAAATGGCTAGTGAGAGATTATATGTTTCAGCTTTCGGTAGTAAGAAGAGGGTTGATGTTACTCGTTTTAATGGAGATTTGTATTGTCATATAACTGATGTGATGCGAGACAAGACTGTTTCTATGAAAATGGAAGAGTTTCAAGATTTGAAAAGTGTAATTTCTAGTAAGATTTCAAAACTTCAAAAGTATAACGATGAAGAGCGAAGTTCAAGGAAGAGAAGGAAGTCAAGTTTTACAAAATTTAAACCAGAGTTGAGTGATGATGAAACGGAGGAAAGTGATTGTAGTGAGGGAACTTCACAGATTGGTTCGTAAATGTTCTTGTGATATCTTTGAATCGTAGGGTTATAAGGTACCAGGTTTAGCCTAGATTCTTAGGTTGTAAGGTATCAGGTTTGTATATCACGTTTAAGTTTATCAGACTTTATAGAAATGACGGTTAACTTTTTAAACAAGCCAGAAAAAAAAAATTGTAGCAAGTGTAATAATCTTGTATTATTAGTTGAAGGTAAAACTTATTGCAAGCAATGTCAGGGTGAAATGTTTAGAGAGTGTCTTAATTGTGGATTACCTTATTATTATGTATGCAAAAATTGTTTGCCTCCTAAGTTGAATATTCCACAGTTTATAATTGGAAGAGTTGAGTGATGATGAAACGGAGGAAGTGATCGAGTGTGAGAACTTCACAGATTGGTTCGTAAATGTTCTTGTGATAGCTATGGATCATAGGGTTGTAAGGTACCAGGTTTAGCCTAGATTTGTAGGTTGTAAGGAATCAGGTTTGTATATCATATTTAAGTATATCAGACTTTATAGAAATGGCGGGCAACTTTTTAAACAAGCCAGAAAAGAAGAATTGTAGCAAGTGTTATAATCCTATATCATTAGTTGAAGGTAAAACTTACTGCGAGCAATGTCAGGGTGAAATGTTTAGAGAGTGCCTTAATTGTGGATTACCTTATGATTCTCCTCGATTTTTTACTATGGATGATGATAAGTGCAACAATTGTATGTCTTCTAAGAAAGATAATTCACTTTCAAAAATGACGAAGAAAAAAATTGAAAGTTGGAATGTAGATTTTGATGCTGACGACGACGAGAAAGATTCTACATTGATTTTACAACCAGAAGTAGATAATGCGAAAGATGAGAAGCATAAGAAGTTGAATATTCCAAAGTTTTTAATTTCTGATGATGATGATGATGATGATTTAGAAATCAATATATATGCACCTGAATCTGAAAAGAAGGTTGCTGGAAAAGGAAAGAGGAAATTGAAGGATAGAGATGGAGTTGATGAAAAGGATAAAGTACACGTAGGAAGGAAAAAGAACGATAAAGTGAAGGATAGTAAAGTAAAGGGTAGTAAAGTAAAGGACAGTAAAGTAAAGGATACTAAAAGAAACGTTTCTAGATCTAGAAAGAAGTTGGAGTCTAAAATTAATACAAAATCTAAAGTGGAATTAAGGTTTGAAGAACTTGGAAAACATTCTGAACATGCTTTGGAATATTCAGGTAATATTAATATTCCTTTAAAACTTTGTTTTATATAAAGTTGAAATTTGTTAAGTGTGTGTAAAGTAAGGAGAATTTGAATGCCGGTGGATATTGGATTGAATGTATATTGAAGGTTTGTTCAAATTAATCAAGACTGAAATGTTTGTTCAAAGTAATCAAGACTTTATGCACCTAATTAGTTATTTATTTATTTATAATATTGCATATTAATTTATTCAGGTAAATTTGTAGTTTACTCTGATAAATTGTAGTAATATGCAATCTTGCGGAGACGCGAGGGTATTTCGGAGGTCCGTAATACTATGTATATATGAAGAATAATTATTTCTAAAGACTGGAAGAAATTGGAAACTCTTTTGTGATTGTATCATTTGTGAACGCATTATAGGATATCCATTTTGTGTTCCAACTAAATTGTTAAGAATGATTATTGAATTTTGATTTGATTGCATGATTAATTTAGATTGTGATACAGTTCATGTAGAGTGGAATGCGATTCTAGTCGATAGTTTTGTTATTCATGTATAAATTGTATATATAACGACTTAAAATTATGAATTTAAGTTGCTTCTTGCATTTATTGAAAATGCTTGGCATGTTTGTTTCGAAAAGCTTGTTTGATGTATTTCAGTTATGTCTGTTATGAAAAGGAAATTACTAACTTCAATCTATTTTAATTTGCAACATCCAGCATCTTACAGTTCAAAACGAAAATTATATTTAGCTGCAAGAAAAATTGACCCAAATATTACTTTAGAAGATGTAGATTCATTTCTAAGTAATACTAAAACTTATACATCTCATAAGGCTGGAAGAAGAAAGTTTCCTCGAAGAAAGATTATTGTTCGAGGAATTAATGATCAGTGGCAACTGGATTTGATCGTTTTACCAAATTTGAAAAAATTCAATAATGGTTTTACAAATATTCTTGCAGCAATTGATTGTTTTTCAAGATATGCTTATGTAGAGCCGATGAAAACAAAATATGCAAAGGAAACTTTACAAGCTTTTAAAAGAATTCTTGATAGAGCAGGTGTGAAACCGCGAAATGTGCAGACAGATGAAGGAAATGAATTTAAAGGAGTTTTTCGAGAATTTTTAAAAAAGAATAATATTCATTATTTTTCTACATATCAGGATACTAAGTGTGCTATTGTAGAGCGTTTTATTAGAACTTTTAAGAATAAATTGTTTAAATATTTAACTGCAATAAATTCAAAAAGTTATGTTCCTATACTTCCACAAGTTATTTTATCTTATAACAACTCGAAGCATAGATCTTTAGGTTTACCACCTTCTGAAGTTGATAAGAAAAACGAAGATAAGTTGTGGATGAAACAGTATAAAGATTTTCTTTATACAAATATTAAGAATGTTGCATCTTTAAAGGTAGGTGATAAAGTTAGAATAAGACATTATAGAAAAACTTTTGAACGTGGATTTTCAGTGAATTGGAGTAGAGAAATATTTCAGATAGTATTTGTTTTGAACACAAAGCCAGTTACTTACATTCTTTCAGACAGTTCAAATGAAATTTTGAAAGGTAGTTTTTATAGATATGAAGTAATAAAAATACAACCTTGAGTGTTTTAAGTATATATGAATACTTTTGAGATAGGTGATATTGTATTAATAGATTGTATCTATCCTAAAACTTGTGTAATTTACTTGAACGGTTTTAAGATAATGGGATCAACAGTAAATGTGTTTGATGCAAGGTTGAAAGTTCCTTTTTCAATGATAGTTGCAGGTCCAAGTAATTCGGGGAAAACTACTTTTGTATTAAAGTTAATTAAGAATGGTGATGATGATTATTTTATAAGTAGACGTTTTGATTATATTGTTTGGTTTTATGGTCAGACTATTCCAAATGATAAAGACGTGTTAGAGGGGAAAGTTACGTTTCATGAAGGTTTACCTGATTCTTTAGATGAATTTGTCAATTCAAATCAATTTGGATTACTAGTTTTTGATGATTTAATGTCAGAATGTGGAAATAGTAAACTTTTATCTGAATTTTTTACTAAACGTTCTCATCATGAAAATGTAAGTATCATTTTTATTACTCAAAATTTGTTTCAGGATGGTAAAGAAAGAAAGACTTTTGTAAAGAATGCAACTTATTTAGTTTTATTTAATTCTCCGCTTGATCAGACGACTGCTTATTTTATTGGTAGAAAGTTGATGCCAAGGGACAGTAAATGTTTTATTGAAATATATAATCATGCTGTACAAAGACCGCATGGTTATTTATTGATAGACGGTCATCAGGAGACTCCGAAAGATGCTATGTTTCGGTCAAATATTTTTGGAGAAGTTCAACATGTGTTTATAGTACGAAAGAAATGTTCTTAAGATAATGATTTCGTACAATTGTTATAGTACTTTGATGGTAATTCTGTATGCAGTAGCTATTCATAATGCCAACACGTAATGATTTGAGTAAAAATTTAAGAAAGATTCTTTATTCTAAAAAGTTTCTAAATATGTTAGCGAAGGCGAAAGGTTCAGCTGATAGAAAAGGTGTAATAGATTTAGGGAGTAAAGTAGAAATTGATGCAGTTTGTCAGTGTATAAAGAGTATTTTGCAAGGTCATGTGAAATTAAGTCGAGCTAAAATAAAACGATTGCAAGCTGAAAGAAATCATTTAAGATTGTTGGCACATTCTAAAATGGGGTTGCGAGAAAAGAAGGAACGTTTGAATCAAATAGGTAAAGGAATTCTTCCTATTATTATTAGCGGTGCATTAGGATTATTGTCTTCTATATTTAGGAAAAGGTAATTATGAAAGGTAAATGTTGTAGTAAAGATTTCGATAAAAAAAAGATGAAGAAAGATGTTTTAAAAACTTATGCTTGTAAACATTATTTGAAATTATTATCATATAGTAAAGGTCAAAAAAGGAATAAACTTATCGATTTAGGAGATAGTAATGAATTGAAATCAATTTGTGATTGTGTGTATAACATTTTGAAAGGTAATGTTGAAATATCTCCAAAAGAAATGAATTATTTACAGAAAGATAAAATTCGTTTAAGATTACTTCCGAAGAAATCAGTTTCAAATAAGATTAAACGCGCATCTATGAAACAGTTAGGTAAAAATTCGTTACCTATCATTATAAAAAATTCACTTGCTGCTTTAAAATTATTAAAGAATATAAAGTGAAATTGTAGAATGTCAAATTTTCAGGAAAGTATTATTATACCATACAAAATGTTTAAAAGTTGTAATTTCGAAAAGCTTGATAAAGAGAACAGAAATGAAAATGTGAATTATGCATTGAAGAGACAAGACCAGCTGTTGCAGGAAAAAATGTTTGGTATGAAACCTTATGATGAGATTTATTCGACGTATCATCCTACAGAACAATATTTAGGAAGTGATACTTTAATGATCAATGATATTGTTAGAAAGATTAACGTTAGACAGAGACCTAACATTGAAAGTATTTTAAGAAAACTTCAAGAAAATTCGGTAACTTGGAATAAAAATGGTTTGGTTTCTATTAAAAATAGGATTATAAAAGGGTCTAATATAATAGATATTATAAAGTTTTTTTCAAAGACGATAAGTTTTAATCAGGAACCAGAAGGAGTAGAAGAATTGTATGATTATTTTCAAGAAATAAATGTTCCTTTAGTTTGGATAAAATATAAACCTAAATCTAAAAGAGTAGAGCATGAAAAAGTTGATATTAGAAATTTTCCTTTAGAGGAATCTGAAAAAAAGGATGTAGCTGAAGCTTTATACTCTCCATTGAAAAAAGATGTACCTGAATTTTCACATTCTCCATTAAGGAAAGCTAATAGAGATGAAGTTGAAACTTTCTATACACCAGAAATGAAGGTAAAGGTAGGTGATGTTGGAAAAAAAGAACCTATGAAGTTTATTGATTTTACTCCACATTCTATTCCTGAATTTCATCATGTAGGTCCACCATCAATTTCTCCTGAATTTCAGCACAAAGGTTCTGATGTAATGTCTCGTGAATTTAAACACAAAGGTTCTCCTGTAATTTTGCCTACTGTAGTTCCACCGTATCCAGGTTTACCTAAACCTAGTGTAACTTCAGATAGTGTGGAAAAAATGAGTGAGAAAAGAGGAAAGCAGAAAAGGGAGAAAAAGGAGAAAAAGGAGAAAAAGGAGAGAGTTCCTGCTAAAACTTCAGAAAGAACTAGTTCATATGGCAGGAAAATTAAATTACCTGCAAGATGGGAATCTAAATATTAAATCATATTTATAAATGTTGCTGAGATTGAGTTATTGAGTTAAGAGTTTTATTTTGAAATAAATCTTCGCTGGTATTTTGTATTGACTAGTTGTAATAACGAAATGTCTGCAGAATTTTATCGCAATCATTTTAGAAATTCATCACAATATGGTGGAACGTTAGATATTCCTCCGTTTATAGGCACACAATATCAAAAAGGGTATGGAATAGGTAATGTTATTTCGGGTTTTTTAAAACCTATGATAAAACCGTTATTCAATTTTGCAAAGAAACAGGCTAAAAAAAGGTTGATGACGGGTGGGTTAAATGTCGTGAAAAAGGTATTTTTTGAAAAGAAAAATATTAAAGACGCTTTAAAAGATGAAGCAAAGTCGCAGTTACAAGGAGTTGGTTCTGATGCTTTAGATTATTTTAAATCTGAAAAGAGGAAACGTAAATCTAATTCAGATTCTGGTGATACAATAGTTTCTTCTATTTCAAGCCCGACTAGGAAAAAAAGGAAGACTAGTAAGAAAATAAAGACTAGCAAGATATTAAAGAAAGTTGGAGATATTTTAGATGTAGTTTGATATTAATATCTTTAAGATTGATATCGATTTTGATTGCTAGTCAAGATTATATATCTTGACTAGCAGTCTTGTTTGTTGAATGAAGTTTAAAGTTTCAAAATGTCACATTCTAAATGTTTATGTGTTCCTGATACTGTGGATTTATTTTCTGTTCCTTTTACTGACGCAGTAGGTGAACAGAGTTTCTTTTCTAAAGTTTGGCCTTTGAATAATCTTTCGCAAGAAGGTCCAATTGAATATCTATTGAAAGCTAACAAGAAAGATTTTATAGATTTGTATCATAGTTTTGTTGAACTAAAACTCAAAATTTTGAAAAAGGATGGAAGTGCACCTGCAGCACCTACAGCACCTGCTGATGCTATCCCCGCAGCTTCTAAAGTACTTCCTGTAAATTATTTATGTGCTGCTATGTTTAAAGATGTAGAACTTTATATTGGAAGTAAATTGATTTCAGGATCCAATAGTTTATATCCATATAAGGCTTTTATTGAATTTGTATTAAATTATAATCCTGCTTATGTTGAAAGTTGGGGAGATGTTTGCGGATTCATTAAAGATACTAAAGATTTTAATGAAATTACCAATCTTGATGATGATCATAATGAAGGGGCATATAAACGATTTCAGAAAACTCAATATGGAAAAACTTTCCAATTGATAGCTAAAGTTCACAATGATTTGTTTAATCAGAATAGGTTATTTCCGGGAGATGTAGATATGAGAATACGATTTATTCGAAATTCACCTGAGTTTGCTTTGATGGCAAAGGATGGTGCTACAAATTATAAAATTGAAATAGAGGATGCAGTTTTTTATTCAAAACGTATGTCATTAAGCGATTCATTTTTAATTGAATTAGATAGGGCGCGATATGAAGGTAAACATTTAAAATATCCTTATCGTCGAGTAGAAGTAACTTATTCAACCCAAGGTCCAAATAAAAGTATTTTACAAGAAAATCGTATGATTTCTAATGATGAAATTCCACAGCGAATCATTGTAGGCTTGGTTGATGCTAGGGCTTTTGACGGTAATTATAAACATAATCCTTTTTATTTTCAAAATTTTGATGTCACGGAAATAAAAATTCAAAGAGATGGTGATGAAACTTCACCGTTTTATGAAATGAAGGTGGATTTTTCTGATGATACTTTTTTTCAAGCATATTCGGCTATGATATTTGGAACAGGAAGATTATTCAACAACAATGCTCCTTGTATTACACCTTCAGAGTTTAAGAAAGGAAGTTGTTTCTTTGTTTTTAATTTAAGTAAAGCCTTACCTAGTTCTGGAACTTTCGAGCTTTTTGAAAGTGGTACATTAAATGTTGTTGCGAATTTAAAGACTCCTAAAGCACACGGAATTGTTATGATATTTTTCAGTGAATATAATTCTATGTTAAGTCTTGGTGAGACGAACCAAGTAGATATTGATGCTAGAGATTGAAATCAAAATGTTTGGTGATGAAATTGAAAATCTTTTAAAATATTCAAAAGTAACTTCTCCTACATTTCATGGGGTTTATTCTGCAAATAATCTTCCAAAATTTGTTTCTTGTTATCCATCAAGTTTTGTAGTTAACACTCATGAAACTACAAAACCA
Source organism: Lepidonotus clava (assembly GCA_936440205.1). Taxonomy (NCBI): domain Eukaryota; kingdom Metazoa; phylum Annelida; class Polychaeta; order Phyllodocida; family Polynoidae; genus Lepidonotus; species Lepidonotus clava. Next base: position 31,124,208 of record OW387149.1, on the reverse strand, counting down.
GGTGAACATTGGGTGTCATTTTATTTTAAATCTAAACATTCATTACCTGAATATTTCGATTCTTTTGGATTTCCTCCTATGAAAAGATATTTTCATAACTTTTTAAAATCGTCAACTTCTAAAAAGAATTTCAGGTATTCTCAGAAAACTATTCAAAATTTATTTTCAGCATATTGCGGGCATTATGTTATATATTTCATATATAATAGATGTTTAGGTCAAGACATGAAGAGTATTTTAAGGAATTTTTCAAATGATACTCGAAGAAATGACTTAATTGTAAGCGCATTTATAAAGAAAATGAAAAAGAGAATAAAAAATATGAAAAAGCATAAATGTTTTGCAGATGTTAAATCCACTGCAAGGTGTATTCAGAATTGTCAGAATTGTGTTGCGTATTACAACACCAAACTTTATAGACACCAAAATGATCATGCAGACACTAAAAGGTTACATTAATTTCTTTAAGCAAACCAGACACCATGTAGACACCAAAGGTTTGTTTTTTATTCTATGTAGCCTAGACACCAAAGGTTTGTATCAAGACAGCAAAACGATTAATTATCGTGTGATTATATTCATTAGGTCACTAGAAATTTGCTGGATTTGATACTTTATATCAGTTATTTCAAGTTTGAAGTATGGATATGATAAAAAGTAACGTTTTGAAATCGTATCCAAACCCTAATAAAATTAGTATTGGAGGAGTTTGTGTAACTTTATTATTAACTGTAGTTGTTATTGGATTGGAATTAAGAAAGTCTTCGAATTCAGAGAATTACTTTTATTGTTCAACTAATTCTATACAAACTAGAAATAACAAAGTCAAAAGTATGTATTTAATTTGTAGAAACGTAGAAATTCAGAGCGTCTCTCCAGTTAGTCGAGCAGTTCATTCGGTGGAACCTTCTTCGTTGAATTTAACAAATTTGTTAAATTCAACGAAGTTTTCTTTGTTGAATTCTGCAAACTGGTCTACTGAACGTTCTTTACTTTAAGCAGTTTAGTTTAACATTACTTCAACTGTTCGTAATGTTAAATCGAGCAGTTGAACATTTGAATATTTTAGTTTACGTACAGTTACAGTAACGTTATCACGTAATGTGAATACTTTCATCGAGCAGTTGAAACATTTGAATACATTTTGAGTTTGGATGAACGATTAAATCATTTCGTTCTTTTTTAAGATGTAAATTTCATTCGATATTTAAGTTATTTGTAAATGAGATGCATATTCTTTCTTATTTATAATTGTAAATGTACTACACAATGTTTAGTGTTGTTGACTAACATTTCAGTTGAGCAAGAGTTTGGAAAGCAAATGAGTTTGGAAGCAAAAGTAGCGCAGTGCGATTTAGCATGAGCTGACCAACAACTGTGGAATTAGTTACAAGTTTCTTTTACAGTATTGTAGAGAACTACACATTATCAGTGAGCCGACTGTAGAGGAATTCTATACTTTTTCTCCATAGAAGAATTGTATATTATTCTTTTCTATAGTTAAAGTTCAGGTGTACGTTCCATCTACTGTAATAAGAGTTGCTATTTCCACAAATTAAAGTTGACTTGGTTAAAGTTCTGCTAATTTACTGTGGGCAATGTAAGAATGTTTGTAGCATCTTATTAAAGATGCAATCATACAATTTTATGTTGCTTTCTACAAAGCTAACAGTTCATATGTTATTTCAACTATGCCAATTGATGTTTGTTGATAATACAAATATTGTGTTAGTACATTCGTTCTGTGCGGGTTTCATGTATATACTGTTCATGTTGTGCGGGTTTCATGTATATACTGCTCATGTTGTGAAAGTTACGCGTAGCTTTGTACATTGTTTTCACATGTACATGGTTGATGATTGTAAATATAATGGAATGTATAATGTAATGTAAATAATGCTATTATTTATACACTAGGTGATACCTCGTATTTCGTTCATCCGATGCAAGATTGCTTTATAAAAATGTAAGTATTCTTTTATTTATTTCTTTACTTGTTTAGTTCCATAAAGTGTATTCTTAAATTCAAAGCGCATTCTTTATAGAATTATAACGCGCATTATTAGTGTATTTAATTCTATAAAGGGTATTCTTTATTTGTAAGTTAAGAGTTTATATATTGTATTTTACTGTTCAGAATCGATTCTTTATACTATCTGAACGAATAGTTTTGAAATTCATTTTTTAATTGAATATTTGAATATTGTATTTCAGGTTTTGAGTTGTAGGTTTGTTATGGTATCGTGAAGAATGCAGTTTGTTATGGTATCGTGAAGAATGCACTCATAGGACCAACGCGAAGTGTTGTGGTATCGTGAAGAATGCCTCCATAGGACTAATGCGAAGGATGCATTCTCATAGGACTATTTGAGAACTATTTCTACACTAATAACTTGTTCTTTGAAAGAATGTTTTTTCAGTTAGAAGAATGTTCATATTAAACTACATTGTGAACATTGTTGTCAACGTAGTTTAGTTGAATGTTCTTCTATCTTAATACTCCTTCAAGGCTCCGTGAGATATTAAAGACTCCTTCAAGGCTCCGTGAGATATTAAGACTGACTTGTGAACTTTAATACTCCTTCAATGCTCCGTGATTTGTGAACTTTAATACTCTTTCAATGCTCCGTGATAATACTCCTTCAATGCTCCGTGAGATATTAAGACTGACTTGTGAACTTATAACAAAGGATCTTACTGTTACATCTACTATTACAAGGATCTTGTTCGTTACTACTATACAAGGATACTAGCAAGATTGTTGTAATAGTAGTAACGAGCATCTACTGTATATCTTGCAACTGATGAGCTAAGCCTGTTGGGTAATTTGATGAGAACAATTACCCAACAGACCTAGTATACTTTTTTTGTGAGAGATGCACATCTATTCAAGGAAGTGTACTGCTGTCTACAATTCTATTCAAGGAAATGTACTGCTGTCTATAATAATTCAGTTTAATTTCGTTAACCTTTCGCTTGTTATATTATCTTGAGAGATTCCAATAGTTATTTAATTGGTTGGAAACTATAAGATAATTAGTCTAGCGAAAGTGAGTTGCAACGAATGAAGATGTAGCCTACATCAAGTTGACGTTGTTTTGTTTTCGATAATTTATTTGACTTTGTTTTTCTTGTTTTCGTTACCTTATTTATTTGGTGACATTTCTTTGTCGTAAATACTTTGTGATACAGCGAGAAATAACTGTTACTTTATGATACAGCGAGAAATAACTGTTACTTTATGATGTCTTTGCATAGTCTGTTATTGTATGTTGTCTTTGCACACTATTGTATGTAATGTTACTTATTGTATGGTGCATACAGTAATTGTATGACATGAAATGTTACTATGCTGTCTTCAAGTTTTACTATTATACTTTATGTTGAAAACTTGGTGTCAAATACTTGGTGTCAAATACTTGGTGTCAAATACTTGGTGTCAAATACTTGGTGTCAAATGTCTGTAAGGTGTCTGTACTGTGCGGTGTCTTTTTTTAAAGTTTAAGTTGACGTTTAAATTTTGTTGTCAAAATGTCTGTATGTTGTTTTCTGTTAAAGTTAAACTTGCTGATACTAAAAGTGATATTAAAGTACTATTAAAGTGCTTATTAAAGTGTTATTAAAGTGCTAAATTTATTGATAAATGTATGGTGTCTTGCTTTTATAAAATGTGTTGGCTATTAAAGTGCTTTTATAAAATGTGTTGGCTATTAAAGTGCTTAACAATCGTTCATGAAAAGAAAAACGTAATACATGGTTAGACGAAAAGTAAAGTAGCTGTCAAATTCGAACATATATATCACTGTTACTGATGTTTCATACTATTTTAATTACTTTGTTTTAAATATCGCTGTTACTGATGTTTCGTAACTGTTAGCGATATTACTCGTATTTCTACTTTGTACATTCTTAGTACTTTGTACATTCTTAGTACTTTGTACATTCTTAGTATTTTGTACATTCTTAGTACTTAAGTTATGAATTTGAGGTGACATATTGTTAATGTACATTCTTAGTACTTACTTTGTACATTCTTAGTACTTAAGTTATGAATTTGAGGTGACATATTGTTAAGATTAACATACCACCGGAAAGATCTAGAGATGTATGTAACACCTGAGATCTTGGTCAGATGTATATATTGATAGATGTATATAATAAAATGTATTATGACCAATTTTTGTTGTTGGGTATTTATTTACATATAATATGAATATACTATGAATATATAATACGAATATATACTGTTCCAGATATGTATTATAATACGAATATAATACCATTGAGATGAATATATCTGACATGTACGAATATATAATACCATTAAGATGAATATATCTGTCAAGTATTAATACTATTAGTAACCGAGTAGGAAATATTCATCGTCGCGACAAATTAACGAATATAACTACTAGTAACCGAGTAGGAAATATTCGTCAATGTTCGTTTGGATCTATTAACTTTGGTTTGTTTATTGACTCGTGGGTTGTGTAAAGGGCAACCAAGTGGTGACCTGCAACACTTCCAGCACGAGAGTAGTATCCTTTTTGGTCGAGTTCAACACATCGAGCAGAAAATAGGGTCGAGTTCGACACATCGAGCAGAAAATAGGGTTGAGTTCAGCACATCGAGCGAAATTTAGGTCTTGTTCGACACAATTAATGCTTGAGTCAATGGTAGAATGTGCCGGTCTTGTTCAACTCATCGAGCAGAAATAGGGTCGAGTTCAACACATCGAGCAGAAAATAGGGTTGAGTTCAACACATCGAGCGAAATTTTAGGTCTTGTTCGACACATTTAATGCTTGAGTCAATGGTAGAATGTGTTGGTCTTGTTCAACTCATCGACTAGATTTCAGGTCGAGTTCAGCACATCGAGCGAAAATTTAGGTCTTGTTCAACACACGAGTGAAATTTTAGGTCTTGTTCGACACATCGAGCGAAATTTAAGGTCTTGTTCGACACATCGAGCGAAATTTAAGGTCTTGTCTGATTCATAAGTTTGAATGGAATAATGTGTTGTTCGATTCAGGTCTTGTTTCATTCAAATGTAGTTTCAAATATGTGGTTGCCATCTAGTGAAATGTTAGCGAATTATTAGTTTAAACTGCCATCTATTGGATTGTTATAGAGTTGCTTGTAAATGAATTTAAATAACGTGATTGTTAATGAAGCATATAATATTAAATAGTTTGGTGATTGGTTTTGGTGATTATATTTAGAGGTTAAGAATCATATATAATTCATTAGTAGATATATTTAAAATGGTTTATATAGAGTTTTGGTGTTGTTTGTTTTTATAGATTGGTATAATCTATGTATCGTATTAATGTTTTATTTGTATTGTTTTTGAAAATAAAACTGTTATGTGAACATAATATGAGTTGATTAATATGTTATTTTTAGATTTAAAAGTATTGATATTGAATCTTTTGTTTTAATATGAAAATGGTATTGACCTAGATAATATAAGGAAATCGTTGTGACAGCGTATAACATTTGTTGTTGTGTTTTTATTATTGAGGGTCTAGATTCTATAAATTGACGTGATAGTGCTACTTATCAGAATTCTGTTCCACTGGAGTAATGAGTTGCTCTTAATGACCTTCTGTTTAATGATTATATTATCATTTAGAGATTTAGTTTCAATGGTTAATCTTAAGAGAGTTTATGTTGGCTATTGAGGGTTTGGTCTAATTTGCAAATTGTGATTTTCATTAAATATAGGTTAAGAATAGCGTTTTGGAAGATTATTTCTGGAGTTTCAGGATTAGATTGGTAGGTAAAATGTATTTTATTTTGAATTTTGAATTTTTATCAATTTGAATATGATTTCTTTTATGTGTTTTTAATTATAGTTTCTTTTATAGGTTTATTGAAGACTGATCGTCGAGGGACGAAACTTCTTTTGACTTTGGTAAGGTGGTATTTCAAAACTATTAATTTCGTAATCTAGATTTTCGATGTTGAAACTTAAAGATTTCCAAATTTGTATTGGTATTTGCGTAATTGTTTCTGAGCTTGATTCTTAGTACGTTGGGTGGACGTCGAACCAACGCCTCTCTTAAAAATGTAATGTTTTGTTATAGCAGGTAATAATTCTTCTTCTTATTTGTCTTCAGTCCTGTTTCAGCGTAGATCTGTTTGAGGTACTGAAAGGTATTTTATTCAATAAGCCTTTTACTTTGAAAGTATTATGATGTTTTGAAAGGTATTATTGAATTTTTATTAAATTATTAGTAGAGTTTAGTTTCTTTTTGAAATAGGTTTGATGTAATCTTATTTAAGAAAAATGCATAATATTGTTTGTCATAATATTTTTGACTGAATTTTGTTAGATTATTTTGTGAAATGTAAATGGAATATAAAGTTTGGAATTTTAAAATTATTGTTTGATTTTGCTTGAAAATTCGGTATTTCATAATCTTTCATAATCCTTTCAGTTCCTCTGTTCCTTTGGAATGTTTGAACGTATTGTGAACGTACTTGCTGGAATTTGATTGGCTGATATTTTGGGACGTGGTATAAATAGTTACGTAGGTATAAATGGTTGCGTCACAGGGGTTGTTCGCTGTCGTAATCTGAATCTTCTGATGGGATAAGTCGAAGATCTCTAGTGCGGATTCATAGGATAATTCAAACAGTACCAAGGCAATTATACAGAGAACAATTGAACTTTATTGGATAATCAGTACTTGGATATTTCTTCGAGACTCTTCTTCGTTACAACACCGATAATACGAGGCTAAGGTAAGTTGAAAGTTTTATATTTGATTTTAATAGATATATTGGTTATGCATTTTCAGATATAATGTTAGGATAAGTATTCTTGGATATTATAGGTTCAGATTATTTGTTTGTTTGTTATATAATAGATGAAGTTTAATTAAAAGGTCAGTTGTATATTCGATGAAGCTTTGTTTGTTTAGTAGTTCAAGATTTAAAGAGTTGTTTGGATCGTTGGGAGTTCAAGGGGATCATCAGAGAGTTCAATGGTTTCGGGGGGTAGTAAGCGGGGAGTGCGAGGTCTATAGTATTGTCGGTTCTTTATTTTTCTAAGTCTGTGGATGGTGCATGATAGAAGCGTTATTAGGATGATGAGAATTGAGCATAGAGTTCCGCCAGCAATTTTTAAGATCAGTGATTTAGTTGGAGATTGGGTGATAGCCTGAGGGGTACCTGAAGGTGTGGAGTTTAGAGAGAGAGGCTTACTGGTAGATAGTACTGCCGAGGCGGCTGTTGAAGGCTTGGGGATTGTTTTTTTGATTGTGATAGGTGTGGGATTTGTTGGATTTGGTGTTGGAGAGATGGTTGGTGTTTTGTTTGGAAGAGTCGGTGGCAGGATCATTGGTGTTTGAAGGGTTGAGGCTGGCTTAGAAGAGGTTGCTGGTGTTAAGGGGTTTGGAGATGGTAGTGGTTTAGGGGGAGACGGTTGTGGTCTAGGTATGGGTACAGGTGTTTGAAGGTTTGGCGGCGATCGTGGTTTAGGCAGGTCTGTTTGAAGGGCTGGTTTAGGCAGAGTGGTAGGTGTTTGAAGCCGAGGCGGCGAACGTGGTTTAGGCAGGACTGTTTGAAGGACTGGTTTAGGCAGAGTGGTAGGTGTTTGAAGGCTAGGCGACGGCAGTGGTTTAGGTAGGGCTGTCTGAAGGGTTGGAGATGGTTGAGACGCTGGTGTTTGGAGGCTTAACGATGGCAGTGGTTTTGACTGGGTCGTAGGTGATAACGTTGGTGCTTGAAGTGTAGGTGATGGTTTAGGTGGAGCCGTAGGCCATGTCAGTAGTTTAGGCGAGGTCGTTGTTGTTGTTAGAAAGGTAGGTGGCGGCAGTGGTTTTGGTAGAACTGTTGGTGCCGGAAGAGTTGGTGCTGGAAGAGTTGATTTTCTGAAATAAAGAATTAGTTTGGTCGAATTTAGCTGAAATTATGTTAGTTGGAAGTACGTTGTAGCTAATAAATAGTTGAAATTATTATGTGATTATCATAGTGGTGTGGTCAGAAAAATATGTATTCCAACAGTTAAACTTTTTATGGGAATTTTAAAATCTGAAATTCAATGTGTCATTTATAAACATTTTCTGCTTCTTTATTACGCCATTTATTATTTCAATGTGCTTAGGATGCATAACACGTCCTTAACCTGATCACTAGGTGGTAGTTTTGGTTATAGGCCTATAGCTGAAATTACGTTGTGATAGGCGGGTTGATGAGCAATGTGGTCTGGTAAGATGACGAGGGGTAAGTGACTTGAATCTTAGGAGGGATTTCTTGATCATTTTTTGAGTATTAAGGCAGGTAGGGTTTGCGGAAGTTATAGGTTTGATGAGTTTAGTGGTAGTTTATAATTATGAAAGTTTGTAATTATGAAATTCAGGCTTGTATAGGGTTGGGAGCCTCAAGTAGTTTCATTAGTGTTCGTAATTTGACTAAGCGTTTAGTTACAATTTAAGTATTGATTCATTCTTACATTTAGCATAAGTTTATGAGTTTGGAAATTAGATTGATTTAAGTAATAACTTACGTGCATATTCCGGATTCACATTTGTACTCTTTTTCGTTGACGGTCATTGTCGTGAGAAAGGGAAACGCCGCAAGATCGTAGTTCAGTTGAGAATTTGATGGGTCGGCCGTTTCCAATTTCAGTAGTTCTGCTTGGATTGTTTCAATCGATAGATGTGTTGGAATGCAACTGCATTCTAAAATTCCTGGTTCTGTAATGGTCTCACAGTTGTTTTGTACAGTGCACGTGGTGCATATTTTCGTACAAATCATTAAGAAAACTAGGCTTATAAGAAGAATTTTCGTCATTTTGTAGTGTTCTGGGCTCTAGGTTAGGCTCTAGGCTGCTGCTGGTTTGAGTGCTTGACGGTTTGATTCTGAGTATAATCTTTGTGGGGCATTCTATCAAGTATTAGCGTTTTATTTTGTTTGCTTTATCTTAATCTTAGGGCAAGATTTATCTAGGGGCAGAAGTATTAGGTTTAGTCATTATGTGCATCTGCTGAATTGCTGCCCTCTGGTGAATGTTAATGTCGGTAAAGGTTTTGTAAATGTGCTGCCATCTATCGAATAATTGTTTAGGTTTGGAAATGTATCGCCCTCTGTGGATTAAGATAATGAATTTCTAACAGAGGTCTTTGGTGTTTGTTTAGATCGTGCAGTGCTGGTTGGCTAGTTTAAGCTGAAGGAATTAAGCAGTAAGTATAATAGTATATATTTACAAATGAGTATTGTTATAGATTTTGTAAACGAATTTGGTATTAAGTGTTCTTGTTTTTTTTGTAGGGTTATTGTCAAAATTATTAAGCGGTGTTCTTTTTATTCGGAGTTGCTTAAAATTTGTCCTTGTGATAGTTTAGTTACTTTTTCAGATGTTGTTAAAGCCGCGACATTAGCTCAAGAGATTAATTCAAAATTATATAACAAGATAACATTAAAAGATTTATGTTTAGAAACAATTGTGAATATTGCTCCTAAAATTACTAAAGATGAATTAGACACTTTAGGATTACCCTGGATTTTAAAAGAAGAAATTCTGAATTTTGCTGAGTCACAATCCGAGGAGTTTGATGAATTTGCATATTTGTCAACGGTTGTAGTATTGTTTAGACATCATATAGGTTTTAATGTGCTATATACTGAAATTTAGTCAGCTTTATTAATGGGTTCTGCTTTTAGTTTTAGCTGTATTAATGAGTACTGCATTAGTATTAAATTTTTCTGAGTCAAAGTGTAAATTTTGTTATTTTTATAAATTGAAGAGGTCAGGGAATTCATGTAAAGAAAATCGTTGTTTTTGTAAAGTTTGTGCTAGTCATTTTTATTCTTTAGATTTTGAATTGGTTCCACCTTGTATTCCTATTTTAACATCTTTAAAGGATAAAGTTGTTTCTAAAAGATATATTTTGAATTTAAATTTTAGATTATTAACATTTTATAAGAAAACTCCACTATATAAGAGATTTATAGCTGATATTCAGCTTTTGGTTTATTTGCATTTTGCTTACTTTTGTTTTCACATTATAAGCCATGCGTCATTTATACTTTGTTTAGATGACAAGTGAAGCAACATATGTTTTAGTACCATCTAGTTCGTTTCGATATCAGACTTGTCTTGATTTTGATAAAATTACGAGGCTGAATGGTACAGTTACTGAAATAAGGTGTTGTTGTCACACTTGTATTAGTTTGTATCTTTATTTTACACTTTTTGATCCTATTCCTAATTGCCATCTTATTTTACTTTATTCTAAAGGCAGGTTTATTTCAAAAAGAATTGCTTTGAATGAAAATTTAAAGATATGTTCATTTTATAAAAAGGTAATAAAAGAGAATTATGATAATGTAGCTGAATATTATAATAGTTTATTGTTTGCTCATTATGCTTTTTTTTCTGCTGCTATTACAAAGCATGTCGGATATTCTTTAGTTTCAACATTAAGTGAATGTATTGTTGTTATGCCATTTTAGTATGCGATGTTTTGAATGAAATCTTTTGAGCGCTTTCAGTTCAAGTCTTATCTTTGTTTTTATAAATCTAAGCGGCTGAAGAAATTGGTTATAGAATATAAGTGCAATTGTCCAACTTGTATAAGTTTATATCTTTTTTCTTTTCATTTAAAATTAATTCCTCATTGTCATTTTATTTTATTGAGTTTTAGGGGTAAAATAATTTCAAAAAGAATTGCTTTAAAAGAGAATTTCAAAATATTATCATTTTATAGGAAGTCAGAAAAAGATAAATTGGTTAATTTTGTTGAATTGCAACGAAGTTTATTGTATATCCATTGTGCTTTCTTTTGTTCAGTCATTATAAAGCATGTTGGATATTCAATAACTTCAGGTTAGGTTGTGGTATGAGAAGAAGATTTTATTTTTATAAATATATTTATTCAAATACTTCAAAACGTTTTAGAAAAAGAATTTGTCATTGTGCGCAGTGTCAACATTTGTTGGATCTTTATTGTTGTAAGAAATCTTGTCATTTTATTTTATTGAGTTTTAGGGGTAAAATAATTTCAAAAAGAATTGGTTTAAAAGAGAATTTCAAAATATTATCATTTTATAGGAAGTCAGAAAAAGATAAATTGGTTAATTTTGCTGAATTGCAACGAAGTTTATTATATATCCATTGTGCTTTCTTTTGTTCAGTCATTATAAAGCATGTTGGATATTCAATAACTTCAGGCTAGGTTACGGCATGAGAAGAAGATTTTATTTTTATAAATATATTTATTCAAATACTTCAAAACGTTTTAGAAAAAGAATTTGCCAATGTGCGCAGTGTTATCATTTGCTGGATCTTTTTTGTTGTAAGAAATCTTATACAGGTTTTTTTAGGTTTCATCAGATTCTAACTAAACGTGAAATTTTGAATATTAATGATAGAATATTTGAGTTTTGTCGAATGAATCCAGCAGAGTTTCTGATTCGATCATCAGAGTACATGTTAGGATATTCAGAATTTTTTATCAAAATTGCTCAGATTTATTTAATTGTAGTGCGGCATGAAAAATATAGATTAGCTTATAAGCGTCGTAGGAAAATATAGTTGAGATTGTTATTCAGATAGTGATTAATTGTAGTTCAGTATGAAATATATGCATGAAATATATAGCAATATATAACTATTGTAGGTAAAATTTGCTTAAGGTTAGGTGTGTCGTTTATAGATGCAGATAAGTTATAGTATAAATTTAGTTATTTTCAAAGTCAATTTTTATCCGAAAATTAATTTTGATTTGTTTGCAATTCATAGAAATATTAATGTTTCAACTGTTCTTTATAGAGGATCTTTAACATTTAAAAGAAAATCTTATACATTAAAAGTAACAAAGCATGGATTTTGTACTATTTATTTAAGGAGGAATTTTTCAAGTTTATTATCTGATATTTCTAAATTAGCTTTAGAAGTTTATGATTTTATTGAATTATATTGTTCATGTGAAGAGGTAGCAGATGATATTTCTATTTTTATAACGCCAAAGAATATTCAGATAACTTTTCAAATAATTTTTGTTTCAGAAAGGAGTAAAAGTTTTATGGAATTTTGTTTTAAGATAGTGGAAAGGTTTTCAGATAAATATAGTTTTGAGATTAAAGAGTCAAATTCGAGTGATTCTGTTTGGCTACCATATACAGGAACTGGCTCATCATATTTTTCAAGTTTTCGTTTAATTTTGAATAAGCTTGAAAGTAATTGTATTTTAACATTTTCACATACTTTTAAAGGTAGTTGTTTAACAAGTAATGTTTTATATTTTTCTGAAGTTTGTAATGATATTAGGACCTGCTATTTAGGTATCTAGATATTTAACTTATGGCCAGCATTTTAGATGAATTGCTATTGTTAGTGGTGGGGTTTTTATTGAAAGTTAATTCTGATAATAAGCAGTTTTGGCATAAAGTAAAAGTTGATGATACTCATCCTTTTCATTATATTTTTTTGCAGTTGAAAGAGCAATTTATAAGTGAAAATAAATTAAATATATTTAAGGAGGAATTAAAGGCTACTCTTCTTGAACATTTAAAGAGTAGTCAAGCAACAAGGAATGTTGCTTATTTGATTATTTTTAGTGATGAAGAGAATTTAAGATTAGAGTTGCGGTCTTTTCAGAGTGTTATTTTGCAGAAGCTTGTAGATATTTTAAAATTAAGTATTGTAGTATATACTGGTTCTGGTCGATCTAATCATTTTTCACCGTTTGACCACTTATTTAGACAGGGTTTACCTTTGGTTATTCAGTGGAATAAAGATCAAAATAAATTTGTTCAAACAAATTTAGGCTGTCATAAGTCATCAAAATTTTCAACTAATGAAGATTTGATTACTAAGAAATCTTTACAAAAATCATATAAGAAAAGAAAGATAAATGGTAAACAATATAAGAGTGTAGAGAGGTTATCTTCAAGTGATTCATCTGAATCAGATGAAGATAGAAAAAAGGAAGATATTGAATTGAAGCGAAAATGTAAGAATGTTAATAGTGATTGTTCTAGTGTAAATGATGATTTGTGTGTATCAGATACAGATGAATATGAGGAGGTTGAAGAGGTTAATAAACAGATAAGTGACAAAAAGGTTAATGATTTCCTATTTGAGCTTAACAGATTAAAAGAGACTCAACAAAGTTTTGATAAAAGTCAAAATGATTTTGTAGATGAAGGTAAAGAAATAGGACAAAGGAAAATAGATAAGAATTGTTTTGGTAAAGAGTTTGAGGAAAATAAAACAAGTAAGAGGAAAAATATATCAGTTAATGTAAGTGAAAGTGGAAAACATCTTCAAGATTTTTCAACATGTTCAGTGATGTATCAAGAATCTAAGGAAAAGATTGATGCTAATATTTCAAAATTTGTTGAAATTACTGACCGATTACGTAAACATGCATTAGTTATTCAAAATAATCTTTTGCCAGGAAATATTGAAACTTGCTTATGTTGTCCTGTACATTGTGCTCAGCCTTTGATTAAAGCTACAAAAGATAAGAGAGGTCCAAAAAAAAAAAAAATTTAATTTTATGTAGCGAGTGTAATAAAGAGTTATTGTCATTTTCGTTATTACGTTTACATAAATTACGTTTTCATTCAAATTATAATCCAAAAAGTCATTTGTTTATTCCACCGCCTATAAGAAATTATTCTACCATTTCTAGGAAATTTCAAGCGACGTAATATTGTGAGTACAAGATGAGAATGTGTTCTTTAGCATTTTTCCAACTTATGCAAAGTTGTTTGTACTTTTCAGCTTTGGTTTCTTTCTATGCAGGTAATATTGATCTTCCTTTAGTAATTGAAATTCCAGAACAAGATAGTTTATCAGAACAGGAGTGTATTGGAATAATTAAGGTTATTTCTGAACATGACGAAGAAGATTGGTTTCGAATGTTTAATGAATTTTCTGTTCAAGCACTTTTATTTTTTTCATCTTATTTCCATTGTGATGCTATTTTGAGTTATATTCAAAGTACTATGTGGACAAGTAAGAAGAGAATTGTAACTACTTTAAAAATGAGTTGTTATTTATTTGGCATAAAAGACAAATATACTCAGAGTATTTTGAATTCAATATCAAATTATTTAGGTACGTCAGAAGATTATATAATTTATCTTGTTAGACTTATCCATATTAAAGGAGAGAGACATGCAATGAGAGCATTATATAGGAAATTGAGGGATGTATCGCGGTATAGAAGATTGATTTTTTCAAAATTTGATGTGCATTGTTTATTTTGTTCGTTTCCAATTATTTTTTCTTATAAAGGCCCAAATTGTGAGATGGTTTTCCTTCAATGTTGTTTTAGACCAGTTCATATTGCAGGTTGTTTTGAAGGATTTCTTTCTCAAAGTTATGATATGGAAGTTTATTGTTTTAAATGTAGAACTAAATGGCGCGAAGGAAGACCTATTTTAGATAATAGATCTAGATTGCATTGTATTGAAGAAAGGTTAAGTTATGTTCCAGATCATTTAAGACATATTCAGAAATATTCTTCAGAGTTTTTATTTGACAGGTAAATTGTTTTGATTTTATTAAAGGAAGATCAATATAACGGTTTTAGTTTTAAGGCATATTTAACTATTTATAAATTGCTTTGAGATTAATTAAGTATGTGAATTAGTTAATATAGGTTAATGTAAGAAAGTAGTTAATATTTATAATAGAATAATGACTGGGAAGATAGTTGATGGGTTTTATTTATCTTTAGTATCAAATGTTACTCATCCTACACGACATAATCTAACAAGCCATTTTTTTACTGAGTTACCTGTTGAAAAAACATGTAAGGGTTATTGGGAAGTGGCATTAGTCGAGATAGACTTTCCAATATCCTGGTATAATGTGCCAAGACATCCAGAACAAGGTCGAAATTGGGTTTTAAGTAGAGATATTTTTAAATTAAAAGATCCTCGTTTTCGTGTAATTAAATCTATAGATCAAGTAGATATGACTTCAATTAAGAGGGTTACCAAATCTTTTGCTCATAAGTTTGGAAATTATACAATAAAGTCATTAATAAAAGAAATGAATGATAGATTTATAAAAGCAGATAAAACTGCATCGGAGGGGAGTGAAGGTTATCTTAATTATCGGAGGTGGACAAAACTTTATGTTGATGATCAAAATTTGATTTGCTCATTGTATGTCGGAACTGGTGATACCGTATTTTTGTCAACATATTTAGCTCAAGTTTTGCGTTTAGATCAATGTAAAGGAGTTATAAATTGGGGACATTTATGCGAATTTAAAGGTAATAGGTTAGGTAGTACTGTTGGAGGTTTTAATGATGTATTAGCTTTGGATAAGGGAGGAGCATATAATCAAGTTATACAGGCTCAATATGGAACAGAATATGTTGGATTAGGTATTCCTGTTTTTCCTACAGATTCAACAAATATTTATATTTATTCAGATATTGTTGATTATGAATTTGTAGGCAATGTTGAAACCAAATTATTAAGAACTGTTCAAGCGTTTGGCAAGTTTGGAGATAATGTGAAGCATCGTTATGATTTTCCTTTATATAAGAAATTAGCTTATGATAGATTGAAAGAGATAGAAATTGTTATTAGAACTGATCAAGGAAAACCTGTTGAATTTGAGTATGGTAATGTATCACTTACATTGCATTTTAGGAGACTTGAGATATAAAAATTACCTTATGATAGATATAAAGAGATTGGAATTATTGATAATTCTGATCAGAGAAGTATGTTCAGGTTGAAGTCTATTCAGATCAAGCAAGAGAATGTATTTTTACTTAACGTATAAGGAAAATTGATATGAGGCCTAAAAGGGTTTTAAATAAAGATTTAGTGAGGAGACGTAGGGCTTTAAATAACCTCTTAGTTGATTATGATTTTGTTCCACAGAAAAAGCGTATAGATATTGAGCTATATCTGTATTTAAAATCTAAAGTTTTGTATAAGAAACTAGTGAAAGAGCTTTCTCGGCATGGAGGTATCAAATTTCAACTTTCTTTAAAGGTTTTATTAGGTAAATATAAGGTAGATACTGAAGAGTACTTTGAATGTCAACCATGGTTTCAGAGTCGTGTTACTCAGTTGTTGACTTTCCATTCTATTAAAGATAAACTTAATGAAGCTAAAAGATTAATTTTAGCATTTTTTGATGGGTTTATTCAGATGGGGTCAGGTTGGTTTTTGAAAGAAATTCAACTTTTACGTTTATCAGTTTATAGGTTTAATCCTTTTGGCGGGTGTGCATATATATCTCTTCCACTTCCTAATAAGCATTCACTTGTTAATATATTATGTGAAGATAATAGATGTTTTGTTTATTGTGTATTAGCTGCCTTTAAGAAATGTAAGAATCCTAGCAGATTTTCAAATTATCTTGATATGGTTTCTACTTTAGATTTATCTGGTCTTTCATTTCCAACAAAATTAAGTGAAATACCAAGATTTGAAAAGAAAAATGGTATAACTATAAACGTTTTTGGTATACATTTTGTATCTCTTACGTATGTTCCTTTTCCTATGTATATTTCAGTGAATTTTGAAAAAAGTAATCATAAGAAGCATGTTAATTTACTTTTATATAATAATCATTATATGTTGATTAGGAATATTAGTTCATTTCTTACTCCATTTTTTTGGAAGAAATCAAGATATTTCTGTAAAAAATGTCTTATTTCATTTTCAAACAAAACATCATTTAATCTTCATGAAAATGCTGATTGTACAAGTAAAGTATTTACTGGTCAACTTTATCATATGCCGTTACAGGGAGAAAGAGCTCGTTTTGTGAATTATGCTAAACAAATTAAAAACCATTTTATTATTTATGCAGATTTTGAAACATATAATGTTGCTTTGAATAAACAGAAAGGTAAATCAACTTTGAAAACAGAGCATAACCTTAATGCAGTGGGAGCTATACTTTTATCAAAATATTCTGAATATTCAAAACCACCTTTTATTTATGTTGGACCAAATGTTATTAAAAAGTTCATAGAATATATTTATCAAATGAGGGCAGAAATTTCATACATATTTGAGAAAAATAGGAAACCATTAAATTTAACACCTTCGGATATTTTGCATCTTTCACAGCAAACATGCTGTTATCTATGCGGCATTAAATTTAGGAAGGGGATGAAAAAAGTAATAGATCATGCTCATTTAGGGAGAGAGGGGAAAGGAAGAGATGTCAATTACGCATGTAATACATGTAATTTAACATATAGTGCACTTAAATTCCCTTTGTTTAAAATCCCAATCGTTATGCATAATTGTATGAATTATGATTTACATTTTGTTGTTCAGAATATTTATAAGTTTATTGCAGATGATATTACTGTTATTCCAAAATCTTCAGAAAAGTTTCTGACAATGTTTTTTGATAGTTTTTACTTTATTGATTCATTTCAATTCTTACCAAATTCTCTTTCTAATCTAGCAGATTTATTAGTAAAAAAAGATGTAAATGATTTAAAGGAAACAAAGAAATATTTTCCAAATGAGAAATATTTACCTTATGTAATGCGTAAAGGGGTTATGTGCTATGATTATATAGACTCATGGAAAAAGTTAGACGAGTGTAAGTTACCTTCACGTAAAGCTTTCTTTAATTCATTAACAAATAAACATATTACATCAAAAGATTATTATCATGCTTTAGAAATGTTTAAAATTTTAAAATGTAAGACAATAAAGGATTATTTGAAACAATATTTGAAGATAGATGTTTTACTATTAGCTGATGTATTTGAATCATTTAGGGAGCAGTCTTTGGATTTTTATTCTTTAGACCCTGCGAAGTATTTAACAGCACCATCTTTGAGTTATGACGCGATGTTAAAGTTTACTGGAGTTAAGTTTGATTTATTAACGGAATATGACATGTATGAATTTTTTGAAAAGGGTATTCGAGGTGGAATAACAAATGTTATGAAAAGGTTTGCTAAAGTTAAGAACAAGGGGGAACATATACTTTATGTTGATGCTAATAATTTGTATGGTTATGCTATGGTTCAACCTTTACCTTTTAAAGATTTTGCTTGGATAGATCCTAAGAAATATTGTAGTTTTGATGTTTTGAAAATAGAAGATTCAGCACCAATAGGATATGTATTAGAAGTTACTTTAAATTATCCAATAGAGTTGCATGATTTACATAACATGTTTCCTTTGGCGCCAGAGAAGATAAGTATTGATTATAGTCAGCTTTCGCCCTATGCAATTTCTGTTTTAAAAGAGTTTGATATTAATTATACTAAAAGTACCGTTAAGTTAATTTCAACGTTATCACAAAAGAAGAGGTATATTTTACATTATAGAAATTTAAAGTTATACTTGCAGCTGGGACTGACAATTGAAAAAATTCATAGAATTTTATCTTTCAAACAATCTTGCTGGATGAAGCCATACATTGAATTTAATAATCAGAAAAGAAAGGAGTCAACATCTGATTTTGATAAAGAATTTTTCAAATTAATGAATAATTCTACTTTCGGCAAATGTATGGAGAATGTTAAACGAAGGGTTAAGATGGTTTTAACGTCAAATCAAAAGAGATGTTTAAATATAATAAAGAAACCAACTTTTCAATCATTACATATATTTAATTCGAAATTTGTAGGTGTCCAGTATAGGAAAGCAGAACTGAAGTTAGATAAGCCGATTTATGTAGGTTTTACTATATTGGATTTGTCAAAAATGCATATGTTTAATTTTCATTACAATGTTATGTTAAAAACATTTGGTTTAGGTTCATTACAACTTCTTTATACAGATACAGATTCATTGATGTATAAGATTATTCATAAACGTTTCGATGCACTTCTTTATGAAATAAGGAATAATTTTGATTTTTCAAATTTGGATAGAAATAATGCTTTGTTTAGTAAGGAAAATTTTAAAGTTTTAGGGAAATTTAAAGATGAAACTGCGGGGAAAAAGATACTTGAGTTTGTTGGTTTAAGGCCTAAAATGTATTCTATATTGTTGGATAGTGGTAAGGTTATAAAGAGAGTTAAAGGAATAAAAAGAAGTTGCGTTGAAGATTTTTTACATTCTGAATTTAAAAAAGTTTTATTTAAATGTAAACGAACTTCAGTTACTTTTCATACAATAAAAAGTTTTAAACAAAAGGTATATACAGTAAAGGAACATAAATCAGCTTTGTCTCCATTTGAAGATAAGAGGTGGTTGTGTTCTGATGGGATAGATACTTTAGCTTATGGTAATTATAAAATAAAAATTCGGAAAAGGAGATATAAGGACAATGAAGATGATAATGATATTAGTGAAAAATTAGACTGTGATTACTTGTGTTTGGACTGATTATTACTTTGTGTTTGGACTAATTAGTATACTTATTGCTAATATAGTAACTTATTGTTATTATAATTGTTAGTGGATAAAATGGATAAAGAAAGGGAAAAGTCTAATAGGCATTTTGTTTTTTCATTTGGGAGAAGGAAGCGACTAGATATAACAGATTTTAAAGATGAGGTTTATGTACATATTAATGATTTGTATAAAACTAAAAATTTGTCATTTACGAGACAAGAAATTAAAGAATTGTTCGGATTAAAAAAGCAGGTAGAAAAGAAAATAAAGAAAGTTCGTGCTGTGTTAAAAGAAGAGTTAAGGGGGAGAAAGGATGAAGAATCTTCTAGTGTTGTATTAAGTAGTGATGATGAGGATATATCTGAGAAGAAAAAGAGGAAGAAGAAGAAGCAACGTAAGAGTAGACCAACTAAGGTTGCGAGAGTGGATATGTCTTCTGCTGATGAGGAAGAGGAGGAAGAGGAGGAGAGTTCTTAGAGAAATAACTTTGTGATAGGGTAGATTTGTAGCTGTGATAGGGTAGATTTGTAACAAGGTTAGGATAAGATAGGTTTAGGCGTGAATGATATTAACATAATGGAGACCTGTAGAGATAAGAGTTTATCGTCAATATATAGGACTGTGAGATGTTTTAAGTGTGGTTTAGTATATGATTATGCGTATAATTTTAATATGGATGATGAAAGATGTGATTCATGTTATCAGCAAGACAAGGCTAAAGTGACTACTACTGTTATTTTGGATGATGATGATGGTGATGATAAGGAAATGGAAGAAGTGATTGCAAATGTTGATGAGGGTTTTTTGGATTATAATGAGGAAATATCTGAAGATGTTAGTATTTTAAGGAGTGATCCAGTCAAGACTGAAAAGGATTTGCCAGATAATTCTAGTATTTTAAAGAGCAATGATTTGATTGAAAAGGATATGCAAGATAATACTAGTGATAGTGATAGTGATTGGGAGATGACACCTGAACAACGATTAATCAGTAATATGTTCATAGCAAAATGGAAACGATTAGAAAAAGAACGACTATGTAAGATAGCTTTAATGGAGAGAGATAGTGATGATGATGATGAGTTTACACCTGAGGAGCTAGAACATATAAGATTAATACATCTTAGGCGTAGAAGGCAGGAAGATATGGCAAATGATGAATAAATGTTTCTGTGATTAGGTTAGTATGACTGAAGTATCAAGCATATTCAACATTAGGTAAAGTATCAAGCATATTCAACTTACAAAGGTAAAGTATTATTATATTATATTATTTGCTATATATCATTATGGTTTTACAAAATTGTAATTATTGCGGCGATGATCGTCCATTTGTTGACGGTAAAAAATATTGTGAGATCTGTGAGGAAGGAATGTTTAAGGAATGTATTAGGTGTCATTTACCATATGATCATCCAAAATATTTTACTTTGGATGATAAAAGATGTAATTCATGTCAAAATAAGTATGTGAAGGAGAAGGATAAAGTTGCATCAGCGAGGATGACAAATTTAGAAGAGAGTGAGAGTGAAGATGAGCTTATAGATGAGGATAGAGAAAAGGAGAGGGAGACTAAAGATATGAGTGAAGATGATTATGATGATGAGGATCTTGTTATTAATCTTCCAAAGAAAACAAAGAGGAAAATAGTTAGTGAGGATGAAGTTGCTCCAAAAAAGATTAAGAAGACTAAAGATATGAGTGAAGATGATGAGGATCTTGTTATTAATCTTCCAAAGAAAACAAAGAGGAAAATAGTTAGTGAGGATGAAGTTGCTCCAAAAAAGATTAAGAAGAGAGTTTATAAGAAGAAGAAAGATAATGTAAATGATGAGCCAGTTCCAAAGAGAAGGGCTCCAAACAAAGCAAAGAGTGCACCGAGAAAGCCTAGAGTTCCACCAAAACAGAGGTTGACAAGACAGGCACAAATTTATGGTTGTATTCCACTTTTTTTTGTTAAAACTAAAGGGGGGGAGACTTTAGCAATGAATCCTAACTTAGTAAAGTCAGGATAAATCATATTATATTATAATATTATATTATATTCAGCGTGAAAGCGCTGAGGTGCTTACGGACTCCCGGAGCACTATATATTTTAATTTACTATCATGTTCTAGATCTGAGTTTCAAATAGTGTTTAATGGGATGTAAATGTTTGGATAGCCAGCTTCATCCTACCAGCTATTTGAAAAAATCAGTGAAAGAATGTGAGTTTTGTATATATTGTATTTAAGCTTAGCATGTGATTGTTGTTTATATTAAGCTTAGCTTGAGCAATAGTATATTAAGCTTAGCTTGAGCAATAGTAATTAAGTTTTGCTTGTGATTGTTTAATACTTAGTTTGAAATATAATTGCTTTAATTGAGTAAAATGGAAGATTATTTGAATAAAAGGGATTTATTAGCATCTATATATTTCAATCCCTTACATTCATCTTCATTTTCTTCTATTCGAAAATTATATTTATCTGCAAAAGCTATTAATCCAACTATTACTTTGAAAGATGTTAAAACATTTTTACAAAATACCGAGACATATACTTCATTTAAACCTGTTCAGAAAAATTTTCAAAGACGAAAAATAATTGTACGTGGAAGAAATGATCAATGGCAATTAGATTTAATGGTAATTCCTAAATTGAGAAATGATAATGATGGTTATACTAATATTTTAGCTGCTATTGATTGTTTTTCTAGGTTTGCTTATGTTGAACCTATGAGAACTAAAATGTCTTCAGAAACATTATTTGCTTTTAAAAGAATATTGCAAAGAGCAGGGGTTAAACCTCGTTTAATTCAAACTGATTCTGGTTCAGAGTTTAAAGGGGTTTTTAGCAATTTTTTAAAAAAGAACAATATTCAACAGTTTTCAACTTTTCAAGATCCAAAATGTGCTATTGTAGAGAGGTTTATTAGGACATTTAAAAATAGACTGTTTAGATATATGAAAGCTAAGAAGACAAGAAAATACGTTGATATTCTACAAAATATTGTTAATGGTTATAATCGATCTTGTCATAGAACGTTAGGTGTAAGTCCAATTGAAGTAAATCAAGGAAATGAGCAGGAATTATGGGAAAAACAATATAAAGATTATTTATATAGTAAACAAAGATATCAAGGCTTAAAAGTCGGTGATAAAGTGAGACTAACTAAATATCGAAAAGCATTTCAGAGAGGATTTTTATCAAATTGGAAAAAAGAAATTTTTCAAATAGCTTATATTCTTAATACAAGACCAGCTACATTTGTTTTGCAAGATAAAGATAATCAGATATTAACAGGTGTAGCTTATATTCAGGAAATAGCTAAAGTTGTAGGGGCATAGTTATGTCGTCGGAAGAGCATTTTAATATTTTTGATGCAAGATTGAAAACTCCGTTTTCAATGATTATTGCTGGTCCTAGTAATTGTGGAAAGACTACTTTTGTAATTGATTTGCTTAAGAATAGTGATAGGTTAATAGATAAAGATTTTGAATATATTCATTGGTTTTATGGTGAAACATTTCCGCATGATAAATATTTGTTAGAGAAAAATGTACAATTTCATCAGGGTTTACCTGATTCTTTTGATAATTTTGTAGATTCTAGCAAAGAGGGTCTTGTTGTGTTTGATGATTTAATGGCCGAATGTGGTAATAACAAATTGATTTCAGAATTTTTTACAAAACGATCGCATCATGAAAATGTTAGTATTGTATTTATAACACAGAATTTATTTCAAGATGGAAAAGAAAGAAAGAATTTTTCAAAAAATGCCACTTATTTGTGTATTTTTAATTCGCCTCTTGATCAAACAATTCCTTATTCTCTTGCTAGAAAGCTTATGCCAAAGAATCAGCGTAGTTTTGTTAATATATTTGAACATGCTGTGAATAAACCTCATGGTTACCTTTTCATTGATGGCCATCAAAAGACACCTAAAAATGCAATGCTTCGTGCAAATATTTTTGGTTTAGTGCAGCATGTTTTTATTCCTCAAGTTAAATAGTGTTGAGATTGATAAGGTTAATCTTTGAAAAGTAATTTGTTTGGATATTATGGCACCACAAAAGAAGTTGATGGCTCCGCAAAAGAAAAAATCACCTCAAAAGAAAAAGCAGAGACAAAGTAAATGTAAGAACAGTGCTTATGTACATAGACATTACCTTACTTTACTTTGTTGTGCGGGGCATAGTGTAAAGAAAAGAAATCAAATTTTAGATTTAGCAGATGCTAACGATATATTTTCAATTTGTGATTGTATTCATAATGTTTTGAGAGGTAACGTTAAATTGACTAAGTCACAGTTTGAAAAAGTAAAGAAGTTTAAAGAGGTTATGAGATATTTACTAAGAAAAAATCTTTCTTTGAAGAAGCGAAAAGATACCTTAAAACAAGACGGTGGTTTTCTTCCATTTATCTTACCTTCAGTGTTGGGTCTTTTATCTAAATTTATTATGCCAGTTGCAGGTGGATTACTTAGTAAAGTGGGGCAGATTGGTAAAATTTTATCATAATGATTAATTGACTTAAGGTTAAACTGGATAATATTGGTATTACAAGATTATTATAAATAGCTCAGATGGCTTCTTTTAAAGAAAGTGTTATTATACCATATGTAATGTTTAAAAGTTGTAATTTTGATGAAAAAACGAAGAAAGATAATTATGTTTTATCTAGACAAAATGAATTAATGCAGGAACGTATGTTTCAAAGACAAAGTTATCCTACTTTTTCATCATATATTCCTCAAGATTATGAAACTATGAGGAGTAAGCATACAAATATTTTTGATGAAAATGAATTAACAATTGAGGAAATTTTAGAAAGAATAACTTTATCACAGAAGCCAAATGTTGGTAGCATTTTAAAAGCAATGAAAAATAAATCTGCATCATGGGATGAAAAAGGACAATTAACATTAGGAGATGAAGTAATTAACGGTTCAGATATTATTAAATTAATGCAATATTTTTCTAAATCAAAAGAATTTAAAGCGCAACCAGTAGGAGCTGATAAAGTGTGGGATTTCTTAATGGATATAAATATTCCAAAATCTTGGATAAAGTTAAGATCGAAGAAAGCTTCATCTATAATGGAATACTTTTCGCGTTTTCCAGAAAAAAAAGATGAATTACCTAAACCTAGACCTACTAAAAAAATTGAAGAATATTTTCCACGTATTCCTAAAAAGTCTTCTCCAGTTTCAGTAGGTAAATATCCTTTCGAAGAAAGTAATAGAGCTTGGATTTCTGATGCACTTAATACTCCTTACTTAATGAAAGATAAAAATGAAAATTTAAATCAGGGTAAAGCTGGTGTTCATGTGGGAGAAATAGTTGAGAAGAAACCACCTAAGTTTGGTGTTAGTGATTTTGAATCAGATAAGGAAGAATTATTTCATAAGAAAGTAGCAAGTCCTACATCAGATGAAGAATTTGTTACTCCAAAATTAGATTTAGTTAAACGTAAATCCAAAGAAACTGGAGGAAAAAAGGAAAAAAAGAAAAAAAAGAGAAAGGTAACTAATGTTACAAGTAATGTAGATGAGGAAGTTTCAGTTCCAAGTCCAGAACGAACATCATCATTTGGTAGACCAATTAAACGAACTTTAAAATGGGAATCTTGGAAGCCTTAGAAAGTGAATCTTGACCTACTTGAAATTACTTTAAGATTATCACTTTCAGACCATTATGAATAATTTCATTAAGTAATAAATCTCAGTAAATTTATGTTAGGTTTATGAAATAAGAATGCAAAAGTATTGTGGAAAAGATTATGTTGGGCATTATAGAAATTTCTTTAAAAATAATGCAAAGACTCAGAAAGGAGGGTATGCAACATTTATTCCTCCATATATTGGAGTTCAGCATCAACGAGGTTATGGCATTGGAAATATATTCGGCTCTCTTTTAAAGGGACTTTCTGGTATGGCGTTACCAGCTTTTGAATCTGCTAAAAAGCATTTTTTAAAAAGTGCAATAAAGGGTGGTCAAAATATAGTTAAAGATGTTATTGTGAATCGAAAAGGTATTAAAGATGCATTTAAAGATGAGGCTACTAAACAGTTTAAACAATTAGGTTCAGATTCTATTAATTATTTAGCATCTAAAGCTAAGAATAGATTTAATGATGCAGATGATGGTGAGTATGAAAATAGAAGAAAAAGGAGAAAGGAATATGATGAAGTTCCTAAGAAAAGAAGGAAAACAAGAAAAAATACTACAAATAAGAGATCAAATAGAAATAAAGATATTTTTAGTTAAATATAATTCAAGGAAATCTGCCTGAGATACACTTTATATCTTATGTTATGTTATGTTTATATCAATTATTTTTGATCCTATAATTTGCTGAAATTTTGAGTTTAATTAAAATGTCTATGTTTAATGAGTCTTGTGTTTGTGTAGATGATAGTTTTGATTATTATAATGTTCCACCAACAGATACAACTGCACGTAAAAGTTTTTATTCTAAAGTTTTTCCTATAAGCTCTTTAAGTCAAGGCGGTCCAATTGAGTTTGCCTTGAAGTCAAATAAAGCTGATTTTATTGATTTATTTCGAAGTTTTTTACAATTAAAAATAAAAATTTTAAATTCTGACGGTACTGCTCCTGCTGCACCAGCTGTGGATCAACAAACTGGTGCAGTTGGTCCTATTCCAAATTTGTCAAAGGTGTTTCCTGCAAATTATTTCAGTGGAGCTTTGTTCAAAGAAGTTCAATTGTATATAGGAAATAAATTGGTTTCATCAAGTAATAACCTTTATCCCTATAAGGCATATATTGAAAATCTTTTATCTTTTAGAGAATCTGTCTTAAAATCTTGGGGTGACTTGACATGTTATCATAAAGATACAAAAGATTTTAATGAAGTTTCAAATTTTGATGCTGCGCATAACCAGGGAGCTAAAAAGAGATTTGAAAAAACTCAATATGGGAAAAGTTTTCAGTTAATTTGTAAAATTCACAATGATTTGTTTAATCAGCAAAAGAAATTTCCTGGAGATATTGATATGAAAGTAAGGTTAATACGAAATGATCCAGATTTTGCATTGATGGCCAAAATTGAAGATGCAAAATATAAAATTGAAATTGAAGAAGCAATTCTTCAAGTAAAAAGGTGGACATTAGAAGACACATTTTTAGATGAAATAGAGAATAGTAGAAAGCCAGATAATTTTATGAAATTTCCTTTTCGGCGAGTTGAGGTAAAATATTCAACTCAAGCTCCTAACAAAAGTATTCTTCAAGAAAATCGAATGATTTCAAACGATGAATTACCAAAAAGAATTATAGTTGGTTTTATAGATGCACGTGGGTTTGATGGAAATTTGAAACATAATCCATTCTATTTTCAAAATTTTGGACTGACAGACATTGTTATACAAAAGGGTGAAGATGTTTCTCCTTTTTATGAAATGAAGTGTGACTTTGACGCTGATAAATTTTATGAAGCTTATATGGCAATGCTTTATGCTACAGGTAGACTTTTTGAGAACGATCCTATAAGTATAACTCCTGAAGAATTTAAAAATGGTAACACATTATATTGTTTTGATTTATGCAAAAGTTTACCAAATTCAAATTCATTTGAATTATCAGAAAATGGTACTATTAATGTAATAGCAACTTTAAAAGAACCTAAGAATCATGGTATAGTAATGGTATTCTTTAATGAATATGACAGCATGCTTGCAATCGGACCTGTAAATCAACCTGAGGTTGTTATGCATTCTTGATTGCTTACTTGTTTGTAAATAAATAAATAGTAAATAAATATTTGACTAAGTGTGCTGGAATAATAAGTATGCTTGGATCAGATATTTATAGAGTTTTAAAATCTAATATAGTTACGTCTAAGATTTTTAAAGGTGTTTATTCTTCGGATAATTTATCAAATATAAGAAATGTGAGGTATCCTGCTGCATTTATAGTTAATACAGATGAAAGTTTTAAACCTGGTGAACATTGGGTTGCTTTCTTTTTCAAATCTTCTAAAGCTGTTCCAGAGTATTTTGATTCTTATGGTTTACCTCCGTTTAAAAAAAGTTTTTTAGTTTTTCTACAAAAGGGTAAACATAAGGATAAATGTAAATTTAAGTATTCTTCTAAAACTTTACAAAGTTTGTTTTCAACTGCGTGTGGGCAATACACTATTTATTATGTGTTTCAAAAATGTAAAGGTAAAAGTCTTATAAAGATTTTGCAAAGATTTACTAAAAATACTTTGAAGAATGATGATTTTGTTACTCGTTATGTTGAACGATTGAATAAACAATCTATAGATAAAGTTGTACGTAATGTTGATAATTTAGAATGTCATTATCAATGTTCTAAATATATGCAAGATGTTATTGAATCTTTAAAAACATGATTAAGAAATATGATTAAGATTAATATTATTAACTATGTTTAAGTATTATTTGAGTAATAAGATTAACAATATGGATATAATTAATAAGAACAATTCGAATGGAATTAAACCATCAACAAAATTAAGTATTGGTGGTTTATGTGTATCGGCTGCTCTTAGCTTAATTGTAATTGTACTTGAGATAAAAAGACCAAACTTAACTCAGCAGAAATACTTGTTAAATTGTGTGATTACTGGAGAATATAAACAAATGTCAAGGTTATTTCTGAGATGCGAAACTCAACAATTACAGTCTAATAATCAATTAATGCAACCTGTTATTGGAAAGGTTTCTGCGAATGCTTCGCAGCTTATGCAACCTGTAATTGTTAGGAATTTTTCAGTTACTGAATTGCAACCTGATATTGCTAAGGTTTTTGTAAATGCTTCACACCTTATGAAACCTGTTATTGACAGGAATATTTCAGTTTCTGAATCACGGTTGAAACTTATTAACGGGAATTGGTCGACCTTTGCAAATACATTGCAGCAAAATATTAACAAGAATAGGTCAACCTCTGCAAATATATTGCAACCCGTTTGGTAAATTCATGTAGGAGGAAGTTTGATTTACAATTGTGTAATAGTGTAATATGCATTATTATATATTTTGTTGACATTATTACTTATATGCAGACAACATTATTCTCAGAAGGAGTTTGATTGTCTGTGTAGCAATAGAGCTACGCTTCATAAGGAAGTTTGTAAGTAATAATGTTTCAAACTTTTTCCTTAAACTATATACATGTGATTTCAGTTTCTGAAAATGTATTTTATCTAAACCTATCTGCATTGTAACCTGATAGGTAATGGTATTTAACTAAAATGAGACCTGTTATTGGCAGGAATATTTCAGTTTCTGAATCACGGTTGAAACTTATTAACGGGAATTGTTCGACCTTTGCAAATACATTGTAGCAAAATATTAACATTAGGTCAACCTCTGCAAATATATTGCAACCCGTTTGGTAAATTCATGTAGGAGGAAGTTTGATTTACAATTGTGTAATAGTGTAATATGCATTATTATATATTTTGTTGACATTATTACTTATATGCAGACAACATTATTCTCAGAAGGAGTTTGATTGTCTGTGTAGCAATAGAGCTACGCTTCATAAGGAAGTTTGTAAGTAATAATGTTTCAAACTTTTTCCTTAAACTATATACATGTGATTTCAGTTTCTGAAAATGTATTTTAACTAAACCTATCTGCATTGTAGCTTGATAGGTAATGACCAAGACCACAAATTCATGTAAGAGGAAAAGTTTGATTTACAATTGTGTAATAAGTGTTGCATGCATTATTACTTATATGCAGACAACATTATTCTCAGAGAGAGTTTGTCTGTGTAGCAATAGAGCTACGCTTCAGAAGGAAGTTTGTAAGTAATAATGTTTCAAACTTTTCCTTAATGTGTGAAGATCATATATTGAAATAAGAGGAAAGTTTGATCTGACATTATTATTCTCAGGAGTTTGATTGTCTGTAGCAATAGAGCTAAGCTTTCCTCAAACTTAAATATTATCATAATCTTTACCGAGACATCTTCGTAGAATTTATATTATGTTTGCGCAAACTTGAAGGATGTGCGGTTCACTCAAGACTGGTTTGAAGATCGTGCGCGGTTCAATCATGACTGGTGTGAAGATCGTGCGCGGTTCAATCATGACTGGTGAAGATCGTGTCAGGTGCGCTATAAATATGGTTGAAGATCGTGGAGAAGATGTGCGTCTACGATGTTTGAAGATTGTTGTAATCAAGACTTGAGATGATTATGAAACTAATTGTTTGTATAATTATGAAACTAAATGTTTGCATGATAAAGCTAAGAGCAGTCCGAACATATTTTAATGTAATGTTTCAATGGTATATGATAAAATTGGAATTTAACAACATTTATGCTGTTGTGTTTTTATTTTTATAATATATGGTAAACATAGCGAATACTTAGATCACATATTAGATTAAGTAAACCAGTAACTAAGTAATATATATATATATATATATATATATATATATATATATATATATATATATAATACCATTAAGATGAATATATCTGTCAAGTATTAATACTATTAGTAACCGAGTAGGAAATATTTATCGTCGTGACAAATTATCGAATATAACTACTAGTAACCGAGTAGGAAATATTCGTTTGGATCTATTAACTTTGGTTTGTCTATTGACTCGTGGGTTGTGTAAAGGGCAACCAAGTGCGTGACCTGCAACACTTCCAGCACGAGTCTATCAAAAATTACCTCTAGCCTACTGACAACTGAGAGGGCGTATCGGATTAACGCTTAGTTTGAATGTGAATGGTTGACAAATTATAATGTGTAAGGAGCTTCATTCAAGTAATTTGGAGTAGGAATGGTGTTCCTGAAAATGTAGTTTTAATAACTGAATGTTTACGTGCTTTTGAAATTTATGATTATAAAAATAGTATCGTAAGCATATTTAAGATGTTTATTTTACATTCTTATATTTAATTCAATTGAAGATTCTTTAGTTAACATCTTTTGTTAAATTGACGTGCAACGTTATTCCGCGAGTAGTTGTGACGACATCTTGTGAATTACTTGACCTTAATTGATCAATTAGACATTTGCGCCACCTAGCGTATATAATGGTGTATTGACGTAAGTGACTACGTCACTAGAGATTATAAGTACTTAGTTACTGGTTTGTACTTGGTTGCCATCTACACACAACTCATGAGCCGATAAATAATCAAAAGTAATTTAAGTCATTCGACTCTTATCTTCCCTTAAATTATATTGTGATTACTGATTATAGTACGATTGATATAGGTCTTGTTATCTGCAATTCCAAAATGAAATCTAATCGTGAACTTAAATTTGCTAAATTAAGTACTGAGGCGATAACTCCAACAAGAGGTTCAAAAAAAGCAGCTGGATTTGATTTATACAGCGCTTATGATTACGTTATAGCTCCAAAAGCAAAAGTATTAGTTAAAACTGATATTCAAATTGCACTTCCTGAAGGATGCTATGGCCGTATTGCTCCACGATCAAGCCTTACATACAACCATTTTATTGATGTCGGTGCCGGAGTAATTGATCCGGATTACCGTGGGAATGTATGCGTTATCTTGTTTAATTTTGGTGAAGTTGAGTTTAAAATTGCAAAAGGTGATAGAATAGCTCAGTTGATTTTAGAGAGAATTTTTATTGCTGATTTGATTGAAGAAGTATCATTAGATCAAACTGAGAGAGGAATAGCTGGCTTTGGTTCAACTGGAAAGTAAAGATAACCTTTGATTCATTTGTAAATGACCTAAAGATGTAAAGATGTAATGATTTTAGAGAGAATTTTTATTGCTGATTTGATTGAAGAAGTATCATTAGATCAAACTGAGAGAGGAATAGCAGGCTTTGGTTCAACTGGAAAGTAAAGATAACCTTTGATTCATTTGTAAATGATCTAAAGATGTAAAGATGTAAAGATGTAAAGATAAATAAAAATTTTCATATGACTTTAATTCTAGTGTTCTTTATTTATCAATTGCATAACCTTTTAACTCATTTGTACGAGTATGTGGTGAGATAGACATACCTTGAAAACTATTAAACTTTCATTTATATAGAATCTCTTTTAAAACAGTTTGTGGCATAGGAAGTGAGTGGAGTTTAGAATGTTCCGCTCACGAGAAGTAAAAAATTAAAGTCCAGCTCGCATCTTCGACGCAAAAGTCAGGTCTTGCCCGGCTCACCAGCTCCAAATCAACCAAATATAATCAAGTCTCTTTTATAGCAGTTAGTAGTAAATGTTTTGCTGGTGAGCCGGGCAAGACCTGACTTTTGCGTCGAAGAGGCGAGCTGGACTTTAATTTTTACTACTCACGAGTCTGTCAAAAATTACCTCTAGCCTACTGACAACTGAGAGGGTGTATCGGATTAACGCTTAGTTTGAATGTGAATGGATGACAAATTATAATGTGTAAGGAGCTTCATTCAAGTAATTTGGAGTAGGAATGGTGTTCCTGAAAATGTAGTTTTAATAACTGAATGTTTACGTGCTTTTGAAATTTATGATTATAAAAAATAGTATCGTAAGCATATTTAAGTTGTTTATTTTACATTCTTATATTTAATTCAATTGAAGATTCTTTAGTTAACATCTTTTGTTAAATTGACGTGCAACGTTATTCCGCGATTAGTTGTGACGACATCTTGTGAATTACTTGACCTTAATTGATCAATTAGACATTTGCGCCACCTAGCGTATATAATGGTGTATTGACGTAAGTGACTACGTCACTAGAGATTATAATTATTATAAAGTACTACTTTATAATAATCTCTAAAGTAGTAGTATTGTTGTAGTAGTACAATCGGTCTGCATAATTAGGTGTAAAACTTTTTACATTAATTTTTAAATTTCACTACCTTTTCCGAGTAGTAATAAATCGAGCTTGAGTTCGACCCCGGCCCGGTACCCGGGATCAGATTCCTAATATTCCCCCGGGTACCGGGCCGGGGTCGAACTCGAGCTCGATTTTTACTACTCCCAGAAATTAAGGAATCCCCAAATTTTATTTTCTTCCCTTTATGACTTACTTAAACCTCAATATTTTTCGCCTATTTCTTTTTTAAATGGTTTTAAGATACCCAAGTTAATTTATTTACACAAAAATTACCGACCTGTGAATTTATGTGCAAGGAGCCCTGTTTAAGATATGCAGGCCTGCCAACATTTCAGCAGCCGTTCGTGGGACTTCTGAGAAGGATTTTTTTTAAGTAGAAGATATATAGATATATGGGACATATGGTATTCAAGAGGAAAAACATCACTCTTCATGAATAGATCTAGAATGATAATGTCTGTAAACAAATTTTGAAAAATGGTACAGAAATGAAGCAATTTCCTGAACACTATTTTTAAAATATATTTTGTTTTTAATTTTGTTTAAAAACGTGGACATTTTTTGTTCCCTTACGGGACACACGGGACAAGGGTCAAAATATTGGATGGTCCCGTCAAATACGGGTAATTCTAAATCATTATGAATGTAACTATAGAGCCACTCTGCCACTTCGACGCTCGCTATCGGCGAATCATCTACTCTCACGGACTATCTTTCTGGAGCGGAGGGTGATTCGGCAGCAGAGTGCTATAGAGCGGGAAACGAGGCACCCCAGGTGGCGCCCTCTGGCGGATTGCGCGCGAACTACACGACAGGAACTGAGCGCGCGGTGCACGCCGGGATAGCCCCGGTGAGGACATGCAATCTGCAACGAGTGCGTTCACTTCCTACACTCAAAACCGTTCTCCGGTCGAGAGAGTCCTGTTGCAGAGTGGTGAATGGAGGAGGCATGTCAGAATGGCGAACCCAGGGCCTCCGCGGCTCCCTCAAAATGTTCCAGTTCCCCAGCCTGCTCCACAACCTGAATTTACCAAATATCTCAACGTGGAGATCGCCAAGATCGTGGCCTTTCTGATGGTTATAAGCTTTGTACTCTACCATGGAGTTATCCACATGAAATATGGTAAGTTTTGAGCGGAAGGTTTGTGTCAACATCTTGACTCTTGTAGACTGGTCTCCTGCTTGGTTAGCCGCCGGAGTCTTCTAGTTGCCAGTTTGATCTTGTTCATCTGTTAATTATTACTTCTGATTACTAAGTAAGCGTTATGCAGGCTAGCATTGGCGTTTAGTTGGTGTCTGTAGTGTAGTGGATCGTGTGGGCTAAATAACTGTAGCCTCACTCTTCAGTCTTCCTCAGGCTCAGGGTAGGCTCAGTCAGGGCCAGGCACCTGTCAAGACAGAAAGTCAACTCAAAACTGTGAAAACATCTACAAGCAACCCTTTCTTGATTCTTTATTCACAACAAGTGCCTTCAGCAAATTTGACAAAATCCAGTTGTAATAATAAATGACCTCTTCCTTTCAAATCTGTTAAATATGATGACTGTAAACTTCGAATAGCCCTGACCAGATTCAGACTCAGCTCCCACCTAGATCTACTGGAAATAGAAACTGGTAGATCACAAACCCACCCTTGGAGGAAAGACTGTTTGTTTTTTTAAAGCGATCTGCGGCGAAGCCGCCACGGAGCGTAGCGACGTGATCGCTTTACCCCCTGTCCAAAATTCATGGTCAAGGCAAATCTTCAGGTCTCACATCATAAAGCTACAGTGTATGTGTTTGAAAACTCAAATGCATCATTAATACAGAGTATTCTTCAACTGATCATAGTTGTAAAATACATTTGGATCATAGAGTGTTTTTTCTAAATGATTGTGAAGATTAGTTATTATTAGTTTAATTAAGTTTATGCAAACATTTAGGTCTCACAATGGTGAGAGCCTCGTTTTGGTGAAGCCCTCTTAGTGTACGCTGGTCCCCGCGCCTCGAACTCACGCTATCGCTGTACGTCACGAATAGACGCGGGTCCACCCCAACGCCAAATGCGTCAGATTTTGACGAATTCGGGGTCACGTGACCACTTTTCGACCAATCCGATCCATCGACACAATGGCCTCCACCTGCGCCCTGTCGTGACGTA
This sequence comes from Lepidonotus clava, assembly GCA_936440205.1. NCBI lineage: Eukaryota > Metazoa > Annelida > Polychaeta > Phyllodocida > Polynoidae > Lepidonotus > Lepidonotus clava. Next base: position 31,089,966 of record OW387149.1, on the reverse strand, counting down.
CAGCGATAGCGTGAGTTCGATGCGCGGGCACCAGCGTACTCTTAGTGATGCAGTTTAGGTTTCAGCTATCAGCAGAGAACAACTTTTCCAAAATCCAGTTGTTATCTGCACTCTGATTGGTTAAAGTTATCAGTGCATGTTACAGTTAGGTTCCAGCTATCAGCACAGAACAAATTCCCAAATTCAAGTTGTAATCTGCACTCTGATTGGTTATAAGTTGTCGAGTGACGTGACGTCGTCGAGCGACGTCGTCACGCGACGGACGTCGCCGTGGCGACGGACGTCGCCATGGCGACGGATCGCTTTTTTTCAGCGGACACTACGCATTTCTTGTTTAAAGCGATCCGCGCCGAAGGCGCAACGGAGCGTAGCGACGTGATCGCTTTACCCCCTGTCCAAAATTCATGGTGAAGCCAAATCTTCAGGTGTCACAACTCTGAATGTAGATGCTCATAATATTTATTACCTTTTCTTTACCAAAAGACCTCTAAACCACGATGCCATATTTTAGATAAATAAGATAAAAATATGTGCAAATTAGAATAACTGTTTTAAGTTCATAAATCAATAAAAGGTCTCCAACTATTGATAGAATTAGGTCTCACATCACCTGATAAATGTCTCCCATAAGGCATTGCTTCTAGTTTGGTCTGCCTCGTTTTGGAATCAAGATGCCAAAACCCATTTGCAAGCTTGTATCTCATTGGCCCTAATCACGTTATGACGTCATCGTCGTCGTAACGACGTCATCGTCGTCGTAGCGACGTCATCGTCGTCGTAGTGACGTCGTCCTAGCGACGGCAACGTAACGACGCCAAAGATTGCTGAGGATTTTATAATTTATTCTATGTATCCGATGTATGCACAAAATAAATTTCGGGCACTGGTGAGGCCCTAATGACAATATGATGTCACCGTCGTCGTAGCGACAGTGACGTCGCGCTGGTGATCGTCGTCATAGTGACGATGACGTCGCGACGTCGACGTCGACGCGAGGATCGCTTTTTTCCAGGGACATTGTCGCATTTCTTGTTTAAGAATAGGGAAATTGGTAATGGAATACACCTACTCATTAACTGTTCAGCACATATATGCAGATGATAGAGCATACCTACTAAACATAACATCCACCCTTTTCCCCATGTCAATAATCTAGATGAGGAGGAAATATTCACTTTCATAGTCTACTACAAGTACAATGTACACATGTGAAGGTTGTACAGGCCCTATCTAGATTCATCTATTCTTCATTGCAAAAATAAAACCGGAATTGAAGCCTGCAACCTACTTGATCAATTTTTTTCTATACATGTGAATCAAAATGCCTAATCCATCTCATGAATTGTCACCTACGTTCCTGATGTACCCGAGATTAATTAAATACTAAAAACAAAAACTGGTGCTATACGGTTAGAAACTAACAAGGCCCATCTGACCTTTTGGTGGGTCTCAGCCTAGTCATACCCTAATTGTGCAGAAAACAGCTAACCATAACAACCATGTACATTACCAGGCTTAAATTTTTCTGTATTACTCTTGATCTAGACATAGAGATAAGCTGTGTAAATACTGAGATAGAACCTGTGTAGCAAATAGAGTACAGGTATAATTGTAGGCTGTAGTTATTTCTGTTTTCTCAAACTTGATTGAACAATGTACTGTAAATGATAAATAAGTCAACTATGACTTTCAGTTTGTCAATAAAAGATCCACTACTATTGATAAATTAATTCTATGATAGATCCATCCTTATGAGGATTACTAGTCCATAGACATATATATGTATGTCTAGATCTACATAGTGGTTAGACTAGGCATGCAGGGTGGTTAGTGCATCCATCTGCTGTGCGGCTGGCCAGGGTTCAATTCTGGGCTGAGCTGGCTACTACTCCCCTCTGCATGTCTCCCAGTGGCAACAACTGGGTTATCAAAGGCTCCTAGAGGGCCACCAGCTGTTGTGTGTAGGGCCCTGCCTATGGGACCCTGCACATTAACGGGACTTTCACGTCGCCGACGACGACATCGCTGCTGGCTAGGTTGTAATTAGTGCGCCAAATTCGCGACGTGACCAATGACGTTGCGTTATTACGTTCTGAAAGGACAAAACACCTCACCAGTGACATCATCGTTAGGCTAACGTCGGTGCACGTTAGCCTAACAACCGCAGGACGAGAATGTCCCTTTAAGGAACAACTGCCTCGGTAAAAGTGTAGGGGTACGGTTTCTACCTTCTCATAGATTCGATCATTTCATAGATGTGATCATCAGACAGACAGAATTGTCAAGACCTTGTTCTCACCGTGATATCAAAAATACTTTAGCAAGCATATTGGAGGCTCGTTGGTGATATGACCATAGATGTTGATAGGGTGTAAAACCCCAATAAACCCCACCAACCAACCAACATATTGGTTACTGCACAGACATGTATGCATGGTGGCTACTTTGCAGACATGTTTTGCTGGTTCCTAGCAGTTCCTCTGATTCATTACACTGGCACGAAAATAACTTTAGGGAAATGGCGTATTAGCTAATCAGAAGGCTAGTGCTAATGCTTCCATCTCACTCTGCTACACGATGCTAGCTGAACCACGAATCATCTCTGCACTGTAGCAATCACTTGGTTCATCCCCTGCAAGTTGCATAACACCAGCGAAAACTGCAGGACTATTTTTCGACTGCCTGGCACAGTAATCTTATAATGCCCATGTATAGTTGAGAGTATTCTCTCGGACTATTTTCCCAGAGTGAAGGTGCGAGTGCCGCAGAGTGCATCCATCTAGCAGATTTGGGCCCAGTAACATGGATGGAGTGCACATTAGCCAATCAGATTGCTGCATTCTTTGGATGCCTGATGTATTCATTATCAGATACCAAAAGCTGCTTATGACAGTGTCCGTTTCTCGAACTGTATTTATGAATACTTTTCTCATTTAGATATCAAGAAATTTATTTATCTGATAGGTCGTAAAAAGGTAAAAGATTGTTTCCCAAAAAGCATGGAAACCCTGTTGTATGGAGTGACTAGAGATCTGTGCCTGGAGATCTTCCACGCCAAGTCTTGGTTGTCTACCTTACCTGCTTCGATCAAGATTTTATGTCAAGTAGTTAAAATAAGGTCGTCCATAAAAAAGATATCTGTTTCTCGTCTAGCAGGTGGTGTAAATATAGATTACCTGACTTGCCGGGAATTTTGTCATTCTTGTGGATGGGATGGGTTGTGGTATTAAGGAGATAACATAATTTGTTTGAAAAAAAACCACTTCTATTTGAAAAATGAAAAAAATCTTCCGTAATGGCTAATATAGCCATCCGGGCAGCCGACTGGAAACGTTTTAAAGGGCGGCCTAATAGTCTGTATCTTGGGCCTGGGGTTTCATGACCTGCCCCAGATAGATAACCACAAGACATCAACTTCGAATAGTAATATGTACTGATATACAATCAGTTTTGAAACTATCCAGAGCAAATATTCACCTCAGACATTGGCTATTGACATCAGCATAGCTTGAGAGATCTTTTGACAGTCTGGAAGTCGGGATAGACTTACAGATTGACTTAACAGTGCCGTGCTACGGATCTTAGCATCTTAAGATAAGTTATCCACAATTTGGCTTGTGAGTAAATACGGTGACTGAAAGATCAGGGTATCACTGATAGATAAGCTTATACAAATTCACTAACCAGGCTCCATCATCGGATGAAGCTGTTCGTACAGTTGGGTTTTAAGTTTTGTTGTGAAGCTTAAAAAAAAAAAGAAGATATTTTCAAGGCAAGTGCTTTGTATGCAACAGGCCTCATCCTAGAAAATAAAAAGCCCGAAATCCGCACAAGCACAAAATTTACTTGCATTTGCATGAGAAAATCTTTCATGGCTATTTTGTGTTGTCTTTTGTTTCATGAAAGTTCTCATGACTATTTTATTTTTTCAGGGAGCGACTCATGTAAGTGGTTACTTAGCGACGGCCGTTTCCAAGGTTACAATGCCTGGCAACCGTACGGCTGTATGATGCATAAGTATACCAAAGGGTGAGTTACAGCATGATATGATTCAAACGTATTTGTAAAAAGGTTATTTATAGTAGTCGATGGGTTATGGATACCTTAAACAATCGAGCTGTAGGGCCTAATCTAAATCAAACCGAAAAAGGCAACAAAGACTATTTCCGGTGAATTAAAGATAATTTGATTGCACTTTTTTTTTCTAAAGAAACAGTTTATATTTTAGTGCAATCATAGACATCCGTAAACATCAAAATTAAAGCATCATTATCAAGTTTATATTTCTGGAATACCTTTTCTCATGTTATTAACAAAAAAAACATTGTCTTGCGTAATTTCCTATCTTTAAAAAAAGAAATAAAATAAAGTGTCTTTCTCTTTGGTAGTAGATCTCGTATATAAATATAAAGGGATGAGAGACACTCTAAGAATATCAATGTGCTGGACAGCACTGTATACCATATATGGATTTTCGGAATCTTAGTTTCAGGAGATTTGCATTTTTCCTAGAATAGAATTTTTTATTTCTTTTTCATGAAACTTCACTCATATAAAATGACATTTTTGAAGTTGAACACTTTGAGAAAAGAAAAAAAATCATCAAAACCATGATGGGGGAAAATTACTATGGAACAGAGAAAACTCAGGGAATTTGATCATGAAATTTGAGTTGGGACGCTGTTCAGTTGGGACCCTGTTCCATTGTGGCATCTCCGTGTATATATATTGACATTCAAATGTTGCTCCTTTTTCTCTGCCCGCAGTGACTCACGTAACTGCATGCACTACATCTCGTACTGGGGTGGTAAGAACCATGTCGTGTTCATCGGTGACTCGCGGATACGCCAGCTCTATTTCCAGTTCGTCGACATGTTGAGCGACGAGCCCGTCTCCCAAGAGAAGGTCCACTCCGACCTCTCCTTCACCGACCAGAAAATCAACCTCAAAGTGGTGAGGGGAATATGCATATTTTACTTTAAAATGATTATATTATACTGTAATATCCTTGGATAAAGTGTTATCTCATAATTAATATGTAGCTAGCTTGAAAAAAGATTTGTTAAACTGTTAACTTATATATTCAATACTTCAATCTGATTAGTTTAAAAATGTTTTATTATAGAAATAAATACAATTGTACAAACGGGAACTTTGCTCTTGGTGTTCTGTAGAAATGACTCACCCAATGGTTTTCTGCTTCTGTAAATATTGTTGTAGGTAAAGAGGAAACAACACCGAATAAGCTTTACAGGTCTCCGAATAAGCTTTACGTTCTGTTTCTGAGTGCCCTCACAGAGGGTGAAGATTGTGTTCACTGTTTCAAAGTTGATTTCCAACATCACATTATTTCCATTGTGTAGTTTTTTTTATCAAACATAGATGTATGTATAAGATATTAAAAAAGATCTTACCCCTACTTTAAGCCATAGCTTAGGCTACCTCTGGAAAGAACCCATAAGGGTTGGCCGGACGTTAAACTACCCCAACAAACCAATTTATACATATGATATTTAACACAGAAGCATTTTTACACACTGCCAAGTGGTAAGTACCAAAAAAAGAGTTGATTCAATATCTTTAATTTTTCCAGGAGTTCCTGTGGCATCCGATGGTGAACAAGTCCATGTCGAATGTGTACAAGTCGTGGCTGCAGCGGGCGCCCCAGGACCGGCCGAACCAAGTGGTCACCGGCAGCGCCTCGGTAAGGAACCGTAGCCAGTAATGTTTACCGTACTGGTGCATATTGAATCAGAAAATTGTAGGTTTAGAGCTCGATGTATTTCTCTTTGAAAGAGATAGTTATCTTTAGCCTGCCTAAAAAAAAAAAAGCTTCTGTAGGCCCTACTGGCTTTAAAATGGTTTGAGATGGTCAGTTGAGTAGTGGGATTTGTTTTTCACTTTTTATTTTGGTTAAAAAAATTACTGAATCTTTTAGACACAAAGATTCGGGGGGAAAATGAGAAAAACCACTTGATTAAGATACCAAATCAAGCAATCGACCAGTAGCAATCTTTATTTTTTAGGCTGGCATTGGTAAAACAATATAGAGTAAGTATGCTAAATTTCATTTTCAACATAAGTGTTTTATCTGCAGGAAGTGGCCTGGACTGCCGAAATAAATGATAAAAAATGACTGAAGAACTATTGAACTGTAAATGATTATAATTATCATGGTTGGCGTGGCCAAATTCAGAATTGAAACTATTTGAGGATAACATTTCCAACTACGTTAAAAACTACAAAGCCTTGCCTGAAGTGCAAAAACTGAAAACTATTCTCAATCTACACCCTATTTGCGAAAATGACCTGAAAACTCAAGCTATTGAATGTATTTGTACTTTTGTCAAAAAAACATACACTTCTGTACAAAACCTGCCTACCATTGTTGTGACATAAATGTACTGCTCTACATTAGTCAATAAAATATTCGTATTTGTTACAGTGGAGCATCAAGGTGTTTAACGGGAGCCAGGAGGCGCTGCAGAACTTCAGCGTCAACCTCACCCACACCGTGCACTACATCAACAAGATCAGCAACACCACCAACATCCTCTGGATGCTGCAGGGTAAGTTGGCCCAGAGGGATAATAGATAGAGGGTATCATCCGGCTGGCGTTAGGTTAAAGTCCACTGATGTCAGGCATGTAAGTCTTCCGCGGAAACGAGGAATTCTGCGCCTTTTTTATTTCTTTTTAACATTATTGTTGAGGTTCATCCAAATCCAAGGAGAAAATATTTTGTACTATAAGGGATGGGGGTCCCTCAATTTTTGTGTGCAAAGAATAAAAAATAATATGAACCCTTTTCTACATTTTAAAGTTGAATTCAAAATATTTTGCATTGTAGACGTGTAATCACGGATGATACTGCCCCTTAAAACATAAATTGTTTTTCCGGTGTGCTGTCTCTCTAGCTTTTAATTGCCGACTGACAAATCGCCCCCCCCCCCCCCCCCCCCCCCCCACTGTTTGCTTCTGATCAATTTTCCTTAACCAGTCTCTGTCAAGCCTTACGATAAAATAATCAGTTACAATATGTTTTTCCTACCTCTAGGCTGGCTATTCTTTTGACTACTCTCTGGACAGGGAATAAACTCAGAAGAAATCCTGCCTGTCATATACGAATTTTGAACCAGTATAATAGGAACTTAGCGAATTATTGTTTTGCTTTAAGTAACTCGGTCAGTAATTTAACATGGATGACATTTAATTAAGTCATTAGTGAGTTTCATAGACTCAGAAGCAACACAAAAGGCAAAATTGTATTTCTAATTTTAACTCAAATTTTATAAGTGATAAAGATATTTCATTGTAATTATTCTTTTATGACTACTATGTAAATAACCAGTTCAAATTATTTCCAGAAGTTTTCAATTCGGATGTCAAACATGACTGGAAAACCATAAAACCATAACCTGTTTGTCCGTCTCGTTTCAGACCCAGTGGTGGAGAGTAAGTTGTCCGCGAACCGCTCCATGATCACCAACAGTCAGATCGACGACTACAACAAGGCCGCGCTAGACGTGCTGTAAGTCTCCTCTGTATTGGATAATATTTGGGTTGAAATACATCAAGGAAAACTGACCCAGCAAAGTTTGTTTATTGCTGGTAGGCAGCTCAGCTAAGGGCTAAGGGTGGCGACTCAAAGGTCTGCACGAGGCGCAGCGTGACATGCGTATTTGACTCTCCCCATATAGTGGCTTCATTAAAATACCTCAGCGTACTTTGAAAAGTATTCAGTAACAAACCTATGTATTTCTTTCGTAAATAAACATATTTTGCTAAGAATATAATCATACTTATTTGTTTTCGTTTCTAATGTAATTGTTACATTTACACCTCCCAGGATGTATAATTCTGCAACTATCTGGAGCTCGTCTCGTCTCGTGGCCCAAGGCTATAACCGAGACACGCAAGACGGGCTACACATCGGGAAACTGGCCCTCGACCTTGTAAGTCTACTCAATTTATAATGTCTTCTTCAAATGTAGAATTCATATTAATTACAAAACACATAGATGTTACTGCTATATATTTGAATCTTATAAACAAACAAATAGATGTTACTGCTATATATTTGAATCAATTTTTCATATTACAGAAAGGCAACAAAAAAAGAAGTACTGATTCAAAAATAAGAATATCAGATAAGAAAACTGGCCTACCAAGTTGTTTGTTTTATTCATCTCTAGGATATATGATATCGGGTATGGAATCAGTCCACCCAAAAACATTTAGTTGTATGATAAAATTAAGAGCACATAGAATAACAACTATGCCGAGACTGCAAAGTCTAATCAAGACAGTTTAAATAAAACTAAAGAAAAAAGAAATAGGCTAATAGCACAATCATGTTTTGCTCGAATAAATATGAATAATTAATAAAAAGGAAAGTTAAAGTTATTTGATTCTTGGTACTGGAATTCTAGGCTATTCCGATAAAATGTGCATCAAAGTGTTGTTAACTTAAGTGTCCTTGTATTCTCGCTTTCAGGACGTGCAGATCCTGATGAACATGTACTGTAACGACCATATGAACTACAACGATGGCACGTGCTGCAGCTCGGCCGAAAGTATCTCTACGCTACAGATCGTTGTCGCCGCCGTCTTCGGAGTATGGTAAGCATTGAGGGGCAGCTCTAATTCACCAAACAGGGTCGTTACGAGTGTAGGGAATTTAATTTTCCGGCCTTTTTTTTCGGTAAAGATTTTAAAAAGTTGTAGTGCCACAGCATAATACTTGCCCAATTTTTTTTATAATTACGTTAAAGAAATGGAATAAAGAGGTCTATGGTATTTGACTGTTAATTTATTAATCTTGAATACTTTTACATGTTACATGAATTGCTGTTTAAGTCACTGTTTCTTCCAGCGTGGGTATATAGTTACTGGTACTAGCATTTCTGTAAAACCTATGTCACTTTCCCGCAGCCTGCTCACATCTATAGTGCTGTGCATCTGGAGACGTAAGTTCCGGCGCAGTGTGAAGAACGGAGCAAAGGCCAGAGCCGAGAACCCCCAGCGGAGTAACGGTCAGAAAAATGGGGCGGCGGGCTCTGAGGCCGACCGCTGCGAGGGGTTCTACGAGCTCATCACATCGCTGGCCAAACTGGGCATCATCATGTCCTACTTCTTTCTCTGTGACAGGTGAGTGGGGCTCTGGGCATCGTTCTTTTAGTGATTCAAGGTGACGACTAGAATTTCACATACAAATCCCCTATGGTTTTGCTAAATTTACCGTCCTGTGGCAAAATTCTGGAATTCTGGAATTCTTTTTCCATAATTTGTTCCTATTTCAAAAAATTCAAGCTTAGGAAAAATATCGCAAAAATCCTTTGGCAAAAATGTTAATGTCTTACATTTGAGCAATCAGGAATTCAGGAACAAGTAGACTCAAGATGTTTTTCAATGTTGCTTTTCAGGACGAGTTTCTTCATGAAGGAGAACAAGTACTACACCCACGTGAACTTCTTCCTACCCTTCTCCTACCTCATGATCCTCGGCTTCTTCTTCACCGAAAACTCAGATCAGGTGAGGCTCCTTTTACTGGTCAAAGAAAAAACAGAAGACGCTCAAAAAATAAACAATCAGGCTCTTTGGGGAAATTCCAGCGGCTGGAATTAAATACAAACTTTCAACATTTGTATATCCACGACTAATATAAGAAGAGAAAGATAAAGATTTGCACTATGCAATCATTGTTACCGAATTCTTTAACCTTGTGGGTATGCAATTTGATGGATTGATATCATCAATTTACATTGCCTACAAAAGAATATAACCCTTGCCTTCTCAACTGTCGTGAGAAACCCTAAGACTGCAGTCATAGATGCATACCACACTACAGGACTTACCCCAACTCCACTCAACTGTCAAGTCGAGTTGGGCAGTGTAGCCGGGCCTTAAGTTAATGTTCTTCATTTGTCAGACGCGAATCCTTCACCGCGACCAGACTGCGGAGTGGAAGGGCTGGATGCAGCTGGTGATTCTCATCTACCACCTCACCGGGGCGTCGCGGGTACGTCAAAACCATACCGCTACTCCCTAGTATAGGCATTCTGTTGTTTTGTGTGTATGTGGCAGGTTTCCCACAAACTTCTTAAAAAGTCTTGAAATGATTTGATCAAATTTAAGGCCTTTAAAAATATCTTTATTTTGACAGTTTTGTAGGAAGAGGTCTAAAAAGGTCAGGATTGAATTTATTTTAGATTTGAAATGAAGTAATTCTTTGTACGTCAAAACCGTACCACTTACTCAGTAGTTAAGGCAGAGGGAAAAAAATAGATGCCGGACTAACAATACTTTTTGGTGTGAAGTATAAGAATTTTGTAAAATATAACATAAGTGCAAACATTTTTTAACTGAAAGATGTTTACACAGATGTAAGTCAGGGTTAATGGAAGATCCTGAAACAGCATTGATAAAATCTTAAATGATCCTAAATGGAATACCTTCACCAAAACAAGAGCCTTTAAGATGTTGGATGATTTGCCCTGTCTTTCCCCATCTCTAACGATACTCTGTCGTCGGTTCCAGGTGCTGCCGATCTACATGCAGATCCGCGTGCTCGTCTCTTCCTACATCTTCCTGTCCGCCTTCGGCCACTTCACCTACTTCTACAATAAAAGTGACTACAGCCTGAGGAGGGTCTGCCAGGTAGGCACACGAAACAAAGGAGGCAGTTAGTTCTCCGGGTTTGACTAATCGAACCCTTCGAATGTGTCTTACTCCAAGGAGTAAGGCATCACTTCAAAATCTCTGAAATCAGCTTGTGTCTTTCGGTTATCATAGGTACATTCATTGCCGTGGACATTCTTGGTCTTTGGAGTCTATTTCCTGTTACTAGTGTCGATCTGCTTGGAGATTGTAGTTTTCCTCATAGATTTAGCATTGGTGACTAAAACAAGATGTCTGACTCCAACTATGTGTGGATGATGTCATTATGGGATTCTCCTTTTTGGTCTTTGGGAAACACCTCTCTGGGTCATGCCTCTCGTACGCAAGATAGACTGATGGGGCATACTAGAGCCTAATGACGCGACGCCTGGAGCCGTGAAATCGGTCCACCTCATGGATGAGAAAGCGGCTTTATCATTGCCATCCCAGACTTTCTAGAACTTCATACACATAACTTTATTCCAATTTCCTACTTTCACAAATGAATAAGATGAATGACCCGGAGATTTTGGTTTATAAAACCACACTTTCCCCCTATTTAGATTGAATCTACTTTGTATACTTGTTTTACTACCGTTAAACCCCTAGTACAAGCCGCAGATTTCATACCTCAGTTCCAAGTTTAAACTCAATCCTGAAGAAGCCTGTAAAAAGGCGAAACACGCTGGGTAAGAATCTTCTAACATACATCACAATCTCAACTCTTCGTGTTGCTTCAAAGGTATAAACGTTTGCGTTGTAACTGTTTTTGTAAATTTATTGTCGGTTGATTTCAGGTGTTGTTCCGAAACAACTGCCTGGTGGTGACACTGTGCTTCGTGATGGACCGGCCATACCAGTTCTACTACTTCGTGCCGCTCGTCTCCTTCTGGTTCCTCATGTGTTACATCACCATGGCAATATGGCCCCACGTCACCACACTCTCATGTGACAGTAAGTCTTCTCCACTACTCGTTAAATAGATATCATTCGATTCACACGTCTGAAAACATTCTAAATTGGGAAATTGATTTTATTTCTATACTATTTGCATAAGGTGTCCAACTTGAAACTTGAAATTCATGAAAGCCATGTCCTGAAAAAGGAAATTAGATGGAAAAAGTAGCAAAAAAGCTTGGGATTCACTATTTTACATTGTTTTACTAAAACTATTTTTTGACCAACACACAATACCTCAAAAACTTTGCTAAAGATTAGTCGCTTTGGAATGTATATGTATGCATTGAAGCGTTAGTCACTCTGCAAAGATAAAAATAATTATTTCTAAAGGTTATAAGTTTAAAAAGAGTTTGAAGGTTTACTATTTGATATAGATATACAGATAATTAACTAACCATGTTCTTTGTTTTTCTTGCAGCGAATGGTCTCCACTATCTATATATGGTGCTTAAATTTGTGGTTGTCATCGTTGCTATAACGTTATTATACGCGTCAGAAGTAAGTTACCAAATTAACTGCTTTATCATACTGATAATGAACGTTATTTTGTTAGGAAAAGTGAAAATGTTCTTTTTCCACTTTTTTTCGCCCTTGGAAACCAAAGCGATCAAAGCAGTATGAAAGCAAATCAAAGCGTATCGGGCGGAATTCTCTAAAGGACAGCGCTCGGACTTTCGCGTACGACTACAAGCAATAAACTAGAATGTATTGGATTTTGCAGACTCGCCGGGAACATCCAGCATTTTCACCCTTATGCTGGTGGCCCCTTACCTGACATACACTTTCCTCTATGTTTCTATCATTGCGGGAACCAGCTCCCCATCCCTTGTTTACCGATTCTTCCGGTAAAGCGGTCGTGGCGCGACCCGCCATTGGCAAAATGCGACTGCATAACCTCGCAAAACCGCCGAAAACCTGCGGACCCGCTCGTCACGTGACAGCTGATGGCCGTACTCATATCACAAAACATACATAATCCGATAGAATTGATTGATTTCCTATCTGATATGGATCGTACATGATGTTTGAGGTCCCATAACACCATAACTTGATCGTTTATATCAATATTTGAGCAAATAATCCCAGAAATCCGGTCGTCACCCGACGCCCCGTTAACCGGGTCAAGTAACGCCCACCAGCCTCGCTTTCGATCCGAGAAGAAGGGATATGGGTCAAAGTCTGAATATTCATCAAATTTGCATGCCTATTTCACCATGAAAATGGTCGATCTAACCTTAGTTATTGGTATCCACAGATAGATTTCGACACATAGCTAAGCTTCCCACCGTTCCAGAATCGAAAATAATGCGAAATAACGCGTCTAAACGCGTAAATGCATTGCGCTATTTTATTGCAATTCCTTCGCCTCCTGATGACAAGCCTTGGCCCAGACCGTCCCGAGCTGGCGGCGGGGACGGTTGGTTGTTACCGTGGCTGCGCCTCTCCGCCTGTTTACCTGGATTACCGCGTTAACTGATGGTTTCAATATATATATTTTGGACGTCTGGATCCCCTTAAACGCATACAACGCATTGAAATCTCATGCGGGAACCATGCGTTCGTATCGAAGGGAAAACATTGGATCGATCGGACACAAGGAGGCTCTGTCACTGCTGTCAACATGGCCGGGTTCTCTTCCCGCACGCCTACATCGATACATTGAACTCAGGAAACCAGGATTATATTTGGACTTAATATCTAATTGTGATCGATTCTGGATGATATACCCATTCGGAAGCATTCATTACTTAGGCTGTACAGGTAGGTTCATATCTTTTTTCCAGCATTTGAAATGATACCGTTGTAATCTAGGCCTAAACTCGGCTAGAGGCCTTATGCGGATTGGTCGGACACTGGCAATTTGAAAAATAATTATCTAGACCTTATTAGGCCTATCAAAATGAAAGCCATGTATATATCTATGTTCTCCTATATATCAGGGTCCTATATATCATATGGTTTGAATATTGGGGCCTGGAAACGCTTGCAATAATATTTTACAGATTCTCGCAGTCGGGCTGATGTCATAACTGCTTTCTAGGTCGGAAAACCCCTCATTTGCCAGGGCTTAACTCGAGATGGCGCTACAATCAGACCGGCGAAGGGGAGTCAGGCCTAGTTACCCTATACATCTGCATTATAATTCTCAAAAGTTTAACACCTCATAAACATATGAAACTTTCAAAAGATTAAAGAAGTGAAATATATTTCAAATGAAAAGGATATTCATGAAGTACATATTGAAATTTGGCAGATATTTCTCAAGTCATTTAGGATTTATTGGCTTTTGAAAATTTGAAAGTTTTCAGCCCAGTGACCTCGCCATTCTCTGTGATCACTGACCCGTGACTTCCCCTTTGTGGGCGGGGCTTAGTGGGGAACCTCCGTAACTATGGCTAGATAGTAGTCCCGCACTTACAGGCCGTCTGTGAGAATGGTATGAAAAAATGACTGGACTCAGACTCAGATAGGCTAGGCCTAAGCCCCCTCCGACACTGTCAATGTATTATGGAGGCTCCGAAAGCAATTATTTATGATCCAAAGATTAAAAGATTTGAGAAATTGTCACTATAGTGTCATTTTTCCAGACCTACCATCGAAATATTAAATCTGAGTTCTGATATGTCTAGGCCTAAGTCACTGTCAGTGTCTGAATCATTTCCATTCAATGTTAAAACATAGGCGTCACACTGTCAATAAGTTTTCTGGTGCTGTCAGGGTCAGTGTCTGACACACATTCAAAGATGAAATGATTTGAGAAATTGTCACTATAGTGTCAATTTTTATGACCTACTATCAAAATATTTTATTCATTAATATCTCTGCTTAGCATCCTACGTTAATTCCAATCGGGCGAAATTCTCATTTCATCAAATGATCAATCCTTTCAATCCCCTCAATCGGCCAACTTGTATTGGATATTCTGTCCCTTTTGTTATGGCAGTAACTGTATGAAGAAAGGTTCAATATTGTAGCTTTATATTATAGTGTGTTACTGGTAGTATGTTATTTCATAATTTATAGACCCCAAGGAAGAACTGTCTTGTACTTAGTAGTGGAAATAGTTTTGAACGAGTTTTGAATAAACATTATTCAATAAACTTCGAAGATATAGCTCTTGCCGAGAAAACCTTTTCAACCCAGACGAAAATAAAACAGTATTGGTTACTTTTCGTTTTAGGTTTTCTTTGAGAAGATTTTCCTAACACACCCGATCAAGGCGTTGTTCGTGACGTCAGATGACTCCATACACGAGTGGCGCTTCCGCTGGCAACTAGACAGATATGTAAGTCACAAATCTTCATAATCACTACCAGATGGAAGTTAAGCAGTGTTTTTTTTCACCTTAACACCTCAAATAATAACTTTAAAAAATTATGTTAACATCACTTTTATAGCATCATATTTATAAGTTGAATTAAGATTTTCTTCATACTGTTTCAGATTATTTCATTAACTCTGCCTTACATTTCTGAATAAATCTTCAAAATTGACAAACCCTGTTTCCTCATTCAGAGTACGGTGTATGGGATGGGGTTCGCCTTCAGCCTGATGGTCGCCAAGAAGTTCAACTTCATGGACGACAAGCGGGAAGACGCCATCTTCAGCAAAGGCCTGTCCTGGTTCGCGGGCATCCTCTCTGTCTGCGGTATCGGGGTAAGTTTAAGCTGCACAAGGAGTACAACATAGAATATTTTTACTTTAAAAGACTTTTTAACATGTTGTTGGAAAGGTATTATAACTGTGTTCTGTAACTGTGTTCTGTGGTAAATTATAAATACATTAGAATAAAAACCTAGGCCAATGAAAAATAGTTGCGTTCCGGTAACATCAGTAAAAAAAAATAGGGTAGTTAGGTCAGGATTTCATTTTTCTTAACATATTTTTGATGTCTTTTAGTGAAAAATTGTCCCAACTGCTGTGATATTTTACAAAATTCGAATATTTTGGCTAAAAAGTCTTTAAAAACTTTAGGGTCGGGGCTCAACATTAGGATAGGTCGGATTACCAGAACACAACTTTTTTTCCCTGGGCCCTATGCAAAACGCATTTGTTATTATATGTATTTCCAAGCATAACCTATACAAAACGTATTTGTTGATGAAGGTTTTTTCACACATTAATTATGAAAAATGCATATATTTTGTTGCTGAACATTATGTATTTTCACACATTTCCTATGCAAAACGCACTTGTTGATGTATGTATTTTAATGCAGGGTTATGCAGTCTTCGCCAATTTTTGTCGAAACAAACAGGAGTGTAACGAGGTTCACGCCTACATCTCCTTCCTACCAGTAAGTTTTTAACCACAAACGTCCAAAGTAAATAGTATATTTACTTCATCTGCGTTTAGTTTGTTGCATTGAAGTAAAGATACCATTCGCTAACAAAGATTTGTGAAAAGATTTCGAATATCAAGAAAGAAGGGTTAACGTGAATATTTTCTTGTAGTATGTACATTCTGTCTTAAAAAATGTAACACTGTTTAGTGAAAATAAATACAATATTCTGTTTAAAAACTTAGTGACGTAAAATATCATTGTACCAGGGATGTAAGTTTTCAGATTTTAATCTGATTTCAGATTTTTTCATTATCACCTCAATTCAAAATTGTCAAACTGAATTCCTTACATGACTTTTTATAGCATTTTAAGATAATTCTAAATTTTCTCTCTCTGAGGTTTCAGATTTTTTCATTAACCCTGACTTACATCCCTGTTGTACAACCAAAAATCTAGAAATTCAGGAAGAAAGAAAAATAACATTTCTGTGAAATCTTGAGCATCTTGAAAGATGTATTAAAGGTATATGAAAAGACAACATTCTTGAAAATGTTTTAACTCTGGTATGATCTAGGACAATCTTTCGTTTGTTGGTAAAGAGAAGATACTGAAATATCAAACCTGTTAGAAGTACAAACAAAAATTTCATTATATGGACATGTTTTTTTCTCTTTCAGATTATATCATATATATTCCTTAGAAATATTCCAGGATGGTTAAGAACAAAATACAGCTCGTTCTTTGCCTGGTTTGGCAAAATATCTTTAGAAGTAAGTATTGTTTCTTTTTTCTCATAATATAAAGTTTCTAGGTCACAGAGATGAAAGTTCTCTGGAAATTACCTGATATCAGGAGATTTTAGGTCTAGTTACTTTTCTAATAAATAAATAGACTTTGATACTTATAATTGCAATCATTAAATCCGTCAGTTACCCAAGCTCCCATATGCCTAATTTCCAGATAATTTTCATTTAAATACAGAATGGTATGATTAAATCTGTATCATCCTCAGTCGCAGTTTTTCATGTTCTCAGATATATTCCCAAAGTTGCATTCACTGAATCACACTGCTGTCCGATCGACATCTTTTGATAGTAGGAGCCAAACATTCATTACCACTTCTAGGAAGTAGACTGCAGATTAATCGTGACAGAATCAGGAATCTTTCCATACATAAAATTTACAGTAACCCGGTTTGTTTACAATACTGATACTTCACGAGTCCCTGACAATTTGCAAGATTTAAAAAGAATCAAGCAACATCTGACTTGACATAACTTTATAATAAAAATTGTATTCATATAACCTGTAAATAGATCAAACTGGAAGCTTGGGCTGAGTTCACCAGTGGACCGAGTTCACCAGTATTTGTCCTTAACATTCTGGTAACACTCTATTCCAGTTGTTCATCGCGCAGTACCACATCTGGCTGGCAGCCGACACACACGGCGTGCTGGTCCTGCTGCCCAGTTACCCCGTCCTCAACATCATCGTCACCTCCTTCATCTTTGTATGTATCGCGCACGAGATCAACAGTCTCACCGGCATCCTCACAAAGTACGCCGTGCCCGAGGACTGGAAACTCATCCTGCGCAACTGCTTCTGTTTCGGGGCCGTACTCCTGCCAATCGCCATAACGCATGGCGTGCTCGGCTTCTGAGGGTTCCATGTTTTTTTTATATTTTGTTCTGAAAATTATTTATTTCTTAAGATGTGTCTCAGGCACAGCTGGGGTATCAATTATTTAGTCAAATTAATGCCTTGTGAAGGTTTTCTATTTGATGTTTCCTGACTGTGTCAGAAAATTAATCAGAATAACCAATTTTGTTTCCCTGAAATAGGAAAACATGATTATATTTACTGGAGAAAATTATACTTGAAAAACAAAATACAAAAAAAAAGGCTTAAATTGATCTTGTCTTGTGATAGGGGTTTCAGATACCGTAGTTTCAGAGATCTAGTTAGCGATTCTTGCCCAATTACTAAGAAAAGTGGTGTGAACTCATACAGAAGGGAAATTTAATGTACATGTCCGAATGATAAAGTTTTTACCAAATAATTAATAGAGAACAATAACTTTGCAGTACATGTAATAAGAGTATATTTAAGTAAAACTAGAAATCGTGTAGATTCAGTTTAGCAATGTTCATGGTCCAAGAGAGATTGGTTATCGATAGATACTATGCTCCGTTTATCTCAATGAACATAGTTCATGGAGTCATCCAACATACATTCCGTTTTTCCTAACACAGAAATGAAAATTCCTTTTACCTGAAATCATCTTGGTACAAAAACCTTAGATCCCGTATAACCGTTTTTTTTTTATAGTTTTTTTTTTATATTTAACAATTGCTTCACATTAATATACTTCTAGCCAACACTGATTACATTTGAGGTGATATGAAAAAAAGACGTCATTTTCTTTTCCCACCTAGGTTTTTTTAAAAGAAAAGTACGACAATTTTATTGGTAAAAATGCATCGATTTTTTTCCCCGTCCATGGGTAATAAATATGAGTGATTTGAACTCGTCACATTCCCTATAATTGAACCAAATAACATTTATTCTGATTATTCTTTCATTTTTGCTAGCATATCATGTGTTTGATCTTGCCCATAAAGTACTCTCCTTGAGGCCTAGCGCTATCGTTGGAAATGTGCATCGGTAAAGTTGTAAAGGACAGTTTCATTATTTGTGTATAAGTTTAAGGTGTATGTATACCCTATGTACAGGCTTTGATACAGTTGATTCGGGAGTGCATGTACAGTAACCTTCCTTGTAATTTTATGTCCCACCAGAAACAAATAATTTGATAGTCAAAAAAAAAGAACTTAACCTATTCAACAACTAGCTATACAGGATCTGATAAATTGGGATATTCTGTAAACCATGATTGCCAACACATAACAAAGATTAATCCAGAGGTCGGGTTGGATCAAACCATAGAAGGATTCATGTATCTTTTTAACAAAAAAAAATGCTGTGATATAATATGCTGGTTAATAAGCTTCGTGGAACATAATATTGTAAATTGAATTATAGTATATTTCTATGAACAAGAACATTTCTAGATGTATCCCCCGGTTTTTGGTCTGGTCCTGTGACTTTCTAGGAAGTATGACCCCCACCTAATAATTCTCAACATTGCATCATATTTTTCATGTATCATTTTTAGGAACGGAACTTAGATCATGTTAAAGAATGCGACCATTTTGGGTTTAATATAAATTTAATTTTGATGCATGAATATACAGAAAATAATGATATTATGATAATCAAGAATACATGTTCCCCTACTTCATTGTATCTCCCACCAGCTGTGAAAAAAGTACAGAAAATTACCAAAACGTGTGTGCGTTGAAAAAACGCATAACTGTTCATGTACTTTCCGTAGAAAATACTATCTGCTGTGCGCTATTTGAGAGATGACCGTAAAGCCACTAATATGAGCCGCCGCCTATATAAGGGTAAACTGGGTGTACAGAAGCCTCACAGACCTTAAAGTTGTGGGTTATATCTAGAATTTCCTCTGGTCACACTAAGTAGAATTACCGGTATATGTCACATTTTCTCTCTTCTCACCCTAAGTTAGACAGCTGTGGTGCGGTTTATATTAGGGCTATTATGGTATCATACTGTCATTGGACTTACCTAAGGGAACAAGGTTAACGGAGTACTAACATATCCGAAATGAGGAGGAATCTCAAAGTGATTGTGATACGAAATGATTACAGTTGTGACGTTATTGATTAGTTGTGACATAATTGATAGCAATGTGGTGTTTTCTTTGGTAACTGGAGAACTTGGGCTACTGTCGAACTCAGGCCGGCTGAACTTGGGCTGCCAAACAGTTTGGCAGTATTCCACCCTAAAACTGTGGAATAGGGACGAGTTAACCGTTTGGATATGAATCCTAGTGATCTATAAGAAGAGAGGGATATATATTTAGTTTGCTTCCAATTCTAAGCATTCTTTAGCCTTAGCGGCCCAAGTTCGACAACGGCCCGAATTCTCCAGTATTCTTCACTTCCAGACGTATGTATGTAAATCTTAGAGTGAAACGGTTTAATGGACGTCTCCCTTTATGGCTATACATTTCAACTTGGATTTCAAGATAAATTGATTTATTTTGTGTAAAAATAGGTGGTTAGTTTTTCATCCTCGTTCTGATTTCGTTTTCACAAGTATGACTCCCATGTAAGTGGACAGTTGACCTTAGGTGTTCTATATGAAGTGTTTTCTTTTAAACAAAGCCTTTTTTTGTAGCATCGATCAAAGCACAACCTAGCCACGTTTCACTTAATTTAAATAAAAACTATTCTGTATACCAGTATGATAGAAAAGAATGTGATCATGCCAGCCGATAGATTTTATGGACTAGAACTTGCCCTTGTGTGAAAGTTGTGCATGTTACTAGTGGCATATTTTTCCGGTGTAACACTATATTCATGTGGAAATAATTTGTCAAGATAAACGATTGTACATGTATATATAGAGAGACTGGAGGTGATGATTGGTGTTGCCACACCTCTATTAATATAATTCATGTAGCAGATTTCTCGATTAGAAGAGGTAGAGCCTCTCACAGCTCTCTACTATTGCTCAGCACCCGGGCCGATTGTAAGAGTGCAAGGATATCAGAAACAGACTTAACAAAAAAAACACAGACAACATAATTGAGTAGCCTTAAATTACAAGTTCGTGGAATTTGTAGTGATGCAGGTAACATATCTTTAAAGCAATAAAGTGGGAGAATCGTAGGTAAGGTATGTCTTGATACACTAAACAGGGTTCCCACACAACCTGGAAAATCATGGAAAATGAAGATGGTCATGGAAAGTCATGGAAGTCATGGAATTTGAAAATTTGACCAAGAGTCATGGAATTTTGACCTGAGTCATGGAAAATCAGTTTGAGTGATTTCATAATAGAAAGAACAAGCTTTAATTGCATTATTTCCATAGGTATTTGGATCTTTCTTGGAAGGTACTTGCACTCATTGAATTGTCACATATACTGGTGTGGATAGGACGGCTGTAAGGGTGATGGGAGGCCGTTGATTGTATAATTTTTTAATGGTTCTAATTGTTTGAACCCTGGAAAGTCAACCTGGAAAAATCAGAATTGGTCATGGAAAGTCATGGAATTTGATTCTTCCGAGTCTGTGGGAACCCTGACTAAAACAGTATTACTTTTTGGTCAGAATATGGAAAAGAGGGAGATATTCAAAACTAATGATCTCGTATCTTAAGCTCAATCATGAGCATAGGAAGAGCGTTTGATGTAAATAGAATACATAAGTACTTGTTTTGTTAATTATGCTCTTTTAATGTGAATATGAAAGAATATTACGCAGTGTTATAAAGCAGTAAAGTTTGTCGGGACGAAATAAGTTTCTTGTGAATGGCTTCGGGATCACTTTGTCGCAATTACAAGAAAAATGACTCGACTCTTCCATATTATACTTAAATTGAGTAATAGTGTATGAAAAGAGTAATAATATCAAATCTGAGGGTCGTCGGATGAACCGCCGGGTAGTGTACTGCCCAAATGTTCGCCTCAAGACCCGAGGACGTCCCCTAAGGGTTTTCTATATTTTATCACCCAAACAAAATTCTAAATGGGTTGAAAATCCTGAAAATGAACGGTATGTACAGCCTGTCAGTATGCCCCTCCTTGGCCATGCAGGTGATAAAATGTCAATATCGGTTTAGTCTCCTGAAAATGTACTTCCATTTATAGCACCCCTCTACACACCTATATTACAAAGATCCTTTTTAAAATTTTCTAAGTAGGCAATTCATTTTCAGTAGCAAGGCTTTTGGGCAGTAGATTTGAATGGATTCTGATTTTTTTTTTGTCAGTCTGCAACCCATCGCTCCATTATTGAAATAGGATGCATACTCACTAAAAGTAAAGAGCTTATGAATCCGACCTTCCATATAAATTGAATGAGATATCTTGTATACAAAGAAGTAAGACTTGTGCTTGTTTGTGTGTATTTCAAGGCCTCCATATCTATATGGTTGACCGAGAAGAGTGATATTGTTGTACATATCTTAATGGTTATTGAATGTAAATAATAATTATGTTTCATGTATATTAAATAATTTCTATTAAAAAAAAAAGAAAAACTTGTTTTCATTGTCAATTGAGACTGGACACTGGAAGTTGAACTGATTCATTGCGGTGGTGTTAACTGATATATTCATAATTCCCACAAAATACCTGGACTCAAGAGTCATGAAGTAGTGGTCCAATAAGAACACCCAACTTACCCCCCACCCCCACACCATGAAGATTGGCCTACTTATTATCGAGCGAAGCCTCTCGCACTTCACTCCATTTTTTAGAGGCGTAGCCTCTATACTCGGGTCATATTGACTTTATTACGCTGGTACCCAGACAACACTAACTCAAACCATAGGGACAAAGTACAGATCGCCAGGAACAAGTTTCTGCCTAAATATTTGTGATTTTTTTGGGCTGTCCGGCCATTTTTCTCAGAATTCTTACATGTTAGGAATATGAAACCTGTACAGTATGATGTCACATGTATCAAGGAAGAATAGTCCATTTTGATTTTTCAGAAATTTACTGAAATTTCTGCAAGGTAACCGAAAGTTTGACAACAAAAAATTGTTCGCCAGACTTAGGAGCTGCACCACTCAGGCCAGCTCCTAAAACACACTGTACGACGTTGGTGAGGAGGGGCGGCCAGGCCGGCCTGAACTAATGCCTCTCATGGAAGCTTTTGCTCCAGAACAGACATTACGACTTGTATGACTCTACTTAAGGGGTTGTCAGCCTAATGATTCATAAAGCTTACATCATGCAGGCAACAACTGCGGCTTTTTCTCCGGATTGCCTTTCTTCGATAAATCGGAGTAAGCAGTCATCGAAAAGGCTGATTACTGTGATATATCGGAATCTTGTATAGTGATACCTTACGTAATAAAGCAGACTTCCGGTTTCATTGCACGACACTGCACGTGATCTTTATTCTCAGCATCTAGATCTAGTTTTATACAAGTTAAACCCAATCTCATGACATGGTGTGATGAATGTCTATTCATCTTTAGAAAAGTAACCAAGTATCGAAATAATGTGATAAAACAATGAGATACGAAGAAGGGTATTAGGAAATCACGAAAGTATGAAAACATCGTAAACCGTATATGACGTCAGAATAGTCACGTGATCTAAAGTGACCAATCAGAGTCGAGTGATAGAGTATAAAAAGGGGCAGTGAGGCCCGAAATAAACAGTCCCATCTTGGTACTCCTTGTGTTCACACGTGTCTTCTTCCAGTAGTATAACCCTCTAAGGGGTTTAAGTCGAAGATATGATAAGATAGCAGCTAATTAGCCAGTCGAACTCAAATAATTTGGTCTAAGTTTAGTATCTAAATCGGAACGAGAGAACGCTGGTGGCAGCTGTGGTGCCTGAAAGCCAGCTGCCGAACAACGGGCCGAGAATGGGACTGATAATGATGAGCTACAGAGCGACGCCACAGGCCAGCACAGGAGTGACCCCGAATATGATGATGCTGGGACGACAGACAATGATGCCGCGACAAGCGATATATGGGAGACCTCTGCAGCCGGAGGACGAGCCCCGAAGAGCCAGCGACTACTTGGAAAGTCTACAGGAAGGACTGTTTTTTTGTTTGTTGGGGTAGTTTAACGTCCGGCCAACCCTTATGGGTTCTTTCCAGACTGCACAAGGTAATACTTTTCAGCTTATTTTACGCCACAAGGGCGGTGACTGAATATATGATATGGTTTAGGAGAAACCCGCCACCGGGTGCAATACCCTACTTGTTGCGAAGAGTGGCAAGGGGTCTTTTGTGTGCAATGTCCCATAGAAAGGACACCACACACCCGGCCTTTGATGACCCTGTCGGGAGCACAGGGTGGCCCCTGGATCCCAGACTCTTGCATCCTTTCTTAGATTTTATCTATCAGTTGGCATTCTCGAAGGAATTGCAGGATCTTTTTACTTCCGTTGTTGTTAAACACGTCCTTCATCGATGTTCTGTTTTGGAGATGCCACTTGCGACTATCATCCGTCTTCTTACACTTCAATATGATGTGCTCCACCGTTAGTTTGGTGTTACACTGTTGACAAATAGGAGCACCTTCACCTTTCAATAGGTGTTCATGTGTCAGCCTGGTGTGGCCCATCCGAAGACGGGCCAGTTTCACCTGTTCTGACCTTGTCAGGCACTCTCTTTTGCTTTTGTCACTTTTCTCTTCTAATTTGGGTTGGACAGAGTGTAGAAGATTGTTCTCCTGTTTGTTCCAGTCGCTTTGCCACTTAGCCCGCAAATGTGTTTTGCTTAGTGGCAGTAAGTCTGTGTGTGGGATTCTAGCAACCTCAGGATCTAGGGCCAAGGCCCCCTTGGCTGCTTGGTCTGCCTTTTCATTACCAGAGATTCCAATGTGGCTAGGTAGCCAGCAGAAAATCACTTCTTTGCCAACCGATTTCAGGTTGGTGTGACTTTGCTGGATATCTCTGATTATGGGATTGTTAGGCTCATGTTGTAGGATAGTTTGTAAACAGGACTTTGAGTCTGAGAAGATGATAAACTTTCTGTGTCCTGATACTTTGATCCAGTCTAGTGCACGCGCCAGAGCACGTGCTTCAGCAGTAAAAATGCTGGCTTGGCCGTGAAGGGCACCGGTCAGGTCCCCATATTCTGTATGTACTGCATAACCCCCTCTATTTCCTTCCTTGGAGCCATCAGTGAAGATGGGGAAATGATCACTGTATTGGTCTTTCAGGGCTCCATATTCATTCCTGAAAGCAGAGGGGTTGGTTTCGTTCTTCTTGTTATTGCATAGTTCCATGATGACCACAGGTTTACTCTGGGACCATGGTGGGTTCTTGGGTGGTCTTATTTCTCTGATGATGTTCAAAAGTATCTCTGCTTCTCTGATCACAGATTTAGCAGAGGTAGAGAATGGTTTGGCCACCCTTGGATTTACCCGGAACAACTCACTGTTATGTGTGTGGAATATGGTATCATGTGTTGGGTTTCTCTTGTCAGCTTTGACCTTTATTGCATATTGTAAGGACAATTTTTCCCTCCTTAAATGTAAAGGTGAAACACTGCCTTCCACGTGTAGACTTTTGGCTGGTGATGTTCTGAAAGCACCAAGATATATTCGTAGGCCCTGGTTTTGGATGGGGTTTAGTCTGTCCAAGTAGGATTTCCCTGCTGACTGGTATATCAAAGAACCATAATCCAGCCTTGACTGGATGTATGCTTTGTACAGGGTCAGCAGGATCTCTCGGTCAGCACCCCATTCTGTGTTGGACAGTACTTTCAGGAGATTCATGGCCTTTAGGCATTTTCTCCTCAAGTATTCAATGTGAGGTTTGAAGGATAAGATCTTGTCATAGATCATTCCCAAGAACTTCACCTCCTCCCCTACAGGCAGTTCAGTGTCCTTGAGACGGAGTGCCGGATTTTCCACACACACCCTTCTACGACAGAAGTGAACGCATGTAGTTTTGTTGGTGGAAAACTTGAAACCATTTTCAGTACTCCATCTGTCAAGGAGATTCACTGCCTGTTGTAGTTTTCTTTCTATAGTTGTCATTTGTCTCGATCGGTAGCATATGACAAAGTCATCCACATAGAGACAGCAGTTAAGGTCTTTCTGCAGGGACTTAATTTGTACACCAAACAATGTCACAGAGAGGACACAGCCTTGGGGTATACCCATTTCCTGGTCAACTCTTTGCGACAGTTTGGTACCAAGACGTACGCTAAATGTTTGGTTGGCAAGGAAATTGGAAATGAATGTGGGCAGCCTGCCACGCAGTCCCATTTCCTGCAGATTTTGTAAGATGCCATATTTCCATGTCGTGTCGTATGCCTTTTCGAGGTCAAAAAAGACAGCCACCACATGTTCTTTGTTGGCGAATCCTTCTCTTATGTAGCTTTCTAGCCTAACAAGGTGGTCGGTTGTGCTCCGCCCTTGGCGGAAACCTGACTGGTAGATGTTTAGGAGATCATTAGATTCCAGATACCAAGTCAGCCTGTTATTGACCATTCTTTCCATGGTTTTGGAAAGGCAGCTAGTCATAGCAATAGGTCTGTAGCTCTGGGGATCACTCTTGGTTTTCCCATTTTTCAGGATAGGGACCACAGTAGCTTCAGCCCAAGAGCTTGGATAATCTCCGTTTACCCATATGTGGTTGTACAACTCTAGTTGTAGTTTGAGTTGTTCTTCTGGCAGTTTTTTCAGCATGTCATAGTGAATAGTGTCAGGTCCAGGAGAAGAAGACTTTGACTGATGGAGGGCATGTTTCAGCTCCTCGAGGGAGAAGATGGTGTTGTATATCTCCCTGTTGGTGGATGTGAAGTCAAGTTCAGTGCCTTCCTTCTTCTTTTTATGTCGGAGGAAAGTTTCGCTACAGTTCTCCTCAGAGGAGACTTTGGAGAAATATGTAGCTAAGGTGTTTGCTATTTCCTCCTTGCTTTCTTTTGTTTCATTTCCGACCTTCAAATGGTGGACTGTTGAGGTAGAGTGACCATTCATCCTCTTCACCACTTTCCATACTTTCCTCATTGGGGTAGATCTGGAAAGAGAGTTGATGAAGTTTCGGAAGGACTCTCGTTTAGCAGTCTTATATGTTGATTTTGTTTTAGCACGGGCTTGTAAATATGCATGCATATTTTCAGCGCTGATGTTACTATTAAACTTTCTCAGTGCTCTCTTTCTCTCCTTTCTAGCCCTTTGGCATTTATCATCATACCATGGCCGAGACTTTTTTGGAGGATGTTTTGATGTTTTTGGTATAGACAGCGCACTTACTTCTAGCAATGTATCTCTGAAGTATTGCACTGGATCTTCTTTCTCGCATGCCAGTTCCCAGGGTAGGAAGGACACTTTACAGAGGTTTTGATAGCAATCCCAATCTGCTTTATGTGTCTTCCACACTGGGATCCTGTCTCTATTTTCATTTTTCTTGGATGTCTGCAGGAGGATGGGAAAGTGGTCGCTTCCACATAAGTCCTCATGTACTGTCCACTGAAACTCTGCAAAGATGGAATGATGACAGAGTGTTAAATCAATGGACGAGTAAGTTCCACTTCCAGGATGGTGGTATGTTGGAACTTTGGTATTGAACAAGCAGAGGGATTTACGATCTATGATTCTTTCAATTGCTCTGCCTGTCACGTCTATTTTGTGGGACCCCCATATCTGGTTATGGGCATTGAGGTCACCCATGATTATAAACGGAGGAGGCAGCTGAGAGATCAGTGCTGAAAGATCATTATATGTGACTTTCTGTCTTGGTGGTATGTAGACAGAGCACAGTGTAAGTGGTTTGTTTATTGTTATTCGAACAGCCACTGCCTGGAGGGTTGTGTCCAAGGAAACCTCTTGTTAAGGGAAGTTTCTTTCGGCCATTATGGCTACTCCTCCGGCAGGGACATGTTCATCGGGAATTGTTGAGTAATGATGGTATTGTTTCATTTTTAAGTGGTCATGGTTTGTTGTTTTTATTTCTTGCAAGCATAGGGCTACAGGTCGGACTTCGGTGCAGAGCAGCTCCAAATCTTCCCTGTTGGCCCTGATGCCTCTGCAATTCCACTGTATGATTGTTTGAGTGTTACTCATGGTTTGTTGCTGGTGGTGACAAAGAACTCTACGACAAAAGTCACCGTTGCAAAAACAAGTGTGTCTTCTGACCAAGAGATGGGCTCGTCGGCGGTGATGCCAAAGAACTCTTCGACAAAAACTGCCTGTGCAAAAGCAAGTGGGTCGTCTGACCAAGAGATGGGCTCGTCGACGGTGATACCAAAGAAAGGTGAAAAGCGAAAGGGAAGACTGGTGAACGTTTTCGCTGATAGAGGTAAGATAATTTGTATTTACTTTTTCTGAATTATTCGATGTGTTTGAAGCATTTGACTGAAATATAGTTTTACTTTTAACTATTTTGAACTTTGTATTCTATGCCTAGTATTTTGAAACGGATCAAGTCTGAAAGTTTGGTTTAAGTTTAATCTTTGTTATTTTGGGACTAAAGTCAGTATATGGAAAGGGATTAAATCCTTGTATTCTAAAACTTGATCCACCTCATGGAGGAGGATTAAGTCTGGATTAAGAAAAAAAATTGATCGGAATTCACAATTTTTCCGCAGGAGGAGGACCTACGATCTCAAATTAGAATAATTACAAATTTCAAAGTGTGTATGTGCATTGACACCCACTAAAATGATGAATAATGAAAATCAATTTATAGTACAAGTTTGTAATTCTCGGTTAACCTGATCCATTTCGAAATCCTCAAAGTTAATTCACAAAAACTTGATCCACTATCTTGACCCTTGATCCTAATCCGTCTCTGACAATAAAACTTGATTCTTTTCGAAATACCAGGCCTAAATTTGAGAATTCTATCTTTTTTTTGGTGTTCTTATGTCTAACTATTTAAACCAAAATGTCTTATCATTTGTATTATGTGTTATTGTAATCAGGTCATTCTATATTTGAATCGTAGTAATATCGGGTATCTAGGTTTGCAGACCTCTCAACTCTCTCGGATTTTCTGTGTCTCTTGGATTTTGACATAATTTTCTTATCTGTGTGAGAGGGGCAAAATCTCACAGAAATTAAGTACTTAGAGGTCTTTCATTTGCAATCTCAGAACTACTCACTCCCCCTCCTATTCCTGGCAAAAATTTCCCTAACACTTGCAGGCTAATTTGGACTGATATTGTCGACAAAACCCTTGGAAAGTTATAGAAAATAAGCAAATATTTGTAATATATCGATATCCAATGAGTCAATATTTAAATGATTCAGGAAATATTAATGGGTATAGGTACTAGTTAAAAAAATAATCATGTCAAGATTTCAACAATGTTAATGTACAAATAATGATACAATTCATGACAATTTCTATGTTTGTTTGTTTGTTTGTGGGATTAGTTTAACGTCCGGGCAACCCTTAAGGGTTCTTTTACCAGACTGCGCAAGGTAAAGCTTTTCAGCTAGTTTTACACCACAGGGGCGGTGACCGAATCTATGAAATGAGGTGCCTATTTGTACCAGTGGGACCCAATGCCCTCTTTATAGTGCTGCCACACTAAGATATCATGTCATAGGCCCACACAATACCCCATCCGGTCACATTATACTGACACCAGGCCGACCAGTCATGTTTCGTTTGTTTGTTTGTTGGGGTAGTTTAACGTCCGGCCAACCCTTATGGGTTCTTTCCAGACTGCACAAGGTAATACTCATGTTTCGTGGTTCTTACTTTATACCGAGTGCCAGGCAAGCAGTGACCACTACCATTGTTAAAGTCTTTGGTGTGACTCGGCCAGGGATAAATCCTAAGACCTCCCAGACTCAGAGCGGGCACACTGCCACAGAGCTACTGAGTCTGGTCTCCCCATTTGTCGCCTTCTACGAACAGCAAGGGACTGCTGGGGACCTATTCTTCCCAGGAGGCTCCCAAAAAAAACCCACCCTGGATCCCCACGGGGGAATTTCTATGTTAAAGCGTTATGTGAGTAAGTGAGTGTTGGGTGTTTTACGCCGTACCGACAGCCAGGGTCATTTTCAAGGCGAAAACCAGTTGGGCCGAACTCTGTCTTTGGTGATCGAATCTATGAGATGAAGGTGACATGGCGGGCAAACAGCAGGGGATCAAAACCCAGCGATCATTTTTGCTGTACCTCATCCCTTAGTGAACCAAGCACTGACCGTGAATTGAACCCTACTGAACCACTGAAGCGGCCAAACTGATATATAAATCGACTATACTTCCTTTGTTTGACTATGCTGATGTGATGTATTTAATGAGCATAGGAAGAAATTTAATGAGCGATCTCCAACTGAGTCACTTTATCAGAAGTCAAAAATTTTTCGTCTAGCCCATAGGAGGTACCTATATTTGTTGACATTTGCATTTAGTCTAGCACGGAACATAGATTTATTGGACATCAAAAATGTTCGAACTAGACGCCGTATGGGCCCTCTGTTACTTGTGCCTAAATCAAATCACTATAAATTCCCTAAGGATCCTTATTACAAAGCTTGTGAAGTTTGGAATAAATTACCTGTAAATATTGCTATACTGCAAGATATAGAAAAATTTAAGTTAAAAACCAAGCAATCTATTATGGATCCATACAAGAAGATCGAATGATCAAGGAGTTAGTGCATTGATTACAAATTACATTTTCATCTATCATTACATTATTCTTTATCGTCATTAATTGGGTATCATTGTCTGTAAAAGTTGTAATAGCTGACCAGCCCACAATAGATTGTAATATATTTCGTCATAAAGTGGGATATGGCGGAAGATCGGCCAAGCCGAGCCTCTTATGGACCCAATAAAAAACAATTTAAAAAAAAACAAAAAATAACACCCAAGAACCACTTAGTCAGTGCAGGGTCCCCGCTATCGTCGCCTCGTACGATCAGCAGGGGCTACGGAGGGCCTATTATTACCCGGACCCCCACGGGGCTAAAGCGTTATGTTTTATCGACATATTACCCAGCATGCATCATGTTTTAGGATAATCTGCAGGTACAATTCAAGAAAATAGCTATTCGTGGTTGAGAGAATTATGCATTGAATATGGTGTGCTAGAACTGCTGCTAGCACATCTTTACAAGTATGGAAAAGGTAGTTTTAGAAACTGGTAGAATTGGCTGAAGTCAATAACTGTTGTATACTAATCAAGTAGGAGTATCCCCAATGTCTAATAAGGATTATTAAGCTGTCCAATAACCACACACCAAAACCAATAATGCATATGAAGACTATTGTACACTAATTAAGTATGAGTATCCCCAATATCCAATAAAGGTTATTAGGCTGTGCAATAACCACCCACCAAAGCCAATAACTCATATGATGAAACCAATCACTGGAAAGCAATTAGGTGTAAACTATCCTGTAGAGATTAACCAACAGAAAGAAATTAACTGGGGTACTCTCCTATGATAACTATCCCCAGGAAGTGCTATATATACTCCCACAGACATCAGTTCTGGGGGGAAACCGCTTGTCAACGTGTCACCTGTCACTTGTGTAACTGAATGTTATTACACCGTACTTGGACTTATTGTATTGTGAGTATGAACTTCATTATGCTGTGAGTATGAATTACTATTGAGAGGATATTACTACTGTTGGCTGTACCTCTGTGTCCAGTGGCTCTGGAAGTATTATTGTGTTGTGTGCAAATAAAGGAAATCATCCACAACAACTCTCTCCGAGTGCCCCTCATTCTCTGGCTGCTCTGAGCAGGCAGCCAGGGTTTAATGATAGGTTTTAACAATAACTTAAAGCAATCAGTAACACATAGGTTTTTTGGCAACCATAAACTTTATCTAGCTCAACTGGTGGAGAACCCTGGACTTGAATTACAAGGACATTTGCTTGTGAGCCTGGGCACAGATTGGACAGTATGAGGTATGTTTCTCTAGCATGTGTGATGAATTGGATCATACAGCCAACAGCCCAGACCTAGGACTCAATACATCAGAGTCTCAGGGGGAAGCAGCCAGCCAAAACAACACAAGTGTAAAGACCAGGTCCTCTGGACAGTCACGTGACATCTACCTTAAAAACAACCTAGTGTATATTGATGGTGTTGGCTATACCCCTAATGAGGCTGGGCGATTACTTGGCTGGCCAACTAGTGTGAAGCATGTGCTACCATTTGAACAAGGGGAGACTCATCAGGACCCACACAGAGGGTCTGGCCCCGAGTCCCCAAGGCCTGACACGTCGGCACCTGCACTGGGTCTGTCCCACCCCCCAGGTGCTGAAGGATCACCTCAAACTCAAGGTAAGGAGGCTTGGTGTGTACTTAGAGAATCAGCCAGTACAGAGGACCTTTCTCTGGGACCCCAGTTTCTCAGACACCTAACTGGCTCCAGGACCGTTGGAAGGCCTGGTCAGATCCGACCCTCTCCAGGTCCCAACCTGGCCCCGGCTCTGAGGCTGTCCGCAGCCTCTTCCTCGAAGAGGGCTCCCCCCAGGGGGAGACAGCAGCACCTGACCAGCAGCAGAGGGAACCACCTACGCCTCAGCGGCAAATTATCCATCCTAGCGGGCTTTGTTTGTTTGTTGGGGTAGTTTAACGTCCGGCCAACCCTTACGGGTTCTTTCCAGACTGCACAAGGTAATACTTTTCAGCTTATTTTACGCCACAAGGGCGGTGACCAAATATATGATATGGTTTAGGAGAAACCCGCCACCGGGTGCGATACCCTACTCGTTGCGAAGAGTGGCAAGGGGTCTTTAGTGTGCAATGTCCCATAGAAAGGACACCACACACCCGGCCTTTGATGACCCTGTCGGGAGCACAGGGTGGCCCCTGGATCCCAGACTCTTGCATCCTTTCTTAGATTTTATCTATCAGTTGGCATTCTCGAAGGAATTGCAGGATCTTTTTACTTCCGTTGTTGTTAAACACGTCCTTCATCGATGTTCTGTTTTGGAGATGCCGCTTGCGACTATCATCCGTCTTCTTACACTTCAATATGATGTGCTCCACCGTTAGTTTGGTGTTACACTGTTGACAAATAGGAGCACCTTCACCTTTCAACAGGTGTTCATGTGTCAGCCTGGTGTGGCCCATCCGAAGACGGGCCAGTTTCACCTGTTCTGACCTTGTCAGGCACTCTCTTTTGCTTTTGTCACTTTTCTCTTTTAATTTGGGTTGGACAGAGTGTAGAAGATTGTTCTCCTGTTTGTTCCAGTCGCTTTGCCACTTAGACCGCAAATGTGTTTTGCTTAGTGGCAGTAAGTCTGTGTGTTGGCATTTAGTTCCACTCCCACAGTGGGAGGCTGATCAACAGTACTTTGTCGGTCCCCTCGCTGCTCTATCAATCAATATGCCAAACGACGATAATCAAGCCCAAGGTGGCAGGTGGCCAAGTTTGCGGCTACCCACCTTTGGGGGTAAACCTGACGAATTTGTGAATGCTTATTTCGACAGAATAGAATCTATGTCAGCAATCTATAACTGGCAGGAGCCTCAAAAATTGGCCATGGCACTACATGGTCTAGAGGGCCGTGCCGCTGACTGGATGAAAACCCTCCCTGACACTGACAAGGATACCTATGAGCACTTAAAAGCAAAGATGATTGGTATTTTCAGTGATAAACGCCCTACATGGCAGATTCACAAGGATATGTTTTCTTTTAAACAGGGTAAGTCTCAATCTGTGCTTGAATATGCAGGCATGCTGCGACAGCAGCAGGCTCGCACAGGTGTTGGCAATGAGGTTCTCTTGGCTGCCTTTATTGATGGACTGGAAGAGGCCATTGCGAAACAGGTAGCCATACAAAACCCTGCAGAGTTGGAGCAGGCCGTAAATGTAGCCTCTCGTTTGGAGTCTGTAGAGAAGCCTAAGTGTGTCATGGCATGCTTGGAAGCTGCAGAGCCCCCCCAAAATGGTAAGTTGGGACAGGTTTCGGCTGTGTCCTTTGATCAACAACAAAAGCCATCAGATATGCAGCAACTGACAGGAGCCATAATAGCAGCTATGTCTGCTGTTTGTTTGTGGGATTAGTTTAACGTCCGGCCAACCCTTCAGGGTTCTTTTACCAGACTGCACAAGGTAAAGCCTTTCAGCTCGTTTTACGCCACAGGGGCGGTGACCGAATCTATGAAATGTCTGCTGTCCGTGCCAGTGACATGGATGGTGGTAAACAACCCCGCTGGAACACAGGAAGACAACAGACCCTACCCGGCGGTGGGGGCAACCAAAACAGCCAGTACCAAACCACTCGGTACCGTCCTCAGCCACATGGGGGTGCAATGCCTGGGCGGAGGGAGACCCAAGACAGGCAGAACCGCCAGTGGCAGCGCCCCCAGACCAGCAGGTCAGAGGAAGGTGTCCCATTTTGTCTGGTACACCAGACATTTGGTCACTCAACTGATTCATGCAGGTGGCTGAAGGATAACATAAAGGACATAAAAACCAACTATTTCAGACTGGCACAGGCAAAGTATGGCGCCACTCAACGACAGGGGGCCCAGGGAAACTCCTCAAACGGCACAGTGGGCCATTAGAATTGGCACTGTGCCGTGTTCAAAATAAGACTGGTCACCAATTTAATGACCAGCAGCCAGTCCAGATAAATGTTCATTTTTGTGGACTGGAACAGCAAGCTATAATTGATTTGGGGGCTAGTAATTGTTTTATTCGAGAGGATGCACTACAACAGGTTCCAGCTGAATGCATCCTAGACCAACCAAAGCCAGACTCTACACAGATCACTCTAGGTGACAATTCACATACAAAAATATTAGAGACAACAAGACTTCTGCTTTCAATCTCTGAAATAAGAATAGCATTTGACTTCCATATAGTATCGGAACTGATATATAAAATAATCATTGGCAGAGACCTCCTCTCTGCCTCTCATGCAGAAATAAACTTTAGTGAAGGCAAAATTCAGTTCTTCACTGGCACTCA
This sequence comes from Lepidonotus clava, assembly GCA_936440205.1. Lineage (NCBI taxonomy): Eukaryota > Metazoa > Annelida > Polychaeta > Phyllodocida > Polynoidae > Lepidonotus > Lepidonotus clava. Next base: position 31,055,587 of record OW387149.1, on the reverse strand, counting down.
TGTTCCCCCAAGGGCAGAGGAGGCCATTCCCCCCATGACAGAGGTGATCCTACCAGCACAGGTACATGGGACTGAGACCAAAAAAGATCTTGTCCTGGGGGGTGTTTAATAAGTAACAAATAAAAGTTAGGAAATAATCCATAACGTACGTCAAGTCTAAGAATATTTCTAAGAAAGTTCGTAAGAGGTGTTTAATAACCTCGTTCGTGAAGTTTACGTACGTAGCATGAAAAAAAACTTACGTATGTTAAAACTTGTTCAAATTTGTTCGTAGACCCACATTTTTGGCGTGAAAGGGTTAACAAATAACGTAAGAATGACGTCATTTTACGTTCGTTCACGAGATCTCGCGTGACTTCGCGAGGTCTCGCGTGGTCTCGCAACCGTTTTCCCGCCCTTTTCGTAGGTGATGCTTCGGAGCAAAGACGGAAGCGATCGCATCGCGTCGCATCAACGGAGAAAATGGACAGGAAGGACAAGAAGAAGGTAACTATAATTATTCTAACGAGATGTATAGTGTTGCAAGTCAACTCCTACATGTATATCGAAATGTTTATGTAGTATTTTTTATCGAATATTGCACTTTATACGTTGGTATCGTTTGATACCTCCATTACCGCTCAGTCCGACCGCATGGTTATTTCGTATGGTGTTTCATTTCCACGTAATTTTATCCCATAACGCACTTTACCTGGATGAAGGTACATATGTTTTAGTTGTCTGTTTATTATGTAAGGTTCAGAATGTCGAAAAAAAACTTGTAAATGTGCTACGTAGGTGGATGAACTCACGCACGTGCTTTTCATTGAAATTTAGTATGGCGTCCTTACTGTATGAAAGGAAATACAAAAAAAAACTCGCGCAATTTGGTTAAAGACTAGAATAGTTGTGTCAACATCGTGTTATCTACACTAATTCAGGCCACCCATGGTATGTTTCCTTCATAATTTGCATGTTTTCATGTGCTGCCGGGTTACTTACTTCGTGTCATGTTTTTGCTAACAGATATATCATATGGTGTTGCCGACTACAAAGCAGTGTATATTTTAGGTCTATTTCAATTATATTATGATGTGAAAGCTTGCCCTGCTCACAAACTTGTGATGTGTGATGTTTACAGCCCCGCCCGCCCGGGCGCTCGGCCCGGTAAATATGTACCACCCTGACTGACTTACATCACTGATAGAAGTTAACCTTTTCTTAACTGAGTCTCCGTTGCTTACTGATTACTACTTAGCAGTCCCTGTATACAGGCATAATACCGTTCCACAGATCAGAGGAAGTAAATTTTTTATCACGGTAAACCCGGCCGCATAAGCACAGAAAAGAGGGAGAAAATAAAGAAATATATAGGCAGGTACCACCTTCAGAGCAGTTGGAGTTCAAGATTTGATATTAGTATAGGTCTCTGTGGTCTAATGGATGAGGTGTGCGCCTCCCATGCAAGCGATCTGGGTTCAATTCCCCGGCCTGGCAAAGTTTAGTATTCTTATTTTCGCCACCTTAGCAAGGATTGCAAACACGCTGCAAGTAGAAATAACTATTTAGTTGAAGCTTTGTAATTAAATTTTCGTCTAGAAATTAGATATCTGACTCAATTTCCCTGTCCCGGTGACACTTCGCCGGGTCGTGGAATAAAACACTGGCCACAGAGGTGCGACGAAAAAGCAAAGATATGGATGGGATTCGATAACTGAATCTGCCGCAACCAAGTTCCATACCTAACCCACTTGGCCACGGAGACTCAGTTAGAAAGATAAAAAATTTACTTCCCCTGATCTTTGCGATGGCTGTACTTTCATTTTCGTCCACCGTGATGGCGCGCGGGCAGCCGGGGTTCAATTCCCAGACACAGCACACAAATTTCCCCCACAGCGTGGACGTGTCAATCTCTTATATTGAACCTAGCAGGGCTCTTCCTAACAAGTATCATTTTTTTAATATTAAAAGCAAAAGAGATGGCTATGTAATTTAAGGTAGCAGTAGTTCATCCAATGAATTTGTTACCGCACGCCCCCACGGTTGACGAAAATGCAAACAAAGGTATGGGATTCGATAACTGTATCTACCGTGGTTGTAGTTCCAGACCTAACTGACTAAGCCACGGGGATTCAGTTAAAAAGATATAACTTGTACTCCCTCTGATGTCTTTTGATCTACGTGGGGGCGCGTGGGCGGCCCGGGTTCAATTCCCCAACTCCCAACCACGGGAAGGAAAGTAACGAAAACGAAAATGCATACTCTCTCCCAGGGACTCGAATACAGAATCCCAGGAGTGCTATATGATAGTCCATATGATATACAAAAACAAAAGGCAATGGGTACACATCGGGACTCGAATACTAATTCCACGGAGTGCTAGTCCAACACCTTAACCACTAGACCACCGGGAATCAGTTAAAAGGTGAAAACTTTTACTTGCTCTGATCGTATTACAAAGCTTCAACTAAATAGTTAGTTTTACTTGCTATGCGTTTGCAATCCTTGCTAAGGTGGCAAAAAATAATCAGAGGGAGTTAAAGTTTTCTCTTTTTAACTGAATCCCCGTTGCGCAGTCGGTTAGACATTGCACTGCTGCCATTCAAAATCAGTTGTCGAATCCCACTCATATCTTTTCATTTTCGTCGCCCCTCTGTGGACGCATTGTCGAGGGAGTTAGCGAATGTCAATGTCCCAAAGTGTATCAATCTATACCCGGTTGACAGACATGAAAAAGATTTCTTTTTTGTCAAACTGACCACGCGATGGGGCGGTTGACGAAAATGAAAAAGACATCCTGCAGTTGCTAAGGTGGCGAAAATTAAAAATACTAAACTGTGCAGTGAGTGAGTGAGTGTTGGGTGTTTTACGCCGTACCGACAGCTAAGGTCATTTTCACAGCGAAAACCAGTTGGGACGAATTCTGTCTTTGGTGATCGAATCTATGAGATGAAGGTGACAGGGCGGGCAAACAGCAGGGGATCAAAACCCAGCGATCATTTTTGCTGTACCTCATCCCTTAGTGAACCAAGCACTGACCGGGAATTGAACTCAAAAACCACTTAGTCAGTGCAGGGTCCCCCATATCGTCGCCTCATACGATCAGCAGGGGCTACTGAGGGCCTATTCTTACCCGGACCCCCGCGGGGTAAACTGTGCAGGGCCGGGGAATCGAACTCAGACCGCTAAGATGGGAGGCACACTTCCTATCCATTCGGCCACAGAGACCTTCCTGTGGTCTCTGCCGTGGTTGTAATTTCATGCGAGTGACCTGGGTTCACAAAGCTTAGCATTTAAATCTAAGTTTGAGAAGTTTCTTTGTGTGCGTTTGAGTTCAGTGTAATGTAGTTCACTAGTGGATTTACTAATGTTACATTGGTTAACTACTTAGTTAATAGTTCCAGCTCCTTACCCCCCCCCCCCTATGTTTGTGGCTTTGTTCGTTTCCATGACTAACCGTACACTGGATTAATGTTGCTATGAACAAAACCTCACACAAAGGAAACTGTCGAAAACGATACGGCATGCGAAAATTTAGTTTTTGGAAGACCCTAATCCTTAGGTAAGCGTAATGGGAATGTGCTTGTTTGCCGAGTTAAAGTTCACTTTAGACGTTGATTAACCTAACTGCTTACAAATTACACAAGTTTTATTTCATAGTTAGGAATATGGATACTGATATTAACTGCACAGGCTAGGAAAAATACATGCAAAAGTCCTTTCTAGTCCATTCGTAAAGACATACCCTACTTTGTTGCACCACAGAAAAGAAATTGCAACATTCTACTGCTTTAAGTAGGTACTTATCTAATTTTCCTAGCCTGAGTTACAGGTTGTTCAACCGTTACTGTTTTTTTTAAAGACACATTTGGGGTTAGGGGGGTTTCTACAGCTTCCAAGCATTTGTATGAATTTCTTAGTCTCACGATGTTAGTTGATAGTAATGCAGTATTATTCATTCCCAGGTTCAGAAGCGTGACATGAGGAGCCGACCCAAGAAGAAAAGGGGTCCAGTCTGGCGGAAGCGAGGAACACGTGCTCTACTGACATCGGCAATTTTCTACAGGTCCTACCTGAAGGGGCCATTCCCATCCCGCGTCAAACGCAAGGACAGAGACGTAATGAGGAAGGAAGGGTGGCAGTATGTTACCTGTAAGCTACTTTGTAAATTCGTTTTTTTTAATTTGCTTGTTGTGGTTACTGACCAAAATGTCTCCTAATACTTTATGTAGTTGAACCCAGGTAAAATTCTTTCCTTTACATATGAACTACTACAACAGGGTAATATTGGCAAGTCATGCGTCATATAAAACTTAGTTCGTTTGCGTTAGTATTTTCCTTTATTTTGCTCATTTTTCCTTCTGCAGACGACGTGAACCGTGCGATAGCCCCGCATGTAAGGACGGCGCAGCAGTGTGTGTGCAAACTACAACACTTCATTTCCGACACGAACAAGAAGGTAGATATTATCAGACCCTCGCAATAACATGAACTAAGTTTTCAAAATTCTCCTTGTTTGGTATACTCAAGAATGTATGAAAACAAATAATGGCCACTCTTGTTAGCCCACACGCTGACTTTTATCTAATAAGTTACTTTGTGGTGAGTTGGTTCTGTTGATTGTTCCCTACCACTGGTACTTGCGCTAGATGAGTTGTGCTGATATCCACATAACACCCATGGACTCTGTGCTGTCATGTTGACTTTCTTAAAGGCTGACGAGTTGAAGTGGGACTTTAAAACGGACGACGAAGTTCCGGATGACCGGCGCTTGACACATTTGGAAGTTCTGGCTCTGCAGTATAACCACAAAACCTCATCAATCGGTAAGCTATTTAGTTAAATAGTTTCATCAATAACAAAAAGAATTTATTTTTTCCGAAGAAAACATTCCAGACTTATCTTTCAATGGCATATGACTTTCACCTAATCGTAAACACTACTCCCGCCTTTAATAAGTAATTTTTATATTTCTGTGCCACAAATGTTTTGTTATCACATTATTTTCCCTACTTTCATACTTCCCCACAAATTGTCTGATTGTTAGGTTGTAAAAAATGTCATTCTTCTTGCATGTGAAATAGGACTGCCAATTACGGAAAAAAAAAAAAAAAGTCGTCGCAAAGTAGAGGTAAGTTTTTTTCTATGCAATTTAAAAAACCAAATTCCCATGTAACCTGCTGTAAAATCAAGTGCCCTTGAGGGCCCATGATCTTAAGACTAAAAAGGAAGAACTCAGACACAGGTGTGTACTGTTCAAAATCCAAAACCAAACTAACTTTATTTTCACTTCTAGGGACAGGTGAGTGCAGGCCTGGGCCTAGTCAATAGCCCAAGATTAACCAGCCTAAATATAACCATACACACAATAGGCCAGAGGTAATCCCTCATTATCTAGGTACAAAGGTTACCTGTGTGGCCCAGCCCACATCTGTTCCTACATGTAGCATTTCCAAATACATATTACCCAAACCTATATATTTGAGACAAAGTAAAACCTACTAAAATATTTCTAATCAAAAAGGGCACCATGACTTTACACTGCTAAATGTAAGCATAAGGGGGGGGGTCCACTGCCAAACAAAGAAAACTAAATCATCTGAAATCCCATTTTGCTGTTTAGTACTTGTTTGTTTGTTTGTTTGTTGGGGTAGTTTAACGTCCGGCCAACCCTTATGGGTTCTTTCCAGACTGCACAAGGTAGAACTTTTCAGCTTATTTCACGCCACAAGGGCGGTGACCGAATATATGATATGGTTTAGGAGAAACCCGTCACCAGGTGCGATACCCTACTCGTTGCGAAGAGTGGCAAGGGGTCTTTAGTGTGCAATGTCCCATAGAAAGGACACCACACACCCGGCCTTTGATGACCCTGTCGGGAGCACAGGGTGGCCCCTGGATCCCAGACTCTTGGATCCTTTCTTAGATTTTATCTATCAGTTGGCATTCTCGAAGGAATTGCAGGATCTTTTTACTTCTGTTGTTGTTAAACACGTCCTTCATCGATGTTCTGTTTTGGAGATGCCGGTTGCGACTGTCATCCGTCTTCTTACACTTCAATATGATGTGCTCCACCGTTAGTTTGGTGTTACACTGTTGACAAAGAGGAGCAACTTCACCTTTCAACAGGTGTTCATGTGTCAGCCTGGTGTGGCCTATCCAAAGACGGGCCAGTTTCACCTGTTCTGACCTTGTCAGGCACTCTCTTTTGCTTTTGTCACTTTTCTCTTCTAATTTGGGTTGGACAGAGTGTAGAAGATTGTTCTCCTGTTTGTTCCAGTCGCTTTGCCACTTAGCCCGCAAATGTGTTTTGCTTAGTGGCAGTAAGTCTGTGTGTGGGATTCTAGCAACCTCAGGATCTAGGGCCAAGGCCCCCTTGGCTGCTTGGTCTGCCTTTTCATTACCAGAGATTCCAATGTGGCTAGGTAGCCAGCAGAAAATCACTTCTTTGCCAACCGATTTCAGGTTGGTGTGACTTTGCTGGATATCTCTGATTATGGGATTGTTAGGCTCATGTTGTAGGATAGTTTGTAAACAGGACTTTGAGTCTGAGAAGATGATAAACTTTCTGTGTCCTGATACTTTGATCCAGTCTAGTGCACGCGCCAGAGCACGTGCTTCAGCAGTAAAAATGCTGGCTTGGCCGTGAAGGGCACCGGTCAGGTCCCCATATTCTGTATGTACTGCATAACCCCCTCTATTTCCTTCCTTGGAGCCATCAGTGAAGATGGGGAAATGATCACTGTATTGGTCTTTCAGGGCTCCATATTCGTTCCTGAAAGCAGAGGGGTTGGTTTCGTTCTTCTTGTTATTGCATAGTTCCAGGATGACCACAGGTTTACTCTGGGACCATGGTGGGTTCTTGGGTGGTCTTATTTCTCTGATGATGTTCAAAGGTATCTCTGCTTCTCTGATCACAGATTTAGCAGAGGTAGAGAATGGTTTGGCCACCCTTGGATTTACCCGGAACAACTCGCTGTTATGTGTGCGGAATATGGTATCATGTGTTGGGTTTCTCTTGTCAGCTTTGACCTTTATTGCATATTGTAAGGACAATTTTTCCCTCCTTAAATGTAAGGGTGGAACATTGCCCTCCACGTGTAGGCTTTTGGCTGGTGATGTTCTGAAAGCGCCAAGACATATTCGTAGGCCCTGGTTTTGGATGGGGTTTAGTCTGTCCAAGTAGGATTTCCCTGCTGACTGGTATATCAAAGAACCATAATCCAGCCTTGACTGGATGTATGCTTTGTACAGGGTCAGCAGGATCTCTCGGTCAGCACCCCATTCTGTGTTGGACAGTACTTTCAGGAGATTCATGGCCTTTAGGCATTTTCTCCTCAAATATTCAATGTGAGGTTTGAAGGATAGGATCTTGTCATAGATCATTACATTTTAATGACTTTATCTGTCCCAAATACTCTCACATGAAAACTGAATAACCCGTTACTCGTATTTACAACTGCAACGATTCTTACCTAAAAAAAATCTTAGCTGCAGAGAAGCTGAATGTGTCGATTGCCTTCCCAAGTAAAAAGGAGAAGAGTGAGTGAGTGAGTAAGTGATAGAGCTTTAACGCCGTGTCGACAACAGAGGTCATATTCATGGCGAAAACAGGTATGGAAAGACTAAAATATTTCGGTGTCCTGTGAGAATATGGTTTTCCTAAATGTAATTATGTTGACGGTCAGAAAACAGTGTATAGAGGTGGAAAAACTGGAATAAACTAGAATTTGTCATAAAGGCCTGATGATTTTAGGAAGCCAAGAATTTTGGCCGGCAAAACCTTCTTGATGAGGTCTGACATTTCAGCAACCTGGTAAAACTGTTGCCTAATGGCATGAAAATCAACACATTCTAAGAGCAAATGCTTAACAGTTAGAGTACAGTCACAGACAACACATTCTGGTTGGGGCTCGCCTTTGAGAAGATAACCATGGGTTATTCTTGAGTGTCCGATGCAGCATCTAGTAAACACCGACTGGTCAATTCTGTTTTTTATACTATTTGGTTTTGCATCTTTGATCAATGGGTATATTGCATGTAGTTTGTTGGTAAGATGTTCATCCCACTCTGCCTGCCAAGTGTCATTGATGCATTCTTTGACCAGTGGTCTCAGGTCCGTGTGTGGAATTGGGCAGCGTTGCATGTCTCCTTGGAGACCCATCTTGGCTGTTTCATCAGCCATCTCATTTCCAGTCAAGCCAATGTGGCTCGGTATCCAACAGAATTGGATATCATAACCTGTGTTTTTAAGGTTGTGTAGTTTGGAAAGCACTTGCACTAAAATGGGATGGTCTGTTTTCAGATGATTTAGTGCTTCTAGACAGGATTTCGAGTCACTGAAGATGATGGCATTTTTATGTTCTGATGTTTGGATGATCTTCAGTGCCATGAATAGCCCACATGCTTCTGCCGTGAAGATTGAGCTGTGGTCTGGGAGCCGCATTGCAACTCTTCTGCCACAACCCACAGCAGCGGCAGCAACTGTCTCTCCTTCTTTGGACCCGTCTGTGTAACATGGAACGTGGAGCGGGAGACTATCCCTAATAGCCAGGAATTGAGTTTTGTAAGTGAGCGGTGGAGTGTTGCTCTTCTTGAGTCTGGCCAGTGAGAGGTTGATTTTAGGTTTGTCTATTTGCCAGGGTGGGATGGGGGTGAAGTGAGTTTGTTTCAACAAGTCCAGGTCTATATCTGGGTCTTCAAGATAGGGTTTGACCCTCAGTCCAAATGGCCTGATGTATGAAGGCTTAGCGTCATAGATTTCTTCGTCGTTGTAGCTGAAGACATATTTGTATGCTGGGTTGGACTGTTTTTAACTTCAGTGCACATTGCAGAGCTAGTTTAAGTCGTCTGTTTTCAAGTGATGGTTCTTGGGCCAAAACATATAGGCTCTGAACTGGTGATGTTCTAAATGCACCCAAGGCCAACCTTAGGCCTTGGTGGTGGACAGTGTTCAGCATGTTGATGTAGCTTTTGCGGGCTGAACCATAGACCTGACTTCCGTGGTCGAGCTTCGATCTAACAAGTGCTCTATACAGGCTGAGGAGTACCCTACTGTCTGCACCCCATGTGGTATTACACAAGACCTTTATAATGTTCAGTGCTTTCAGGCATTTAGTTCTCAAGGACTTGATGTGTGGCAGAAATGAAAGCCTTCTATCAAAGATGAGTCCTAGGAATTTGGTCTCTTCCACCACTCGGATGAGGTCCCCATCCAGCCTCAACACAGGGTCGGGGTGAGGGGTTCTCATTTGGCAAAAGTGAACAGCCACTGTCTTGGTTTTGGAAAACTTGAAGCCATTCTCTATAGACCATCTGAAGACTTTGTTCAGGCTCAGTTGTAACTGCCTTTCAATGCTGTGCATGTTTCTGCCCCTATAACACATGAGGAAGTCGTCTACATATAGGCTACAAGTTATGTCCTTTTTGATGACGTTGACTATGCCATTGATCTTAATGTTAAACAAGGTGACAGAGAGGATGCTACCCTGTGGGACACCCATCTCCTGTCGGTGCATAATGGAATAAGTGTTGTTTAACCATACTCTGAAATGCCTATTGTCCAGAAAACTTTTTATGAATGTGGGCAGTCGGCCACGGAACCCCATGGCATGCAAATCTCTCATAATGCCATGCTTCCACGTCGTATCATAGGCTTTTTCTAGGTCGAAAAATATTGCAACTGCATGTTCCTTATGAATGAAAGTGTCCAGTAGGAAGGATTCCAGGCTTACCAGGTGGTCAATGGTGCTCCTTCCTCGCCTGAAGCCACTCTGGAAGTCAGAAATCAGATGTTCCGACTCCAGGAGCCAGACAAGGCGGGCATTGACCATTCTTTCCATGGTCTTACAAAGGCAGCTTGTAAGGGCTATAGGCCGATAGTTGGTTGGATTTGTGTGGTCTTTACCAGGCTTTGGGATAGGTATAACAATGGCTTCATGCCAGCAAGCTGGTATTTGGCCACTCTCCCATATTCTATTTAGAAGGAGTTTGAGGACTGGCTCTGGCATATGCTTTAAAAAATCGTAATGAATCTTATCGGGGCCAACTGCAGTGTTGTGTGACCGGTCTATTGCAGATGTTAATTCTTCTATTGTGAAAAAGGAATTGTAATTTTCATTGTTATTTGACCTAAAGTTGAGAAATTTTTGTTCTTCCCTTGTTTTCCATTCTTTGAATGCATCAAGACAGTTACCTGAAGATGAGTTGTGTTCGAAGGTCTCTGCTAGTTTCTCTGCTATGTCACTAGATGTTGTCACTAAACCTGTCCCATCCTGGAGGTGTTGGACTCTAAAGCCCCCTCCCTTTCCTTTCATCCTCTTAATCATTGACCATACCTTTTTCATTGGTGTTCTGGAAGTTATTCCAGACACATACTCTCTCCAGCCTTGTCTTTTAGTGGTATTGATAATTTGACGGGTTTTGGCCCTTTTAATTTTTAGTATTGTCAAGTTTTCTTGAGTAGGCCTCCGAGAAAACTTCCTTTCGGCCTTCTTTCTTTCATTTATAGCCTTTTTGCACTCGTCAGTAAACCATGGATTCCTTGGACGTTTTGGAACAGCCGAGGTTTTCGGGATTGTATCATCTGCAATGGAAATGAGGGTAGCAGAGAATATTTCTAGACCTTCTTCATCATTGACTATGTCCTCTGTGAATCTTTCTGTGCATAGTCTTTTAAATTCTTCCCAGTCAGCCTTATTGAGCCTCCACATGGGCTCCCTCTCACCCATGGAGGCTCCTTCAATTTTAGTGAGTACTGGAAAGTGATCACTTCCATGGAGGTCACGTAACACTGTCCAAGACAGGTCTGGAAGTAAGCCAGGATGACTGAGTGTTAGGTCTATTGCGGTGTAGGTTCCATAACCTGGATGCAGGTAAGTTTTGGAGCCATCATTGAGCAGGCATAAAGCCTGATCTTCTAGGAAATCTTCAATCCTCTTGCCCCTAGCATCTGAATTGTTACTACCCCACAAGGGGTTATGCCCATTAAAATCACCTAGGATAATGAATGGAGTAGGGAGTTGATCTGCCAAATTTGTTAATTCTTGGGTTGTAAAATTAACTTGGGGTGGTAGGTATATTGAGCAAAGGGTGATGGTTTTTTGTAGGGTCATTCTAATAGCTATGGCTTGGAGATTAGTGTTCAGTGGTACAGGACTATGTAAGAGATTGTGTCTCACAAGAATGGAGGTACCTCCTGAAGGTCTGTCTCCAGCAGGGCCATAAGTACTGTAGATGACGAAATTCTTGAAGGTTGGGCTATCTGTGGCTTTAAGATATGTTTCTTGTAGGCAAAAGGCAAGAGGATTGTATCTTTCCGTTAGTATCTTTAGTTCGTTAAAGTTGGCTCGAAAACCTCGGCAGTTCCATTGAACGATGGAGCCCCCTGGCATCACAGTGGATGAACAGGGGATCTCTTCCCACTTTTATTTTTAGGGGAGTGGCTGCGATCTTGACGGATGTCACGATCGATATCTGCCATGTCTTCCATCTCTACATCAGTAAGGCTACTGAAGCGGTTGTTGTTGGGGATGGAAAGTTTCTTCGCCTTGGTAAGGCGAGCTGATGTTGTGGGTCTTTTCGAAGGCTCCCCACTGGCCTTCTGTCTCTGGGAGACAGGGTTTTTCTGTTGTTCAGTCTTTTCTGTCTTTTCTGGTTGTCGCTGTTCTTCGGTCTGCGTTGGCCTCTGAACCTTTGTTGTCGCTTTCACTTCAGATGTGAAAGTGGTTGGCTCATCACGATTGAGCCATGTGCACTCCGTCTGGCACTCAACTGTTCGCATCGATCGTCTCGCTGCTTCAGCGTAGGACTGGGAGGGCAGTGACTGAGTCTCAGCCTCGGCAGTCCTTCTTGGCTCAGGGTAGCTGATGTTTCGTTCTGCTTTGATCTTTTGGATTAGCTTTTCTTTCTTCCATACTGGGCATTCCTTAGAAATGGCCATATGGGCTTCCTGGCAATTGGCACATTTTGCCGGATTTTGACAGTTAGTATTGTCATGCCCTTTCTGGCCACATCTGAAGCATACAAGATCATTTGAACAGGAGTCTTTTCCATGGCCGTATTTCTGGCATTTGAAACAGCAGAGTGGGTTGGGAACATACAAGTCCACCTTCACATTCAAATACCCAACTTTCAACCTTGCAGGTGCCGTCGGTCTGTTGAAGGTAACTATGTAAGTGTTGGTAGGAATGACCCTAGCCTCCTTCTTGATTGTTATTCTTCTTACATGAGTTACTCCTTGAGGTGAGAGCTCCTCGGCAATCTCAGCCTCATCAACATCACTTAGCTCTCTGGTACGAATCACCCCTTTGCTGGAGTTTAGAGTTCTGTGGGGAGAGGCCTTCATGCCAACGTTTGCCAGCATGGTTGCATGAAGCAAATTGTCAGCATGGGCCTTCTTCCCACATTCGACCAGTATCTGTCCAGACCGCAACTTCTTGATGTCATTTACAGCACCTGCAATGCCGTTGATTCCCTTGAGTATTGCGAATGGCGACAACTTACTTAGAGGAACAGACGGGTCACTTGGACTGAGTACGACAAACTTAGGCCAATCGATAGTTTCCGAGTCCGAGTCCGAGTCAATAATCAACAATCGTTTTTTGGGGTTTTTGTGGGGGGGAAAGTTCATGGTAGGGCCGTATGTTCATCATCCTCGCTCAACACCCGCCTCGGAGCCCAATAAGGGGATGCACAGAGCCGCGGATATCTAGCGGATGCACACCAGTGATACGAGGATGGTATACTCAAGCAATGCAGGACACCACTCGATTAGCCCTGGCCGTAGCCTTCTAGGATGTTTTTGTGTTAGCAGTTGATGTTAGATCTAGTCTTTGGAGAATGATTTTACTGGCAGATGTCAAGTGCCATTACGTTATACAAGGTGAAGTTGATGTTGGAACTAATGTTTCTGAAACATTTGGATTGGCAGTTGTTATGCGCCATTATGTGTTACAAGATATCCTAGGGCACGTCACGACCAGCCGATTGATTGGGCTGGGCCAGCTTCCAACCTCCCGTCTAGATGAAGTAGGAGCCAAAGTGCAGTGTTGGGAAAATGAGACACCCAATTCTCAAGTTCCCTCAGGCACCAGGATCTCTTCCTCCACCGACACGGGTCGCGACTCACGGCAAACAAGTCGCCCCTTTTCCTTGCCTCTTACGATTAGCAGGGGATACTGGGGGCCTATTCTTACCCGGACCCCCACGGGGATGGCCAGCACAGGAAAAGCGGCTTATCTTATAAAAGGACAAACAATTCATGCTGGATTAGGTATCCGCCCTAGAGAGAGTTATGAGAATTATGAAAAGTTATCTGCAGAAAGACTGAATACAATAAACTCTTCAGAATTATAGACTTGAGATTACAGGAAATATATGGCAATTCTTTACCTTTCGGAGGCATTCATGTCATATGTTTTGGAGATCTATATCAACTTCCACCAGTAAAAGATAAATGGATATTTGAAAATCCAGGAGCTGGAATGCAAAGTTTATCTTTGAATCAATGGACAGAACTTTTTCACGTTTATGAACTAAAAGAAATTATGCGTCAGAGAGACCAAAAAGATTTTGCTGAACTCTTAAACCAAATGAGAATAAATGAATTCACCGAATTAGATTACGAAAAATTAGAAACGAGCTATACCCAAAGATCAATATCATGATCAACTTACATGCCTTCATTTATTTTCGACCAATAATAATGCTAAAGAATATAACAAGAGATGCTATTTCCGTACTAATACTGAAAAAGTAACAGTTGAAGCAGTAGACACTTTGATGCAGAATGTAGCTGAACCTAAAAAAACGGAAATAAGTTTGTTTGTTTGTTGGGGTAGTTTAACGTCCGGCCAACCCTTATGGGTTCTTTCCAGACTGCACAAGGTAATGCTTTTCAGCTTGTTTTACGCCACAAGGGCGGTGACCGAATCTGTGACATGGATTGGAAGAAACCCGCCACCGGGTGCAATACCCTACTCGTTACGAAGAGTGGCAAGGGATCTTTTGTGTGCAATGTCCCATAGAAAGGACACCACACACCCGGCCTTTGATGACCCTGTCGGGAGCACAGGGTGGCTCCTGGATCCCAGACTCTTGGATCCTTTCTTAGATGGTATCTATCAGTTGGCATTCTCAAAGGAATTGCAGGATCTTTTTATTCAAACGGAAATAAATAACATGTTGAAAGAAGATTCACACAGAACTCTAACATCAAGATACTTAAGGCTTGGAATTGGATTGACTTATGAATTAACAAAAAATGTCAATGTAGAAGATGGCTTGGCCAACGGTAGTGCAGGTACATTGAAATAAATACAATATAGGCAAGATTATGTTAAGCCAATCGCACTATGGTTTAAGTTTGAAGAGCCTGAAATAGGAAAAGTCCAAAGAGAGATCTACAGTCATTACGGGACCACCAATATAAAACAAATCATGAACCCCTATTTTCCCTATATCTCATGAATTTAGACTCACTGACCCAAGTGCAAATATTAGACGAAAACAATTTCCTGTAATTCAAGCAACAGGCAAAACAATACATAAAGCTCAGGGCTGTACCGTTCCAGAAGTAGCTTTAGCTTTGCACGATTATACATTTAGAAATGGCTTTTATGTAGCATGTAGCAGAGTTCCTACCATGAATAAATTGCATTTAATCAATTATGACAAAAAACAGATAAAAACTGATTCAGATATTACTGCTGAAATGTCTAGAATGTTTACAGAGAAACCTCTTCAATTAAATACACATATTTTCCCTTCAGAACAAGAATCGTTCAAAATATATTATTGCAATATCCAATCACTCTTTAGCCATTTTAAATATTTCTCTTCAGACCACGGTATCAAAAAAGCGATCATAATTTTGATAAATGAAACTTATTTGACCCTTCAAGACTCCATATCTGATATTGAAATTACAGGCTTTAAAGTCATTAAATTTGATGCTCCAGTTTCAGAATTAGGCCGACAACCTTCAAATGGTCTAGCATGTTATGTTCATACACCATATAATGTTGAAGTCTTAGATGCTGAAAGATCGCCATTCTCTGAATTTATAATAATCAAAATAAAAACTGATTGGGACTCTATCACTTGTGCTTTAGCATAATTATATTAAGCCTAATACAGGTCAAGCAAACCACACAAGTTTTTGGATCCGTCTCTCACAATGTTTACAAACAGATAATAATGTTGTCATTTTAGGAGATTTTAACTTGAACATAGAAGAGATACAAAACAGGAATTTTATGTCTAGCATAGCACAACAACTAGATCTACATTTTAATGAAACAGGTTATACGACTAAAGGTTTGTTTGTTTGTTGGGGTAGTTTAACGTCCGGCCAACCCTTATGGGTTCTTTCCAGACTGCACAAAGTAATACTTTTCAGCTTATTTTACGCCACAAGGCTGTGACTGAATATATGATATGGTTTAGGAGAAACCCGCCACCGGGTGCGATACCCTTCTCGTTGCGAAGAGTGGCAAGGGGTCTTTAGTGTGCAATGTCCCATAGAAAGGACACCACACACCCAGCCTTTGATGACCCTGTCGGGAGCACAGGGTGTGAAAATTGTTTGTTTGTTGGGGTAGTTTAACGTCCGGCCAACCCTTATGGGTTCTTTCCAGACTGCACAAGGTAATACTTTTCAGCTTATTTTACGCCACAAGGGCGGTGACTGAATATATATGGTTTAGGAGAAACCCGCCACCGGGTGCAATACCCTACTCGTTGCTAAGAGTGGCAAGGGGTCTTTTGTGTGCAAAGTCCCATAGAAAGGACACCACACACCCGGCCTTTGATGACCCTGTCGGGAGCACAGGGTGGCCCCTGGATCCCAGACTCTTGGATACTTTCTTAGATTTTATCTATCAGTTGGCATTCTCGAAGGAATTGCAGGATCTTTTTACTTCTGTTGTTGTTCAAAACTTTCTCAGTGCTCTTTCTCTCCTTTCTAGCCTTTTGGCATTCGTCATCATACCATGGCCGAGACTTTTTTGGAGGACGAAGATGGAGTGAGTGAGTGTTGGGTGTTTTACGCCGTACCGACAGCCAGGGTCATTTTCACAGCGAAAACCAGTTGGGACGAATTCTGTCTTTGGTGATCGAATCTATGAGATGAAGGTGACAGGGCGGGCAAACAGCAGGGGATCAAAACCCAGCGATCATTTTTGCTGTACCTCATCCCTTAGTGAACCAAGCACTGACTGGGAATTGAACCCAAAAACCACTTGGTCAGTGCAGGGTCCCCCCTATCGTCGCCTCGTACGATCAGCAGGGACTACTGAGGGCCTATTCTTACCCTTAAATCCCAGAACTTTATTTCCACCTACAATTAAGTGAACTAGTATTTCTCCACCTCACCTTCGTCATCCATGCTCTCCTCCTTGTCCTCGGTAGAGGGTAGTACCTGATGGTACTTCTCTACACGGGCGTCATGTGCTAGTTGGAGGGCAGCGTCCGCCTGTTGCGCCCCCTTGTGGCACAACTCGTCCGACGTCCAGTAACGGCCGCCCTTCTCAAAGTCCTTGGTCTTGGCTCCAGTGAACTCTTCTATCATCCTACAATAAGCCCACTCATCTTTTAAATCTTGCCAAAATGTCTGAACGGATTTAAATCTGCTGGTGTCTCTCAATATATTCTTACCAAGTGAGTGAGTGAGTGAGTGTTGGGTGTTTTATGCCGTACCGACAGCTAAGGTCATTTTCACGGCGAAAACCAGTTGGGACGAATTCTATCTTTGGTGATCGAATCTATGAGATGAATGTGACAGGGCGGGCAAACAGCAGGGGATCAAAACCCAGCAATCATTTTTGCTGTACCTCATCCCTTAGTGAACCAAGCACTGACCAGGAATTGAACCCAAGAACCACTTGGTCAGTGCAGGGTCCCCCCTGTCGTCGCCTCGTACGATCAGCAGGGGCCATTGAGGGCCTATTCTTACCCGGACCCCGACGGGGCTGACGAAGATGGAAGAGGATGTGACAGTCCTGTAGAAATGGACTGTGAAGATAAAGGTAAGTGTAGTAACTAATTGACTGATTAAGAGAAATTCCATATACAAAAGCACTAACCATAAAATTAGACTCACTGGGCAGTATCTTTACATGTTTCAAATTGCATGGCTTGATAAGATCTTAAGAGATGAATATGATGTTCAAAAGTGCAGTGTTTGTGAAATGTTATTCATGTTTACTAGAATATTATATGTATATACAACAATTCAGTAGTGAATTAATGTATACATACTATAACTCCAGCTTCTAACCAGGAAATACCAAATATACTTATATACTTTTAAAGTTTTTCATAAACACTGAGACTACACATTGTTTCATTATGATAAGTTATTTGTTAAGAAAACTTTGTATGTTAAAAATGTCTATAATTGCATGTTTCCACTTATTATCAGGTTTGTTTGTTTGTTGGGGTAGTTTAACGTCCGGCCAACCCTTATGGGTTCTTTCCAGACTGCACAAGGTAATACTTTTCAGCTTATTTTACGCCACAAGGGCGGTGACCGAATATATGATATGGTTTAGGAGAAACCCGCCATCGGGTGCAATACCCTACTCGTTGCGAAGAGTGGCAAGGGGAGTGAGTGTTGGGTGTTTTACGCCGTACCGACAGCTAGGGTCATTTTCACGGCGAAAACCAGTTGGGACGAATTCTGTCTTTGGTGATCGAATCTATGAGATGAAGGTGACAGGGCGGGCAAACAGCAGGGGATCAAAACCCAGCAATCATTTTTGCTGTACCTCATCCCTTAGTGAACCAAGCACTGACCGAGAATTGAACCCAAGAACCACTTGGTCAGTGCAGGGTCCCCCCCATCGTCACCTCATACAATCAGCAGGGGCTACTGAGGGCTTATTCTTACCCGGACCCCCACAGGGTAGAGTGGCAAGGGGTCTTTAGTGTGCAATGTCCCATAGAAAGGACACCACACACCCGGCCTTTGATGACCCTGTCAGGAGCACAGGGTGGCCCTTGGATCCCAGACTCTTGGATCCTTTCTTAGATTTTATCTATCAGTTGGCATTCTCAAAGGAATTGCAGGATCTTTTTACTTCCGTTGTTGTTAAACACATCCTTCATCGATGTTCTGTTTTGGAGATGGCGCTTGCGACTATCATCCGTCTTCTTACACTTCAATATGATGTGCTCCACCGTTAGTTTGGTGTTACACTGTTGACAAATAGGAGCAACTTCACCTTTCAAGAGGTGTTCATGTGTTAGCCTGGTGTGGCCTATCCGAAGACGGGCCAGTTTCACCTGTTCTGACCTTGTCTTTTGCTTTTGTCACTTTTCTCTTCTAATTTGGGTTGGACAGAGTGGACAGAGTGTAGAAGATTGAAATATGTTTTGCTTAGTGGCAGTAAGTCTGTGTGTGGGATTCTAGCAACCTCAGGATCTAGGGCCAAGGCCCCCTTGGCTGCTTGGTCTGCCTTTTCATTACCAGAGATTCCAATGTGGCTAGGTAGCCAGCAGAAAATCACTTCTTTGCCAACCGATTTCAGGTTGGTGTGACTTTGCTGGATATCTCTGATTATGGGATTGTTAGGCTGATGTTGTAGGATAGTTTGTAAACAGGACTTTGAGTCTGAGAAGATGATAAACTTTCTGTGTCCTGATACTTTGATCCAGTCTAGTCACGCGCCAGAGCACGTGCTTCAGCAGTAAAAATGCTGGCTTGGCCGTGAAGGGCACCCGTCAGGTCCCCATACTCTGTATGTACTGCATAACCCACTCTATTTCCTTCCTTGGAGCCATCAGTGAAGATGGGGAAATGATCACTGTATTGGTCTTTCAGGGCTAACTCTGAGAAAGCCTATCTAGAGGCATCACCCATAAACCCTGAGATATCTGAAGTTATTACTATCCAGGACTCTGACAGTGACGAAGACGTTCAGCCTCATTCTTGGTTTTGTTTGTTTGTTTGTGGGATTAGTTTAACCTCCGGCCAACCCTTGAGGGTTCTTTTACCAGACTGCACAAGGTAAAGCTTTTCAGCTAGTTTTACACCACAGGAGTGGTGACTGAATCTATGAAATGAGGTGCCTCGTTCTTGGAAAGCTTATTGAATCATAACTAATTCAGTGGCAGAATTTTATGTTCTCATGCAACAGATCATTCTATTGTTTTTGCACTGTTTCATCTGTCAATGTTCAAATCATCAGAAGCAAAATTGTTAAATTGCGGCCATGGCGGACTGACACATAGGAGCACTTGGGGAAGGAATTATGCTGACTACATGAGATCGGACAAAAATCAAGAGGACCTCATGTTTGGATTATCACCATGAACTCTTAGTGACTACTTCTGACCAGGAAAAATTTGCACTGAGGTAATACTGATAGCCCATACTGAAATTCTCACCAGCCATTCACTCCCCCCCCCCCACACACACACACACAACTCCTGTCAATGCACTGTATATACTGACTGCTACTGCCCACTGGTCAACTGACACCAATCCCAGTGCCAAAATGCCGCCACAGAAAAACAAAGTTTCCCCAAAACCGAAGCCAACACCAATCTCTGACGAGGAATTAACACACTCAGATGACGACTCTGATAAATCAGATGCCAGCGCTGATGATATGGCTGACCAACTCAGAGCTGTGGCTGACCTGTCCACGGCACTACCTGAAGGAGCCACCGCCATGACAATGGACCATAAAGTATCTATGGTATTAGCCGGAATGTTAAAATTCCAAGTGCTAGGTGCTCTTATGATAGACATGCACATGGATATGAAAAACATGAAGCTTAACACAGGGAAAATACCTTCGTTGCAAACACAGCTGACAACTCTGCAGACTTCCCTGACTAACACAGGGCTGAATGTCACACAAAACCAGGCAGATATCACTGAAGCAAATCGGAGAATCGATACCCTGGAAGCTGAAAATAAGGATAAAAAAACCAGCTAACTGACCTAAAAAAGAACATAGTATCCCACGACCCCAACATGCTGGATATTGTCCAAACCAAGATTAGGCAGCATGAGGCGAGGTGTAAACTACAAATAGAAGGGGTGAGAGAGGGAAGACAAGAAGATACCCTGGAGACTTGCCAAGACAGTCATCGACCAAACTGGCAGTAGATTTGAAGAACCTGACCTGCTAGACCGCAGACCACATCGTGGGCTTGGCTTCACGCCAACAACCATCCAGGAGATGTAGCGATTATCTCTGCCGGCATAAAATGACTGTACGGTCTGGGATGCTGGGATACACAGATTTATTTGTTTGTTTGTTTGTTGGGGTAGTTAAACGTCTGGCCAACCCTTATGGGATAAATCCCAAGACCTCCCAGACTCAGGGCGGGCACTCTACCAAAGAGCTACTGAGTCTGGTCCCCCCATTTGTCGCCTTCTACGAACAGCAAGGGGCTGCTGGCGACCTATTCTTCCCAGGAGGCTCCCGAAGGGGATATTGGTTGACTCATGTTAACATGTCAGATGCCAACAAAAATAAGCTGTGTTGTTTACTTGCAGAGATGGTGTGAGAAGGATGTTCACAAATGTAAAAGACGCGATTGCAAGCAAGGCGTTAAAAAACGACTTCAATTAAGACACCCACGGTGCCGGCCTGCCAATTCTTAAATCCATGTTGGAGTACATCAACGAAAAGATTAGTCCCTAGCTTGACACATGCTGTTGTAACTACTGAGAATAAACAACATGTGGATGAAATAAAAACTTTTTCATTAATATGTTTCTAGAAAACCTTATTGTTGTTGGTAATTCTATTAAAAGAAAGATAGGGCATTATAAAAAGACCAGAAAAGAAAAACATATATGAACAATGTGATACAAGTACTCTCTTGATTTTTCTTCAGCTAGCATACTGTTGTATATGAAAAAAACACCAGAGATACCCTTTGAGTTCCAGACCCCTACCACCATTGTAGAAGTAAACAAAATGAATGGAACATCCAAACATTGACAAATTCGGCCAAGGTGTAAATTTACCGCACAATGACCCCTTTCTCCACGAAAATTAGCGTTCTAACCTACTTTTCCCGAAGACTCAAGAGTCCCTCAGAGAGGTCAAAGACTTCAAGCCTGCTGTCAATAGGGCAGAAGACTCAAAGACTACTGACAGTAGGGTGAGAAACTCCAAGCCTACTTGAAGTAGGCTGAGGGCCTCACACCGTACTAGTAGTAAGGTGACAAAATCCAACCCTACGGGAAGTAGGCTCAAAGACTCCAACCCTGCTGCCAGTAGGGCAGAAGACCCAAAGCCTACTTGAAGTAGGCTTTAGAGTGAGTGAGTTTTGGGGGTTTTACGCCATGTTGGCAACAGAGGCCATATTCACCGGGTTCGAAAGTCAAGTACAATACTTGGAGGTACACTTTGAAAAAGGTTTTGTAAAGTGGTTGCTTGATAATACTGTTGTCGCTGGAGATTAAAGTCAACACATTCTATTAACAAGTGCTTGATAGTAAGGGGTTTGTTGCAAACAATGCAGTCTGGTGGTAGTTCACCTTTCAGAAGGTAGCTGTGTGTCAGTCTTGAGTGACCAATGCGACAACGTGAGTAAACAATTTGGTGTCTTCTCTTCTGCAGTTGAGGAGGCTTTGCATCAGTGATGTTAGGGAAAATTGAATGTAATTTATTTTCTAGGTAGCGGAGTGGATTCGGTATGAACAAATCCACATCAATGCTGCGATAGCCAACCTTCTGCTTCTTTGGTGGGTGTGGTCTGCTGAATGTGAGGATATAATGTGTTTGTGGGAGTCACTTTCCCTTTTCTAATCATTATCGTTTTGACATGTGTCCTGCCTTGTGTTGATAGTTCGTCTGCAATTTTGTCTTCGTCAACATCTCTTAGTTCCCTTGTGCAGATAACTCCTTTGCTAGAGTTCAGGGACTTGTGAGGTGAGGCTTTAATGCTGACATTTGCTAGCGTACTAGCACGCAGCAGGTTGTCAGCATGGGCCTTTCTTGCATACTCTACACGCATTTGTCCAGTCCTCAATTTCTTTATGTCTGTGACAGCACCAGCTATTCCGTTAATGCCTTTAAGGATGGCAAAAGGGGACAGGTCCGTTAGACATTCAGAAGGGTCGGTTGAGTTCAGTACAATAAACTTGGGCCAGTGTTTGATAGGGGTATCAGGGTCAAGAGTCCGAGTCCAGCATCAGTTTCTTTTTGAGGGAAAGAGTGTGAAAAGCCATGGTGAAGGACAGTTTTTTCATCACCCTTGTTCCTCACCCACCATGGA
Source organism: Lepidonotus clava (assembly GCA_936440205.1). Taxonomy (NCBI): domain Eukaryota; kingdom Metazoa; phylum Annelida; class Polychaeta; order Phyllodocida; family Polynoidae; genus Lepidonotus; species Lepidonotus clava. The sequence goes on along the minus strand of OW387149.1, from coordinate 31,033,363 downwards.
GCCAAACGAGGGGATGTGCAGAGCAGTGAATATCCAGCAGGGTACAAACCAAGGATACAAGGAGGGTATACTCAAGCAACGACAGGCATTACTCGCTCTATTAGCGCTAGCCACTGCCTTCTAGGAATGTATCAGTATCAGTAAACATCAGTATCAGATGTTTACTTGATACTGGAACTTCCTAGAAGGCGGTGGCTAGGGCTAATCGAGCAATTATCATACATTTATCATACTATCTTTACAGTTCTGCAACATGCACACCCGTGTCTTGCTATATCTGGATAGTCTTGGAAGAGAGAAGAGAAGAATGAAAACCCTCCTGCATAAATATATGTAAGTCATAGAAAGTCATTTCCGTGGAAAAATAATAAAATTGCTATGAAACAGATATAAACCTTATTTTTGAGGAGGGAAATTGAGATATCACATATTTACTAAGGAAAAATATGATAAATACATCTTTAAACACCAGAAAAACTTTAATATATTTTCTACTTTTTGGTAAAAATTATTGAAGTAACCCTCACCCCCTATATAAAAAATATTTCCTCCTCAGATTTGGAACAATCTCAAAAATGATCCAAAAAAAGTCAAAAAAGGGGAATCACGCATTTCCGCGGAAATCTCACATGCCTGTAAATGGAAGTTCGTTGACTGAGTGAGTGTTGGGTGTTTTATTCCGTACTGAGTGAGCGAGAGTGAGTGTTTGGTGTTTTTACGCCGTACCAACAACCAGGGTAATATTCACAGCAAAAACCAGTTGGGACGAATTCTGAGTGAGTGAGTGTTGGGTGTTTTACGCCTGTCAACAGCCAGGGTCATTTTCACAGCGAAAAACCAGTTGGGACAAATTCTGTCTTTGGTGATCGAATCTATGAGATGAAGGTGACTGGGCAGGCAAACAGCAGGGGATCAAAACCTAGCAATCATTTTTGCTGTACCTCATCCCTTAGTGAACCAAGCACTGACGGGAATTGAACCCAAAGAACCACTTGGTCAGTGTAGGGTCCCCCCTATCATCACCTTGTACTTTGTTTGTTTGCTTGTTTGTTGGGGTGGTTTAACGTCCGGCCAACCCTTATGGGTTCTTTCCTGCACAAGGTAATACTTTTCAGCTTATTTTACGCCACAAGGGCAGTGACTGAATATATGATATGGTTTAGGAGAAACCCGCCACCGGGTGCAATATCCTACTCGTTGCAAAGAGTGGCAAGGGGTCTTTTGTGTGCAATGTCCCATAGAAAGGACACCACACACCCGGCCTTTGATGACCCTGTAGGGAGCACAGGGTGGCCCCTGGATCCCAGACTCTTGGATCCTTTCTTAGATTTTATCTATCAGTTGGCATTCTCAAACGAATTGCAGGATCTTTTTACTTTCGTTGTTGTTAAACACGTCCTTCATCGATGTTCTGTTTTGGAGATGCTGCTTGCGACTATCATCCGTCTTCTTACACTTCAATATGATGTGCTCCACCGTTAGTTTGGTGTTACACTGTTGACCCCCACGGCACATCTTATGAAAACCCTCTGGACAACATAGGCAACTCCACAATGAAACCTGTGAGAGTGAGTGACTGAGTGTTGGGTGTTTTACGCCGTACCGACAGCCAGGGTCATTTTCATGGCAAAAACCAGTTGGGACGAATTCTGTCTTTGGTGATCGAATCTATGAGCAGAGATGCCACTCAGGAGAGGTGAAAAATCCGGAAAAGTAGGAAGGAAATTTCCAGATATTTACTTTTGAAACTAAAATGGTGAAGTTATAATATGCATTAGAAAATATAAATTTAATCTAAAATGCTTAGAATTGGTTGAACAATATTCATAAATGTAAAAATCGTGGTTAAGAAAAGAGGAAAGCATATTTTATTTTTATACTGAACTGATCAAAAATCTGGAAATCCGGATAAAGTCGGAAAAATTGCATCACTGTATGAGATGAAGGTGACAGGGCGGGCAAACAGCAGGGGATCAAAACCAAGCAATCATTTTTGCTGTACCTCATCCCTTATTAAACCAAGCACTGACCGGGAATCGAACCCAAGAACCACTTGGTCAGTGTAGTTGAAACCTGTAATCATCTGCACTCTCACTAGGGTTGACCTGAAAAAACCTCATAGGTATGGACAAGAAAAGGAGACATCCCAAGCAAAACTTCCTAGCAGTTGCTGACATAAACAGATACATCAGGGAGGTAAACCTTCAAAGAGTGAGTGGGTGAGTGTTAAGTGTTTTACGCCGTACCGACATTCAGGGTCATTTTCACAGCTAAAACCAGCTGGGATGAATTCTGTCTTTGGTGATTGTATCTATGAGATGAAGGTGACAGGGCAGGCAAACAGTAGGGGATCAAAGCCTTTGTTTGTTTGTGGGATTGGTTTAACGTCCGGCCTACCCTTTAGGGTTCTTTTACCAGACTGCACAAGGTAAAGCTTTTCAGCTAGTTTTACCCCAAAGCGGCGGTGACCGAATCTATGAAATTAGTTGCCTATTTGTAGCAGTGGGACCCAATGCCCTCTTTATAGTGCTGCCACACTAAGATATCACGTCATAGGCCCACACAAATGCCCCACCCAGTCACATTATACTGACACCAGGCCAACCAGTCATGTTTCGTGGTTCTTACATTGTGGTGAGTGAGTTAGTGTACCAAGAGCCAGGGTCATTTTCATGGTGAAAACAAGTTGGGACAAATTCTGTCTTTGGTGATCGAATCCATAAGATGAAGGTGACAGGGTGGGCAAACAGCAGGGGATCAAAACCAAGCAATCATTTTTGCTGTACCTTATCCCTTAGTGAACCAAGCACTGACCGGGAATTTAACCCAAGAACCACTTGGTCAGTGCAGGGTCCCCCATATTGTCGCCTCGTATGATCAGCAGGGGCTACTGAGGGCCTATTCTTACCCAGACCCCCACAGGGTCCTCAACCTAGATCTTGACCCAAAGGTTAGTATCCTCTCAGTCCTCTCTAGTATCCTCTCAGAACCTTGAAGGGGCTGACTGGGGTCTTTACTCCGCCACCCTCCTGGACCTTGCGGCCACAGCCCCATATCCCGACTCCATAGATGAGGAGGAAACTTTACTCACTGACATCATATTAAGAGCCACGGACAAAGCCATACCCAAACCAAACCGATAGATTTCAAAGTCTCACTGGTTCACCAACCCTGAGGTCAGACAGGCCAACAGGAAGGTAAACTAGGCACACTGCAATTACAAACAACAACGCATCCTCCAATAGAAACACCCTTAGAGAGGCTGCTAAACGTGCTGCAGCTATCTGCAAAGAGGCCAAAATTAGATCCTTGGATGATTGGATCTCGGGGGTCAACAATAAGACCAGCCTCCGTGCCATGTCCTGGCACCGAGATCCCCAGATATGACCTCCTCACCCAAAACCTCACCCCCCCCCCCCCCCCTTACAAGCTGGCTGTGGCCATAATGCAACACCAAGCAACCGTCGGACACCAAGGAGTTTTACAACTCCTTGACATCGCTCCCAGAAGCTAGCCTTTTCCCACCACACCCCCTCCATTGCCTCTCCAACCTCTGTTTTGGCCTTTTTCTAAATTGCAGACTTTATTTTTCTTTGGCCTTTTGTTCTAAAGTACTGACTTTACTTTACCTTTTTGTTAAAAGGGTATTTTTGTAACTTTATTTTGTAGAGTGCTTTTACATTCTGATTTCTGGTTTGGACTTTATTTGTAAATATTGTGAGACATTGTAACCAGTTCTATTTAGAGATTGTTTTCATAACCTTTGTTTAAATTAAGAGATTGTTGTTTGGTTGTATGTCACACTTCACCAATCCTAGTGATCAACCTCAGTTGGATGCTATAATGTATTGCACGACATTGCTGCCCCCTGGTATTATAACTTAAATTTTGTGTCAGTATTATTTCACTATTACTGGGTGCATTACTTCCTCTGGCTACGCGCCATCTTTTAAATACTTGTGTTTTAGCCTTTCCACAGGCAGCACGTACTTTTATCTCCTGCTCCTACCTTCGACTTTCTGGCTGCACCGCGCCCGCGGGGAATACATAGTACCTGTGGTAGCGGAGTGTGCTCTGTCGGAGCGAGTATGGATCAGTCTAGGTTTCGATATGCCCCTGAGCCACGCAGGCTGGAGACCATGGAGTCGGGATTTCGGATCTTGGACGAAGTCGGGTCTGCCAGCGTGATTCGCGCCCCTCCGCCGGAGGTGGCCAGCACACGGGGATATTCTGATGAGAGGCCCGGCAGTCTCCCGCGAGTTGAGGCCTTGGAGAGGGACATGTCTGCTATCACACATAAACTGGACCAGCTCCTGGGGTTGAGGGACAACCAGCCACGGTACAGTGCTCCCGACCAGCCGGTGCAGTACGCCCCGTCGCCGCCATTTTGTCAACCACATCCGAGTCAGCACCACCTCTTCCCGCCACAGCAGCCAACCATCGTGCCTTACAGTAGCGGCCCCGATGCCTTCATCCAAGCGCACCTCGTCAGGGAGCGCTTCGTCATTCCGCCGTCAGAGGGTAAGAATTTGGCTGGCGACATATTTGTTCGCCAGCTGATTCCCAAACCATACATGTACGTAGATAGACTGCTTGGGGCCACTTTAAAGAAGAAACAGGACTCTAGGGGTTCCCTAACTGCTCTTGAATATGTAAACGCATTTGTGGAGATGCTTTGTGATAATAGGGCCCATGACCCGGCAACTCTCTCGTATCAAATAGCTCACCTGCGTGACGTCACACAGGATGCCCTTACGTGTGCGTGGCTGTCCGTCCGTAGGTGGTCTCAGCTGGTTTTTGATAGCATTGAGAGGGGGGCCTACGGCTGGCCGGACAATCAACGTATTCAAAACGATAGGTTTAGGGTGTCCCACAGTCGAGCGGGACAGATCTGCGACCAGTCGTCTCCGGACATTCCCGCCGACGATTCTGCCGTCAAAGAGGTTATATGTCCGGACTTCAACAACAACAGTTGTCAGTATGGTGGCCGTGGCAAACACCACACGAGCGGTAGTATCAAGCTCACACACTACTGTATCTACTGTATGGCGTCCTCTTCACAAAAGTTTGATCATCCGGTCACACTGTGTAAGCGGAAGGAGCGGCACTTAGCCGCTTTCTCTGCCAGCCAGGCGGCTCCCTATGCCGGGGGACAGCTCTACCAGCACCCCAACGCAGTGGCTGCTCATCCGCCCAGGTATCGACAGTACCAACAGCAGGCCACCCCGCAGCCGTCTGTGCCTCAGCAACAACACACGGCATCAAAAAACCAGTAGGCAGCACGCCCGTGGAGCTGCCCCCTCACTCCTTTGCTGTTTCGATGGCTAGTCGGCATTATGACGGCCGACGCCACCGCAGCGAGGGGCATCAAACCACCATCACCTCCCCAGCTGTTGAGAGTGGAGCAGGCTCCGGCCACACGGATCCCCGTGCGGCTGTTCAAACCACGCAGCGTGCTGTAAGTGCTTCTGATTCTAACATTGATTTTCCCCATATTCGTGAGTTGTGTACTAAAGACAAACTGGACTGTGACATCAGTCTCGCCCCTACGGTATTTAAGGACCACCGTCGGGCAAACTGGCCAGACCCCGTCTTTGCTGCCCGTTATAATGTGTTGGCCGACATCTATGAGGCGGTCAGGGCCTCCGGCGTTCCCAACGTGTCTGCTGCCCGGAAACAGCTCCCCACAGAGTTGAATATACCAGCATGGGAAGCTTATCTCACGGGCAGGAATGATGATCTTCTCGACTGCGTCCGGTTCGGCTTCCCGATGGGCTATGTGGGCCCGGCCTCCGACACAATGAGCGTTAGTAATCACCCGTCCGCGTGTGACCATCCGGCACAGGTCAGCGCGTTCATGGATAAAGAGTTGGCGTTTGGCGGAGTCCTCGGTCCGTTCAACGATCCCCCGTTCAAACAGTGGTGTCACGTCTCGCCCCTCATGACCCGACCAAAAGCCAGCGGCGACGAGTGGCGAGTCATCTCAGACTTGACGTTCCCAGCTGACAGGTCTGTTAACGCCTACATTCGGAAGAATATGGTGATGGGTCTTTCACAGACCCACTGCCTCCCGTCCGTCGACAACGTGGTGGAGCGCATTCAGGAAATCGGCCCTGGCGCGTTCATGTTCTCTCTGGACGTCGCCAGGGCCTACAAAAACTTCAAGAGCTGCCCGCTGGACTGGCCCTTGTTGGCGCTGAGATGGGATCAGTCCTACTACTTGGACATTACCATGCCCTTCGGCGCCCGGGCCAGCAGCGGGCACATGCAGCGCGTGGCCGACGCATTGGTGGCTATTCTGGCTGACAAAGGCGTAGTCGGCCACATGTACCTGGACGATCTGATCGTCGTTGCGCCCGACTACGACTCCGCCCGCTCACAGTTCGACATCGCCAGGGCCCTCTTCACCGAGCTCGGCCTGCAGGAGGCCGTCGATAAGGCCCAACCACCAGCTAGGGCTATCCGCTGGCTCGGCATAAACATCAGCGCTGCGGACGGAACTCTCACGGTGCCCCCAGAGAAGCTCGCCGAGGTCTTGGCGATGGTCGGCAAGTTCTCTGCACGACGGGCCATGACTCGTAAACAGTTGCAGTCGCTACTTGGTAAACTTCTCCACGTCGCGAAGTGCATAAAGCCGGCGCGCTTGTTTGTGGCCCGTTTGCTGGAGGCGCTTCGCGGCATAAAACGCAACTACATCAACATAAATGCGTCCATGAGGAGTGATCTCACATGGTTTCAGGAGTTCGCGTCCGAATGGAACGGCGTAGCCGTGTTCACTGACCCGGCACCGACGCGCGACATAGTTGTGGACGCATGCCTAACAGGCATAGGAGGCGCATGTGAGGGCTTCGCTTACGCCGCCCAGGTCGCTCCCCCATCCGATCCCATCCATAATATATCGGAGTTGGAAGCGGCTAACGTGGCTGTCGCCCTTCACACGTTCGTCTCCGAGGCCGATAGAGGTTCTACTATAGTCATGTACTGTGATAATATGCCTGCCGTACAGGTGTTGCGCTCTGGCCGGGGTAAAAATCCGGTCATCCTGGAAGCGGCCAGGGCGGCCTGGATGGCGCAAGCCCTATATCAAGTGAACATTGTATATCATCATATCCCGGGGCACTTGAACGATTATGCAGACGCATTGAGCCTGGCTGTAATTTCGCCCAGCCATGCCCATAGGGCCGATACCATGGTCCGTAACAGGGGGGATGTATGGGTCGTACCTTCCATGTATGTCATTAACGCTCTTGACGGTATTATGCATCGCAGGTCCAGGGTGGCGGAAGCTCGCGGAGATGGCTCATCAACGACAGGAAGCAGCGCGCGCCCCAGGCACCTTGGCGAACAGGAGGTCGGCTGTGACGGCCTTCCTACTGTTCTGCCATGCGCACCACATGGACCCGTACACTCTCCAGCCGCATCAGGTGTGCCTCTATGTGGAGCAATTGAACCTGCGGGGCCTGGCCCCTCCAACGGTGCGGAACCACATCGGGCACGTCCCCATGCATCTGAGACTGATCGGTGCACCACCAGCAGCAGATCACTTCAGGGTCCAGTGGGCCCTGCAGGCGACAATGCGCCGCAAAGACTTCGTTCCGGCTTACCGCCCTCCCCCGCCGGCGGATGTGATAGTACGGGCGGTCCAGGCGATCCCAACCAACCGCGACACGACTTCGGTGAGGGCGGCCGTTCTGATGATGTATTACGCCGCCCTCCGCCAGTCCGAAGTCGTGCCGGCGACGGTCTCGTCTTTCGACCCCCTCAGGAACTTGACGAGAGCGGACGTCGTACAAATCGACGATTGTCTACTTATAACAGTCAAGGCCGCGAAGAATGCTCAGAAATACGACCAACGGAGAACTGTGACTGTGTTCGCGGCACGCCAGCCGGAGGTCTGTCTGATCCAGGCGGTGTCGGCCGTTATCCTCGAGTCCCCCACAGTGACCCCGAACCAACCCATGTTTGTGTTCGCAGGGACTCAGAGGCCAATCCCCGCGTCATACATTAGAACACAATGGCGCGAGGCTGTTAAATCAGTGGGGCAACCCCCCGAACGCTACACCCTTCACACCCTCCGCCAAGCAGCGGCAACGGCCGCCTTTGATGCGGGGGTTCATGAACATCAAATTCAGCATTACGGTGGCTGGGCCTCCCAGGCATACAAGTCTTACATCTACGCAAAACAAGACACTAACGTCTCAAGGGTCATTTCCCACTCCCTTGTACCACACTAGACAATCTTTCTTATTCACATAAACTTTGCGGCTTGGCACATTATCTTTTATACAAATTTTATGTATTTATCAAACTCTATTTTAATATCAATTCGCAAGGCGATCTTATAATAAATATTTTTGTGCCCAAGTCCGCTCTTACTACATTATTTATTTAATCATGTATTCAACTACTTAATTATCTAGTCGTACACACATACTAGAGGTATATATAATGGGGGGATCAGAAATGTGGATGCTATAATGTATTGCACGACATTGCTGCCCCCTGGTATTATAACTTAAATTTTGTGTCAGTATTATTTCACTATTACTGGGTGTATTACTCCCTCTGGCTACGCGCCATCTTTTAAATACTTGTGTTTTAGCCTTTCCACAGGCAGCACGTACTTTTACCCACCCACCACCTCATGTCATCTATTTATCTCTCATTTATTTATTGTCCTTCATATTTATCTTCATTGTCCACATTATCTTTTATAGAGTGTCTAGAAATTTTATGTATTTATCAAACTCTATTTTAATATCAATTCGCAAGGCGATCTTATAATAAATATTTTTGTGCCCAAGTCCGCTCTTACATTATTTATTTAATCATGTATTCAACTACTTAATTATCTAGTCGTACACACATACTAGAGGTATATATAATGGGGGGATCAGTAATGGGTTTTGATTGACTCCCCGGGCCTACCTGACCCGAGGAGCGCTACACTACAAAAGCATGGGTAAATAACTCGTATTATCGCCCATTTTTAAGTCCTTTTAGTACAGACAATAACAATTTTCTACGTCGGAAAGATCTATGGTCCTATTACTACTACACTAATGTTCAATAAGGCAGGTTATTTCACGTAAAACTGATGGTTAAACGGATTGAAAAGCCCAAAGAAATCCGCGTGTCCCGTCTTGCTCGCCGGCGTGACTGCGACTTTTCCGCGAAGCCTCACTTCCGGTCTGAAGTGAAAGCGAGGCCAAGGAAAATGGCGGAGAAAACTTCTTGAGCAAAGCGAATTTAAACTTTGGCTGTGATTACCAAATAGCCTAGTCATCTTTCTATCTATTTGGATCAACTAGGTGCAGCCATGGTTATCCAAGAACCGGTACAGGTAAGATTTGGTTTCTTATGTGAAGCATGATCGACCAAAGAGAGAAATTTCAGTGGCGTGCCCGACAACTGTAAGCTCGGTTGTCAGTCACCTCGCATTTGTGGCGTTGTGTTTTGATTCTCATATCTTGACAGTTGTGACTTACGACCTAATTACAGAAATACTTTGCCTTTCGTAACATTATAATGGTAGCACAACTATCTCTTTTGAAATGTTAGTTTTAGAAATTAAAAGAAAGGGATCGTTTCTCGAGGTCTCGACCCTCGTTTCAGAAATTTAATAACAAGCTTTTGAAGCTAGACTGTCATTGACACTCCCTGACTCCGAGACCAAGTCCAACGTTACTCGTTAACTTAGACTTATCTACTCACTCCTTCAGTCATTAAAACAATATTCTAATCAGAGATGTACATAATCAGAGGCCCAGGCCAGGGTCCTGAGGCCCTGAAAAGTAGGTCGGACTCATAGATGTTCTGGTCTAGGGGCCCTACTGGCCACTAGAAATTAAAGATAACAACCATTTCTATAAATTCTAGAGTCCCTGTAAAGGCTGTAAATTATTTGGAAAGCAAGATCTAGTGCTAAAACTTATTCTTAGGGATTTGGGTCACTCATATTCTTTTTTTTGCTAAATTGGTTTCAGTTCAGACTGACAACTGTAGATCCAACTTGTAGTTAGTTAAAATAGTAGATCTAACATTATTGGCCTAGGGTGGCCAGTGATCAAAGTAAGTGGCAAAATAATTCGTGCAACTGAGGGAAACCACACTGACATGGAGTTTGAAAATTAGACCAACAGTGTATCCACATAACTCTGGAAAATCGGGAAAACATTAATAGTTATGGAACTTGAAAGAGTGGCAAGAAGTTGTGGGATTATTTCTTGGGTTTTGGAACATTTTCTTAAGAAATTGCTGAGCCTGAGGGGAGTGATCCTCTAAAAATAATATAAAAAAAACATGCATTGTCTTAGCCCAGAAAGCCCTCATATTTAATCCACCTAGATATAATTGAACCCAAAATTGGATGGAGCTTGCTATTGGGAAACCTATAAAGTGATGGGGAAGAAACTGTCAAAGTCCATTATAACGCTGAACTACAAGCCACGTCCCCACATCCATTATAACGCTGAACCAAACACATCTAGAGTATTTGGGCAGTGGTGGATGTAAGTTTAAAAACCCAGGAGCCTAGTCTTTTTTATTCATGATTTTCTAGGAGCCGGTCGGGTCCCTAGCCCAGAAAATCTAGGGGCCCGACCTGCTTTTTAAGGGCCTTGAGCCCCTGGTTATGGCCACCCCTGTTTCAGTATTCACCATACAAGTGTGATAACCAAATAACTAAGCCAGTTTGGCGTGTGGGGTGGTGTAGTGGTCAGTGTGTCCGCCTGTTGCGCGGGCGGCCCAGGTTCAATCCTGGGCTGGGGTGGGCTGGCTGCTGCTCCCCTCTACATGTCTCCCAGTGGCAACAACTGGGTTATCAAAGACTCCTAGAGAGTCACCAGCTGTTGTGTGTGTGGCCCTGTCTATGGGACCATGCACATTAAAGAACACCTACCTCGGTAAATGTGTAGGGGTATGGTCTCTATCTTCTCATAGATTCGTTCATTCCATAGATACGATCATCAAAGACAGAATTGTCAAATCCTGTTTTCGCCGTGATATGACCTTAGATGTTGCTACGGCGTTAAAACCCAATAACCAACCAACCAACCAACTAAGCCAGTTAGTCAATCTCATTGACAGTTCTCTGATGTGAAAGAACTGATATTTTGAACAATTAGATCTACGTCAATTTTTGAAAGGCTTTGGGTGCTTAGAGAAAAATGGAAACCCCTTTGTAGAGAGGATTCAATGTGTGAACTGATATATATATGTGTGCGTGTGTGTGTGTGTGTAAGATTATCTATATAAAGGATCACTCTATACTTATGATATTAATAATGTTATATATACCCATGATACTGAAACATTGTATCCAGTGTTTGAAATTAAGGGTGCGCCCGGCACGCACATTTCCGCTGCTGAGCGCACAATTTTCGGCAGTGTGCACCTGGTGTGTGCATGTTTTTCCAATTGAATTTGTATCTATTAGGGGTTTGCATGGACAATGTCCTGGGCGCACACATTTGAAATATGTGCGCCTGGCCGGTGCCCAAATTAAATACTTGATTTGGAATACTGTATCTACAGTATGATATGAGAATTTAATAAAATGATAATTTCACTGGCCCCTCTCTTTGATAAACTAGGGATGGACATGTCCCTAGATCCACAGGGGTGGACATAACCACGCAGTGTTCGAAATTAAGGATTTATTTTATGCACAGTGACACACAGGGTGCAGAGGGGTGTGAAATCATGCACCCGGCAATCTATTTATGTGCACACCTCTATATAAAGGTATTTATACTGTTCAAAATTCATGCACACACCGGGTGCATGTCTACTCAAAACCATGCACCCTGCAGTCAAATTGTGCATACCGGGTGCAGGGTGCGCCCTTAATTTCGAACACTGCCACGGGTCTGGGGCCCCGAGGCCCTTAAAAAGCAGGTCGAGCCCCTAGATTTTCTGGCCTAGGGGCCCGACTTGACCCTAGAATATCATGGATAACAATTACAGATTTCTATGTATTTTACAATAAAACATAGTGTTTTTAAAGACAATCTGACTATATATATGTGAGGGCCCCTAGATTTTGGTGTGGGCCCCTAGATTTTGAAAGCTGGGGGCCCAACTGGCCCCTGCATTTTTAGACTTATGTCCACCCCTGGATCCAGTCCATCAACTTTATTTCCATCCCAGACATGGAAATTTCTAAACTCTGGATTTCGAGAATGGTCAGCAGGGTTTTCCCCAGGCCTTTAAAGCAGCTCTGCTGACCAGCTGTAATTCTGATTGACCGGCTGTAGAATGCCATAGGTGGTCAAAATAATATTGAAATATACCGAAAAATTTGTTACCAATAAGATAACCGACCGGCTGTCGCATATTTGATTCAGAAAGAACTGGCTAAAATTATGTCCATGGGAAAACCCTGAGTCAGATTGCAACTGTTTTCAGTCCAGTCACCTGGTTGGCTACTCGGATGCAGTGTGAGAAGTAAATGCTAAGCAGGAGTAGAGATAAGGTCCTATTATTCAGGGGCAACTCGGGACACTTTACCTAAAAAGGCTGGGGGGCCGCCCGAAACACGTTTTATATATCTCTTTTCTACTTCATAGTATGCGAAACGGGGCTAATGTGATCAAAGGAATCCTAAAAAAAAAAAAAAAAAAAAAAAAAAAACTCTTTTCTACTTCATGTATTCTATTTCTGTCCAAATTTGGATTTTCTAAGGTCAGTCAGGCTGTTTCAACTTCAAGACAATCTCCAGGTTTAACCATTTTTTTTTATGAGCGTCCCCAGGCCCATGCTATTAAATTTGAGTTTGAGAGTAACGAATTTGTTGACTGATCATACCAGCACTACTTGTACCACACTAAATGTTACGGCTTAGCCTTATTGCACACTTAGAAGTTGCCAACAGTATCCTTAAATTTGATTTTGTAAAAGTATGACGCAGAAAGAAATATTTCAAATAATTTTAGTCAGTAGTATTTGTTGCTGTTGAGCTACGTATATGAAGAGGCTTATTCGCATTCTATAAATAAGTTGAATTGAAAAAAAAACACTTTACCCTGACCAATTAGTTTTACAAATGATCTTTTCCCCGAGTGGCCGGTACTGGGGGACAATGGCCGCACCCTTGGTATAACTCACAGTCACTACAGGCCTTATCATGTTTTTGAAAAACAAGCACAGCACTTTTTGTACTTTCTGATTCTTAACATCGTTCAGGAGAGATTGCACTTTCCGAGTATAACATTTCTTTTTTCTATTTTTTTTTCGGAAAATTCACACATCTATCATGATGACATCTTTAAACTGAATACTTTGAGACCAGAACAAATCATCAAACCATGACACGGAAAATTTACTGTCAATCAACTTCAGCAGCAGGGCTCACGGAATTTTAAAATGGACATGTGTCGACAGGACACCCAGCTTATGACTTGTGGGTGTCCTGCCTGTAAAGTTGGGGTTCCTGTTTCCTCGACCTTCTTATCAGGGTATGATTTCTAAGGTGTCCACATGACACCCAGAAGGTTCTGTTTGGGTGGCCTGGGCCTTTAGGGGGTGGACAGGACACCTAGGACGCTGGATTCCGTGAGCCCTGAGCAGTATATGACGTAATAAACTTTTTTGAAATCCTGGACACTATGTCCGATGCTCATGAGCTTGTTATTAGATATCTTTCTGTACACTTTCGGACATTCTGTTAGAAACGTCGGACATGTTCCTAAAAAAAAACACTGGCTCCGACCCAAAGAAAACTTGGGAAATTTGACCATAATCAGGGCTCACGGAATTTTAAAATGACTCGGTGTCCACAGGACACCCAGCCTATGACTGATGGGTGTCCTGCAAATAAACTTAAGGGGTCCGATGGTTTAGTCTTGATATTGGGATATGAATTCTAGGGTGTCCACAGGACACCCAGAGGGTCCTGTCTGGGTGTCCTGTGCCTTTAGGGGGTGGACAGGACACCCAGGATGCTTGATTTGGTGAGCCCTGATATTATTTGAGTGGGCACACGGATCATGTGCCAGGGTTCCCACACAACCTGGAAAATTATGGAAAATGAAGGTGGTCATGGAAAAGTCATGGAATATGAAAATCTGACCAAGAGTCATGGAATTTTGACCTCAGTCGTGGAAAATCAGCTTGAGTGATATCAGGCAAGGGCACACTAAATTTCGTAATCAAAGAGAACAAGCTTTAATTGCATTATTTCCATACGTATTTGGATCTTTCTTGGAAGGTACTTGCACACATTGAATTGTCACATATACTGGTGTGGATAGGACGGCTGTAGGGGTGATGGGAGGCCGTTGATTGTATCATTTTTTTAATGGTTCTAATTGTTTGAACCCTGGAAAGTCAACCTGGAAAAATAAGAATTGGTCATGGTAAAGTCATGGAATTTAATTCTTCCGAGGCTGTGAGAACCCTGTGTGCTGGCCGCGCCAAGGTAAAAAATTGTCTTTCTGCTGCAGAATCATACAGATGCAGCTTTCATTTCAGACACTGCAAAACTGAAAGTAAAAATAATGTTTCCGTCTTTGGTCCCCTTCAGGCTGCCATCTGGAGTGCCCTCAATCATTACGCCTACACAGACGCCATCTTTCTCGCCGAGCGGCTTCACGCCGAAGGTGAGTTACTCCAGGAGTTCTGAACGTAGATTGCTGAAATACACTCATAATAAGTCATAATCATAGGAAGGGGAAAAAATTGTGTTCATTGTTCAGGTAACGTAAGCCGGGAAAATAGTGTGGGTAGATCAATTAGTCTTCTCTTGGTGAAACCCCAAAATCCTTGAACCGTTGGACTTGTCAAGTGTGTTTTAATCAATTACCGAATTATTGTTCAAAAGTATAAAATGATCAAAAACTAAATGTGATACAAATTTCGGACGTGGGAAAAGTTGTTCGTTTTATGAACATTCTCTGCGTAGGTGGTTACTGGTTTGATCTTGTTAACAAACGATAAATCGGCTAATCATTTCGCAGCTGGACACAATTGCTGTTTACCCAACAAATGCAGGGATATTCCTAAGTTTCAAATATCTAAAGAGTCCTCGTCAATCTCTATGGGGCTATTCCCTCGAAATCTGTTGCCATTTAATACGTTATTTTATTATTTTTTGAGAACATTGCTGGAATAACCCTTTCAAACTTAACACATTGCGAGAATTACATTAATGGTGTGTGAATAGCCCACCCCACAGGCCTAGGGTTACCCCTTCATATGTGCTTCATCAAGCGACTCCGGTAACCTTTCCCCTTTCTCCAGTTGGCACAGATGAGGCGCTGTTTCTCTTGGCGACATGTTACTTCCGAGCGGGGAAGCCCGTACGCACCTACAGCCTCCTGCAGCAGCGGGGGTGCCCCAACGCCCAGTGCCGCTACCTCATGGCCCAGTGCTGCCTAGAAATCAACAAGTAAGTGCTCGCGATCCACTATCGGCTTCGCTGCATGGTTTAACCAGTCTTTCCACAGTACAGAGAAAATGGCAACATCAACAAAATCACTGTCCTAGAAAACACAGGGAATTTCATTTGGCCATGTTCTGCTATTCCTGATTCGCAAATTATTAGGGATTGGACTGCTTGATGTTGGATTGTCTACACTTTTTCTGCACGCAAAGACTCTTAAATTTGAACAACTTGCTGGAAATGACACGGGAGAAAATTGTTGCTGGACAGGGACATTTCAGGGAAAACACAGGTAATTTGAAAACGAAATTTGAGTGGGGACCCTGTTTAACTCTTTTCCTACGCCGTCAAACTTAAAATTAGGATTGAAAAGCTGCCAAACTACTAAATCATATGGTCCCAAAAGACGCCATATATAGTATGATGCTCTTGTTTAGGTGCATGTCCACACTAAGGGGCATAAGTAGGTTCTCCTGACTTTGAGGAATTATAACTCATGAACTAATAAAAATTTAGGGTTAATTTTTGAAAATTTATTTGCAGAATGACCCTGAGAGATAGTAGACATAACATCATGGCATTGTGCTTATAATTTTCAGTAACATAAAAGAAATTAGTGAAAAATAATGAGGTTTTTAGGGCCATTTTTGTGACATGTTAAACCAGGGTGCCCACGCAGGTCTTATAAGGTCTTAAAAGGTCTTATTTTGGTTTTGCCATTTATAAGGCTATTATAAAGGTCTTATTTCGAGTGCAAAGGTCTTAGAAAGGTCTTATTTTAGCTCTGGCTAAATTAATGACAAGACATCATTTTTCATCGTCTCATTTCTATCTTAACCTATTTTTGATAGTATGTGTAAATGTTTAAAAGGTTCCTAGAAAGGTTCTAAGACATCCCTTGAAAGGTCTTATTTTGATACCAAACAAGGTATTATAAAGGTCTTATTTTGGTCTTATTTTGATTTCTAAAAAGGCGTGGGCACCCTGTAAACATGCTTAGAAGGCATGGCATAAAAACTGATTCAATGTAAATATAAGGTAAAATAGACCATACTAATGAATAAAATGAATGATAAAGTAATTAAAAACAAATTTATACTAAGGAGAAATAATATTTTTTGATGATTTAAAGCAATTTTTAATTATGTCACGGACGTGACATGAGTCTGTCAAAATATCTGTCTATTTCAGAATTTTTTGATGCAATAACATAAGTTTTTACATACATAATCTTTTTTGCTACAAAAAGTCCCAAATATTTTGTTTATGGAGGCCCATCATTATATTCATTGTATTTAGATAGAAGTTCTAAAACATATGTCAAAAAATATAAGTTCAATTCCGTCAACTTTTTCAATAATCTGTCCGTGACATTTTATATGTCATTTTTATTGTTTCCCATCAGATAACATGATGTCTGTATCTTAAGGACATTACTATATGATTGAAATGATCAATTTAGTCATTTCTCTTTTGATAGTAATTTTTGAAACATGGAAAAAATAAGGGCAAACTTTGTCTGTCAACAAACTTGACTGTTGTCACATCCGTGACGCAACATCACGTCCGTGACAAAATAATGTTTTTTTAGTAAAAGTACATTTTATTATTCATAGAATTATGTCTTTATAACACAAATTTGTATAAGAAAGATTAGATATACAATAAAATGTTAGAAATGATGTAAAATAGTGGTTTCTTTTACTAATTTTTCATTTGTTTAGCTTGTGTCATGGACGCGATGGTTGACAATGAGTTGCGTCACGGACGTGACTGTCTGAAAATCCATTCTTACTCTGGAAAAAACATAATGTATCAGATAAATTTTATTCCTTTTACATTCTGAGCTTAAATTCTCTCTTAGGTGAGATGTTTGAAGTGGCCTTTCATTCAGAAATATTAAAATTATTGAATTTATTTACAAGATGTCAAAAATAGCAGTCTGTCAAACATCACGTCCGTGACATATGTCAAACATCATGTCCGTGACATATAACCTGAAAACATCACGTCCGTGACAATATCAACAATCTGTCTGTGACAAAAAATGACTGTTTAAGGTCAAAATACTTCAAAAAACATAATTTAATGGATCCTACATGTTTATATAAGTTAGTCTGTCAGATTGTAAGCAGCATTGCAATAAAATTATTAGATAATCAAACTTAAGAGAAAATAGAAAATGTCAGTTTTAAGTGTGCCAATTTGTGATGTCAAAAGTATCCATAAATTCAAAAAATGAATAAATTAACATTTTTGAAGGGCAGAATACAATATTCCATGATAGGAATTATTCAATTTGGGTGATTTACAAGGAATTTGTTGAAGAACTAATATCAAAAACAGAATTTCAAATTGTCAACATCACGTCCGTGACACCAAAAAAGATCTATTTAAATGGTTAAAAAATCATTGAAATTATTTTTTAGTTATCTTTTCATGATAAGAAAACGAATATAGGGACACTTTAAAACATTTCTATTGTTTTTGACAAATCACAAAATATCTAAATTGGAGTAGTCATGTCACGTTTTTATGCCCTTTAGTGTGGACATGCTCTTAGACCAATATTAAGCTATACAAAAAAGTGAAGCAAATTATTTTCCAAAATATTCATTGTTAGATGATAATGCCATAATAATATAATTCAATGTTCGAAATTAACTTTTTTGGACGTCAGCCATCCGGGCTGACAATCATGAAAGAATGTCAACCCTGATGGAAAACTGTCTGCCCGAATTCTGTATTATGAAAAACTTAAAAATGTGGAAAAATAGTTGTGTTTAACCCAAAACAGCTCTCAGCCATCCGGGCTGATAGTTTGATATTTTTGTGAAAAGTTGTCAGCCCTGCCAAACACGTTAATTTCGAACCCGGTAATTATTCATTATTTCGGTGTCATGAAGCAATAACTCAAAGTTTCTTGAATTTGAAGCTTTAAATTTGCAGTAATGAAATTATCAATTTGAAAACTATCTGCTCTGCCTAAAATTGAGACGTACAATCCTGTATGTTGAGTTCTGAACGTTTGTTTCAATTGTCTTTGCAGATTGTCAGAGGCAGAGTCGATTCTCGCAGGAAACATCCTGACAAAAAACAAGACGCATGACGACATAATCGCAGAGTTTGGGGACTCTGCCTGCTACGCCTTTAGACTCATGGGCAAAATATACGCGTGAGTCTTTGTGTCAATGCTTTGGTTATCGGATAGAACACTTTGAGAAATCTTAATTTCTGTTTCTGTCTGCTCACCCAGGACAAGTGTTTGACGATCTTTTAAATTTTAGATGGACGGGATAAAATGGATATCTGTGTTTTTTCCCACTGATAAACTTTGTAGCATATGATGTCATTGATCTCAATTATTGTTTTTGATATTTCATCAAATTTAATCAGCTGAAATTATGACAATAACAAAAATATTTTGTGAATGCGTCTTACTTTACCCATTCGTTTACTTCTTTCACATAATATAAGTACCCTTTGTTTCTGAACTGTAAATGACTAAATCCTTTGTCAAGGCAGACTTTTACAGGGTCTTATGAAAACCAGGTTCACACTTGCAGATCACGGTTTTTGGAAAGGGCGGTGCACCCCTTTTTTTACCTCGGAATTTTACAATAAAATAATCTAGATTTAGTTTTAAAAAAACATAGGGGGTGCCCCCATGCCTTCCCTGTATAACCGCCTCTGGTTCAATATAAACTGAGTGATTGTTTTTCTTGGCAGGCGGACAGAACGTACATCCAAGTCGAGCGAGAACTACCGCCGCAGTCTGAAACTGAACCCCTTCCTCTGGTCATCTTTTGAATCTCTCTGTCAGCTGGGTGAGGATTACTGTTGATAGATGCTTTTCTTTTTCTCTCCAATTTGGACTCTAGATTAATTGGAAGCAAAATGTACAGAAAACTTATTTAAGTAAATACATCCGCTTTGCTTGCATTTAGGCGCGCCAGCCCGCCCATCTCTGATCTTGCGTCCCCTACAGGGGCGTCTTACCTAATGGCCGGTGGTGAAGCGTGCAGTACCCTTGACTCCTAAAACATCCTTTAAACAGAAACTGATTTCAAAACTGAACTGATTGAGTTATGTTTGCAGGTGAGAACCCGGACGCCTCCAAGATATTCCAGGTGCCGGCAACTCAGAACATCAGTCACTTGTGTCAGAGTACGTGTCCCACGCCGCACGGGCCGCAGACCACGCCCACCTCCCTCACCCCCACCGACGGCGCACTCACACCGCAGCCAGACCTCAAAGCACAGGTTCGTATACATACAGAACATGGTCACTTTCATCAAAAGTGGTAAAACAAACCCTTCCAAAATTCAGGAAATAACCTTCCTATACGCCACAGTTTTCTAAATTTCCGGATCTAATAGATAAAAATGTTAACTGTTTTAAACACACACCTACCATCCACTATCCATCCTCTTTTTCAATTGGCCAATGATTAACCGAAGAGATATTGGGTTGGTTTAGAACCCCCCCCCCCCCCCCCCCGAGTAATTTCCCTAGGCACCCTCAAGGACTGGTAACTTCTATTTGTAAGGGAAGTAACTGGTGGGAAAAAAAGAGATCAGCCAATGAGTCCGTTGGATCCTGACGTTACTGCTAAGCCTTTTTGTTTCTGCCGGAATAATAAATGTGGTTACAGAAAGAATGTGAATTAGTTTTTATCTGAATTTTATAAATACTTTTAGAAACCAAAGCCTATTGTTAAAATGAATTAATAAAGAAAACTCATCCGGGCGTGACGTCATACACATTAAGAATTGTTTTTAAAATTTCTTCTAAAAAAAAAAAGAAAAATTAGGAAAGAAAAAGATTTTCAGCGTACCCTCTTTCACCCCTCAGGAGCCCCACCTGGTGAACATCTCGAGCATTCAGCAGACTCCACAGATTATTACGCACCCAGCTGACAGCCTCAACACTCCGATGGACACCACACCCGACTCGGCCCGGCCTCCTATCACACAACCCCGCTACCGGCCTCGTAACCGACCCGGACCTGGCCGCAGTCTGCTTGGGGGACCAGCTAACATGAGTCCTCTTACCCCGAGGTAGGTTATTGTCCCATACCTTGTTTTGATTGTTCACGGGAAAAAGCCAAAGAATTATCAAAATCAGGGAAATTATGGAATTTGACAGTAAAGACACAGGAAACCCTGTTTGCCCTATTTCTGGATTTTCTAATTCTTAAAATTTTGGAGATTGCATATCTTGTTGACACTGAACATCATCTTTTAAACCATAACAGAATAATTAGGATAAGGAACATACAGGAAATTTGATTGCTAAATTTGAGTCTGGACCCCTATTACTGCAATCGTAAACCCTGTAGTAAAAATAATACAAACTATAAAGAATGTTGATGTTGAATCTTCTGTGTTCCACGCGACTTTGTTCTTGCATTACAATTTCTGAGAATTAAAGATTTAGTAATTTTGAGATTCGATGTAATGCTTTCAAGCAAGATAATTTCCACAAGTTTACATCAAATGATGTGTTCAGAATTTTCCTTAAATTGGTATCAAAAGGGTCTTAAGTTGATTTTCCAAAATGTATAGGAACCCTGTAAATGCACAGACCTTATTGGGGCACGGTACTTCCTAGACATTAAATGATTCTCTGAACTTCTGTTCTCTCTCCTTCAGTTTTGGTGTGCTAATGTTGGAGATGACTCCGAGCCCCGGTCAGTCGCAGCTCGGGGTCGGCGGTCAAGGCATCGGATCCTTCATCACCCCATCCCCCGTACAGACGCTCTTTGAGAGCAGTCAGATCGAGTCGAGAGCACCACGAAAAATTGTTGTAAGTTGATCCTTTTCAATGCATTGAATGAAATTCAAAATTATTTGATTTTTAGAAAAATTCCAATAAATCGTATTTAAATCAGTTAAAACGAAGATATTCGATTATTACACTATCTCAATTATTTTATTACCCATGGCAAATTAAGTTTTCTTAAGATTGCATTTAATCGTCTTTTAAAGTAAAATTGGGTTTTTGTATCTTCTCTTTTTAGGCTGTGGACTCGCAGGTAACTTGTACTTTATAGCAATATTTATTTCATATCGCCAAGATTGTGGTGGAAGTGTACTAATTTTGTGTTAAGAAATGGCTTATACTGTGACTAAAGCCCTTTACCCACTAAGCAATTTTGACCAAGTCGGCCGACTGATCAGTGATAAAAATGGCAGATTCTACTAGAATAATCGGGCGATTGTAGCACCGATTCATATCAATCATCAGGATGTAATGTTGAAATGTACATGTTCGATATGAATCGGTGCTAAAATTGGGGAATTTTTTATGGTAGAATTGACTGATTTTATCACCCATTAGTTAATCAAAAACGCCTAGTCGGTATAGGGCTTTACAGATAAATGGACACGGACTGCTTTTAACAGTCTTTTTACTTGATGAAGTTTCCCTAGATTTAGATTGTTTTACTACTCTTTGAGTTTCTCAGTCGTTAAGTTTGAACAGAACCATTCTAGCAGTATTTCTTTATTGTAACAGAGTAAAGTTGTTTAAAAAACAGTTTCAGCATTGATACTTTGAATGTTGTGTACATTTTATAGATTGTGTTGGAAGAAAACCACTAAATTCCGAAATGTCTAATTGGTACACCGACATGTAACTTGTCACTTTATGTAGGGTAAAAGAGCCTCTTGTTTCTGCTATTTAGAAAACCTGGGGCTTTCAGTGTAATTGTTTGTTTCATTTGCTCTTCGTGTGCGCGTACTTGATAGATTATTTTAATTGGATGTTAATTGGTGATTTATGTAATGTCTTTATCAATGCATATATCGTGTGTATATTTTCCAAATATCTAGCTTTTTAATTCAATTCTTTATTTATACGCAGACATTTATTACTTAGTTTTCATGGTGACGAAATAGAATATGGTAGATTCTAAGGTTATAGTTACGATTGATTAAAAAGCATACGTGTTGAAAACTTGACACTGGATCTTGATGCTAAACTCTTTTTTTTTTAATGAATATGTATATTGTAAATCATTATTAGGTCACACATTCGCTGCTTGATTTATGAATAAGCGTGGTTGCTTTTGGTTGTTCTTCAACCCATAGTTATACTTGTACTATGTAAAACAAGTAACTAAAGCGGGGTAACACATTCTAATATTTCCGCAAATCAATAGGTGACTACCGAAGTAGATATCTTCTGTTGTCAACCAAGTGAGGAGGGAGATATCCTCTCAAGTGCAGTGTTCTCTGTATACATCTTTAACCCACCTGACCAAGCTTAAAAGGGATGAATGAATTGACAGCATAGAGTTAGATGTTGTTTCTCAAATCCTAAATAATAAGTAATTACCTGTATACACCTTCAGTACATTCTCACTGTTTATATGGACTTCTTCTAATCATCTGAAAAATAAAACGAGATAACTCCCATTCTTGATTAATAATAGCAGGTATCTATTAGTTATGTAATTAGCATCAGGATATTGATTATGTCTCCTTGTTTTGCTCTCATCATCAAATTCAAAACCTTTTGCTACAGGAATAATGCTTTTCTTAACATTATTTCTTTGTGACATCTAGTGGTGTCACTATCTATTCTGTGCGTAATATCTTTGTTTCACGATGCAGCGGTGTCGCGGTCTGCCGACCGGGCCGCCCCCCAAGCCCCCTGTGTTCAGTCAGTCCGGGAATACCAACACACGAGACCTGCAGACCCCCAGCCCACAATCTGGGTAAGTTATCTGTTGTCTGCCACTTTCTCTTTTCTATATCTTCCCAATTAAGGTTAATTCTCTCGTTTTTTTGCTGGTCCAATCTCTAACAGGTTAGGAATTATGATTGTGCCGAGATAAGAATCTTCTGTGTTTCTTTACAAGGAGAACACAAAAACAAATCTTTTCGATGGCTTAAAAAAGGTGTTTGTCTCTTAGAAACAGTTCTGAAATTTCAATCTTTCTGGAAAATTCTGCGAGGTTTTAGTGAAGTAAATAAATCAAGATAGGCTTTACTCAGGGATGCAAGCTTGTTTAATACATAACTTTTTTCAATAGTTGCTTACATCACATTTAATAGCATTTTAAGATCTACTCTAATTGTTTTTATATCGTTTCAGGTTATCTCATTAACCCTGATTACCATCCTTGGTTATTTCCGATTTCTTTTCTGGCCACCACTCCTATCCCTTTTAAAAGAAATATTTATTGCAACATGTGAATTGACAATTTTGCGTTTCTCGGTTTCTTCAGGTTACAAAGTAGTAATAACGTGCCTGGGGTGCGGCGAAGTTCGCGACTATTCAGTAACGCCAGTAGTTCAGTTAAGGTAAGTGTTCTTATCTACCACTCACCCATTTGCCATAACTTATTTGTGTTTGATCTCAGAGCATTATCAACGTTCATTGATAACTGTTATTGATAACGCTTTTCATCCAAGATGTCTATCGATTCATTGAACTTCCCAAATGTGGTGGTTTTTATAAAAACTTAAAAGAGATGGTCAATAATTTTAGTTGTATCAAGACTAGGACGATCAGAAAATGTCCTAAAAGTAGGAATCCTTAAAAGGGTCTTAAATTCGATAGTTTTTTTGTTGTTGTTTTTTTTATGAATTTCTTTAAAAGGTCTTAAGTCTTCTGGGGAAACGTACTATCCGGCATACATTACAGACCGTTCGTCTGAAACAATTGGTTTTATTCAATAAGTTTCCCAGAAGTCTTAATCTTTCCTACCCTTCTTAAATCGTTTCTGGAAAAAAAGGTCCTCAATTGATTAAAAGGTCACTTGATATAAAGGTCTTGAACAACAAGTTTTAAATCATTATGTAATAATTCAACCTTGCTTAATTTTAGGAAAACAACAAAAGTCAAAGTCAGAAGAAATTCACAAGCCCCAAGGCTCCAGCAAAGAAATCAAAAACACGAACGAGTAAAACTCAACAAGAGCTGAACGAAATAAATAAGTCGGAGATCCTGTCAGACATGGTGAAACCGTCGACCGTCAGCACGGTGCAGGCCCAGATGCTCAACATGCAGAAACAGTCCGTTGGTAAGTTGGACTACCGTAAACTGATTTTCAAGGGGGAAGGGGTGCTCTGATATAAAATTTGACAGCAACCCTCCCGAAGCCAAGATTCATACATGAACAAAATCAATTTAAACTACAGTAAAAGCCCAGTTTAGTCCCAATTGGACCTGAATTAGACAGAAATGAAACCTAGCGGAGCACCTGGCAGGTCATCAGAATTTGTATAAAACTTCAGATATGCTGGCTTTTGATTGGTTAATATTATTATTATGAATTCATCTGTGAACCTGCAATCTCTTCTCTCTAAACACAAAGTTTAATTTTCAGATCTTTCAGCTAACCCTGACTTAAATCTCGTAAATTATTTGATATATTTATTAACTGTATGCCTTGTTTCCCCTCTCAGAGGGCCTGATGAGCCTACTGCAGGGACTGGGACGCGCCTACTCGGCCCTCGCGCAGTACGAGTGTAAGCGGGCACTGGAGCTCTTCTCTGCCCTACCCCCGCAGCACTACAACACAGGCTGGGTCACCTGCCAAGTGGGACGCGCCCACTTCGAGATGGCCGAGTACCAAAAGGTAACTCAGAGTACAGTGCTTTTCAATCTAAATTTGAATTTCCATACTTTTTGCTTTGACATCAAATTTTCAAAAGTCTCTAATTTCAGTAAAAAATTACTTATTTTTCGCCATTGGAAACCAAAGCGATCAAAGGAGTATGAAAGCAAATCAAAGCGTATCAGGCGGAATTCTCTAAAGGACAGCGCTCGGACTTGCGCGTACTACGACAAGCAATAAACTAGTCTGAGTGAGCTTTTTCAGTCTCGCCGAGAACATTCAGAAAATTATCATAAAGCTGGTGCCTCCTTACCTGCCATACAACTTTCTATATATTTCTATGATTGTGGGAACCAGCTACCCATGTCTTATTTACCGATACATCCGGTAAAACGGTCTTGGCGCGACCCGCCATTGGCAAAATGCGACTGCATAACCTCGCAAAACCGCCGAAAACCTGCGGACCCGCTCGTCACGTGACAGCTGATGGCCGTACTCATATCAGAAAACATATATAATCCAATAGAATTGATCGATTTCCTATCTGAGATGGATCGTACATGATGATTGAGGTCCTATAACACCATAAATTGATCATTTACATCGATATTTGACCAAATAAAACCAGAAATCCGATCGTCACCCGACGCCGTGTTAACCGGGTCAAGTTACGCCCACCAGCCTCGCTTTCGATCGGGGAGGAAGGGATCTGGGTCAAAGTCTGAATATTCATCAAATTTGCATGCCTATTTCACCATGAAATCGGTCATTCTTACGGGTCAAATAAATATACAGGGGTAGATTTGGATACATAGATGATCAAGTCAAGATCCAGAAATGAAACGATTGCGAAATAACGCGTCTAAACGCGTAAATGCATCGCGCTATTTTTTTTTGGTAATCCTTCGGCCTCGCCCGGCCGCCTCACTGTCACATTGTTAGACCGCCGGGCGCAGTCATCCCGAGCGGACCGTTGCCGGGAAGGCTCTCTCTTTCTAGCCTGGATTACGGTGGTATCTGATGCTTTCAATATATATATTTTGGACGTCTGGACTGCCTTAAACGCATACAACGCATTGACAATTCATGCGTGAATCATGCGTTCGTATCGAAGGGAAAAGATTGGATCGATCGGACACGTGGAGGCACTGTCACTGTCACAGACCATCAACATGGCGGGTTCTCTCCCCGCACGCCTGCACCGATACATTGAACTCAGGAAACCAGGATGACATTGGACTAAAAGTATTAATTGTGGACCATATACCCATTCAGGACTCAGGCTGTACGGGTAGGTTCATATCTTTTTTCCAGCATTTGAAATACGATTAGGCCTAGAGGGGTTAGAGGCTTCAAAGCTCTTAGGCGTTTGCATTCGGCTGTCGGACACTGGCAATCTGAAAAATAATTATTTAGACCTTATTAGGCCTATCAAAATGAAATGCATGTATATATCTATGTTCTCCTATATCTCAGGGTCCTATTTATCATATAGTTTAATCTTTTTAGGCCTATAAACGCTTGCAAGAATATTTTACAGATGGTATGAAAAAATGAATGGACTCAGGCTCAGATAGGCTAGGCCTAAGCCTCCAACACTGTCAATGTATTATGGCGGCTCCGAAAGCAATTATTTTTCATCCAAACATTAAAAGATTTGAGAAATTGTCACTATAGTGTCATTTTTTCGGACCTACCATCAAAATATTAAATCTGAGTTCTGATATATTGTACTAATAGCTTAGCACTTTTAATATATTCTCGTGTTATATAATCCATCAGGGATCAGGCTTAGCAAGTCTACTTCTAGTCTACTTCTAGGAGAAATA
The DNA here is from genome assembly GCA_936440205.1 of Lepidonotus clava. Lineage (NCBI taxonomy): Eukaryota > Metazoa > Annelida > Polychaeta > Phyllodocida > Polynoidae > Lepidonotus > Lepidonotus clava. The sequence continues at coordinate 31,006,581 of OW387149.1, read as the reverse complement.
TCTTACGCTCCTAGCGCCACCTGTTAACCAGTATAAAAGGCGCTGCAAGGTAGGGAGCGAGCAGTTAGTTGGTTAGAAGTTAGTAGTCACTTAGTTTAGTGAGAACATCAGCTAAACATGTTTAGCCAAGGAGTTATACCTGGAGTAAGTACATCGGCTCCGTGTAACAGACTGGAGTTTACCAATACCCACTACCTCGGACATAGGATTGTGTTAGAGCTGAATACTAGAATGGTCTAGAAGGTGTTGGAGCAACTCGTGTTCTAAATGTGGTTGATTGCTGATAGGAGATGGGAGGTGGACTGATGAAAACTTATACATGGTGGCTTTGACTCGGGATGAGATGTTTATTGAATAAAAACCCTTTCATATTAAGAAGCTCCCTCATCGTTCATTTCTTTTGAACTATTGGGAAGTGAATGGACAAACTTTAAACGCAGTCTGAATTACTCAGGCATTCTGGAAAGGCAACTCATGAAGACTTGGATATACACGAATCTTACGCAGTCTTAAATCAAACATTAACAATAGTTCAATATGTAGGGCTAAGTCACTGTCACTGTCTGAATCATTCCCATTCAATGATAAAACATAGGCGTCACACTGTCAATAAGTTCTCCGGTGCTGTCACTGTCACTGTCACAGATTCAAAGATTAAATGATTGGTGAAATTATCACTATAGTGTCATTTTTTCGGACCTACCATCAAAATATTTCATTCATTTATATCTCTGCTTAGCATCCTACGTTAATTCCAATCGGGCGAAATTCTCATTTAATCAAATGATCCATCTCTTCAATCCCCTCAACCGGCCAACTTGTAAATTAGATTTTAAGTAACAAAAATTATTTGTAAACATGTACATATGATTCTTTTCAATATCGAAATTTTTATGCTTAAGTATTAACTACATTAGATATTTCCTTCTTAAACACTTAAAGTACGGAAATGTCGTTTCATTGCATTCCGTATTTTCCACATTAAAGAGTGGTAACACTGAGAGGTCATTTAAACTACTTTTTTTTTTAAGGATTCCCCAAAAATATTTGCTATTTCCATCTAGAAAGACCTTATTTTCCAAGTTCCAAATTTTAGATTTCGATTTGAAGTCAGTACTTGAGCTTCTAATAAAACTGGGGGGGGGGGGGGATTTTCCTTTTTTATTAATCCACATAATGTTCCCTGTAAAAGCTCTTTGGCAATTATAATTTCTTTAAAATGATAACTAGTCTTAATCCCCCCGTGTTCCTACCTTTCAGGCTGAGCGGGCATTCAGCGCGGTGCGGACGTCTGAGCCCCACCATGTGGGCGGGATGGAGATCTACAGCACCACGTTATGGCACCTGCAGAGGGAGGTGCACCTGTCAACACTGGCCCAGGAACTCACCGACCTCGACAAGAACGCACCAGAGGTAAGAGGATACCTAGAGCATAACTCTGTGTGTGTGAAAGTCTTTGAAGTTACACTTCAATATAATCCTGTGTTCGGACACACCAAATATCAATCAGGATATATCGGTTGATAAAAGTCTTTAACACGTTTCACCCACTCAACTCTTCGCGCTGGTTTGATAGTAATTCAATATTGTTTCAGTTCACTAAATGTTAATTTAATATTATTAAATTATACTTCAAATATAGCTGCTTGGCAATTACGTTTAGGACATTGTTATGGGGTGGGGTCAGCGGCTAAGGTGTCACATAACTAAACTAAAACAAATATTCAAACATTATCAAAAAAGTACATGTAATTTCTCCCTCTAAAATAGATAATCAACCTTGGTGTCTATTTTAAGCCTAAAAAAGGTGAAATAATTGTATTCTTGCGTTTTCCCCCGCAACACCTCATCCTTGCAGGCTGAGCGAGTGTAAGATATGTAATGATATGTTGATACTTGTAACACGTGTTATAATTACAAATAACCATATAACATACACAATGTGCTCCTGTCTCTCCCAGGCGTGGTGTGCGACGGGCAACTGCTTCAGTTTACAGAAGGAGCACGATGTGGCCATCAAGTTCTTCCAACGGGCCGTGCAGGTACGAGAAACTTTGATGATACTAAGTTTGTCAAAAAATTGTCAGATTTTCAACAACAACAAAAATAATTAAAAATCTTGAAGGTTTAGGGAAGTAGATAAAATGGTTCATAGAAAAACACAAGTAAATCGCTCCACTGAGTAGGTTAAACTTCAGGTCCCCTTGCTTGGGATGTTGTCATCCTGAATTCCTGAATTCCCGTACTCAATTGATACAGCTTCATTCAATAAACGTTACTGATAAGTAGCAATAGAAATGGTTCTATTAATTTAGATAAGAAATAATAGATAATGTGTTCTAACACTCCTTCCCAATCCCACTTCAGGTGGACCCGAACTTTGCGTACGCGTACACGTTGCTGGGACATGAGTACGTTCTCACCGAGGAGCTGGACAAAGCCATGTCGTGTTTCCGCAACGCCATCCGCGTTGACCCCAGGCACTACAACGCATGGTGAGTTTTCAAACTATGGGACCAAAAAAAATAATAGTTGTGTTGGGGTAACAAAGGGCACCAGAAAAAATAGTTTGGTCAATATTTTTAAGGTACACAAGCAAGACTCGGGCATTTTTTTCACAAGTCACCTTCTACAACAATTACTTTTACCTCAAATACATCTTTTGGCGGGGGGGGGGGGGGGGGGAGGCTAGAGATAAAGATACACTCCTAGGTCGCACGGTACCAGCCATATTATTGAGTCATGAAGCTGATTATTAATATGAAAATGATTCCTTAGACGTAAATACAGCTGGCGACAGTTGCCATATGTGGGATGATTATGTGGCTTTGGTCTCAGATTGTATTGATAAAACCTGACTGTTGGGATTATCCGTCGAGATTCAGTAAGAGATGGCAGATCTAAGCAGTCTCTAAACCCCACAGTGTTAAAACATTAGGTAAGATAAGGTTCTGCCACTGATTAGAGTCAGTACCACCACTTGTGAGTGTGCCAGGTGGGGTGGACGTGATGAGTTCACACCTGTCCCGTCTTCATTTGTTCCTACGAGTATTCTATGGCGCCCTATGGGCCACGTCAATATTTTTGTCAATCTCATACTAGAATAAAAATGGGAAATTCAGTTTTTAGTTGGGTTTAACCAATAGATTGATATCGTTACTTTACAAAATTAATGTATAAAGTACAGACCAAGGGGGCACTAAGCAATTTTTATTGCCCGTTTGCACACACCATGACAGGCTTTAGCCCTCAACAAAGTGAGCTGGGGCAATAACAATTGCTGAGTGCACCTGCGGTCTGTACCAGAATAGTGAGAATGTGAACAAGTTTCAGTGACAACCACAAAAATGGACATAAACATGCACAGACAGGCATTACTGCCCTCTGGAGCAATACAGCTCTGATTATTCACCCACCTTTGAGAAAGCAGAGTAAAAATGAAGGTATCACGGAATCCTGATATAGAACAAAGTGTTAGGCTAACCGAATTTGTATGTTTTATTCTAGGTACGGTATCGGAATGATCTACTACAAACAGGAGAAGTTTGCGCTGGCCCGCGTCCACTTCGGCCGTGCGCTATCCATTAACCCCCAGAGTTCAGCCCTACTCTGTCACATCGCTGTGGTGAGTGTTTTCCTTTTTTTCACTCCAATACTGAAAATACATAAACCTCGCACTCTTTGTGCTAATCATAAGTAAGGTGACAATTGTTTTTTTTCCCAGCCTCCAAAAACGTTGATTTTTGCACCGACTCAGTACAGTGGGTGAAAAGTAACATCTTATGATGAGATATTTTTTCATGTTACATTTCACCTTACTTATTCCATCAGAAAGCGAAAGAAATTAGAATCTTATACTCGACCACGAATGTAAGATGTAACAGTCATCACTTTTTGTAATTTGTTTGTTAAATATTCAAACGCTTCACAAATTACTTATAATTTAAATCAACAGCAGGAATATGGGGGAGAACTATATTGGAAGTGCACTCGATGTAGTGAAATAGTAAGATGCATCAAGGAAAACTGACCTTGGTTTGAAACGTATTCAGGAATTTAAAAAAAAAAAGTTTTTGCCTAAATTTCTTTCCTGCGCTTTCAGGTTGAGCACGCAATGAAGAAGTCGGACACAGCATTGGCCATCTTAAATAACGCCATCGAAGTGGACCCGAAGAACCCGCTGTGTAAGTTCCACCGTGCCTCCATCCTGTTCGCCACCGACCGACACAAGGAGGCGCTTGCCGAGCTCGAAGAGCTGAAGCAAATCGTCCCCAAGGAATCTCTAGTGTACTTCCTCATTGGAAAGGTGAGTTTTGCGCGTGCATGTTTTACTGGTGTTTCTTTTTTTGAGAATAAGTTGTTACATATAAGATATAACGTACATCCATGTTTAGCAGACCGTTAAAATAAATATGATAATACATAGTACAATTTGAAAGATATTGAAGAAATTCCTACCCTATTTGACATTTTTTTTTTTCGTTGTACTAAGAAAAACTGCAATAAGTCACCACTGTGTATTTCCTCCAATCTTCACAATTCGCTCCCTATCTCCCCCAGGTCTACAAGAAGCTAGGCCAAACGCATCTCGCCCTTATGAACTTCTCGTGGGCCATGGACCTCGACCCGAAGGGCGCTAACAACCAAATAAAGGAGGCCATCGACAAGCGTTACGTCACCGATGAGGATGACCCTGCAGCTGGTACGTACTAATATCAGAACTGCGGGGGATTAGGATTCATACCTCAACAGCTAACTCGTCCCTATTCCACAGTGTATCGGTGGAGAACTGCCAAAATATCATTAGGCACGATTTCTCCTGGACTGAGTTCTCCAGTGACCAATTGCATTAACATTCAGTCAGCCAACTTTGTTTAAAAAGAATAAAAATTGCTTGTGGGTATGGGGTTTTAAACTTGTACCAGACTGAACTTAACCTCTTAATTTCAGGAATCGAAGAAGAGAATGGCTTGGAAATAGATGAGCACCCCGAATCTAGTAACAACTCCTCCATGGTAGAAGGCGTAGACATGCAACTACAAGCAATAGAGAGCGACGAGAGCCTCTGATACTGGCCACCAGGTAGCAGCACCTAATTTGGTAGGCACCAAGGGGTCAAGTTACAGCGATCCCAAGGTCAAGTCATAGTCCTTATAATGCCAAGTATTTAGAGTTCATAGATTATTCGATGAAACCCTACTCTTTTGTTTAAAAATAATGTATACAGAGATATATCTCGTCATGAAATATTTGAGTTTTGACAATGAGTATATGTTGCTAAATACAGAAACTCGCATATGTTTATGGTGTTATTTACGGTATTCAATTACGGTAACGTTTGAGAAATGATGGCTTTTTATTAAGTGTCAGCATTTCTGATAATGACATACACAAGAAAAAAAGCTTGTCCTCTGTATTAATAATGTTTTAGGTGTTTGTGCATGTTGTGAGGGAAAAAAAACAATCCATAGAAAATAAATCTGGTGTGGATGTGACCACCAGTAGTGTCTGAGGGGTGCAAGTCGAGGAGAAAATGGCCAAACTATACCAATGTGTACATAAATGTGAGTCTGTACAGTTAGAATGAAAGGGGCTGGGTCCGCCCCTCCCCCACTAGCATAGCTCCCCACCCCCGGGGGGACATGGGCCAACCTACCGCAGCCGGCAGTCTGCAAACCGTTTTAATAATAGAGGAAAAACATCTATATTCAGATGGGCACATACTTGACACTACTTGTCTTAGGTAATTATATGTTTGGTAGTTCGAGTATCACCGCCAACGAATTTTATATTTCTTATCCGTAATCATATTCAGAGGGGTCAGTTACAAACATAAATACTATCCTTTGAAATATTATATAATACAGAATGATTGGATACCATAATAAAATGGTTATACTTACAAAATTAATACATATTCTGTATTTTTAATAAATTGATACTTTTGTGTTTGCAATATATATAATCCAATGATAAGTGCATTATTATTCCGAACAAAACTATAATATTGGGGAGAATTTCAGGTATAAAAAAAAAAAAGATTCATAAATTGTGGTCACGGCCACTCTTCTTGAAAATCTTTTTCATACAAATATAATATTAAGATGTTCCTTAGAGGTATAAATCTTTTCTACACTACGCCGGAACAGGGTACATACCACGAAAGCAAATGTTTAACAAACGATAGAAACGTGCTATGACTATAAGGGAATAACTTATCCATTTCCACTCCATTTCTTTTTGCTAACTAGGCTTAAAATATACATGTACTGCCCAGAATTGATCAGATATTAGGCTGGAGGCAGGATAATAGCCTGAAGTAGATATCATGAAACATCATGTTATCAGTCATATGGATATTGGTAATCCTCCATAGAAATAATCATGTGGCAAACCAACGAATCATCCTTATATGTATATCAGAAATCAATTCGTTAGACTGAAAACATAAAAGTGGACTGTGAGTCTTGGAAATTGGTAATGGAAGCTTTAGAATTCTGAAGAGTGAAAAAAAAGTCATGAAATTTCTAGTAATTTTTTTCGGGTAATTTTCAAAATTTCTAAATTGGGTCATATTTGTAAAACCTTGAACCAAATTTACCTACCCACGTTCTTTAGTCTTGAGCATCATATTTTAGCTTCTTATGAAATAAAACCTAAGCGAATGGTGAAGCAATAGTATAGGAAATTTACGATTTCAAAGAGTCGCACCAGGGTAAAACCAAATCGCCCATCCCGTTAAATATACTAATTTTGACACAAAAAAAAAACATTTAAAAAAGAAGTTTGCAAGAATGTTTTCCCAAGCGGGTGTTGTCTTCAGCCTAACTGACGGTGCAGTAATCATGATATTACTCTCAATTATATTACAATTAATCCAGTTGTATATTTTGTTATTTTTGTGCAATCGAGTTTAATCTGTACAGCACTTCTTGTATCGTATGAATGGTTATAATCATGATACTTGTGAGGGCCTGGTTTGAGGAGTGAGAATTTTTTTTAAAAAAACATTTATTATCCTGAAGTCTTGTCTGCTCTCTCACCTTCTACTGGAAATCTCAGAAAGGAAGCATTAAACATGAAATTGAGATGATAGGCTGCCTTATCTTAAGAATAACAAGTTCGTTGAAACTTTTTTTTTGTCCTTGTCAAAAATGAAATTATATTAAATGATAACTATACACATATCAGGCTGCAGAACTAAAATGTGCAGATTTTGCCTTGATAAAACCAAGTAAACTGAGGACTTGTATTTCTTCAAAATAACAAGTGTCTATCGAATTCATATGAAAAATATATTCTTTAGAAATTATTATACAAATGAACGTTTTAAGATTGTACTGATGTCTCAAATGCTGCAGATATTAGAACAGCTTTCTCTGACACTTTAGGATAACTTTAAATCTCAGCCAGCATGTGTGACTTTGAAGTTTAACCATGTACTAACCAGAAGCTGAACAAGTACTATTTCCCATCTGACAGACATAAGTGAGCCCGGTATGTAGAGTTGTTGAGGTGTGGTGTAATGAGTGTACATATGTGTGTAAGTAGGTATTTATGTTCCCCTGACCTTTGTTATTTCAAACATGACCTTGACCTAGATAGAGCCACAGACGTGTCAGTCACCAAGCCGAACTTACCTCTGCCTTTTACTACTTCTTTTGACATAGCAGTACAGATATTTTGTCATAAGCCCGGTAAGAAAAAAACGTGGCTAACTAACCTAACCATAGCTTTTTCAAATTGACATGTCAAAATTCCTTCATGCTGTGAAATCTGGGATAAACCTCAGCTTACTTTGGCTTCTTACATCCATGATACTCGAAAACTAAAGCACTACAAATTTGTGTTCAGAAGTTCTTATAATTACAGAGAAACTAACAGTATTCAATCTCCTTTATATGTTACTGTCATAAGAAAAATGGCATGAAAGATGCTAAAATGCTGTATAAATGTGGTTTTTTTTATTAATATTGTGTTTGGTATGCAACGTCTGTTAAACAACTAAAGGGTACACACTGAGTGTCCTGCTAAGGTAAAAAGAAGCAAATTTGGTGATTGTTTCATAGTGTATGATTTCCCCTTTGGACTGAAGAGGAATATCTAAGAATTAGCAACGTTTATGAAACATTGGACCCCAAATATATTAATTAACGCATGTATGCGCAACCGGTACAGAACGTCATATGAATTTATATACACATATATTGGAGTATGTATGCATATGCATGGATAATATGGGTGTATGTGTACATTATTGTATATGTATATATAGTTTTATGTATGCACATGTACATGGTAAATTGCATGCATACATATATACCTCTATGAGATGTATGTACAACAAAGTATATTCCTATATATCATATTCAAGGCCAGCCAAACTGGCTTGTACTGTAGAGATGAAAAGGCATGAAATATGAACTAGATAATTTAAAAAAAACTGCACGTCATTTTTTAAATGCAAAAGAAAGAACAAATGTCCGAGGGATTTTTATCCTGTAACTGTGTGAACATGCGCGAAACAAGTGAAAATAAAAAGTTCTCCTCTATACTGCCAATATGAGTTTCTTTTGTATACTATTTTATACGTGTTGAAAATGAGTGGCAAATTATTAAGAGGCGATCATCTGATTGCCTCTTTTAGGCTTCACTTCAAGTCTGTTAGTAATGACATCACACCTTCATCTGCTGGTTCCCGCTATACTAATACAGCCTTCACTGGGTCTATAGTGTGACCTGTTATCATGCTGGAAAGCAGCCAGATTCCTGAAATTTTCTTGATTTTGTGGCAACTTCTGAGTGCTGTTACCATTTAAAACTTCAAATATTATGCGTTTTATTTAAAAGTTTACCATCCTCTTTCTCCCAATGTTTTTGTGTGTGGATAGGAGTGCTACCGTCCCTTCCTATAACCTGATACTCAAGCCACCTGTCATGAGTTGATAAGGGCCAAGAGTGGGAGGAGGCTGAAGTCATCGACAGCTGGCTCTCATTACCAGGCCAGCACTACTTATACTAAGGAAAGTTTTCAGAAGTACAGCTCCTTTAAGAAGACTTTCTTCTTAAGACATGGGGACAAGAACTGTTTTGTTTATGAGTTAGAACTGTGGAAATTTAATTTATTCTAGGTTATATATGTTCAGAGAACAAATAAGTGGTGGAATCAGATCCTCTCTCTAGTGAGCTATAAGCTTTCTTAATGCCGACTTTGTGTGCTTATTTGCTTTCTGGATATGCGATAGAATTTGGTCTTTGAAAGACCGAGAAACAACAAACCAGTTATTTTAAAGTTTTTAGAATGCACAAATTTATGTTTCATCAATCGACAATGTCAATATTTGTTACAAAATCTAAAAGGAGAAGCCATTATCACAATATTTTCTTCAGATACATTTAGCAACCAAAAGACTCAACGCCTCAGAATTCCTCGGCCCTTACTTTTGTCATTAAGTGTCCTTTAATTTCTTCATTGCACGACAAAAGTAGGATCATTATTGTGCTTTGCACATCATGCTAACCTTACATGCATTACCATTAATTTTAGGCTTGATGAACATTTAGAACATACTTTAAACGTGAAATGAAATAAAATACAGTTTTTGAAAAATACATGAAACAATCCTTTAAAAATACCGGACTCAGAGGCAAGCGCTGCGTCGAAATTAAAGGATACAATAAGTTGAATATGTCAAGAAAAGCCCTAAAAATATACGTTTCTATCACAGCACCAAATTATTACTACCATGCTTATAACTTGTAAAGAGGCTACTTAACTAACAGATAATAATAAAATCAAGTTTTTACTGATCGAAACGACGAGGACCATTATAATATTGTGTGAGAGGTATTTGATGCCATCTTGAAGCTGATCTGACGAACCTGTCAAGGCTCTTATAATTTCTTTCATACTGTTCAGCTCGAGTCCTTTTCATGCATATACTGTTTTTTTCACTTCGAGTTTTATTTTATCATTTTTTTCAGGTAAATATCAGTCGTCTAGATCAGCCATAAGTCCGAACGCTGCTACATGTTGAAGGAAATCCTAGAAACAGAAAAAATAAAAAAGGAAATCATGATATTTTCATTTGGTAGCTTTAAGGCCATATTCCACTTTGCGGTGGGGTGGTACTTGCGGTGGGATAAGCTGCCACCGCAAGCTATTTGCGATGAGGAAACCAACATGTTCGTTTCTGCCACCGCAAGCATTCAAAAGAAAATTATACTAGCTAACAGTTTAGAAACTATACGGGAAGCAGAGCTTCCAATTGAGGCGATGATGTTGAAACGTTTTTCACTTCATTTTAACCATTTTCACACGTGCTATGAAAAACAGCAAATATAGAATTCACAATTTTCGCTAGAATAATCTATTTCAAGCCTGGTTTTCGGTCAAGTTATGAAGTGCAGGTGGATTGACAGTCCCTTAGGCCCCCTGCCACTTAGGCCCACTGCTCTCCCGGCAAGTGTTGGAGCACAGGCCCTCAGTTTTGACGCCCCTAGGTCCACGAATCAGCTCCACTCTGTCAACTATTACCTTCGAAATATCTAATATTTTGTCAGAATTTGTGGACAACAGAAATATTGTTACCAGGTATCATGATGGAATATTATTGAAATTACCAAAAGTTGACAACAAAAGATATCATAGGAGTCTGATGTATCGTTTAGTGGTAGAATGGAATTTTATACCATCACAACTAAGAAACACAGAGTCTTTTATGTCTCACAAGCAGTCAGCAAAATTGTATTCCGAAAATCTGAATATATAACTACATGTGGTGTTTTAAAGTCATTGGTTTTGTATATATGACTTCATTTAATCATACTCTTCATCCCTCATTAAATGAATTTCATAATGTGGTTTCATCATGTTGTATACTGTGAACGTTGGAAATCTTGGAGATATCAAGTCTGTAAATATCATCTTGAGAGGGAGCGGAAAGAAAATTGTTTAAGACGATCCCTTTACCCTAAATAAAAATCAATCACAACAAAAAAAATATCTAACTATGGACAGCCCGTATGTAACAAGTCTAATCGTAAATGACAGACTACAAGTTTCCTTTCAATATATATAAATCTTATCAAAATAAAGCACAAAATGTATTTTGTAATATCAGAATAAGCCTAGCTAGGGGTACTGATAATAAAAGCCTGCTGATAATACACGCCACTACTCTTAGTCTGTTACAATTTACTATAATCCATAATTTTACAGCAATATTCTTAAACCAAAAACGTAAGTCAAAATATTTATCAGTAGGATCCATCCTATCTCCTTAAAAAGATCCTAAAAAGATCAGATGGTGGTGATGATCTGCCCTGGAATGACTCCCGTGGGGGCCTAAGTGACGGGGCCTAAGGCTAAGTGGCAGGGGTCTATAAGTGACTGTCTACCGTGCAGATGTCGAAAATATTATGATTTTATTTCCCGCTGCTGTTGCCCTTTCACACTGTCTCATCCCGCCAGTTCCCAACGGAAGTATTTGTATGATAACATTGTGCATTCGTATGATAACATCGTGAATTGTATGATAACATCGTGTAATCAAAGAATGCAGTTCGCTTTGCTTTTGTATCTTTCACACTTCGTCTTCGGAAGCCAACCCAAGAAGGCAAGGAAAGTGCTAACCTCGGCACTGATAATGCACACTTCAGAGCCTCCCGCATTTTCACGACATAAACAAACAATGGTTTCCAATAAATACAAATCTTTACACAATTCTAACTTTTCCATGGAATGCACTTTTAGTTATTTGTACAGATTGAGGCCGTACCGGGACCGTGTGCGAGGAGAGCCCGCCAACACAAGCACCTGGCAGTCGGTCTCCCGATTCTCACGGTCCGCAATGGCCGATTTCGCACTTCCTTTTTGGTTCCTGAGGCACCTACCCCAATTATCGCCCCTTTTCACTTTATAAAAAAATAACTGATTTAAAACTAACATATGTACGGATTTGTTCTACATTTCAGATTCATTATATATCACATATCTATATTATATTTCAAAAGCATTTGTGAAGAAAACTCACGTAGTTTAATAGTATTGTTTGATGTTGTTACATTAGATTACAGAGGAAAACTTCGTCGGGGAAGCCAGTCTAAAAATCTGTCAAAATATCACTTTTTTCACACAATATGCATAAAAATTATCTCCGATTACACAGAAGATCATAAATAATGTTTTAAAGAACAGAAATTGAAATCATTTCCTTCTAAAACTTAGATTTAGCAAGAATTATGATGCGATAATTGGGGCACCTCCACAAACCGGAAGGGGAATGACGTTGCATGGACCAAGAGAATCCCGACCGAGAGTCCGACTTTAGTTTTTACTTAATAACATGCACATATCTGGAAATAAACTTACAATCATTCTCAACCAGATGTTCCTAACTATCTACCTATGCCGTTGATATATGCTGAGATGGTCAGATTACCCCGTAAAACCACCACATTCATCTTGTTTTTTAAGTTTTTTTGCGCCGATAGCAGTAGTGGCAAATCTGGGTCAGCGCATGCGCGGTTCACTGCTTCCACCCAGACGCTGGGAAGGTGCTCAAACAACGTACCGAAAAACACAGCAAATATTGAACAGAACAACTACCCGGCAAAAAATTATCATCTCCAGAGACTAAATAACGTATTTAGCATGTAAATTAAATTCTTGAATGCTTCAATTAATTTAAAACCATATCGACAAGTTCTGACATTGTTGACCTTGGCTGATGACCGGTGTTTTCACTACGGGTAAACTACGTTCTCAGAGAACCAGCGAGAGCAACTTAACTTGATACCGGCGAACACATTGTTACACTACTAACCTGCTAATAACCATCGAAACCGAGTTAGTAAAGCAAAAATTGAGGCGTTGACAAATGGCGAACACGTTGAGGTAAATATAACATTCACAAGTCATACGCCTCAATAATAAAATAATTATAGATTATAGATATAAAATCATAAAAAAGTCATAAAAATCGAAATAAAATTTTTAAAAAGTCAAAATAATTTTTTTACATCACAAAAAACAATGTAGAATCATTTGCAGTGGCCCTTGCGGTGGGCCACCGCTAGGGCCACCGCAGGGGTCACCGCAAGGACCACCCTATATTCCATCATGCGGTGCCTAGTTTCACTAGCGGTGGGGTCAAACACCGCATGATAATTGCCCACTGCAAGCAAAACGCCGCATAGTGGAATATGGCCTTTATTCTTTAATTAAGAAGTTACATTATTTGTATTGCATATATTTATACCCATTTTCTTCTGCATAAGAAATGTCTATTCAACTGCCAATGAATAGGTGGAATTAACTGACCTTGGATCCGGCAGGTAGGGCTCAGAAGGGGGAAATCTGTCTCTCTGCTTCCCTGAATCCCCTTTCCCAACCCAACCTTTTTTTGACTAAAAATCATTCAAAAGTAAGGCCAACTGAAAATAAAAGTGATTTTTTCTTCGGCATACTGCATCTTATCTAAGATGCGACTTAGATGTGATGTGAATCCAAAACCCAAAATATTTATAGATTTATACTATGATTTATTTATTTTTAGATCAGCAATTTAACGTAAATTGGGTGGAAACATTAGTGGGGACTTGATGGAGTGTCCAGGGAGGCTGCGACCCTTTATTTGTATTGTCATGTACCTCGACGAATATTTGGCCGAATTAACGTCAAAACGCTGATCTAAAAATAAAACTGCTGCTCCGACCCTGCACTTACGTTATCGTATCGATGGCCGATGATTGACTTGATGTACCCCATGTAGTGCACGGCAAACTCGAACACGGTCGCCTTGTCCGTCTTCCCCGTCATCCCAGGCACCAGTTTACGCAGCTGGTCGCATGAGATCTTAATCCGCGCTCTGAAATGAAAAAAAAACATTTTCTCAATTTATCTAAAGGGCCTCCCATTTGGAAAGTATGTAATTAAAAAGAATTCGAAACCCCAACCGCAACCATTTGTACTGTTATACGTATTGGAATTACAGAAACACACACACATTTAAGATTTTCAAAGATTTCAGACCCCCACCCCAACCACAAATTAATGCGTATCCCTAATTGATAATGCAAAAATGCTATATCGTTCTATTGATAAACCACACTCAAAACAATGATCTTATAGTTCGTAATATGTATCATCATATGTACCATGAGCAAGTATTTTGATTATCAGTCTTAAATGGGCCTGGAAAGACTAGCGGCACGCTAACGTTTTGGGATGAACTGTGGTTTCTGAAACTTCACATCAATCCCCTGTTACCTTCTGGCCCTCTCCTTAGCGTTATGCTGCTGTCGTCCTATACACAGATCCACCCCGTCTAGCGGTTCATTCCTTGCCCGGAGAAAGGCCGCTTGGATCTGGGCGGCCGTGGGGACCGGCATGTGCCCGGGGGGTGGGGTGTTCCCCGCGGGGTCCCACGGCCCCCCGGGGGGGCTGGGCTCGTCCTCAGACCCACTGCTGTTTAACTGCAGCTTGTTGGTGTGGCGCAGGGAGCTGCGGATTCGCACTGGGAAGTTACCCTGGAGAACATAAAGGAATTGGTTATTTTTGTTAATTATTTTTCTTTTTCTTCTGATAACACACTTAGCCACGTCGTCTGGATAAATTACATTTTGAGCAGATATGTCACTCAGGAGAGATGAATAATCCGGAAAAGTAGAAAGAACATTTTCAGATTTAGAAGCCAAGAGGGTAGAAATGCATAATATATATTTACAAGAAAATGTAATTATATGGTCTTAATGATTAATAGACGATATAGAAATAGCTTGAAAAGCAAAATTGATGACATGGGTAAAAAGAAATATTAATTTAATTTTCATACTGAACTGCCACATTGTTGATTAGAATACATGAATTATTTTCAGGGGTGTATCCAGTCATAAATTTGGGTGGATTCAAGGTACGTCAATCCGAGGGGTTTCTTTGCAAATCTGAGGATGGTTTCAGACTAGTTACTTAGATTTTAAAAGGTCCCTGTATTTGAAGTTTTATCACACCACTGGACTTTTTGTGGCAAGTTTGTTTCACCTGCTGCTGCGGAGTGGTGAAGTGGAGGCGCTGAGGCACCCGCACCTCTCGGTTGTCCTGCGGTGGAGGTAGGGGTTCGGGTTTCTCAATTTTCTGTGATCGTCTATCGGAGTCCCGAATGAGTAAGTAATTGGGTCTATGGACCCTTAGATCCTGCGGCAGCTTTTGGTTTGGGTATGATTCTGGCCTCTCCCTGTTCGGTTGTAACGGGATTGCTTCTGGTTCTTCGATAATCTTGGCCTGGCCATCGGAGTCCCTCACAAGCATGTAATTTGGTCTCTGCACCTTGATGTCATTGGTCTATGGGGTTGAATTTATTATTTTAGAAAAAAAAAACACAATTATTTTGCATGAAATAAGAGCTGTATCTTTGTGATAGAATAGCAAAGGAAAAACACCTGAATTAACACCTGAATTAACACGTACTAATTCATATCAGCAAGACGGTATTGTCCAGATAATTGAATAAAAAACTATCACTTAATTTGTTCATATATTGATTTGATTTAGGTCGTTACACAGGAAAACAGCAGATAAGAATTGATTTGGTCTTCAATCTTTCAGAGTTTACACACCATTAATCAGTCAACATGAACGTATCCTTGACTGTCGTTCCTTTGATAAGGAAAGGTCTATATTTATTGACAGTAAATTCTCTAGACGCCCCAACACACTAAGTATGCAAGCGTTATTTACTAGCGAAAATGTAGAAACTTTGTCAAAACTGTCTACCTTCTGCTCCATTATCATGGATAAATGTAAGAGCAATACTATACAGGGGCACATACAAGGGACCCAGCGTATTAAGAACACTAAGAGTAAACCATGTAAAAGAAAAGTCAAACCCTTAGAGAGTGCCACCCGTGTTGTTCCAAAAAAGAGTCACTGCATATCTAAAGCCAAAAGAAATGACAAAAAACATTAACTAAGGCATAGTATAAACATGCTATTTCTGACTATGGCGCAGTGTCCTGACTTGTAAATATGTTTTGGATAAGTTACCAGTAGAACTGTCCTATTGTAATACCTATCCATTTATTGTCATTAAACCTAAGGGACCTAGTCATTTAGAGACATGTCTGTCTATAAGGTGCCGTCCCTACCCAGGTGCTGTATTGTATTGTATTGTATCGTATAGAAAATAACTCTCAGCAGGTGCCTACTAGTCCTATGAAAATAGTTAGTACAGTCACAAAACTAGGTACTGAGTAAAGCTGTATTCACATTGCAGTGCTGCCACCTAATAACTCTACCAGACAGCACTCTCATTTGCGGACGCAAGATAGTGTAGTATTTATGATTATGCATGCCTGTCTCACTGTATTTCTGTTTCTAGTCTACATTTAACCTGTACATATTTAAACTTTGTTAATGTATATTGTATCTTCTTTTGCCCTTGTGGGCTGTGAATAAAGTATTCGTATTCGTATTCGTACATCATTTACCTGAACGATTTAAGAGGAACATTAAATTCCAAGTTCAATCCAAAGGACCATGAATACCTACGTCTCTTTTGGGAATTTGGGTGGTGACGGGCATGGCGGCGTAATGCCCGGTGACTTCGGGGCGCGGCGTGCCGTTAAAGGCGAGATGTGATCCACCGGGTAACTGGTACCTGAGATGGATTTTGTTAAGTTCAGTTCGATTGTTTGTAAGATTGTCTTTTTAATCTGATTATAAATCTCAATTACAAGTCCTTATTCAAACGTATTTTTCATGTTTTTTTATGATTTAACTTAAGTCTATTCTCCCTTACAATACCTATACCATCAATTGGTAGATAAATGATTAGAGTCAATTTATGAAAACAATTTTTCAGGTAATTCTTGAAGTCTTTTTCTAATGCATGTGTGTCTTTTTTAACTCAATCTATAATTAAAACACAAACTGAAGGCCTACCTGACAGTTCCTGAGGTCTTGGGTGGGTAGTAGGTCTCACCAATCTCTGTCTGCGCTGTCGTTCGGTTCTGTCTGGGTTGGAGTTCAGGCGGTAGTAAGCTGACTGCCTTCCGCCTCAGCGGTAAGGAATCAGAGGCCCCCAGAGGTGGTAATCTGAAGGTAGTGAGGGCAAACGGCTCCTGACTGGCCTCGTCATCTAGGGAACTGTTTAGCAGAAAATCTGTAGTCAGTTTAACGTTTTTCCAGGGGTGGATCCAGATTTAAATATTGGGGGGGGGGGGGGGTATGATTGGGAAAAGTTGTAAGTGTAGTATGTAATTACGTAATTGGTGGATAGCAAAGCCGTTCATGGGGAGGCAGTGGGAGGGGTGTCCCCTCCCAATAGGGGGTATGAAGGTCCACCCTCGGGAAAATTTTGAGAAGATAACCTCTCACTCATGCAATCGGAGGCGTTCTGAGGTACTTTATAGTGACCTTAAAGGATGATATATTCCCCCAGATATTTTCACATGTATTCTTCCAGGGAAGTGGCCCTTCCCATAGGCATAGGGTGGGGGAGGGGAGGGGGTTATGGGGACCATCCCCAGGAACATTTTGAAAAGATAACCTCTCATTCATGGAATCCGAGACATTATGGGGTATTTTAGTTACATTAAAAGGAGGTCGGAAAGGGCCGGGAGGGGAAAAAAAGGGCTGGGAGGTGAGACATGGGCAGGGAAGGGACTCAAAGGGCCAGGAGGGGAAAGAAATGGCCAGAAGGGGAAAGAAAGGGTTGGGAGGGGAAAGAAAGGGCCGAGAGGGGAAATAAAAGGGCTAGGAGGGGAAAGGAAGGCTGGGAAAGGACACACAGGGCCAGAAGAGGACCCAAAGGGCTAGGAGGGGACCAAAAGGGCCAGGAGGGACCCACAGGGCCAAGTCGGGGAAGAAAGGGCTGGGAGGGGAAAGAAAGGGCCGGGAGGTAGATCTTTCTCTGTCCTCCTTCTCTCCCCTTTATCCCTTTCTTTTTCCGCCTTGGACCACCCCACCATAACCACAAACACACACTTGGATCCACCAATGTGTTCTGAATTATGAAAAATCCCTAAACATTGAAAGGCACTTGAATGTATGGATTTGAGGTAAATCTACAATTCTATTGAGACTTTAGAAGCATCAAAAAAGTGTAATGCTAACCCTTTACTTGTCCTAATGTACGGCACAATATAATATATTTGTGACTAACTCACTCATCTGTGTCGTCATCGTCGCTGTCGCTGTCGTCGAGCCCGATGAGGCCGCGGAACTGGTGGAGCTGGATGAAGGGAGCCTGGAGAAAGTTCTGTAGGTAACCTTGACTGTCGCTGTCCTCATTAACTGGGTTAAAGCTGGAGGCTTGCCCTAGAGGTTGTGCGACTTGTGTGGGTTCTCTACCAGTCTTGGCTGTGTTTTTCGCTTTCCCTTCAGTTGTTTTACTTCTTTTGTCAACAGGAATATCCGTTCTCTTTTCTGTAGCCAATGGATAGAAAAAGATAAGTTTTTACGACATTTTGAAGACGATTTTATACAGGTAATTATCATTATCATTCATGATTACTTTATTTCTGATGAAAAGTCTTAGAAATAGTTTTGCAACTTGACGAATATATGTACTTAAAATCTGCTGTGTTGTATATATTGTTAAGTAACATGGTATATTCTAACTTTAATATCTATCTGACAAATCTGGAAAATGCAATTATCTCACCTTCTTTGCCTGCCTTCACCATGGTTTGATCTACATCAATTTTAGTATCTTCTCCTGGGGCGTCATCTATGTGTTCTGACTCGCTTTCTGTATCGGGATCTAGGGTACATTTTATCAACTTTTCACACCCTGGCAACAGCTGGCATTGCTCTGCAGGGTCTATCATATCGGAATTGTGACTAGATTCTGAGACGACCGAGGGGAACGATTCTTCCTCTACATCCGTCATAATTTCCTCAAAGTCAGCACTATCGTGAACATTAGTTCGATTACCACATATAAAATCTCCTTCACTATCTACAAGCAATACCTCGCCATCTTCTATTAGCTGATAAGTAATATTTCCATATCTGTCCTTGACTCCATATAAAGTTGAATTGGGTTGGAATTCATGGTCACTTCCTTCTGACATGGTTTGGTCAAACGATGTGGATGCTTCTTGAAGAAATACCTTGAAGTCTAGATGATCTCCAAGCTCCTGTGCCATAGCCTCAAATGGCCGGAAATCATGATCAAGTCCTAAGAGTAAAGGGTCGTTTTTGTTAAGTTTTCCAGCCGTATCAATATTTTCATTTGAACCCATAAGAGTGTTTGAATCAAGCGCATAGCTGAGATCCATGCTGAAAGATTTTGTTTTCGCTTACTTGCAATAAGTATAGTAAATAACGTTACAAGTCCATGCCCATGGCTTTGGAAATCTGAAAAAAAATTAGGTACAGAGAATCAATATACATGACATGTAGTAGTAGTAGTAATTTTATTGACAATCTAAGAGTCATACATTTTGATCTCATGTGTCATTCAAACAATGTACAAGAAAAAGATATGAATCTTTTTAGGTAATAAAGATAAGTTATACAGATCTTTTTAGTTAAAACATAATATATCATAGCACCTTGACATGGAGGGAGCTTTGATTTCATCTCAATTAGATCCATTAGTCATGATCATTATCAAACATAACATACTGTAGAACATAACATAACATAACATATCGTAGCACATAAAACATATCGTAGCACCTTGACATAGAGGGAGCTTTGATTTCATCTCAGTTATTAGCCATGATCTTTATCACGACTAAAGACTAGTAAAGTTACATTTTAGACTAGAAATATAGTATCTAAGTTTATATAGTAGGCTAGAGAACTAGTATCTAGTACATTTGCAGACTAGATAGAGTATACAAAGACATGCTCATGTTAATGTAAAACTATTAAGTGAGCTTAGGTTTGAAACAGAGTGCTTTGACCAAACACCAAAGGATGTACTCTAACGTCTGATTTGCAGACTAGCAGATATTTTTGTTACCGTCTATTTGACGTGTTGTTGCATGGGACTATGTTCTCTTTTCTTAAGGCAGCAGTAGATGTATTTACCCAGTGCATTAGTTACATCAATAGATTTGCATTTCATTATGGTTGAGAACTTTTCATTGTCTGAGTATAGATCATATTGTGGAATGGTGTCTTTTACTTTTATAAGAAGGACCTTGCGTTCCTGGGCATAGAGAGGGCAGTGTAGTAAAAAGTGGTGTTCATCTTCAATAGCCTTTGAAGCACAGTAGAGACATAGCCTATTTTTGGAAGCAATTTTTCTTTGGTCATAGCGACCAGTTTCAACTCTGAGGTTATGAGAACTGATTCTGAAACGGGCCAAAGCTAAAGAGTAATTGGTGTTTTTCATCTCCAACAGATAGTTTTCAAATTTAAATTCATCCTTGAAAGTGCTATATGTCCGCAATTTTGGGTATTTAGTTTCATCTTTAATCTCATCTAGGCATTTCTTCATGTAGTTTGAGTGTAGGGTTTCACGTGCATAATTTATCTGCTTAGAAGATATTTCCTGCTGCTCCCATGCAGTTTGAAGTTCAACTTCTGAAAGAATATTACAGATGTGTGTACACCAATTTGTCTGCCGTATATATGCAACCATAGATGGCGACGTATGGAAAATGTTTATGAAAGCTGTTTTTCTGCTATTTGTTTTTTCCCGCCTCTAAATTGGCCTAGACTTAAATATTGGCCCTAGACCCCTAAATTCGACATGGCGACAGGGGCACTTCTTAAATAATTATTTGACACCTGACATAGGCCTTAGCAACATCCGATATGGGACATTCTTAAAATCGACATGTGGACACGACCACTTCTTTGAGTCTAAATTCGACACCAGGCATCATACCGCCCTCCCAAAAAAATAAAGGAATTTGATGGAAGTTTTTTTGTTAAAAATAAAGGAATTTAAAGGAAGTTTTTCTCGTAAAAATAAAGGAATTTAAAGAAATTTGCAAGGATTTCTAGGAAAAATAAAGGAATTTTAAAGGAATATTTAGAGAAGTTTTAGAGTTTAAACATGAAATAAGGCAAATAATATTGTAACAGGACTGCCTTCCTGTTGATTTTTTCTGTGCAGCACTGTGTTGACCCACGTCAACTCACGTTGATCAATGCGTCAACTCATGCCGATTGCCACGTCGACCTGGAGCGATCGACGGCTAGAAAATTTTGCAATTTTATCGCTAATAATATGGAATTCTGTGCATTTTATGAGATAATGTGATATTTTCTTACTCTAGAAAAAAAACTAAAGAAATTTAAAGGAATTTAAAGGAAAATAAAGGAAAATAAAGGAATTTTGCCTATTTTCACAAAAATAAAGCAATTTAAAGGAAATTCCTTTAAAATTAAGGAACGGTATGATTCCTGCGACATCTAACTCTAAGCGACATAGACATGTGACATCTTCATGTCTTAAAATCGACATACGACATTGGGACCCTCCATCAAAGGCCCCTTAATAGTGTAGCGCGCCCAGGGGCACTGCTATGAAATGGGAAATCACTCCCAGGTTCGACCATTAGGGTTGGCAATAGGTGAAAGCATAACCAGACAACAAACAGATTTAAGATATGAAAATATTTATTAAAGCACTCAAAAGTTACAACAGTCTCATTCAAAGTAGATACTCACAAGCTTAAAGCTTTACAAATACAAATACAGGCATCCTGTACACAAGACTAAGTTAATTCCAAGACAGGGGTGAATTTAGAATAAATCTAAAAGTCAAGGCTTTAAGGCCTGAGATAAAGTGGACTAACAGTTAAAGTCAAAAGTTCTGACCCCATGACAAGTAAATGACCTAAAAGGTAAACAGGGGATAAACTGCCAGATACAAATCTAAAACTGTAGTCATGCACTCATAAAATACAAGGCAGTAACTAACCAAGTGGCATAAAAACTCCTAAACTCTGATAAAAGTCAGTTCTCTACAACAGGCTGGGCTACCCTGAGGTCAACAACCCAGCTAAAACTGTATAGAGAACTGACAAAACAGAGTGGAGACAAGGCCACTATAGAGATCCATAAGGAAAAGCTGAGGAGAACCCTCACCACAACTGATCTCTCTGACTGCCAAACTAAAAGTGAAGAAATCTGATGAAGTCAGATAAAACAAGATGGAGTCTCCCTCCAAAATGGGCACCAGCCAATAAAAAGGCTCCTGACAGTAGGAAAAGGCGGGAAACTCAGAGCTTGGCTTTGATTGGCTGAGCTACTGGCCCCCTAAGTTGTCATAAAAACAAAATGGCCTCTCAGGGCCCAAGCTGGCCCAAAACTGGCTAAGACCAAAGACTGTTTTACAGTCTAAATCATAAATAAAGATCAAGTATTCCTGAAAGGTAAGACAGACATATTAAACAAACAGTATACAACAAGTGAAAAGCCTTTAGATCATCTCCCCTAAGCCAGGGCAGGCCTGGAGAGGAGTGGCAGGGGGCTCCCGATCGTCGGGAAAAGTCGCCGACTCGGCGCGCTACACCAGGCCTAGATCTAATTTTATTTTATTCAACGTTATTCCATTAAAAAAAAATTATTAAAAAAATGCTATTAAAAAAAAAAGAAAGAAAGAAAGAAATGGGGGTAGGCTGCGCTACCCAGTGGTCAACGATATTAATTTTATAAGGTGCCCTTTCGGAAAACATGTTCCTGGGTAGAAGCAAAAACTAAATCGGCTCCCTTGATAATTATTTGAAGCAAAAAAAATCAGTTTCTCTAGACCTAGGTTTCAGTCTTTGCTTTGATTTGGAAGACGTTGTCGTTGACGTCGATCTTGAACTTGCAATTGTTGACTTCTAAGTAACTAACGCGAGGGATAACGTAAATAAAGAATCCCGAAACTTCATCTCTGGGTCATTGAGTGAAGTTAGACTGACTTTTTCTTGAAAACAAATTGTGACCGTAAATGGTTAACTCACCCAAAATAGTTGTTCATTCTCCCATTTTGAAGAAAAGTTGTCTGCATAGACGTTACCATTGGCTGCACTGCGCATGCGTAATACGTGGCTGGTTCTCGGCAAGTGGCCCAAATTTTGCAATTAATGCTCCCTAAAAGGGCCTAAAACAGGCCTACCCCAACGGTTTTTGTTAAAATGCATAAAATATATCTATTTAGATTTTATTTTACCCATACAAATTATTTTAAGATAACGAATACTTATCACGTCATTTTCGAAACTACCTCCGAGAACGGTGGACAGCTTTGGTTGAACTTTAAAACAGGGGACGAGAGGGCGGTGATGTTTTCAAGTCTAAATTCTCTGTTTTTGTTTTCAGAAATAAGTTAAGGTGAAATCTGTTCATCCATACATGACAACTTTTGCCTCTGATATCTATGTCAAGGAAAATCAAGTTGTTTGAAGAAGTTAAATGAGGGAATTTGAGCTCTGCTGACGCGACATCTGTCGTTTCGCCCACAAATCTTACAAAACAAGGTCCATCTGTCAACCTGCAATGCTGCACTGGGAGAGTTTAGAAGTCTTTCATCAGAATTTCCAATAGCTACATTCTTTTCTGCTAACATTGACATGGTGTCCTGATCACCATGGACGTATCTAGACCTCCGATTAAGCCTGTCCAGCAGATGATAGCATCATGTTCCGGTGCAATGATAACCTCACTGCTAGGTTTGTTTACTCATTTGTGTTCACTAAAAAATTCAGGGGTCATAATGTTCCTATATTTTCCTATATTTCCTATATTTCTTTGGCACTCCTATATTTTCCAATATTTTCTAACAACAACAAAATCCCATATTTCCTAAATTTTCCCAGAAAAGTCTGATTTACTGCTCGTAATTGCAATATTTTCAGAAGTGAATCAGAATGATATCACAAAATCTCATGAGAAATGTTTTGGGGTGTGACATTTCCCAAAATTGTAATAATCTTCTAAAAGAAATATCTCCTTAAATAGTTTGAATGTTAACGGTCAAGGTAGTGTATTGAACAACAATAATTGCAAGGTAGTTCTTCTGAAATATATATATTACTTTTAGTCCACTCATTTCCAAATTGAAGTTAGTCTGTGAACTGATACCAAATGTCTATAAAATGGCTGTATAATCAAAGAATGTTTTTCAAAAAGATTTGCCAAAGATTCCTATATTTTCCTATATTTTTGCCCTAAAACCTCCTACATTTTCCTTTATTTTTGCTGAAATATTCATATGAAAATTCCTATGTTTTTGCTGAAGGCCGTTATGATCTCTGAAAATTAAATGGCCTTTAAAACTGCAAGCCTTAGAATCTACTCCCAGGGTTCTTCTTAGAAAGAGATCTCGAGTATCGAAAGCCCCAATTTGCTGATCCATAGGGGGGGCCTTTTTAGAAAATCTTGGGCTTTCTTTTACTGTATCTTATGAAGTTTCAGTAATTTTGATGCGGGAATGGCCCCCTTAAAGTCATCCTAATGGGGGAATTAAATTCTTTATGTGGGAATCCCGCATGCATAGGGAGAACCCTGTACTCATTAACGTTAGTCTTATCCAGTCTTAAGCCCGTATTCCACATACCGAAAGTGAGCGCCGCCGATACTGACCATCCCCATGGAAACGTTCTAAACCGGCAGCCACTACTTTCGGTACGTAATCGGCGGCCGAAATTGCGTTATTGGCGGCCGAAATTGCGTTATCGGCGGCCGGTTTATAATCGGCCGGAAATATTTACCAACATGTTTGTAAATTTTATCGGCAGTGCTGCCGATTATTGCCGAAATTGTATCGGCGTCAAATCGGCAACGCACTTTCGGTATGTGGAATACGGCCCTTAGACTCCCACTTAGGCGACCGCTGGAAATCATCCCATGACCCGCAAGTCTAAGATGACAATTCAATTATGGGACAGTTCATGAAAGTATGGATTGAATCTAATTTCTACTTAAATGCATGGTTAGGATTTCTGTCACCATAAGCGGTATCAGTTGATTCTTATCGCAGTAGTACTGTAACTTTTATCGATATAGAGAACAGAAGTGACAGCAGACTTATTATATATGTATACCCAGTTCTGACTTCATGCATCCACCAATACTCTATAACTAATTATTATACATGTGACATTTTTATCTATCTCAGACAGCTACCATACTGGTATCATACTCTGGTATGTCTATCTATATTCTATAATGAAAATGAAGGACTAGTGCTTCTGAAACATTATATCTTGCTGCAGAGTACAGCTTAAAATTAAAAAACATTTTTACATTTACATCTTAGTGACGCCCATGGACGTGGTAAAAATCCGGCTTCAGGCTCAGCAAAAACCGATAACCAAAGGTTGTTGTTTCATCTACTGTAATGGGCTCATGGACCATCTCCAAGTCTGCCCGAATGGGACCTTTCGCCGAACCAATGGGACCGAAGCCGGCGCAGAGTGTAAGATGCCGCCCTCGCACAAGGAGTTCTGGTACCGCCGACCGGGGCAATTCACGGGGACAATGGTGTGTAGGCATTTTTCATGAATATATATCCAACCAGCCCAGCTCTAAAAATATCTTTGTTTTAATGAGGAGGAGAACAAAAAACATGTAATTTACAACATTTTGGAAACTCAGATAACTAGAGAAATACTTTACCACTTACCCTAGACTTTAGCAGGACTCGTGGAACACGTGGTAAAGCATTAGCCATGAAAACTAGCTTAAACCTCAAACAATTAGGAGGAGAACCACTTTTCTGGGCCACTGGACACCAGCTGTATGTTATCAGTGTACCATACTGGGAACTTTCTTGGCCGCTGGTGTCCTGCGTGTACATCAATAACCTATGGCTTGTACCCAGAGGCCTAGAAAAGTCATTCTTTTCCTAATTCTATAAGAAATTATAAGGTTTTATATGCTTGAAAACAAGTGCAATTTTCACAAGAAAATATTATGCCGATTTTCATGGTTAACCATATATCGTGTACAGGGTAAGCAGCATTTTACAGGCCCTCTGGTAAGTGTTGACTGATGTTAATATTTCCTTGGATTGAAAATACAATTTGTTAGAAAGGGGTGAAGGGGTATTGCTCTTGTACAGTCTTTCCTCTCCCAAATTCCTACCCCGTCTAATTAGTTCTTGGTGCAACAACATGTATGCGGACTTTCATTGGAAAATATTCATCCTATGATTATGTGCAAGGTTTCCTTTAAGTAAACCAAAGAAAATGGGAATCAGGAATGGGTTGATAATTTGGACCGTACGTTGCACCATGGAATAGGGACTAAGGTACCCAAGTTTGGGATCTTCTGATATAAGACTTGTATATTTATAAGTATTTTTTTAGGGTCATATGATAAGTTATGAGGTAGAAAAGTATTTCTCCTATTCCAACGACTTTTTGTTAATAGAGAGGATACGAGGCAAATAAAAATAAATAAAAAAAAAAAAAAAAAAAAAAAAACTTTTTGTTAATAGAGTCATCTATGCAAAAACAATTTAGGGGGATTTGTCTAAAAATTTGTAAACAAAAAAATGAAAATTCCTTTCATTACCAATATTATTTTACCGCCATTCATGGGGTTTTCACATTCATCATGTTATAATGCGGTCGTGTTTATTCACTTTAGACTGTATTGCAATTGGACAGGGTCTAGATGACGCCAGTAGTCACTTAATTTGTCACTTCCAAAAACTACGAGAAATGCTCTTGTTATCGTTGGCAAAAAATATTTATCCAAAGACATTGACGATGTGTCTAATGGACTCAATATGGACACGGGGAAGATCAGTCAAATCAAGGATGGTACACCATTTAAGTCGTATTCAACGCAATCCCTTTTATAGAGGTATAGAAATATGGACTTAGTTGCCACAGATCTTCAAATACATGCTCTGTTTGAAATTTAGCATTCATTTCATGCGTAAGCAGGATGCAGGGTGCTCTATTAATTTCATACAATAAAATGAAATACAAGTTGTGAGAGCGGGATACAAATATATCTTATATTCCTGATATGTGTAACAACACTATAGAAAACATGGCCAGTCCTAAAAAAAAATATGTGTATTTTATGTCTATCGTAACTTTGCAGGATGCCCTCGTCACCATAATGCGGACGGAGGGAATGATGTCATTATGGAGTGGACTGCCTCCTACATTGTAAGAGTCAAACCTTGTAAGAGTTAAACTAGAACTAAGTTCTCTCATCTTCTTGACAGATACTTTGAAAAATTAATTTATTGAATTGTTTAATTATCTGTCACTTTTACCATCATTAACTTCTGTCGATACCAAACAGTAAAGAATTGCTTATATGTCAAAAGTACAGAACTACTATTCAGTATTCTTTACTTACAGGGTAATGGCGGTGCCTGCCACTGTGTTTTACTTCACGATGTACGACCAGTTAAAGTACGGCCTTGGGTATCGGGAGGGGGACCCATCTACACGTTACATACCGGTCATAGCGGGATCGGCCGCCAGGAGTAAGTGTACCCTTTAACATTGTTTTAATTCACGTAGTATGACCAGTTAAAGTACGGCCTTGGGTATCGGGAGGGAGACCCATCTACACGTTACATACCGGTCATAGCGGGATCGGCCGCCAGGAGTAAGTGTACCCTTTAACATTGTTTTAATTCACGTAGTATGACCAGTTAAAGTACGGCCTTGGGTATCGGGAGGGAGACCCATCTACACGTTACATAGCGGGATCGGCCGCCAGGAGTAAGTGTACCCTTTAACATTGTTTTAATTCACGTAGTATGACCAGTTAAAGTACGGCCTTGGGTATCGGGAGGGAGACCCATCTACACGTTACATACCGGTCATAGCAGGATCGGCCGCCAGGAGTAAGTGTACCCTTTAACATTGTTTTAATTCACGTAGTATGACCAGTTAAAGTACGGCCTTGGGTATCGGGAGGGAGACCCATCTACACGTTACATACCGGTCATAGCGGGATCGGCCGCCAGGAGTAAGTGTACCCTTTAACATTGTTTTACTTCAGTTTACTTCAAGATGTGCAGTATATAGTATCACACAAATCTATGGCAATACGAGACACTGGATGTTCTAAACATAGAATTCAATACAACAACAAAGTATAAATGTAAGAAATCTGCGCAAACAGTGCATTTCAAGTTGCGTTTTTAACATTTATAGACAAAGCAAACATTTTTAGACAAAGCAAACACTGTCAGAATTAACGTAAGCATTTAAAGATGTGTACTTCTCTTTTCACCCCAGTTGGTACATCGTCTCTGATTAGCCCGATGGAGATGGTACGCACTAAGATCCAGTCGGAACAGTTGAGTTACCGAGAGGTTGGACAGGCAGTGCGCAACATGGTGAACCACAGCGGGGTTCTCTCGCTGTGGAGAGGCCTCGGACCGACCCTCCTCAGGGACGTACCCTTCTCAGGTTAGCACAGGGTTTAGTAAAGCTTTGTTGATCCCTTAAGAGCCACTATATCCTGCTCTTTTTATACTATTTCAAGCTATGCAATATATTTGTACTCATTTTCAGTCAGCCAATAATGATGGGGGTGTTCTTTTGAGGGTAACTAAGGAAATTAAGCACAACCCTTTCTCTGAAGAAAAGGTTAAATTTGAATATGACTTCCTGCATTCGACATTTCGTTCCGATTTTAACCTAAAGTTTGTTAATTGTTTTCGAATAAAATGAAATCATTAAAATAGCCCCATTGTGTTTTAATTTTGATGCTGCATCCGGCGCCCAAAGCACACAATTCCTTCCCCAGGCATACAATTTCTGACATTATGTGTCGAGAACGTGCAAACGTTTTTATTGACGATTTATACTACCTAAGGTCCTATATGTTACTGAGTGCAGTGATAAGCTCCAGAGCAGCACACACAATAGAACCTCACGATAGGGGGGGGGGGCTGCACTGACCAAGTGGTTCTTTGGGTTCAATTCCCGGTCAGTGCTTGGTTCACTAAGGGATGAGGTACAGCAAAAATGATTGCTGGGTTTTGATCCCCTGCTGTTTGCCTGCCCTGTCACCTTCATCTCATAGATTTGATGACCAAAGACAGAATTCGTCCCAACTTGTTTTTGCTGTGAAAATGACCCTTGCTTTCGGTACGGCGTAAAACACCCAACACTCACTCACTCACAATAAAACCTTGATTTATAACACTGCCCCATTTTTCAGCGCTGTACTGGTACGGGTACGAGTGGGGGAAGGCGACTCAGATGGCGCGGTCAGGGCGACACCACGCCACCTTCGGCGAAACCTTCCTAGCCGGAGCCCTCTCCGGAACTGTAAGTTAATTGTATAGTCAAGAAACATGATTTTTTTTTCGATTCCTGTACAACGAAGTTCTTCCATGGGAAAATTTTTACAAGTATTTCCGTGACATGACACAAGTATAATTTATGAACACATATCTTATTCTTAGAAAGTGTTTGTCACACTGTATAAACAAAAAAGTGGAAAAGAGGCTTGGTGAAATACGTCGGATAACCATACATGGATTACCAGGTACATATGGACGATCTCAAATATAAATGTATATACCTTCAGGTATTTTTAATTCTTGTTCCGTGATTATGTCACGTGTTTTCTGATATTGAGGAAATTTTGTTCCAAAGAGTGAGATGAAAACTATACTTCGCCGCCTAGACTCTAGGTGGCGACAGGTGAGAAGGCGGATGCGCATGCGCCGGCAGTATTAGGATTGCAGCGGAAGCGGCAACACGTTGTTTTTCGAACTGCGGACATTTTCATTTATCTTGAGTTCGAAAACAATTCTTTCATTGGGTTTCTCGTAGAGACAATGGAAAAGACATTAGTAGCACGCCTTTGAGTTTTACTTGGTCAGTGTTCGTGGAAACCTGATACGGTGGTGCACGTGTCGGACTGTCAACTGTCACTGTCAGGAGGTCTCGGACGGTTGTATAGGTGTCACCTACACAACAACACGGAGACTCTCAACGCCGGCTCTTTCCTGGGTGAATTAGCCGTTTGGTGGTTCAATATCATGCCGCCAAAAAAGACGAAAAAAGAAGCGGAAGGCGCTTCTCCTTCTCGCATTGAACAACAGTCAGAGGATGAAGTTCTGTCGGAACCTCCCGGAGACGCGCTGTCAACTCTTCAACAGATAAGTGGTATCTTGAAGGAAGGGTTTGATAACATGAGTACTCGCCTTAACAAAGTCAGTGACAATGTAATGGTGGTCAACGATAACATAGGAACTATGGACAATAACATGAGTCACAGGTTCCAGAAATTGGCGTCTTTGGTTGAAGATCGTACGGCAGTGCCTTCTGAGTCAGACGATGATACAGTCCTTTCTCGTGTGAGGGCCAAAAAACGTAAACATGATGACATCTCGGAGGAAGATGAAGAAGGGCTTTGTTCTTCTGAAGATGAAAGACCCAAAGGTCTTCTTTCCACGCTCGGGAAGGAGATGGATGAGGATGACTCAGTTGGGCCACCACTCAAAAAAGAAACGGTGGATTTCATGGAGAAAGCGTTCAAAAAAGTGTTTTCACCGGAAGAGCTTAAGAAGAAATGTAAACCTTTTGCCAAACCGGAAAACATGAGTGATTTCACAACTCCAAGGATCAATGAGGTAATTTGGAATAAATTACCACAGTACGTAAGGGACAGAGATAGAGGTTGGCAGAATAATCATGCCACCTTCATGGCAGCGACTACAGCAGTCACCAGGGTCACAGAGATTCTGAATGAACAAGATACGTCAGTTCCTTGGATCAAAGAGGCTGTTACGGGATTGGCAGATGCTCTGGCGATTTCAGCAGCGTTAAGCAAAAACTGGACCAAATCTCGAAGGGAGGATCTCAAACCGTCACTTCCTACTGATTACAAGAGACTGGTAAGCAAGGACGTACCATCGTCTAACCAGTTTCTTTTTGGAGATGACTTGGAGGGATCCATTAAAACCATCGAAGGCCACAATCGCTTGGCTAAGAAAATGGATGTGAAAAAGGAAACTGCCAAATCGTCGAACGATAACAAACAAACGTCTTACAAGAAGAACAGAAGAGGCGGCAAAAGCTACCGAGGGAAGAAGAGAGATTACCACAGTGGCAAGTACGACCGAGATGACCGAGATGATCGTAACAAAGATGCTAACAACAAGGATTTTCGCAAGAAAGGGACATCCAAGTACTAGAGAAGGTAAATCAGGAGGTCCCTAATGCTAACGTGCCTGGTAATCTTAAAAACTGTATTCCAGAATGGGAAGAGATCACTAGTGATCCTATCGTTTTAAGTTACGTTTCGGGATACAAGTTGGAATTCTCAGAATTTCCCTATCAAGATGAAGTTCCTAGACAGTATCGTCAGAATCAACTCCAAAAGTCTGTGTTACAAATGGAAATTGATGGGTTGCTGGATAGAGGTATTATAGAATACATAAATCCACAAGAAGCCGGATTCATTTCCAATGTTTTCTCTCGACCTAAACCTAATGGTAAAATAAGGATGATCATTGACCTGTCTCAGTTGAACGAGTCACTTGAAAAGGTTCATTTTAAAATGGATCACTTGTCGGTCGCCCTAGACCTAATATCTCCAGGGGCGTATTTCGCTTCTCTGGATCTCAAAGATGCCTATTACACTGTTCCAATTTGGCCTCAACACCAAAAATTCTTGACTTTCCAGTGGGATGGAGAAACGTTCAGTTTTAAAGTAATGCCTTTCGGACTTACGTCTGCTCCAAGAGTCTTTACTAAAATTCTCAAGCCAGTTTTTGCCACTTTAAGAGAAAAAGGGATAACTTGTTTGGGTTATATTGATGACTGTTTAGTGATTGCGGACTCTCATAAGGAATGTGTTGATCACCTCTACATTATGAAAAATCTTCTGGAGAAGCTTGGGTTCACCATTCATACGGAAAAATCAAACTTTGTACCTTCCACAGAAATAACCTTTTTAGGTTACATTCTTAATTCTGTTTCGATGACAATACGCCCAACGTCTCAAAAAATCACTAAAGCAAAGAAAGGTATTCGGAAACTACTGGATCAAAACGTTTCTAAGATAAGAGATGTGGCGTCAGTTACCGGTTTATTGGTCGATATGTCCAAAGGAGTTGAATACGGTCTAAGTCATTACAAGTCAGTGGAAATCGATAAAATCAAAGCTCTACGTAGAGTGGGTGACTTAGGTTTCGAAGGAAACATGTTTTTGTCTAAAGCGGCTAGAGATGACTTATTTTGGTGGATCAAAAACTTGGAT
Source organism: Lepidonotus clava (assembly GCA_936440205.1). Taxonomy (NCBI): domain Eukaryota; kingdom Metazoa; phylum Annelida; class Polychaeta; order Phyllodocida; family Polynoidae; genus Lepidonotus; species Lepidonotus clava. The sequence goes on along the minus strand of OW387149.1, from coordinate 30,974,423 downwards.
GGTTCTTCTAAAGAAATTAGGATCAAAGCTCCTCGTAATACTCTCACAACTGACGCTTCCAACTTAGGTTGGGGAGCGGTTTACGAGTCTCATTCGACAGGCGGTCGTTGGTCATCAGAAGAAAAAGAGTTGCACATAAATGCTTTAGAGCTGAAAGCAATTCTTTTGGGGTTGAAATCTTTCTTTGAGAGAAGTTTTCACTCTGAGATCTTAGTACGTTCAGACAATGTTACAGCAGTGTCCCATATCAACAAAATGGGTGGTACCCATTCGAAGATTTGTAACCGAATTGCAAAGGAAATATGGTCGTTTTGTGAAAAAAGACAAATTTGGCTAACAGCTACTCATATTCCAGGAGTGGATAATGGTGAGGCTGACTTTGCTTCTAGGAACTTCACAGATGACACGGAGTGGGAGTTGAATGATAACATTTTTCAAGTAATTTGTGACAATTGGGGCGTACCATCAGTTGATTTGTTTGCCTCCAGAGTGAATAAGAAAGTGGACAAATTCGTCAGTTGGGGTAAAGATCCTGATTCTTGGGCGATTAATGCTTTCACTCTGGATTGGTCACAATTTGAACTATCTTTTATTTTCCCTCCTTTCAGATTGGTGGGTCGATGTGTGACGAAGCTGATACAGGAGAAAGCGAGGGGGATAATAGTGGCACCGGAGTGGAAAGGCCAGGTTTGGTATTCCACACTTCTGAAAAGGTCAAAAGTTCCACCCCTGCGTTTCAGGGAAACAAAAGACAATCTGATACCAGCAAACCCTCAACTTCTAGGATCAAGGTTGTGCCAAACTCCACTAGTGGCAGTTCTCTTCTACTAAAATCGTTATCCAAGTGTGAACTTCCAAGGAGAGTACTAGGTCACATTTTAAAATCATGGAGACCAAAAACTCTTCTTCAGTACAAGGTTTATCAGAATAGATGGAAAACGTACTGTCTTATCAAAGACATTGACCCTTTAGACTGTGATTTCAAACATGGTCTTGACTTCTTGTGTTCTTTGTTTGATTCAGGTTTACGTTACAGTGCGATCAATACGGCCAGAAGTGCCTTATCTTGTATCATTAAACAGATCGATGGGGTAAAGTTTGGTTGTTATCCACTAACGATTAGACTGATGAGAGGTTTTTACAATCAAAGGCCTCCCCAAGCTAGATACAGTTCCATTTGGAATGTTTCTTCTGTACTAGATTATTTAAGAGAGTTGACACCGTTGTCGGCTCTTTCGTTGAAAATGTTAACACTAAAAACTGTTATGTTATTGTTACTTTGCACTTGTAGTAGGCAACAAAGACTGATAGGGATCAAAAGATCCAACATCATTCAGGAGGAAGATGGATCAATTTCTATTCGTATTTCTTCCCTTCAGAAACACTCACGTCAAGGTAAAAGTCTAGAGGTTTTATCTCTTAAACCTTTCAAGGAGGACAAAGGCTTATGTGTAGTGCATTGTTTATCTAATTATTTAGAAAGGACGAAAGAACTGATTACTGACAGAGAAACTTTCCTTTGCAGTTTCAGGCCACCCTATAACAAGGTGGGAACACAAACAATTGCTAGATGGGCAAAAATTGTGATGACAAATTCAGGTATTGATACGTCAATCTTCAAAGCACATAGTACCAGGAGTGCTAGTGCTTCAAACATGATAAATTCAGGAACTCCTCTTTCAGTAGTAATGAGTAAAGGAGCTTGGTCTGATAAATGTACTTTCAAAACCTTTTATTTAAGGAAGGTACCTGATTCATGATTTCACTTAATAATTTGTTATTTTGTGTTATCCAGTATGTTTTTTCTGGAATTAATAAACACTGTTTTTCATGTTAATTCGGTGTTTATGTTTGTGCAGGAACAAGCTTTAAAGTCTCACCTGTCGCCACCTAGAGTCTAGGCGGCGAAGTATAGTTCTACACATAGACTAAACTCACCTTGTGATTTGACGTATATGTAGAACTATGCTAGAAGCCTAGACGACAGGTGGTGAACAGGTGCCCACCCGGGATAATTAGACATATCAGCTACCCACCCAGTTCAACCTGTCGTGTTATGTGGTTCCTGCCAATCTTTAAAGACTGCCGGCGCATGCGCATCCGCCTTCTCACCTGTTCACCACCTGTCGTCTAGGCTTCTAGCATAGTTCTACATATACGTCAAATCACAAGGTGAGTTTAGTCTATGTGTAGAATTATATATATGAATATGAAACTTGAGTTATAGCCTTCCGGCGACCATCAGTATCTAGATTCACGATCTAGATGTGTTGTTATACTTTCACCTCAACCCTCATGTTTTTCTCTCAGGTTGCTGGTGTGATTACGTTACCCTTTGACGTTGTCAAAACTCGCCGCCAGATGACGCTCGGACAACAGAAAGCTCTGACAGGTCAGTATTGTCAAATTCCCAGAAGGGCTGAGATCACAGAAAAAAAAGAGCAAAATAGCATAAGCAGCGGCCCCCAGGTACTTATGATGGGAGAAAGGGGACACTTCTTCCCTCAGTGCCTGCATGCTGTGGGCTAATGCTTAGCTAAGTCATGTTCTCTATCATCTCTGCCCATCTGCGAGATTATATGTAAACCAAATAAAGCTATTTCAGTACTGTCGGTACATTTGGTGTATTTTCATTCCAGGGTGCCCACGCAGGTCTTATAAGGTCTTAAAAGGTCTTATTTTGGTTTCGCCATGTATAAGGCTTTTAGAAAGGTCTTATTTTGGGTCCAGTGGTCCTAGAAAGGTCTTATTTTAGCTCAATCTGAAATTATTACAAGCTGTTATTTTTCTTCCAGTTATTTCTATCTTCACCTATTTTTGATAGTATGTGTAAATGATTAAAAAGGTCCAGAAAAATTCTTTAAAATGTCTTGAAAGGTCTTATTTTGAAGCCCGACAAGGTATTATAAAGGTCTTATTTTAATTTCTGAAAAAGCGTTGGCACCCTGTCATTCTCCTGGACATAATATCCTTTCATGCATAATACATGTATACATGTATATATAAGCTACATGTATTTATTCATGTTTTCATTTATGTACAGAGAAAACGTCCACGTGGTTAATTATCACAGACTTATATCGTCAAGGAGGCATACGCTCACTTTTTGCCGGTAAGACTCTTTTGCTCATTTCTGTTCATTTTCAATATATTCGGTTACTTTATTGTCAATACATGCCGGCCCCAACTGATATTAAGAAACGCGTAGTTCCAGTACAATAAAATTATTTGGAAAAAAAGTCACTTTGCTGCAGTGTATAAAACGCTAGGTTAATCGGTATAGTATAATGGGTGCATCATTTTTTATGAATAACCTTTTTATACAAATGTCAAAGAGTCTAATATAAAAGGTCAATTTATAAAACTGCCTCTCCGATTTCACTAATGAATTGGGATGAGTTGATAATTGCTAGTTTCTTGCTATACTGCTATTTCATTTTGGCCTAAATGAGATGAAAAGTGTGCTCATTCAATGTCTTCGTTCGGAAATAAAACTTTAAACCCCTAAAAGAAACTACCAGGTACTTAAGTAAATTCCCCAATTTTTTTTACGGCACTTGGTTAAATCGGTCGGATGCAGTGGGGAAGATAATCAAAAAACTGAGAATCGGCGTTGTTTTTTCAGGTCTTGTCCCCCGAATCATGAGGATCGCCCCGTCCTGCGCCATCATGATCAGCAGTTACGAGTTCTGTAAGCGCTTCTTCGCCGACTACAACTTGCAGCACACTGAGAGGTGACGGCCAGAGTACACAAAGAGGCTAGAGTTATAATTTGATAACAGGGTGCCCAAGCTTTTCACACAAAAAGTACAACCTTTATAAGACCTTTCTTGAAGTGAAAATAAGACTCAAATAAGATTTTTACAAGAAATGTCATAAAAAGTCAAGCTTTTTTTTTTCAATTTTGAAATTTAAACAGACACAAAAACAGTAAGACCTTTGTAATACACATGTACCTCAAAATTTAAAATAGGACCGTTGTAAACCTTGTAAATGAGTAAACCAATGTAAGACCTTTTACCTGTAATAACTGCTTGGGCACCCTGGATAAGGAACAGACTTGAGGAATCTTTTTGAGGTGATTGGTATCACAAATGAAATCACATGTAAGGGAAACGTGTTAGAAGCTCGTTTGTATTGAGAAACTGGCCTTACTGATAAAGCACCTTTTTGTTTTTGTTCATCGCAAGAACCCGCGTTAGATGTAGAGAAAATGAGGTTCTGGATGCTTCGAGTGACTGCGATTAAATAGGTTACATACTGTGATAGATCTAGAGCGATTTGCCTAATTCCACACTGTGTCTTAGAGCTAAAGTAAGACGACTGTGGTGTGTTCCGTAGTGGTTAAGGAATACCAACGTGGAAAAGTTTATTATCATGTATGTACGAAAACACGACCCAATTATTCATTATGACGAGAGAAAGTGAAGCCAGTTGTTAGAATAACACCACCACTCCCGACAGATTGCCAATTAAACCAAAGCACAGGGTGGATTTTGGCGTGGGAGGGGGGATACTGGAGATCTCAGGCCGCTGAAGCTAGATATATATATATATATATATATATATATATATAGTTTACTTTCCATCCCGAGCAATCTCTAGCAATATATATATTTATTATATATATAACTATAAATATATATATATATATATATCCCTTTCTTCTTATAGTAATAGGTGTCTAGGATTCATACCTAAACGGCTAACTCTTCCCTATTCCACAGTTTATGTGTGAGGAAATGCCAAGACTTCCAGCGGCCCGAGTTCTCCAGTTCCTAACAGGGGGCGGGCGGGTCGTATCACTTATATCTTGAGAATCAGGAATAAAAGAACCTGGCCAAATGAAATTCCCTATTTTTCCCATGTTTTGGCAAAATTTGCAAATTCCCTGTTTTCCCTGTCAAGGATTCTTTTCCCCATTTTCCGTTTTCCCTGTACGTTTGGTACCCCGTGTAGGTCTCGTCTTCTGGTACAAAACACCAGTCGCCAAGGTCTGCCACAGGACTTCCCTGTTGCTGAAATGCTCCCCAGGATAGTGCCCATCATTTTCTTCCACTCTTATTTGTGTTGTTAAGCATTTTACACGATGTGAATTAATTTTGATAGAATTCCCATTATATTTAGGAGCTCTATACAGAATTGGCTTGAAGAAATGTTGAGATTCCAGGCGAATTTGCCATACCAGTATTCATCGTAATGAATTTTCTTACCTCTTTTGCCTTACTAGTCTACTGGTAGTACACACGTATACTGTACTGTAAATTTCGTGCGAATCTGTTGATTGAGGTTCAACGTGTTGATGCACCAACACGTTTTCCAAACCATGCAGTCAACTTTGTAAGTAGCATCTCCAGTCTTGACCCTCTACTCGTTTTAATTTAAAGCAGTACCAGTATTCTTCATATGAAATTGATTTTGCTTTGCATTACTACTGGTAACATGCGTGATCAAACTGTTAGTTTATTCCGTTCGGCTCTGTCGATTCAAACGCCATATTTCTTTGTTGATGTACCAACACGTTATCTGAACCATGCAGTAAACTTGTTACCTTTGTATCTTCAGTCGTGAGACTTTTACTCTAGTTGTTTTAATTTTGAATGATGGTGCTTTTAATTCATTGTGGTTATTGAGAGTAATTCCTTTAATGTTACTTTAGTCGCAAGATGTACGGAGTGCAAGTAGGGTGAGGAGAATGAAAGAAGTCTTCCTTCTTGCAAATACAGACTTGATAAGTTCAGGATAATTTAGTGAAGCCCTCATTGTAAGAGCTTCAATCAATTCGGGTCACAATTCGAAAGTTGATCTGTCGATGTACTTTGGTAAAAAAATAAATCTGTATAATAAAGCATCCCTTCCTTCTTTTACCAATTTCATGTCCGCAAGTATAATAGTGTTTTAAATCAAAAAATCATATTGAATATGCATATAAATATCGACTTCGGTAAGTTTTGAACGAAAAACAACGAATTTTTAAAAACAAAACAATGAATTATGTCTATCAAAAGATACTGTTTATTATACCTAGTGAACACTCGCACTATCAACATGATTAATGGACAAATGGGTAACTAAATGATGAATGAATACAACATACAGGAATGATACGTAACTACATCTCAAACAACTAACCAATCTACCGTTGTTTATCCCTAATATTTCCCTTTTTCTCTTTCCCCACCTCCTTCTTCACCTCTTTCTCTTTTATTAATCCCTTCTCTTTCACAACATCTTTCTTCTCCTTCCCCTCTTTCTTTTCCTTGGCTTCTTTCTTTTCTTTGTCCTCTTTCTTTTCCCGCGGCTGTTTCTCTTTGGGTTCGGGTTTGGGCGGGGAGAGCCCGAAGATCTCGCTGTAGGAGGGCGCAGGCACGATCTGCGGGCCGAGGCTGGTCCAGATGAAGCCTAACTCGGTGCCGCTCTCGGGCTTGGTCGGATAGGGCGCAGACTTGGCCTTAAAGTACTCGGTCGGCGCGTGGCACACAAACTCCATACACTCCATCTTACGGGGAAGGTCCTCCTCTGGACCTGTGGGGGGAAACGAGTAAGGATCAGGTTTTAACATTAAAATGTAAAAATCTCAATATTTCATGAGAAAATGTTTAAGATTGCAAATATCTGTCATCAACCTTCAAAAAGTTTGGCCGGGTACAAAACCTGCGTTTTAATGAGATTTCCGTTATAATTCAAGGGGTCGAAAAAACTGGCCATTTCTGGTTAGGGGGCCTGACAGGCCCCCGCATATTTTGCTTTAACCTCCGATTTGCTCTTAAGCTTTCTTATTTTTTCTAAAAGAGGGAAAGGAATGAAATCGCACGTTGGCAGATTCTGGTTGGGGTATCTTTATCAATAACTGATCCATATGAATTTAAAAACAACCCCTCAACAAACTGATATAAATTTTTGGGAGATGAACAGGCGAAATAAGATTTGTCAGATAGTTTTGGACATTAATAATGTCCTTCATTCCTTTTAGACTAGTTGCCATATAAAAAAACATCTAATATATAATACAAGGTTTAGTGAAATTTTGTGAATAAAAAACTTCATCCAAACAAAGTTGGGGTCCTAAAAACATGCAGTCGGTTCGGTTAACCTGAACAAAACAATTTTTGTCGTTTATTTATTTTTTCAATTTTCTTTTTGGAGGGAGTGGGGGCTTATGACTGCGTCAACCTACCCATGATGAAGGTGGCGGGGTCGAAGCCGGTGGCGGGGCTGGCGGTGGTGGGCAGGAGCCAGGTGAGAACGGCACTCTTCTCCATGTACTGGTCCTGGAGGAACCCCCTGATCTGTGCGTAGAATATCCCCCCGTCAACGTCCATCAACGACACAATGTCTCCGACCTGGTAATACTCCCCCTGTAACAGAGACGTGAAATACACTGAAGTAATCATGTAGAAACCTTCTGTTTCACTAGAAGAAAAACTACTTTTCTCGTAACTTTTTCAGAAATATAATGTCAAACATTCAAGGATTATTGATTAGGGAAAAAAGTGTTACTGTGTATCTGCAATAGAAAACGTCCAATAACTACAGAAAAGTGATAATGATGATTTTGATAATCTAAACATTTTTACGTTTCAAAAGAATGTATAAATTTTCCATACCTTAAAAAAGATGTGGTCACTTGTGACGACGGTTGCAACTGCATTCGGTGCTTTGATTACCTAGAAAATAAATAATACATGTCAGGCAAAGTTCTAGGACGTAGTTATTCATCTTGTTAACGTTTTGTTAGCGCTAATATTTTTAGCTTTTTGTTTTGTTTAGCTTTAACCTATGTAGGCTAGCTATTCAGTATCCCATTAGTTAAGAATGAAATGGTGCTGCATTTCTAGACACTTCTATATTCAGGAAATTCAGAGGCTAAAAAAACAAAGTCCCCTTTAAGTTTGAACTACTTATTTCACCGCCTGTATGTTACAGGATACTAACCATGAAAACAACAGGAATTATTCTAGGCCACGCCCACCTCTCAGAATGGGACACTCTTTCAGTCTTTGTTTTCTTCCCTTTCATGCATGCATGATTAAGTGGGAGGGGTCTGTTATTAGGTAATTTACGCTTTTAACTGCTCTTTTAATCTAACAGCATAGTCTTTTTTTATGGTAAAGTCTAAGACTGAATTCCTCAGGCCCGAGTTCTCCTGTCGCCGAATACACATCTAGAGTAATTTAACCCTTGAATTCATTTTGATTTTGATATTACTGCTTTCCACGTGACTTGGTGCAATGCAGTACAAGTATCTACTTGACTTGGACGCAAACGTCGAGAGATTTTCGACTTCAAATTTCACATGAGAAGGGACTAAGGTCTAAGGCTAAGCCAAGGGTTTGTGGAATTGTGCCCCACCGTCGCACCGAAGCCGACTTACATTTTTCTTGAAGATGACTCGCCGGCTTTTTCCCTTGGTCGCGATGGCTCTGGTCGTTGGCTGATATCTGTACTTTGATGGCTTTAACCGAGCACTTTTCCTGATAGTTCCCACAAAGTGACTCCCAACAGCCGAACGTCCGTTCCCTTTTCCATTTCCTTCATGATCTCCATTCCCGTTGTCGTTGCCATCTTTTCCATTGCCATTGTTGTACATGTTGTTCGTCGCACAGTTGTGACACAAAATGTCCCCTTGCGGATCTTTTTTCCATATTGACGAGGATGTGGCCTTGCAGGAAATACACGAAGGTTTAAGCCCAAAAGGCATGATGCATTAATATCTGCTTATATTCAAGAATATCGCTAATAATCTGGAAAGTATTAGTGTCAAAATACCTTTCCCGCTACTTTGCATCAAAATGGCATATTATCGCCCACAAGAGCATGCGGAGTTAGCGGTGGAATGGGTCGGTGAGTTTCGCACTCAGGGAGCATGGATATTTCGAATAGGTCTGAGGATATTCCCGCTTCACTTTATCGTAATAACTGTAGCGGTCCCGCTATCGAACGGGGATATACAAGATTCACCTACAACAGTCCCGGGTTTTATTGTAGTTGCTTTTCATTAGATCTAAAGTAAATCGTCTTCAACTAGTAGCATTACCGAATACGAATACGAATACGAATACGAATACTTTATTCACAGCCCACAAGGGCAAAAGAAGATACAATATACATTAACAAAGTTTAAATATGTACAGGTTAAATGTAGACTAGAAACAGAAATACAGTGAGACAGGCATGCATAATCATAAATACTACACTATCTTGCGTCCGCAAATGAGAGTGCTGTCTGGTAGAGTTATTAGGTGGCAGCACTGCAATGTGAATACAGCTTTACTCAGTACCTAGTTTTGTGACTGTACTAACTATTTTCATAGGACTAGTAGGCACCTGCTGAGAGTTATTTTCTATACGATACAATACAATACAATACAGCACCTGGGTAGGGACGGCACCTTATAGACAGACATGTCTCTAAATGACTAGGTCCCTTAGGTTTAATGACAATAAATGGATAGGTATTACAATAGGACAGTTCTACTGGTAACTTATCCAAAACATATTTACAAGTCAGGACACTGCGCCATAGTCAGAAATAGCATGTTTATACTATGCCTTAGTTAATGTTTTTTGTCATTTCTTTTGGCTTTAGATATGCAGTGACTCTTTTTTGGAACAACACGGGTGGCACTCTCTAAGGGTTTGACTTTTCTTTTACATGGTTTACTCTTAGTGTTCTTAATACGCTGGGTCCCTTGTATGTGCCCCTGTATAGTATTGCTCTTACATTTATCCATGATAATGGAGCAGAAGGTAGACAGTTTTGACAAAGTTTCTACATTTTCGCTAGTAAATAACGCTTGCATACTTAGTGTGTTGGGGCGTCTAGAAGTAGTAAAAATTAAAGTCCAGCTCGCCTCTTCGACGCAAAAGTCAGGTCTTGCCCGGCTCACCAGCAAAACATTTACTACTAACTGCTATAAAAGAGACTTGATTATATTTGGTTGATTTGGAGCTGGTGAGCCGGGCAAGACCTGACTTTTGCGTCGAAGATGCGAGCTGGACTTTAATTTTTTACTTCTCGTCAGCGGAACATTCTAAACTCCACTCACTTCCTATGCCACAAACTGTTTTAAAAGAGATTCTATATAAATGAAAGTTTAATAGTTTTCAAGGTATGTCTATCTCACCACATACTCGTACAAATGAGTTAAAAGGTTATGCAATTGATAAATAAAGAACACTAGAATTAAAGTCATATGAAAATTTTTATTTATCTTTACATCTTTACATCTTTACATCTTTAGATCATTTACAAATGAATCAAAGGTTATCTTTACTTTCCAGTTGAACCAAAGCCTGCTATTCCTCTCTCAGTTTGATCTAATGATACTTCTTCAATCAAATCAGCAATAAAAATTCTCTCTAAAATCATTACATCTTTACATCTTTAGGTCATTTACAAATGAATCAAAGGTTATCTTTACTTTCCAGTTGAACCAAAGCCAGCTATTCCTCTCTCAGTTTGATCTAATGATACTTCTTCAATCAAATCAGCAATAAAAATTCTCTCTAAAATCAACTGAGCTATTCTATCACCTTTTGCAATTTTAAACTCAACTTCACCAAAATTAAACAAGATAACGCATACATTCCCACGGTAATCCGGATCAATTACTCCGGCACCGACATCAATAAAATGGTTGTATGTAAGGCTTGATCGTGGAGCAATACGGCCATAGCATCCTTCAGGAAGTGCAATTTGAATATCAGTTTTAACTAATACTTTTGCTTTTGGAGCTATAACGTAATCATAAGCGCTGTATAAATCAAATCCAGCTGCTTTTTTTGAACCTCTTGTTGGAGTTATCGCCTCAGTACTTAATTTAGCAAATTTAAGTTCACAATTAGATTTCATTTTGGAATTGCAGATAACAAGGCCTATATCAATCGTACTATAATCAGTAATCACAATATAATTTAAGGGAAGATAAGAGTCGAATGACTTAAATTACTTTTGATTATTTATCGGCTCATGAGTTGTGTAGATGGCAACCAAGTACAAACCAGTAACTAAGTACTTTATAATAATTATAATCTCTAGTGACGTAGTCACTTACGTCAATACACCATTATATACGCTAGGTGGCGCAAATGTCTAATTGATCAATTAAGGTCAAGTAATTCACAAGATGTCGTCACAACTACTCGCGGAATAACGTTGCACGTCAATTTAACAAAAGATGTTAACTAAAGAATCTTCAATTGAATTAAATATAAGAATGTAAAATAAACATCTTAAATATGCTTACGATACTATTTTTATAATCATAAATTTCAAAAGCACGTAAACATTCAGTTATTAAAACTACATTTTCAGGAACACCATTCCTACTCCAAATTACTTGAATGAAGCTCCTTACACATTATAATTTGTCATCCATTCACATTCAAACTAAGCGTTAATCCGATACGCCCTCTCAGTTGTCAGTAGGCTAGAGGTAATTTTTGATAGACTCGTGCTGGAAGTGTTGCAGGTCACGCACTTGGTTGCCCTTTACACAACCCACGAGTCAATAGACAAACCAAAGTTAATAGATCCAAACGAATATTTCCTACTCGGTTACTAGTAGTTATATTCGATAATTTGTCACGACGATAAATATTTCCTACTCGGTTACTAATAGTATTAATACTTGACAGATATATTCATCTTAATGGTATTATATATATATATATATATATATATATATATATATATATATATATTACTTAGTTACTGGTTTACTTAATCTAATATGTGATCTAAGTATTCGCTATGTTTACCATATATTATAAAAATAAAAACACAACAGCATAAATGTTGTTAAATTCCAATTTTATCATATACCATTGAAACATTACATTAAAATATGTTCGGACTGCTCTTAGCTTTATCATACAAACATTTAGTTTCATAATTATACAAACAATTAGTTTCATAATCATCTCAAGTCTTGATTACAACAATCTTCAAACATCGTAGACGCACATCTTCTCCACGATCTTCAACCATATTTATAGCGCACCTGACACGATCTTCACCAGTCATGATTGAACCGCGCACGATCTTCACACCAGTCATGATTGAACCGCGCACGATCTTCAAACCAGTCTTGAGTGAACCGCACATCCTTCAAGTTTGCGCAAACATAATATAAATTCTGCGAAGATGTCTCGGTAAAGATTATGATAATATTTAAGTTTGAGGAAAGCTTAGCTCTATTGCTACAGACAATCAAACTCCTGAGAATAATAATGTCAGATCAAACTTTCCTCTTATTTCAATATATGATCTTCACACATTAAGGAAAAGTTTGAAACATTATTACTTACAAACTTCCTTCTGAAGCGTAGCTCTATTGCTACACAGACAAACTCTCTCTGAGAATAATGTTGTCTGCATATAAGTAATAATGCATGCAACACTTATTACACAATTGTAAATCAAACTTTTCCTCTTACATGAATTTGTGGTCTTGGTCATTACCTATCAAGCTACAATGCAGATAGGTTTAGTTAAAATACATTTTCAGAAACTGAAATCACATGTATATAGTTTAAGGAAAAAGTTTGAAACATTATTACTTACAAACTTCCTTATGAAGCGTAGCTCTATTGCTACACAGACAATCAAACTCCTTCTGAGAATAATGTTGTCTGCATATAAGTAATAATGTCAACAAAATATATAATAATGCATATTACACTATTACACAATTGTAAATCAAACTTCCTCCTACATGAATTTACCAAACGGGTTGCAATATATTTGCAGAGGTTGACCTAATGTTAATATTTTGCTACAATGTATTTGCAAAGGTCGAACAATTCCCGTTAATAAGTTTCAGCCGTGATGCAGAAACTGAAATATTCCTGCCAATAACAGGTCTCATTTTAGTTAAATACCATTACCTATCAGGTTACAATGCAGATAGGTTTAGTTAAAATACATTTTCAGAAACTGAAATCACATGTATATAGTTTAAGGAAAAAGTTTGAAACATTATTACTTACAAACTTCCTTATGAAGCGTAGCTCTATTGCTACACAGACAATCAAACTCCTTCTGAGAATAATGTTGTCTGCATATAAGTAATAATGTCAACAAAATATATAATAATGCATATTACACTATTACACAATTGTAAATCAAACTTCCTCCTACATGAATTTACCAAACGGGTTGCAATATATTTGCAGAGGTTGACCTATTCTTGTTAATATTTTGCTGCAATGTATTTGCAAAGGTCGGCCAATTCCCGTTAATAAGTTTCAACCGTGATTCAGAAACTGAAATATTCCTGTCAATAACAGGTTTCATAAGGTGTGAAGCATTTACAAAAACCTTAGCAATATCAGGTTGCAATTCAGTAACTGAAAAATTCCTAACAATTACAGGTTGCATAAGCTGCGAAGCATTCGCAGAAACCTTTCCAATAACAGGTTGCATTAATTGATTAATAGACTGTAATTGTTGAGTTTCACATCTCAGAAATAACCTTGACATTTGTTTATATTCTCCAGTAATCACACAATTTAACAAGTATTTCTGCTGAGTTAAGTTTGGTCTTTTTATCTCAAGTACAATTACAATTAAGCTAAGAGCAGCCGATACACATAAACCACCAATACTTAATTTTGTTGATGGTTTAATTCCATTCGAATTGTTCTTATTAATTATATCCATATTGTTAATCTTATTACTCAAATAATACTTAAACATAGTTAATAATATTAATCTTAATCATATTTCTTAATCATGTTTTTAAAGATTCAATAACATCTTGCATATATTTAGAACATTGATAATGACATTCTAAATTATCAACATTACGTACAACTTTATCTATAGATTGTTTATTCAATCGTTCAACATAACGAGTAACAAAATCATCATTCTTCAAAGTATTTTTAGTAAATCTTTGCAAAATCTTTATAAGACTTTTACCTTTACATTTTTGAAACACATAATAAATAGTGTATTGCCCACACGCAGTTGAAAACAAACTTTGTAAAGTTTTAGAAGAATACTTAAATTTACATTTATCCTTATGTTTACCCTTTTGTAGAAAAACTAAAAAACTTTTTTTAAACGGAGGTAAACCATAAGAATCAAAATACTCTGGAACAGCTTTAGAAGATTTGAAAAAGAAAGCAACCCAATGTTCACCAGGTTTAAAACTTTCATCTGTATTAACTATAAATGCAGCAGGATACCTCACATTTCTTATATTTGATAAATTATCCGAAGAATAAACACCTTTAAAAATCTTAGACGTAACTATATTAGATTTTAAAACTCTATAAATATCTGATCCAAGCATACTTATTATTCCACCACACTTAGTCAAATATTTATTTACTATTTATTTATTTACAAACAAGTAAGCAATCAAGAATGCATAACAACCTCAGGTTGATTTACAGGTCCGATTGCAAGCATGCTGTCATATTCATTAAAGAATACCATTACTATACCATGATTCTTAGGTTCTTTTAAAGTTGCTATTACATTAATAGTACCATTTTCTGATAATTCAAATGAATTTGAATTTGGTAAACTTTTGCATAAATCAAAACAATATAATGTGTTACCATTTTTAAATTCTTCAGGAGTTATACTTATAGGATCGTTCTCAAAAAGTCTACCTGTAGCATAAAGCATTGCCATATAAGCTTCATAAAATTTATCAGCGTCAAAGTCACACTTCATTTCATAAAAAGGAGAAACATCTTCACCCTTTTGTATAACAATGTCTGTCAGTCCAAAATTTTGAAAATAGAATGGATTATGTTTCAAATTTCCATCAAACCCACGTGCATCTATAAAACCAACTATAATTCTTTTTGGTAATTCATCGTTTGAAATCATTCGATTTTCTTGAAGAATACTTTTGTTAGGAGCTTGAGTTGAATATTTTACCTCAACTCGCCGAAAAGGAAATTTCATAAAATTATCTGGCTTTCTACTATTCTCTATTTCATCTAAAAATGTGTCTTCTAATGTCCACCTTTTTACTTGAAGAATTGCTTCTTCAATTTCAATTTTATATTTTGCATCTTCAATTTTGGCCATCAATGCAAAATCTGGATCATTTCGTATTAACCTTACTTTCATATCAATATCTCCAGGAAATTTCTTTTGCTGATTAAACAAATCATTGTGAATTTTACAAATTAACTGAAAACTTTTCCCATATTGAGTTTTTTCAAATCTCTTTTTAGCTCCCTGGTTATGCGCAGCATCAAAATTTGAAACTTCATTAAAATCTTTTGTATCTTTATGATAACATGTCAAGTCACCCCAAGATTTTAAGACAGATTCTCTAAAAGATAAAAGATTTTCAATATATGCCTTATAGGGATAAAGGTTATTACTTGATGAAACCAATTTATTTCCTATATACAATTGAACTTCTTTGAACAAAGCTCCACTGAAATAATTTGCAGGAAACACCTTTGACAAATTTGGAATAGGACCAACTGCACCAGTTTGTTGATCCACAGCTGGTGCAGCAGGAGCAGTACCGTCAGAATTTAAAATTTTTATTTTTAATTGTAAAAAACTTCGAAATAAATCAATAAAATCAGCTTTATTTGACTTCAAGGCAAACTCAATTGGACCGCCTTGACTTAAAGAGCTTATAGGAAAAACTTTAGAATAAAAACTTTTACGTGCAGTTGTATCTGTTGGTGGAACATTATAATAATCAAAACTATCATCTACACAAACACAAGACTCATTAAACATAGACATTTTAATTAAACTCAAAATTTCAGCAAATTATAGGATCAAAAATAATTGATATAAACATAACATAACATAAGATAAAGTGTATCTCAGGCAGATTTCCTTGAATTATATTTAACTAAAAATATCTTTATTTCTATTTGATCTCTTATTTGTAGTATTTTTTCTTGTTTTCCTTCTTTTCTTAGGAACTTCATCATATTCCTTTCTCCTTTTTCTTCTATTTTCATACTCACCATCATCTGCATCATTAAATCTATTCTTAGCTTTAGATGCTAAATAATTAATAGAATCTGAACCTAATTGTTTAAACTGTTTAGTAGCCTCATCTTTAAATGCATCTTTAATACCTTTTCGATTCACAATAACATCTTTAACTATATTTTGACCACCCTTTATTGCACTTTTTAAAAAATGCTTTTTAGCAGATTCAAAAGCTGGTAACGCCATACCAGAAAGTCCCTTTAAAAGAGAGCCGAATATATTTCCAATGCCATAACCTCGTTGATGCTGAACTCCAATATATGGAGGAATAAATGTTGCATACCCTCCTTTCTGAGTCTTTGCATTATTTTTAAAGAAATTTCTATAATGCCCAACATAATCTTTTCCACAATACTTTTGCATTCTTATTTCATAAACCTAACATAAATTTACTGAGATTTATTACTTAATGAAATTATTCATAATGGTCTGAAAGTGATAATCTTAAAGTAATTTCAAGTAGGTCAAGATTCACTTTCTAAGGCTTCCAAGATTCCCATTTTAAAGTTCGTTTAATTGGTCTACCAAATGATGATGTTCGTTCTGGACTTGGAACTGAAACTTCCTCATCTACATTACTTGTAACACTAGTTACCTTTCTCTTTTTTTTCTTTTTTTCCTTTTTTCCTCCAGTTTCTTTGGATTTACGTTTAACTAAATCTAATTTTGGAGTAACAAATTCTTCATCTGATGTAGGACTTGCTACTTTCTTATGAAATAATTCTTCCTTATCTGATTCAAAATCACTAACATCAAACTTAGGTGGTTTCTTCTCAACTATTTCTCCCACATGAACACCAGCTTTACCCTGATTTAAATTTTCATTTTTATCTTTCATTAAGTAAGGAGTATTAAGTGCATCAGAAATCCAAGCTCTATTACTTTCTTCGAAAGGATATTTACCTACTGAAACTGGAGAAGACTTTTTAGGAATACGTGGAAAATATTCTTCAATTTTTTTAGTAGGTCTAGGTTTAGGTAATTCATCTTTTTTTTCTGGAAAACGCGAAAAGTATTCCATTATAGATGAAGCTTTCTTCGGTCTTAACTTTATCCAAGATTTTGGAATATTTATATCCATTAAGAAATCCCACACTTTATCAGCTCCTACTGGTTGCGCTTTAAATTCTTTTGATTTAGAAAAATATTGCATTAATTTAATAATATCTGAACCGTTAATTACTTCATCTCCTAATGTTAATTGTCCTTTTTCATCCCATGATGCAGATTTATTTTTCATTGCTTTTAAAATGCTACCAACATTTGGCTTCTGTGATAAAGTTATTCTTTCTAAAATTTCCTCAATTGTTAATTCATTTTCATCAAAAATATTTGTATGCTTACTCCTCATAGTTTCATAATCTTGAGGAATATATGATGAAAAAGTAGGATAACTTTGTCTTTGAAACATACGTTCCTGCATTAATTCATTTTGTCTAGATAAAACATAATTATCTTTCTTCGTTTTTTCATCAAAATTACAACTTTTAAACATTACATATGGTATAATAACACTTTCTTTAAAAGAAGCCATCTGAGCTATTTATAATAATCTTGTAATACCAATATTATCCAGTTTAACCTTAAGTCAATTAATCATTATGATAAAATTTTACCAATCTGCCCCACTTTACTAAGTAATCCACCTGCAACTGGCATAATAAATTTAGATAAAAGACCTAACACTGAAGGTAAGATAAATGGAAGAAAACCACCGTCTTGTTTTAAAGTATCTTTTCGCTTCTTCAAAGAAAGATTTTTTCTTAGTAAATATCTCATAACCTCTTTAAACTTCTTTACTTTTTCAAACTGTGACTTAGTCAATTTAACGTTACCTCTCAAAACATTATGAATACAATCACAAATTGAAAATATATCGTTAGCATCTGCTAAATCTAAAATTTGATTTCTTTTCTTTACACTATGGCCCGCACAACAAAGTAAAGTAAGGTAATGTCTATGTACATAAGCACTGTTCTTACATTTACTTTGTCTCTGCTTTTTCTTTTGAGGTGATTTTTTCTTTTGCGGAGCCATCAACTTCTTTTGTGGTGCCATAATATCCAAACAAATTACTTTTCAAAGATTAACCTTATCAATCTCAACACTATTTAACTTGAGGAATAAAAACATGCTGCACTAAACCAAAAATATTTGCACGAAGCATTGCATTTTTAGGTGTCTTTTGATGGCCATCAATGAAAAGGTAACCATGAGGTTTATTCACAGCATGTTCAAATATATTAACAAAACTACGCTGATTCTTTGGCATAAGCTTTCTAGCAAGAGAATAAGGAATTGTTTGATCAAGAGGCGAATTAAAAATACACAAATAAGTGGCATTTTTTGAAAAATTCTTTCTTTCTTTTCCATCTTGAAATAAATTCTGTGTTATAAATACAATACTAACATTTTCATGATGCGATCGTTTTGTAAAAAATTCTGAAATCAATTTGTTATTACCACATTCGGCCATTAAATCATCAAACACAACAAGACCCTCTTTGCTAGAATCTACAAAATTATCAAAAGAATCAGGTAAACCCTGATGAAATTGTACATTTTTCTCTAACAAATATTTATCATGCGGAAATGTTTCACCATAAAACCAATGAATATATTCAAAATCTTTATCTATTAACCTATCACTATTCTTAAGCAAATCAATTACAAAAGTAGTCTTTCCACAATTACTAGGACCAGCAATAATCATTGAAAACGGAGTTTTCAATCTTGCATCAAAAATATTAAAATGCTCTTCCGACGACATAACTATGCCCCTACAACTTTAGCTATTTCCTGAATATAAGCTACACCTGTTAATATCTGATTATCTTTATCTTGCAAAACAAATGTAACTGGTCTTGTATTAAGAATATAAGCTATTTGAAAAATTTCTTTTTTCCAATTTGATAAAAATCCTCTCTGAAATGCTTTTCGATATTTAGTTAGTCTCACTTTATCACCGACTTTTAAGCCTTGATATCTTTGTTTACTATATAAATAATCTTTATATTGTTTTTCCCATAATTCCTGCTCATTTCCTTGATTTACTTCAATTGGACTTACACCTAACGTTCTATGACAAGATCGATTATAACCATTAACAATATTTTGTAGAATATCAACGTATTTTCTTGTCTTCTTAGCTTTCATATATCTAAACAGTCTATTTTTAAATGTCCTAATAAACCTCTCTACAATAGCACATTTTGGATCTTGAAAAGTTGAAAACTGTTGAATATTGTTCTTTTTTAAAAAATTGCTAAAAACCCCTTTAAACTCTGAACCAGAATCAGTTTGAATTAAACGAGGTTTAACCCCTGCTCTTTGCAATATTCTTTTAAAAGCAAATAATGTTTCTGAAGACATTTTAGTTCTCATAGGTTCAACATAAGCAAACCTAGAAAAACAATCAATAGCAGCTAAAATATTAGTATAACCATCATTATCATTTCTCAATTTAGGAATTACCATTAAATCTAATTGCCATTGATCATTTCTTCCACGTACAATTATTTTTCGTCTTTGAAAATTTTTCTGAACAGGTTTAAATGAAGTATATGTCTCGGTATTTTGTAAAAATGTTTTAACATCTTTCAAAGTAATAGTTGGATTAATAGCTTTTGCTGATAAATATAATTTTCGAATAGAAGAAAATGAAGATGAATGTAAGGGATTGAAATATATAGATGCTAATAAATCCCTTTTATTCAAATAATCTTCCATTTTACTCAATTAAAGCAATTATATTTCAAACTAAGTATTAAACAATCACAAGCAAAACTTAATTACTATTGCTCAAGCTAAGCTTAATATACTATTGCTCAAGCTAAGCTTAATATAAACAACAATCACATGCTAAGCTTAAATACAATATATACAAAACTCACATTCTTTCACTGATTTTTTCAAATAGCTGGTAGGATGAAGCTGGCTATCCAAACATTTACATCCCATTAAACACTATTTGAAACTCAGATCTAGAACATGATAGTAAATTAAAATATAGTGCTCCGGGAGTCCGTAAGCACCTCAGCGCTTTCACGCTGAATATAATATAATATTATAATATAATATGATTTATCCTGACTTTACTAAGTTAGGATTCATTGCTAAAGTCTCCCCCCCTTTAGTTTTAACAAAAAAAAGTGGAATACAACCATAAATTTGTGCCTGTCTTGTCAACCTCTGTTTTGGTGGAACTCTAGGCTTTCTCGGTGCACTCTTTGCTTTGTTTGAAGCCCTTCTCTTTGGAACTGGCTCATCATTTACATTATCTTTCTTCTTCTTATAAACTCTCTTCTTAATCTTTTTTGGAGCAACTTCATCCTCACTAACTATTTTCCTCTTTGTTTTCTTTGGAAGATTAATAACTAGATCCTCATCATCTTCACTCATATCTTTAGTCTTCTTAATCTTTTTTGGAGCAACTTCATCCTCACTAACTATTTTCCTCTTTGTTTTCTTTGGAAGATTAATAACAAGATCCTCATCATCATAATCATCTTCACTCATATCTTTAGTCTCCATCTCCTTTTCTCTATCCTCATCTATAAGCTCATCTTCACTCTCACTCTCTTCTAAATTTGTCATCCTCGCTGATGCAACTTTATCCTTCTCCTTCACATACTTATTTTGACATGAATTACATCTTTTATCATCCAAAGTAAAATATTTTGGATGATCATATGGTAAATGACACCTAATACATTCCTTAAACATTCCTTCCTCACAGATCTCACAATATTTTTTACCGTCAACAAATGGACGATCATCGCCGCAATAATTACAATTTTGTAAAACCATAATGATATATAGCAAATAATATAATAATACTTTACCTTTGTAAGTTGAATATGCTTGATACTTCACCTAATGTTGAATATGCTTGATACTTCAGTCATACTAACCTAATCACAGAAACATTTATTCATCATTTGCCATATCTTCCTGCCTTCTACGCCTAAGATCTATTAATCTTATATGTTCTAGCTCCTCAGGTGTAAACTCATCATCATCATCACTATCTCTCTCCATTAAAGCTATCTTACATAGTCGTTCTTTTTCTAATCGTTTCCATTTTGCTATGAACATATTAGTGATTAATCGTTGTTCAGGTGTCATCTCCCAATCACTATCACTATCACTAGTATTATCTTGCATATCCTTTTCAATCAAATCATTGCTCTTTAAAATACTAGAATTATCTGGCAAATCCTTTTCAGTCTTGACTGGATCACTCCTTAAAATATTAACATCTTCAGATATTTCCTCATTATAATCCAAAAAACCCTCATCAACATTTGCAATCACTTCTTCCATTTCCTTATCATCACCATCATCATCATCCAAAATAACAGTAGTAGTCACTTTAGCCTTGTCTTGCTGATAACATGAATCACATCTTTCATCATCCATATTAAAATTATACGCATAATCATATACTAAACCACACTTAAAACATCTCACAGTCCTATATATTGACGATAAACTCTTATCTCTACAGGTCTCCATTATGTTAATATCATTCACGCCTATACCTATCTTATCCTAACCTTGTTACAAATCTATCCTATCACAGCTACAAATCTACCCTATCACAAAGTTATTTCTCTAAGAACTCTCCTCCTCTTCCTCCTCTTCCTCATCAGCAGAAGACATATCCACTCTCGCAACCTTAGTTGGTCTACTCTTACGTTGCTTCTTCTTCTTCCTCTTTTTCTTCTCCGATATATCCTCATCATCACTACTTAATACAACACTAGAAGATTCTTCATCCTTTCTCCCCCTTAACTCTTCTTTTAACACAGCACGAACTTTCTTTATTTTCTTTTCTACCTGCTTTTTTAATCCGAACAATTCTTTAATTTCTTGTCTCGTAAATGACAAATTTTTAGTTTTATACAAATCATTAATATGTATATAAACCTCATCTTTAAAATCTGTTATATCTAGTCGCTTCCTTCTCCCAAATGAAAAAACAAAATGCCTATTAGACTTTTCCCTTTCTTTATCCATTTTATCCACTAACAATTATAATAACAATAAGTTACTATATTAACAATAAGTATACTAATTAGTCCAAACACAAAGTAATAATCAGTCCAAACACAAGTAATCACAGTCTAATTTTTCACTAATATCATTATCATCTTCAATGTCCTTATATCTCCTTTTCCGAATTTTTATTTTATAATTACCATAAGCTAAAGTATCTATCCCATCAGAACACAACCACCTCTTATCTTCAAATGGAGACAAAGCTGATTTATGTTCCTTTACTGTATATACCTTTTGTTTAAAACTTTTTTTTGTATGAAAAGTAACTGAAGTTCGTTTACATTTAAATAAAACTTTTTTAAATTCAGAATGTAAAAAATCTTCAACGCAACTTCTTTTTATTCCTTTAA
Source organism: Lepidonotus clava (assembly GCA_936440205.1). Taxonomy (NCBI): domain Eukaryota; kingdom Metazoa; phylum Annelida; class Polychaeta; order Phyllodocida; family Polynoidae; genus Lepidonotus; species Lepidonotus clava. The sequence continues at coordinate 30,952,016 of OW387149.1, read as the reverse complement.
CTCTCTTTATAACCTTACCACTATCCAACAATATAGAATACATTTTAGGCCTTAAACCAACAAACTCAAGTATCTTTTTCCCTGCAGTTTCATCTTTAAATTTCCCTAAAACTTTAAAATTTTCCTTACTAAACAAAGCATTATTTCTATCCAAATTTGAAAAATCAAAATTATTCCTTATTTCATAAAGAAGTGCATCGAAACGTTTATGAATAATCTTATACATCAATGAATCTGTATCTGTATAAAGAAGTTGTAATGAACCTAAACCAAATGTTTTTAACATAACATTGTAATGAAAATTAAACATATGCATTTTTGACAAATCCAATATAGTAAAACCTACATAAATCGGCTTATCTAACTTAAGTTCTGCTTTCCTATACTGGACACCTACAAATTTCGAATTAAATATATGTAATGATTGAAAAGTTGGTTTCTTTATTATATTTAAACATCTCTTTTGATTTGACGTTAAAACCATCTTAACCCTTCGTTTAACATTCTCCATACATTTGCCGAAAGTAGAATTATTCATTAATTTGAAAAATTCTTTATCAAAATCAGATGTTGACTCCTTTCTTTTCTGATTATTAAATTCAATGTATGGCTTCATCCAACAAGATTGTTTGAAAGATAAAATTCTATGAATTTTTTCAATTGTCAGTCCCAGCTGCAAGTATAACTTTAAATTTCTATAATGTAAAATATACCTCTTCTTTTGTGATAACGTTGAAATTAACTTAACGGTACTTTTAGTATAATTAATATCAAACTCTTTTAAAACAGAAATTGCATAGGGCGAAAGCTGACTATAATCAATACTTATCTTCTCTGGCGCCAAAGGAAACATGTTATGTAAATCATGCAACTCTATTGGATAATTTAAAGTAACTTCTAATACATATCCTATTGGTGCTGAATCTTCTATTTTCAAAACATCAAAACTACAATATTTCTTAGGATCTATCCAAGCAAAATCTTTAAAAGGTAAAGGTTGAACCATAGCATAACCATACAAATTATTAGCATCAACATAAAGTATATGTTCCCCCTTGTTCTTAACTTTAGCAAACCTTTTCATAACATTTGTTATTCCACCTCGAATACCCTTTTCAAAAAATTCATACATGTCATATTCCGTTAATAAATCAAACTTAACTCCAGTAAACTTTAACATCGCGTCATAACTCAAAGATGGTGCTGTTAAATACTTCGCAGGGTCTAAAGAATAAAAATCCAAAGACTGCTCCCTAAATGATTCAAATACATCAGCTAATAGTAAAACATCTATCTTCAAATATTGTTTCAAATAATCCTTTATTGTCTTACATTTTAAAATTTTAAACATTTCTAAAGCATGATAATAATCTTTTGATGTAATATGTTTATTTGTTAATGAATTAAAGAAAGCTTTACGTGAAGGTAACTTACACTCGTCTAACTTTTTCCATGAGTCTATATAATCATAGCACATAACCCCTTTACGCATTACATAAGGTAAATATTTCTCATTTGGAAAATATTTCTTTGTTTCCTTTAAATCATTTACATCTTTTTTTACTAATAAATCTGCTAGATTAGAAAGAGAATTTGGTAAGAATTGAAATGAATCAATAAAGTAAAAACTATCAAAAAACATTGTCAGAAACTTTTCTGAAGATTTTGGAATAACAGTAATATCATCTGCAATAAACTTATAAATATTCTGAACAACAAAATGTAAATCATAATTCATACAATTATGCATAACGATTGGGATTTTAAACAAAGGGAATTTAAGTGCACTATATGTTAAATTACATGTATTACATGCGTAATTGACATCTCTTCCTTTCCCCTCTCTCCCTAAATGAGCATGATCTATTACTTTTTTCATCCCCTTCCTAAATTTAATGCCGCATAGATAACAGCATGTTTGCTGTGAAAGATGCAAAATATCCGAAGGTGTTAAATTTAATGGTTTCCTATTTTTCTCAAATATGTATGAAATTTCTGCCCTCATTTGATAAATATATTCTATGAACTTTTTAATAACATTTGGTCCAACATAAATAAAAGGTGGTTTTGAATATTCAGAATATTTTGATAAAAGTATAGCTCCCACTGCATTAAGGTTATGCTCTGTTTTCAAAGTTGATTTACCTTTCTGTTTATTCAAAGCAACATTATATGTTTCAAAATCTGCATAAATAATAAAATGGTTTTTAATTTGTTTAGCATAATTCACAAAACGAGCTCTTTCTCCCTGTAACGGCATATGATAAAGTTGACCAGTAAATACTTTACTTGTACAATCAGCATTTTCATGAAGATTAAATGATGTTTTGTTTGAAAATGAAATAAGACATTTTTTACAGAAATATCTTGATTTCTTCAAAAAAAATGGAGTAAGAAATGAACTAATATTCCTAATCAACATATAATGATTATTATATAAAAGTAAATTAACATGCTTCTTATGATTACTTTTTTCAAAATTCACTGAATATACATAGGAAAAGGAACATACGTAAGAGATACAAAATGTATACCAAAAACGTTTATAGTTATACCATTTTTCTTTTCAAATCTTGGTATTTCACTTAATTTTGTTGGAAATGAAAGACCAGATAAATCTAAAGTAGAAACCATATCAAGATAATTTGAAAATCTGCTAGGATTCTTACATTTCTTAAAGGCAGCTAATACACAATAAACAAAACATCTATTATCTTCACATAATATATTAACAAGTGAATGCTTATTAGGAAGTGGAAGAGATATATATGCACACCCGCCAAAAGGATTAAACCTATAAACTGATAAACGTAAAAGTTGAATTTCTTTCAAAAACCAACCTGACCCCATCTGAATAAACCCATCAAAAAATGCTAAAATTAATCTTTTAGCTTCATTAAGTTTATCTTTAATAGAATGGAAAGTCAACAACTGAGTAACACGACTCTGAAACCATGGTTGACATTCAAAGTACTCTTCAGTATCTACCTTATATTTACCTAATAAAACCTTTAAAGAAAGTTGAAATTTGATACCTCCATGCCGAGAAAGCTCTTTCACTAGTTTCTTATACAAAACTTTAGATTTTAAATACAGATATAACTCAATATCTATACGCTTTTTCTGTGGAACAAAATCATAATCAACTAAGAGGTTATTTAAAGCCCTACGTCTCCTCACTAAATCTTTATTTAAAACCCTTTTAGGCCTCATATCAATTTTCCTTATACGTTAAGTAAAAATACATTCTCTTGCTTGATCTGAATAGACTTCAACCTGAACATACTTCTCTGATCAGAATTATCAATAATTCCAATCTCTTTATATCTATCATAAGGTAATTTTTATATCTCAAGTCTCCTAAAATGCAATGTAAGTGATACATTACCATACTCAAATTCAACAGGTTTTCCTTGATCAGTTCTAATAACAATTTCTATCTCTTTCAATCTATCATAAGCTAATTTCTTATATAAAGGAAAATCATAACGATGCTTCACATTATCTCCAAACTTGCCAAACGCTTGAACAGTTCTTAATAATTTGGTTTCAACATTGCCTACAAATTCATAATCAACAATATCTGAATAAATATAAATATTTGTTGAATCTGTAGGAAAAACAGGAATACCTAATCCAACATATTCTGTTCCATATTGAGCCTGTATAACTTGATTATATGCTCCTCCCTTATCCAAAGCTAATACATCATTAAAACCTCCAACAGTACTACCTAACCTATTACCTTTAAATTCGCATAAATGTCCCCAATTTATAACTCCTTTACATTGATCTAAACGCAAAACTTGAGCTAAATATGTTGACAAAAATACGGTATCACCAGTTCCGACATACAATGAGCAAATCAAATTTTGATCATCAACATAAAGTTTTGTCCACCTCCGATAATTAAGATAACCTTCACTCCCCTCCGATGCAGTTTTATCTGCTTTTATAAATCTATCATTCATTTCTTTTATTAATGACTTTATTGTATAATTTCCAAACTTATGAGCAAAAGATTTGGTAACCCTCTTAATTGAAGTCATATCTACTTGATCTATAGATTTAATTACACGAAAACGAGGATCTTTTAATTTAAAAATATCTCTACTTAAAACCCAATTTCGACCTTGTTCTGGATGTCTTGGCACATTATACCAGGATATTGGAAAGTCTATCTCGACTAATGCCACTTCCCAATAACCCTTACATGTTTTTTCAACAGGTAACTCAGTAAAAAAATGGCTTGTTAGATTATGCCGTGTAGGATGAGTAACATTTGATACTAAAGATAAATAAAACCCATCAACTATCTTCCCAGTCATTATTCTATTATAAATATTAACTACTTTCCTACATTAACCTATATTAACTAATTCACATACTTAATTAATCTCAAAGCAATTTATAAATAGTTAAATATGCCTTAAAACTAAAACCGTTATATTGATCTTCCTTTAATAAAATCAAAACAATTTACCTGTCAAATAAAAACTCTGAAGAATATTTCTGAATATGTCTTAAATGATCTGGAACATAACTTAACCTTTCTTCAATACAATGCAATCTAGATCTATTATCTAAAATAGGTCTTCCTTCGCGCCATTTAGTTCTACATTTAAAACAATAAACTTCCATATCATAACTTTGAGAAAGAAATCCTTCAAAACAACCTGCAATATGAACTGGTCTAAAACAACATTGAAGGAAAACCATCTCACAATTTGGGCCTTTATAAGAAAAAATAATTGGAAACGAACAAAATAAACAATGCACATCAAATTTTGAAAAAATCAATCTTCTATACCGCGATACATCCCTCAATTTCCTATATAATGCTCTCATTGCATGTCTCTCTCCTTTAATATGGATAAGTCTAACAAGATAAATTATATAATCTTCTGGCGTACCTAAATAATTTGATATTGAATTCAAAATACTCTGAGTATATTTGTCTTTTATGCCAAATAAATAACAACTCATTTTTAAAGTAGTTACAATTCTCTTCTTACTTGTCCACATAGTACTTTGAATATAACTCAAAATAGCATCACAATGGAAATAAGATGAAAAAAATAAAAGTGCTTGAACAGAAAATTCATTAAACATTCGAAACCAATCTTCTTCGTCATGTTCAGAAATAACCTTAATTATTCCAATACACTCCTGTTCTGATAAACTATCTTGTTCTGGAATTTCAATTACTAAAGGAAGATCAATATTACCTGCATAGAAAGAAACCAAAGCTGAAAAGTACAAACAACTTTGCATAAGTTGGAAAAAAGCTAAAGAACACATTCTCATCTTGTACTCACAATATTACGTCGCTTGAAATTTCCTAGAAATGGTAGAATAATTTCTTATAGGCGGTGGAATAAACAAATGACTTTTTGGATTATAATTTGAATGAAAACGTAATTTATGTAAACGTAATAACGAAAATGACAATAACTCTTTATTACACTCGCTACATAAAATTAAATTTTTTTTTTTTTGGACCTCTCTTATCTTTTGTAGCTTTAATCAAAGGCTGAGCACAATGTACAGGACAACATAAGCAAGTTTCAATATTTCCTGGCAAAAGATTATTTTGAATAACTAATGCATGTTTACGTAATCGGTCAGTAATTTCAACAAATTTTGAAATATTAGCATCAATCTTTTCCTTAGATTCTTGATACAACACTGAACATGTTGAAAAATCTTGAAGATGTTTTCCACTTTCACTTACATTAACTGATATATTTTTCCTCTTACTTGTTTTATTTTCCTCAAACTCTTTACCAAAACAATTCTTATCTATTTTCCTTTGTCCTATTTCTTTACCTTCATCTACAAAATCATTTTGACTTTTATCAAAACTTTGTTGAGTCTCTTTTAATCTGTTAAGCTCAAATAGGAAATCATTAACCTTTTTGTCACTTATCTGTTTATTAACCTCTTCAACCTCCTCATATTCATCTGTATCTGATACACACAAATCATCATTTACACTAGAACAATCACTATTAACATTCTTACATTTTCGCTTCAATTCAATATCTTCCTTTTTTCTATCTTCATCTGATTCAGATGAATCACTTGTAGATAACCTCTCTACACTCTTATATTGTTTACCATTTATCTTTCTTTTCTTATATGATTTTTGTAAAGATTTCTTAGTAATCAAATCTTCATTAGTTGAAAATTTTGATGACTTATGACAGCCTAAATTTGTTTGAACAAATTTATTTTGATCTTTATTCCACTGAATAACCAAAGGTAAACCCTGTCTAAATAAGTGGTCAAACGGTGAAAAATGATTAGATCGACCAGAACCAGTATATACTACAATACTTAATTTTAAAATATCTACAAGCTTCTGCAAAATAACACTCTGAAAAGACCGCAACTCTAATCTTAAATTCTCTTCATCACTAAAAATAATCAAATAAGCAACATTCCTTGTTGCTTGACTACTCTTTAAATGTTCAAGAAGAGTAGCCTTTAATTCATCCTTAAATATATTTAATTTATTTTCACTTATAAATTGCTCTTTCAACTGCAAAAAAATATAATGAAAAGGATGAGTATCATCAACTTTTACTTTATGCCAAAACTGCTTATTATCAGAATTAACTTTCAATAAAAACCCCACCACTAACAATAGCAATTCATCTAAAATGCTGGCCATAAGTTAAATATCTAGATACCTAAATAGCAGGTCCTAATATCATTACAAACTTCAGAAAAATATAAAACATTACTTGTTAAACAACTACCTTTAAAAGTATGTGAAAATGTTAAAATACAATTACTTTCAAGCTTATTCAAAATTAAACGAAAACTTGAAAAATATGATGAGCCAGTTCCTGTATATGGCAGCCAAACAGAATCACTCGAATTTGACTCTTTAATCTCAAAACTATATTTATCTGAAAACCTTTCCACTATCTTAAAACAAAATTCCATAAAACTTTTACTCCTTTCTGAAACAAAAATTATTTGAAAAGTTATCTGAATATTCTTTGGCGTTATAAAAATAGAAATATCATCTGCTACCTCTTCACATGTACAATATAATTCAATAAAATCATAAACTTCTAAAGCTAATTTAGAAATATCAGATAATAAACTTGAAAAATTCCTCCTTAAATAAATAGTACAAAATCCATGCTTTGTTACTTTTAATGTATAAGATTTTCTTTTAAATGTTAAAGATCCTCTATAAAGAACAGTTGAAACATTAATATTTCTATGAATTGCAAACAAATCAAAATTAATTTTCGGATAAAAATTGACTTTGAAAATAACTAAATTTATACTATAACTTATCTGCATCTATAAACGATACACCTAACCTTAAGCAAATTTTACCTATAATAGTTATATATTGCTATATATTTCATGCATATATTTCATACTGAACTACAATTAATCACTATCTGAATAACAATCTCAACTATATTTTCCTACGACGCTTATAAGCTAATCTATATTTTTCATGCTGCACTACAATTAAATAAATCTGAGCAATTTTGATAAAAAATTCTGAATATCCTAACATGTACTCTGATGATCGAATCAGAAACTCTGCTGGATTCATTCGACAAAACTCAAATATTCTATCATTAATATTCAAAATTTCACGTTTAGTTAGAATCTGATGAAACCTAAAAAAACCTGTATAAGATTTCTTACAACAAAAAAGATCCAGCAAATGATAACACTGCGCACATTGGCAAATTCTTTTTCTAAAACGTTTTGAAGTATTTGAATAAATATATTTATAAAAATAAAATCTTCTTCTCATGCCGTAACCTAGCCTGAAGTTATTGAATATCCAACATGCTTTATAATGACTGAACAAAAGAAAGCACAATGGATATATAATAAACTTCGTTGCAATTCAGCAAAATTAACCAATTTATCTTTTTCTGACTTCCTATAAAATGATAATATTTTGAAATTCTCTTTTAAACCAATCCTTTTTGAAATTATTTTACCCCTAAAACTCAATAAAATAAAATGACAAGATTTCTTACAACAATAAAGATCCAACAAATGTTGACACTGCGCACAATGACAAATTCTTTTTCTAAAACGTTTTGAAGTATTTGAATAAATATATTTATAAAAATAAAATCTTCTTCTCATACCACAACCTAACCTGAAGTTATTGAATATCCAACATGCTTTATAATGACTGAACAAAAGAAAGCACAATGGATATACAATAAACTTCGTTGCAATTCAACAAAATTAACCAATTTATCTTTTTCTGACTTCCTATAAAATGATAATATTTTGAAATTCTCTTTTAAAGCAATTCTTTTTGAAATTATTTTACCCCTAAAACTCAATAAAATAAAATGACAATGAGGAATTAATTTTAAATGAAAAGAAAAAAGATATAAACTTATACAAGTTGGACAATTGCACTTATATTCTATAACCAATTTCTTCAACCGCTTAGATTTATAAAAACAAAGATAAGACTTGAACTGAAAGCGCTCAAAAGATTTCATTCAAAACATCGCATACTAAAATGGCATAACAACAATACATTCACTTAATGTTGAAACTAAAGAATAGCCGACATGCTTTGTAATAGCAGCAGAAAAAAAAACATAATGAGCAAACAATAAACTATTATAATATTCAGCTACATTATCATAATTCTCTTTTATTACCTTTTTATAAAATGAACATATCTTTAAATTTTCATTCAAAGCAATTCTTTTTGAAATAAACCTGCCTTTAGAATAAAGTAAAATAAGATGGCAATGAGGAATAGGATCAAAAAGTGTAAAATAAAGATACAAACTAATACAAGTGTGACAACAACACCTTATTTCAGTAACTGTACCATTCAGCCTCGTAAAGTTATCAAAATCAAGACAAGTCTGATATCGAAACGAACTAGATGGTACTAAAACATATGTTGCTTCACTTGTCATCTAAACAAAGTATAAATGACGCATGACTTATAATGTGAAAACAAAAGTAAGCAAAATGCAAATAAACCAAAAGCTGAATATCAGCTATAAATCTCTTATATAGTGGAGTTTTCTTATAAAATGTTAATAATCTAAAATTTAAATTCAAAATATATCTTTTAGAAACAACTTTATCCTTTAAAGATGTTAAAATAGGAATACAAGGTGGAACCAATTCAAAATCTAAAGAATAAAAATGACTAGCACAAACTTTACAAAAACAACGATTTTCTTTACATGAATTCCCTGACCTCTTCAATTTATAAAAATAACAAAATTTACACTTTGACTCAGAAAAATTTAATACTAATGCAGTACTCATTAATACAGCTAAAACTAAAAGCAGAACCCATTAATAAAGCTGACTAAATTTCAGTATATAGCACATTAAAACCTATATGATGTCTAAACAATACTACAACCGTTGACAAATACGCAAATTCATCAAACTCCTCGGATTGTGACTCAGCAAAATTCAGAATTTCTTCTTTTAAAATCCAGGGTAATCCTAAAGTGTCTAATTCATCTTTAGTAATTTTAGGAGCAATATTCACAATTGTTTCTAAACATAAATCTTTTAATGTTATCTTGTTATATAATTTTGAATTAATCTCTTGAGCTAATGTCGCGGCTTTAACAACAACTGAAAAAGTAACTAAACTATCACAAGGACAAATTTTAAGCAACTCCGAATAAAAAGAACACCGCTTAATAATTTTGACAATAACCCTACAAAAAAAACAAGAACACTTAATACCAAATTCGTTTACAAAATCTATAACAATACTCATTTGTAAATATATACTATTATACTTACTGCTTAATTCCTTCAGCTTAAACTAGCCAACCAGCACTGCACGATCTAAACAAACACCAAAGACCTCTGTTAGAAATTCATTATCTTAATCCACAGAGGGCGATACATTTCCAAACCTAAACAATTATTCGATAGATGGCAGCACATTTACAAAACCTTTACCGACATTAACATTCACCAGAGGGCAGCAATTCAGCAGATGCACATAATGACTAAACCTAATACTTCTGCCCCTAGATAAATCTTGCCCTAAGATTAAGATAAAGCAAACAAAATAAAACGCTAATACTTGATAGAATGCCCCACAAAGATTATACTCAGAATCAAACCGTCAAGCACTCAAACCAGCAGCAGCCTAGAGCCTAACCTAGAGCCCAGAACACTACAAAATGACGAAAATTCTTCTTATAAGCCTAGTTTTCTTAATGATTTGTACGAAAATATGCACCACGTGCACTGTACAAAACAACTGTGAGACCATTACAGAACCAGGAATTTTAGAATGCAGTTGCATTCCAACACATCTATCGATTGAAACAATCCAAGCAGAACTACTGAAATTGGAAACGGCCGACCCATCAAATTCTCAACTGAACTACGATCTTGCGGCGTTTCCCTTTCTCACGACAATGACCGTCAACGAAAAAGAGTACAAATGTGAATCCGGAATATGCACGTAAGTTATTACTTAAATCAATCTAATTTCCAAACTCATAAACTTATGCTAAATGTAAAAACGAATCAATACTTAAATTGTAACTAAACGCTTAGTCAAATTACGAACACTAATGAAACTACTTGAGGCTCCCAACCCTATACAAGCCTGAATTTCATAATTACAAACTTTCATAATTATAAACTACCACTAAACTCATCAAACCTATAACTTCCGCAAACCCTACCTGCCTTAATACTCAAAAAATGATCAAGAAATCCCTCCTAAGATTCAAGTCACTTACCCTCGTCATCTTACCAGACCACATTGCTCATCAACCCGCCTATCACAACGTAATTTCAGCTATAGGCCTATAACCAAAACTACCACCTAGTGATCAGGTTAAGGACGTGTTATGCATCCTAAGCACATTGAAATAATAAATGGCGTAATAAAGAAGCAGAAAATGTTTATAAATGACACATTGAATTTCAGATTTTAAAATTCCCATAAAAAGTTTAACTGTTGGAATACATATTTTTCTGACCACACCACTATGATAATCACATAATAATTTCAACTATTTATTAGCTACAACGTACTTCCAACTAACATAATTTCAGCTAAATTCGACCAAACTAATTCTTTATTTCAGAAAATCAACTCTTCCAGCACCAACTCTTCCGGCACCAACAGTTCTACCAAAACCACTGCCGCCACCTACCTTTCTAACAACAACAACGACCTCGCCTAAACTACTGACATGGCCTACGGCTCCACCTAAACCATCACCTACACTTCAAGCACCAACGTTATCACCTACGACCCAGTCAAAACCACTGTCATCGTTAAGCCTCCAAACACCAGCGTCTCAACCATCTCCAACCCTTCAGACAGCCCTACCTAAACCACTGCCGTCGCCTAGCCTTCAAACACCTACCACTCTGCCTAAACCAGTCCTTCAAACAGTCCTGCCTAAACCACGTTCGCCGCCTCGGCTTCAAACACCTACCACTCTGCCTAAACCAGCCCTTCAAACAGACCTGCCTAAACCACGATCGCCGCCTAGCCTTCAAACACCTGCACCCATACCTAGACCACAACCGTCTCCCCCTAAACCACTACCATCTCCAAACCCCTTAACACCAGCAACCTCTTCTAAGCCAGCCTCAACCCTTCAAACACCAATGATCCTGTCACCGACTCTTCCAAACAAAACACCAACCATCTCTCCAACACCAAATCCAACAAATCCCACACCTATCACAATCAAAAAAACAAACCCCAAGCCTTCAACAGCCGCCTCGACAGTACTATCTACCAGTAATAAGCCTCTCTCTCTAAACTCAACACCTTCAAGTACCCCTCAGGCTATCACCCGATCTCCAACTAAATCACTGATCTTTAAAATTGCTGGCGGAACTCTGTGCTCAATTCTCATCATCCTAATAACGCTTCTATCATGCACCATCCACAGACTTAGAAAAATAAAGAACCGACAATACTATAGACCTCACACTCCCCGCTTACTACCCCCCGAAACCATTGAACTCTATGATGATCCCCTTGAACTCCCAACGATCCAAACAACTCTTTAAATCTTGAACTACTAAACAAACAAAGCTTCATCGAATATACAACTGACCTTTTAATTAAACTTCATCTATTATATAACAAACAAACAAATAATCTGAACCTATAATATCCAAGAATACTTATCCTAACATTATATCTGAAAATGCATAACCAATATATCTATTAAAATCAAATATAAAACTTTCAACTTACCTTAGCCTCGTATTATCGGTGTTGTAACGAAGAAGAGTCTCGAAGAAATATCCAAGTACTGATTATCCAATAAAGTTCAATTGTTCTCTGTATAATTGTCTTTGTACTGTTTGAATTATCCTATGAATCCGCACTAGAGATCCTAAGGAATCCTTACTGCACACTATAATAAAACAAATCTTCGACTTATCCCATCAGAAGATTCAGATTACGACAGCGAACAACCCCTGTGACGCAACCATTTATACCTACGTAACTATTTATACCAAGTCCCAAAATATCAGCCAATCAAATTCCAGCAAGTACATTCACAATACGTTCAAACATTCCAAAGGAACAGAGGAACTGAAAGGATTATGAAAGATTATGAAATACCGAATTTTCAAGCAAAATCAAACAATAATTTTAAAATTCCAAACTTTATATTCCATTTACATTTCACAAAATAATCTAACAAAAATTCAGTCAAAAATATTATGACAAACAATATTATGCATTTTTCTTAAATAAGATTACATCAAACCTATTTCAAAAAGAAACTAAACTCTACTAATAATTTAATAAAAATTCAATAATACCTTTCAAAACATCATAATACTTTCAAAGTAAAAGGCTTATTGAATAAAATACCTTTCAGTACCTCAATCAGATCTACGCTGAAACAGGACCGAAGACAAATAAGAAGAAGAATTATTACCTGCTATAACAAAACATTACATTTTTAAGAGAGGCGTTGGTTCGACGTCCGCCCAACGTACTAAGAATCAAGCTCAGAAACAATTACGCAAATACCAATACAAATTTGGAAATCTTTAAGTTTCAACATCGAAAATCTAGATTACGAAATTAATAGTTTTGAAATACCACCTTACCAAAGTCAAAAGAAGTTTCGTCCCTCAACGATCAGTCTTCAATAAACCTATAAAAGAAACTATAATTAAAAACACATAAAAGAAATCATATTCAAATTGATAAAAATTCAAAATTCAAAATAAAATACATTTTACCTACCAATCTAATCCTGAAACTCCAGAAATAATCTTCCAAAACGCTATTCTTAACCTATATTTAATGAAAATCACAATTTGCAAATTAGACCAAACCCTCAATAGCCAACATAAACTCTCTTAAGATTAACCATTGAAACTAAATCTCTAAATGATAATATAATCATTAAACAGAAGGTCATTAAGAGCAACTCATTACTCCAGTGGAACAGAATTCTGATAAGTAGCACTATCACGTCAATTTATAGAATCTAGACCCTCAATAATAAAAACACAACAACAAATGTTATACGCTGTCACAACGATTTCCTTATATTATCTAGGTCAATACCATTTTCATATTAAAACAAAAGATTCAATATCAATACTTTTAAATCTAAAAATAACATATTAATCAACTCATATTATGTTCACATAACAGTTTTATTTTCAAAAACAATACAAATAAAACATTAATACGATACATAGATTATACCAATCTATAAAAACAAACAACACCAAAACTCTATATAAACCATTTTAAATATATCTACTAATGAATTATATATGATTCTTAACCTCTAAATATAATCACCAAAACCAATCACCAAACTATTTAATATTATATGCTTCATTAACAATCACGTTATTTAAATTCATTTACAAGCAACTCTATAACAATCCAATAGATGGCAGTTTAAACTAATAATTCGCTAACATTTCACTAGATGGCAACCACATATTTGAAACTACATTTGAGTTAAACAAGACCTGAGTCGAACAACACATTATTCCATTCAAACTTATGAATCAGACAAGACCTTAAATTTCGCTCGATGTGTCGAACAAGACCTTAAATTTCGCTCGATGTGTCGAACAAGACCTAAAATTTCACTCGTGTGTTGAACAAGACCTAAATTTTCGCTCGATGTGCTGAACTCGACCTGAAATCTAGTCGATGAGTTGAACAAGACCAACACATTCTACCATTGACTCAAGCATTAAATGTGTCGAACAAGACCTAAAATTTCGCTCGATGTGTTGAACTCAACCCTATTTTCTGCTCGATGTGTTGAACTCGACCCTATTTCTGCTCGATGAGTTGAACAAGACCGGCACATTCTACCATTGACTCAAGCATTAATTGTGTCGAACAAGACCTAAATTTCGCTCGATGTGCTGAACTCAACCCTATTTTCTGCTCGATGTGTCGAACTCGACCCTATTTTCTGCTCGATGTGTTGAACTCGACCAAAAAGGATACTACTTCTAGAGACTTTACTGTCAATAAATATAGACCTTTCCTTATCAAAGGAACGACAGTCAAAGATATAGTGAAACTCGTCCCCAATAGCGTTCGTGTCACATAGTTTGCAAAGTCTCTCACACCTGTCGATACCACTGTACCTGCCTAGCACAACTGGCAGTTTGTGGTTACCACACCTAAACTTGCAAAGATGTGTTGCTTCTTTATGGGAGAGGAGGTTGAGGTATTTTTCAAAGGCTAAGCGCATTAAGAGTGGATTCTTTTCTTGTTACCAAAATAATTATTGTATTTTATTTTTTTAGCACGCTTTATTCAGTCTGCAAAAGTTCATTGCCTTTATTCAGTCTGAAAGTTTAATTTATTCTATCCGCCTCAAAGTTGAAATTTACAATTTTGGAGACAGGAAACTAGAATAGAGTAGGTATACTACCACACCATGGGGGTTCAATTCTGGACAGATTCTGCCTGTTTTTTTGTGACCAAAAACGCACTAAAAATACAGTTTCGGGGGGAAAGCTCTGTCCAACAATGGGATTATTATTCCAACGCTCTCCTTGAACATTTTTGTATAAGAAAATACAAGTCTCAGCATTATCAAGTAATGCGCAGATTTTCATTTTTAATGCGCCAATGTGGGTGCATTTTGGTAAAAAGTGACAGAATTTATACCTTATTTTTACTACTATTTTCTTTAATATCTCTTGTTCTACATAACATTGAAACATTTCGTAAAAAGCATGAGATTACAATAGCTGCGCTCTTTCCAACTGAGTGTGGTAAGATGCCACAGGAAAAAAATAATTTTTCACGTGGTAGTACCTAAATAGAGATGATCTTATTTTGACCCCCCAAAAAAATGTCAAAATCAACTTCAAAAATATTCATTACATAGCAAGATAGAAGAGTACGGAATGATACGTTTCTATCATTTAAAAGAATGCATAATGCCAAGAATGGGGCTATAGACGGGGGGGGGGGGGGGTTCCCATGTCGCGTGTAGAATTTAAAAAACGGCCGTGTACACCCATGTCCCCTGTCGAATTTAAGAAGTAGCCCTGTCCCATGTCCCTATCGTTTTAGAGCTCCTGTCCCCTGTCGAATTTAAGAAAAGGCCAATGTCATTTGTCCCTTAATTGCCATGTCGCTTGTCGAATTTAAGAAATGCCCCTGTTGCGCTGTCGAATTTTAAGGGTGTACACCCCCAAGAATAATAAAATTCCTACGTTTTGTTATTGAAAAACATGTAGTTTTCAGCAACTTCTCAGAATGCCGCTTAATTTAGTCAACTGGTTCACTGTAATATGGCAAATTGTAATCCGTGTTCGGTAAATTGTCCAAATAGGTGCTAGTTTTTGCTTGATAATTTGTTTTTCTTTAAAAAAAAAAAAAAAAAGAAGAAATAAGTGTTGTAAAATAATACTTGGAAAATACTGGGGATTTCCTTGATTAAAAAAAAGACCTAATTATGAATTCAGTCCAAAAAAGATTAGTTCAAAATAACTTGTTTTTATATCATGCACAAAATGCATGTTATTTTATGCACTGCACTGTTGTCTATTCCTTTTGTAACAGAGTTATTATTTTCTTTCTAAATTTGCCGTTCATTCCAACAGTATATGAATTATGATCCTTGTTGGACTGCTTCCTGATTATAAAAAAAATAGAATTAGATTTTTTAAATTTGGTTTTCTTAGACGAATACAGGCCTATGATATTGCTTGGATATGATAGAAGGTTTTCTACCTTTCTCGGATTTAGAAAATATATTTCAACTTCAATTATATTTGTCTTGGAAATTGTAAAACGTAATATGAAAGCTCACATTTTGCAAAAAGCAAAAAGCAAAAAGCGATTTTACCACAAAATCCCCCCCCCCCCCCTCAAAAAAGGAGAATAAATATCAAATTGGTTTCATATAAATGTTTGGAAATAGAGAGGAAGCCCTCTCAAAATTTCTGTTCGTCGCAACCCAATTCTGATTTTTTTTTTCTGGTGTTTTTTCTCTCTGATTTCATCCTTGTGCAGATAAAATGATGTAGCCACCACATAAAAAGAAAAAAGTATTGTAACCAACTTCCGAGATAATTCCATGAGGCAATCACGATTATATGGCACCAAGAGTCTCTGCAGTTTTCACCTTATGAAATGTGTACATTAATATGCATGGGTGTTAATAAAATTAATAGAAAAATAAGATTAAGAGCAAATTATGCTATAGGCGCAGTTCAACACAGTATTCATAAAAAATCTGCTATATTTAATAATTCGGGCAACAAGACCAATCTTAAAGAACTGATAAACAAGCATAATTCATATGCCATTGCAATAAACTATAACGTTTTACTTTTATATTATTAGCAGGGAGTAGTAATTCTTATTCTCTCAACTCAACATTCCATTAGTTTAGCTAGTCCAAGTCCCAGTCATCCATTGCTGGACTGAAAAAGAGTTGGTTTATTGGTCGTGTCGGTCAAGGTGGGGTTGGTCAAGGTGGGGTTGGTTGGTCAAGGTGGGGCTGGTCAAGGTGGGGTGGGGTTGGTCAAGGTGGGGTGGGTTGGTCAAGGTAGGGTGGGTCAAGATGGGGATGGTTGAGGTTGGGTTGGTCAAGGTGGGCTGGGGTTGGTCAAGGTGCGGTTATTTAAGGTGGGGTGGGGTTGGTCAATATGGATTGGTCAAGGTGGGGTTAGTCAAGAGGGGGTGGGTTGGTCAAGAGGGGGTTGGTCAATGTGGGGTTCAGTTGGTCAAGGTAGGATTGGTCAAGGTGGGGTTGGTCAAGAGGGGGCTGGTCAAAGTGGGGTTGGTCAAGATGAAGTTGGGTTGGTCAAGGTGAGGTGGGGTTGGTAAAGGTGGGGTGGCTTTGTCAAGGTGCGGTTATTTAAGGTGGGGTGGGGTTGGTCAATATGGGGTTGGTCAAGGTGGGGTTAGTCAAGAGGGGGTGGGTTGGTCAAGAGGGGGTTGGTCAAGGTTGGGTGGGTCAAGG
Source organism: Lepidonotus clava (assembly GCA_936440205.1). Classification (NCBI taxonomy): domain Eukaryota; kingdom Metazoa; phylum Annelida; class Polychaeta; order Phyllodocida; family Polynoidae; genus Lepidonotus; species Lepidonotus clava. The sequence continues at coordinate 30,934,542 of OW387149.1, read as the reverse complement.
TTGGGTTGGGTTGGTCAAGGTAGGGTGGGTCAAGGTGGGGTTGGTCAAGAGAGGGCTGGTCAAAATGGGGTTGGTCAAGATGAAGTTGGGTTGGTCAAGGTGAGGTGGGGTTGGTAAAGGTGGGGTGGCTTTGTCAAGGTGCGGTTGGTCAAGGTGGGGTGGGGTTGGTCAAGGTGGGGTTGTTCAAGATTGGTCAAGGCGGGGTTGGCCAATGTGGGGTTGGTCAAAGTAGGGTGGGTTGGTCAAGAATGGGTGGGTCAAGGTGGGGTGGGTCAAGTTGGAGGTTGAGTTGGTCAAGGTGGGTAGGTCAAGGTGGGATAGGTCAAGGTGGGGTTGGTCAAGTTGGGGGTTGGGTTGGTCAAGGTGGGGTTGGTCAAGTTGGGGGTTGGGTTGGTCAAGGTGGGTGGGTCAAGTTGGGGGTTGGGTTGGTCAAGGTGGGTGGGTCAAGGTGGGGTTGGTCAAGGTGGGGTTGGTCAAGGTAGGGTTGGTCAAGATGGGGTTTTGATGGTGAAGGTGATGTTGGTCAAATTGGAGTTGGGTTGGTCAAGGTGGGGTGGGTTGAGGTGTGGTTGGTCAAGTTGAGGGTTGGGTTTATAGGTGGGTGGGTCAAGGTGGGGCTGGTAAAGGTGGGATTGGTCAAGGTGGGGTTGGGCAAGATGAGGTTTTGATGGTCAAGGTGGGATAGATCAAAATGTGGTTGGGTTGGTCAACGTAGGGTTGGTCAAGGTGGGATTGGTCAAGTTGGAGGTTGGATTGGTCAAGGTGGGATGGATTGGTCAAGGTTGGGTTGGTCAAGGTGGGGTTGGTCAAGGTGGGGTTGGTTGGTTAAGGTGGGGTTGGGTTGATCAAGGTGGGGTTGGTCGAGGTGGGGTGGGTCAAGGTGTGGTTGGTCAAGTTGGGGGTTGGGTTTATAAAGGTGGGTGGGTCAAGGTGGGGTTGGTCAAGGTGGGGTTGGTCAAGGTGGGGTTGGTCAAGTTGGGGTGGGTTGATCAAGGTGGGGTCGGTCAAGGTGGGGTGGGGTTGGTTAAGGTGGGGTTGGTCAAAGTGTGGTAGGGTTGGTCAAGATGGGGTTTGTTAAGGTTGGGTTGGTCAAGGTGGGATGGGTTGGTCAACGTTGGGTTGGTCAAGATTGGGTTGGTCAAGGTTTCGTTGGGTTGGTCAAGGTGGGGTGGGTCAAGATGGGGTTGGCTTGGTCAAGGTAGGGTTGGTCAAGGTGGCTTGGTTTGGTCAAGGTGGGGTAGGGTCGGTCAAGGTGGGGTTGGGTTGGTCAAGGTAGGGTTGGTCAAGGTGGCTTGGTTTGGTCAAGGTGGGATTTGTCAAGGTGGGGTAGATCAAGATGGGGTCAGATTGGTCATGGTGGGGTTTGTCAAAGTGGGGTTTGGTTGGTCAAGGTGGGGTGGGGTTGGAAAAGATTTGGTGGGTCAAGGTGGGGTGGCTTGGTCAAGGTGTGGTTGGTCAAGGTGGAGTTGATTAAGGTGTGGTTCATCAAGGTTTGGTTGGTCAATGTGCGCTTTGTAAAGGTGGGATTGATTGATCAAGGTGGGGTGGATTGGTCAAGATGCAGTTGGTCAAGGTGGAGTTGGTCAAGGTGGGGTTAGTCAAGGTGGGGTTGGTCAAGGTGGGGTTAGTCAAGATGGGATGGGATTGGTCAAGGTGTGGTAGGGTTGGTCAAGGTGTGGTTGCTCAAGATTGGGTCGATCAACGTGGGGTCGATGTGCGGTTGGTCAAAATAGGGTGGGTTGGTCAAGATGGGGTGGGTTAAGGTGGGGATGAGTTTTTTTTTTTTTTTTTTAAATTCTTTATTAAAGTGGCTAACTTCGGCCTTGACCGGTTTTCTAGTTAGTCCACTATCTAAGTATGGTACATAATTCCATGGAGTATGGACAATGGAAATAAACAATATTTCTCAATACAGAAACACAGATTTTCGCGGATCAAACAACCCAGTTGTATTCAGTATATATTATATCAAAATTCAAAACAGCCTATGTACATGAGCGATAAAGAAAAAAAATTTCATTTATCTGGTTACAATAAATTTATGGCTATTCTTTTTTGCTCACTTTTGAATTTAATGTAAGTATCAATCTTACGTGTTGGTACATCAAGATTGTTCCATTTTAATGCTCCATAGTAAAACACATTTCGTTTGACTAGTTCACTATGAGGTTTGATAGTTTTGAATAAGATAGCATCATGGGCTCTAGTAGGAATTGGTCTATTATCCATACGAAGAACATTTGATTTTTGCTTAAACATAAAGTTCAGTATATGTGCATTTCTCCTTTCAGATAAGTAAGGGACATTTGCATAAACATGTAGATCATGGGAACTTAAATGTTCATGGTTGTAATTTATGCAAATACCTAGTCCTCTATTTTGGAGTCTTTGTAGTTTGTCTGTTAATGCTTGGTTAGCATTATGATAAAAGATGTCACCATAATCCAGATATGGTAATACCATGGTTTTGTATATAGTTAATGCTGCCGAAGTGTTTATAAATTTTCGAATTTTGCATAGTAGATTTAGCTTGTATGCGACAGTCTTAATGATATGTCGAATAAAAGGTTTGAAAGACAAGGTTTTATCTATTATAACACCCAAGTATTTATACTGTTGTACAAAGTCTAGCAATTGATTTCCAATAAATAGAGGATTTGGAGTGCAGGTTTGGATCTTATGTTTGGATCCCATGACCATACATTTGGTTTTTTTGATATTGATTGACAATTTGTTACAAGCACACCAGTCAACCAGTCTATTTAAATCATTTTGTAGATTTGATTGGGCCAACAAAACGTTATCCTCAGCAGATACTAATACTGTGTCATCAGCATACATGTAGATATCACACAGGTCAATAACATTATAGAGATCATTGATGTATATCAAAAATAATAGAGGGCCTAGCACAGAACCCTGTGGTACTCCACATTTAATGACCCTATATTCAGAAAATGTATTATTGAGAATAAGTCTTTGTTGCCTCTGCCACAGATAACTTCCAATCCATTCAGATGGTTTATTCTTGATGCCTAAGTACTTTAATTTTTTAATCAAAATGTTATGTGACACAGTATCAAATGCTTTGGAAAAATCAATAAATGTTGTTAAAGTAACCTTGGTTGAGTTTATTGCTTCTAGGTTAGGTTGGTCAAGGTGGGTTGGGTCAAGTCAGGGTTGGGTTGGTCAAGGTGGGGTTGGTCAAGGTTGAGTTGCTCAAGGTGGTGTGGGGTTGGTCAAGGTGGGGTTGGTCAAGGTGGGGTTGGGTCGGTCAAGGTGGAGTGTGTCAAGATTAGGTTGGTCAAGATTGGGTTGGTCAAGGTGAGGTTGGGCAAAGTGGGGTTGGTCAATCAGGGTTGGATTGGTCAAGGTGGGGTGGGTTAGTCAAGGTGGGGTTGGTCATGATGGGATGGGTTGATCAAGGTGCTGTTGGTCAAGTTGGGTTTGGGTTGGTCAAGTCTGGGTTGGTCAAGGTGGGGTTGGGTTGGTCAAAGTGGGTTGGTCAAGGTGGGGTTAGTCAAAGTAGGATGGGTTGGTCAAGATGGGGGTGGGTCAAGGTGGGGAAAGGTCAAGGTTGGGTTGGTCAAGGTGGGGTTGGTCAAGGTTAAGTCATTGTAGGGTTGGGTTGGTCAAGGTGGGGTTGGTCAAGATGGGGTTGGGTTGGTCAAGGTTGGGTTGGGTTGGTCAATTGCGGGTTGGTCAAGGTGGGATGCGGTTGGTCAAGGTGGTGTGGGTTGGTTAAGGTGGGATGGGTCAAGATGGGGTTGGTCAAGGTGGGGTTGGTCAAGGTAGGGTGGGGTTGGTCAAGGCGGGGTCGGTCAAGTCAGGGTTGGATTGGTCAAGGTGGGGTGGGATTGGTCAAGGTGGGGTTGGTCAAGATGGGATGGGTTGGTCAAGGTGTGGTTGGTCAAGTTGGGGTTGGGTTGGTCAAGTCTGGGTTGGTCAAGGTGGGGTTGGGCTGGTCAAAGTGAGGTTGGTCAAGGTGGGATTGGGTTGGTCAAGGTGGGGTCAGTCATGGTGGGGTTGGTCAAGTCTGGGTTGGTCATGGTAGATTGGTCAAGGTGGGTTGTAAAGGTGGGTTGGTTGTCAAGCTCATGAGGTCTCACACAGCCTCACTAAGTCTCATCAAGTCTCATCAGGTCTCCTAAGGTCGTTTAACATCCTCTAAACATCACAGAATTGGAAAAAAAATTCGTCCAAGCACGAATAGATAACACAACAACTGAAGTAAAGTTGACAAATATATTATGACCTAAAGCAGACATGACAAATGACAATTCAAGATGACAAGTAAGAAAATTCCCAGATAATGAAGCTACTTACAATGAATGGTAAACAGGTGGAGATGTAAAGATGGTGAATGGTGGTGGATGTGGGAAAGAACAACTCTGCATGCAGTGGTGCACAGTTATTCAAAAGTACCAAATCTGGCTCCTCCAGGGAGAGCTCCTGGGGGAGTTTGATTCCCGCTCCAGATTATGAAAGGTGATTCTTTTTGGCCGAGGCAGGGGTCTGTACCTTCCCAGAAATCCAGGGAAGGGCTCAACCACTCTCATTCCCCAATCAGAAGGGGAGGTCTAGACCCCAAGCCAGGATGGCTGTCAATCACTTCCAAAAGGGGTGTGGCTTAGCACCAACTCCCCCCCCAAAGCAGTAACTGAGCTATCCCCAGCCTAGTAAGCCACCCATGGAATAAAGGGGTGGTAAAGGGGATGGAGGGAACTCAAGTAGGGCAGCCAGGGCCTGCCCCATTCCCGTTACAATATGAAATTGATACTATGTACACTATGATTAAATAACTGACAAAATCGTATTGTCCGTTATAGAATATAATGTATAGGTCACTGAGGTGTATGGGGGGTATGGATGGGGGGTCGGGTTGGTTCGTGTCGTGTGTCGAATTTAAAAAAAAGCTGTGACGCCTGTCCATATTTCACAGATTAGACGCACATAGAATTTAAGAAATAGCCGTGTCCCATGTCAGTATCTTTTTAAAGCTCCTGTAGCATGTCAAAAGGGCATTGTCATTTGTTCCTTAGTTGCCATGTCGTATGTCGAATTTAAAAAAATGCCATGTCGCCTTGTCAAATTAGAAAAATGGCGGTGTTGCGCTGTCGATTTTATATTATATGTCTCACTCCTTTTTAGTGAAGGATAGGATAGGACTAGGTACGAGTTATAGTACAACGCTCCATGTGCAGGTACTTTATAGTAGTTTTTAATTTCATTCTTAAATTCTATTTTGTTTTTAATATTTCTGATTTCTTGAGGAATAGATATGCTACAGAGGCAATGCACTCCAATAATGGTCATCGTAGAATGCATGCACCTAGTACAATGTACTATCCCACTGGCTCCTGTGTGGTTTTCAGTTTTCAGTTACTCTCTCTCTACACCCGTCTTAACCTTTACTTATATGTTGCTCCTTTTATAGACTTTATTCTATCCTCCCATCAGCCTAGGCAGAAAGGTGGTACCGTCAGTCACATGTTCCTTTGTTTGATTCATGATGACGGTCTCATCCCTTTAACCCTGCTGTAGCCTAACGTATGTTAACTTTAGCTTTATGATTACTATCCTAATAAATATTGTAGTGCTGGTAACAAGTCGGTGACCATTGTTCCTACTCTTAATTATCCCTTCAATACTCTTGATATCAACTAGGATTTCAATTGGAACAAAACGTATCCATAATGATTGGCTCACATGTAGAACATAACCCATTTTGAGGGACTGAAACAAAATAAGATTGTAGTCCAGATTCATGTATCTATATTTGTCAGAATTGATTTATTGCTATAATCATCTTAATCACTCTGTGGAGATTTGAACCCTGTCTGTAGCATATTGTTGAATTTGAATAGAAACATTGAACCCTGTCTCTAGCATATTGTTGAATTTGAATAGAAACAATTTCAATGAAAAAGTCCAACTGTCCAAATGTCATTAAAACAAAGCCACTATATTGCTACAATTATGAAAGTGGCAAGCTATACGGGTGTAATAATTAATGTAGACTTATTGAGAACTATTAATAACAAGGCAATTATGATTATTCTATCTACCCTGATAATCAGTGAAGGCGATTTCCCAGACAGGTATGGTGAGCTCTGTAAGATAAATGTTATTGGCATCCTTTTATGAAATAATTCATCAATCCTTGTCAGTGATATATATATGGTTAAAGTTTAAAAAAAAAAGAATACTAATTGAAAGGATGTTGACTAGGGAACTGGCCAAAATTGATGTCAAATAATTTACTGGTATCAATCATTGGTTAGTGGATGTGCAGCGGTTAGGAATCCTTTTTACATACAACAAAGAAAGCAGAAAATAGGAAAAAGTCACGTGAAACAGGATTATAACTTTATTACGAGAAAGATACACGAGGTCTTGATTTCATCTTCTCCTTAACACATACCATAATTTAATTTTTATCCCTTGAGTGATTATCATATTCTTTTCTCATTGCTCATAGGGTCCCAAACAAGATATTACATGTCATTGTTTTGAGAATTTCTATTTCCAGTTATATCTTTTGGCATAAAGTTATTGTAGAAAGAATTTCATAACATCATACATATGATACCAATACTTTTGTCTATCTAACATTTTAACCACATCAATATTTTGATGTCTATCCTAATTCAAGTATACACTTCATAATTTGATAAGAACCTCTTGATAACACAACTTTCAGTGGTACTGCCTTCAAGTTGAACTCATGACATAAATACAAGAATACAGTTTTTGTACTGCTTTGAAATGGTGCGGATCTCCTACAGTGGAGCATATTCGTAACACATGTACCACCAACAGACTAGCCTCAAATTTGATTATAACAGTTCAATGCAGGGGTCGATCCAGGGGTCCCCCCCACCTTTTGATGGACCCAAAGCTACAAACAGAGGGGGAAATCCTGTATGTGTGTGTGTGTGTGTGTGTGTGTGTGTGTGTGTGTGTGTGTGTGTGTGTGTGTGAACACTGTTTTAGTACTTAGCCTATACGCTGACTCCCCCCCCCCCCTTCCAACCCCTTTTTGGAAATTCTGTATCTGCCCCTGCATAATGAGTATTCTAGTGCTAGTCTGAAAAGTGTTTGCTTGGACCATACACCGTGCAATGTATCATTTACAGACTGACCTCAAAATGGGCTTATAATGACAGTTAAATACAGGCATAATGTGTATTCTAAGACTGGTCTGCAGTAGGTGCCATACACTATGCGATATATTACCTGTTACAGACTAGCCTCAAAATGTACTCATAATGATGGTTCAATACAAGCATAATGCACTTTCTGAGGGTAGTCTGTAAAGGATTGAAGCAACATACACAATGCAATATACACCCTTCTTATGACCCTGTGCAGAGGGGACCTACTGACCACCAGATCAAGGTGGCAGGAGCCCACCACTCTGCAGTCACTGCACTGCATATAGACTAACAGTGGGAGCATTTTGAACTTTTTTTCTAAATCTAATCAATAAACTCAAAAAAAGCAAAAATGTCATTTTTAGCACTCATATTGGTATGTAAAAACATTTGTTCTTAGCTACAAATAACATAATTTCATGATAAAAGATTTAGTTTAGATACATTAAGGATTTTTTCAGCCAAACTTGACATTTATGTTGAAAAGAGGTCAACTCTTAGCTCAAGTCAATTACAGGTACTCACCAGGGATTGTTTTGCACCTCAGCTTGAGTGGGTGTTTAGGGGTCCTGGGCTGTGGAACTGAACTGGTGTGAACAACCACTACTAACCCCCCCCCCCTCCCCCCCACACACACATACATTCTAATCTATACACTACTAACAAGTACAGACCCTTGACTATCTAAATAGGCACCAATCCTCAATCAACTCTGCTCCAAGCCAAGTGACCACTGCTGCAGACTGCACTCCCCTCACTAGGGTTCACATTTCTGCTAAGAGGGGGTGCCATCTTTAAAAAGAAGGGTGTATACCCTTTACAGACTAGCCTCAAAATGCCTTAGCTCAACACAGGCATAATGCACCTTTTTTGTATAAGGTGATTGTCTCTTATTAATACCCTTTAAAGACTACTCTCAGAATGCATATCTTCTGCCTGTATTGAACTGTCATTATGAGTTCAATTGTTGGACTAGTCTAATATAATAATATTATGCATTTAAGACCAAAAAGTGACTTTACAGCAATTCTAAGTGAACTGCATCATAGTGATGTGCCATGTAGTGTCTGAAACAAACTGTTTTCTAGGATGAGCATCAAGTGACCAGATTATTTTTGATAGTCTGTAAAAGGTTGAAGGACCATACACCATGCAATATACCCTTTTCAGACTAGCTTTGAAATGCCTCAGTTCAACGCAGGAATAATGTGTTGAAATTGAAATGATGCAGGGTGTTATAAGGACTGACTTGCTCCAGTACTCCATCATTTTCTATATGCACTTTATACATACATTTCTATTTTCTTTATAGGAATGAAATGAATACATGAGATGTGTACCATTCATACCCAACGTGATGGACTTGCCAGACAACCATCAAACTGTTGTCATTAGGGTATGTGGATTCAGTTTGAATTGTTGTTAAGTCCCTGGTACCATCAGTGGTGGTTTCTAGGTCGGTGTTGGGGAATTTGCACCAACATTTTCTTGAAAATATTTAGATTATTTAACTATAAAATTTTTCAAAAAATCTTATTCAAAAGCCTAGATCTGCCAGTGGCAAATATCTCCCCATACACATTGCTAGAATTGACTACTCTTAAGGGGTGCTTCTGGGGAGTCTTTCTCTAAAGCAACATCATTCACTCCATCGGGGACCTTTTCATCGCCATCAACCAACCGTCCCGCCTTTCTCTCAACATGTTCCATCATGATATTACCCGCTTTGGTCAGGAGGAAAAAGAACACCATTCCACCAATGATAATGCCTACAGACACCCCAGCAAGCAGTGGGGTTTGTTTGATGAGGATGAAAGCTGAAATCAGCGAAATAGTGTCGAGAATGTAGACGAGAGCAGCCAAGACTTGTCGGTGGAAATGAGTGCCTAGAACTGACCCAAAAGGAGCCCCAATAAAGACAATCTGAGCACTGACAGACAGATATTCCCAAGTAATCACAGAAACATCAGCCATGATGACTGTACGCCAGAACGAACCAAGCAGCGAGTTCCAAGCCATGAGCACCACAGATGTGGGAGTCGCTGTCTTCTCAGAAACACGAAAGAGCAAGGTCAGAATGCTAAAACTGCAAATATCTAATCCACTACCTGCAAAGGATGTACAAACTCCTCCTACAATACCACCAATAAACAAAACAATCCCTTTCCATACTTTGAAATCTGGTATAGTTTTGTAGGTCTTGCGCTTATGGTAGCGATTGAGCAGGAAAAGCGCAAAAGCGAAAGCGAACCAGATGCTAACAAAGCCCATCTTTTTCTGAGCCTGACTCAGGTAAGGGTCAACAAAGTGGAACCCAAACAGGAGCCCAAAGACCCCTCCTGCACTACACATTATGATGGAGTGCCACTCAATCTGAACATTCATAAAGAAGATGGAGAAGGTAGCACAGGACATGCCACATGCTTGGATGTAGATGGAGAAGTCTCTGGCCACTGAAGAAGGCAGGCCAAGGGCTAAGGTCATCACTGGGTAGGCCACGGCTCCACCACCCTCACTTGTCATACCTGGAGAGACACACATTTATAAGTATGAACATGTCTATAATATCACAAATTTCTGATAAACACATAAGAGGACTTATGGAAAAAAATCTCAGTCTACTCTGTCAAATGAAAAAATTAATAATTTGATAAAACAGGCACTGAGCATGTAATTGAAAAACTACAAAGCAGGTCACATTATGATGCGATTCAGGAAAACAACAAACTAAGAACTTATGTTTCTTTCAAAAAGACCTTTGATGCTGAAAAATACTTGTCACTCTAAGATGTACCATTGCAATTCCGGAAACTATATTGTGCCTTCCGAATTAGCTGCCATGATTTGGAGATCGAAAGGGGAAGGTACTGTAGTCCATCTATTCCAGCCGATAACAGAATATGTAAACTATGTAACCTGCAGCCAGAGACTGAGGTGCATTTCACGCTTGTTTGTCCTCTCTACAAGGAACTGTGTAAAGACATGCTCCACATTCTAAGCATTCAAGAGCCACAAATTTTGTCATTATACCATCAAACACTATTTGTTCAACTAATGAGTATTGAGGACAATGATATTATAAGTGCAGTAATGTACTTCCGTTTCAAAGCCTGTAATATACACAAAATCAAACTGGGTATGATTGAATGATGTAGTACTGTCAACACTGTGCCTGCATGGAGACAACAATGAAATGTTAACACATAATCATATCTCATATGGCAATCTTAACAGCTGACTGTATTGGTGCTACTCTGTTATTTGTTATGGGTATAAGCTGACACAACATGCTCATGTTTCATATTATTTCACTTATCCTTCTTTGTATGTATTGGGATTGGAGCTCATCCTGGACCCAGTAAGAATACTCTATAGTGTAGATTAGAAGTAGTGAATTTTGCCATGTATTGTTACAACAATATTGTGCGATAAAGAAATAATAATATTCAGTCAGCTTTCCCTAGTGCTTATTTCCAAATGGGGAAGTAACTCTAAAGTGTATACAAAAAGCCCGAAACTCGCATTTAACCAATTAGAGTGAGGTTCCAAGATTAGTAATAAATCCAAGGTGTGTCAAGCACATCAACCTGGGCACAAAGGCTTACATCCATATGACATACCTAATGAGTTCCACTAGGCGGCAGGATGATAAACCTTGGGCTACTACTCTCCCTGTTCCAATTAAACTCATTACAACTGACCCAGTATAACCCCTGAATGTAACAAATTAACTTACCAGCAATGATTCCTCCCAGTACCATGGTGATGGTCATGGGGTATTTGTCCAGGAAGTTGTGCCACAGGTTGTAGCGAGTCATGATGCTCCACCACATGAAGTGAGCAATGCATGCTGGGATGATCAAACTGATGGGGCGTCGGAACCGCGTTAGGAACCGCATCCCCCAGCCTGGACCGTCCCCTTCCTGCACATTATCTGACATCAATGTCTGACCTATGACCAAATGAAAGTTTTATTATCAAATAGTTTACAGGAATATCCTAGGAATGAGGTGGTTGCTAATCTTTTTGATATTGCACAGGTATTGATTAATTAACCACATTCCCCTGGTTCACTAATTAAAAAAGTGCTTAACAAAGGAATATATTGTATTGATTTTGATGTATATAGTTATAATTTACACTTAAATCTTTATATACTACAATTTATATTCATTGTAATATCACTGAAAACCAGGGGCAACCCTGAAGTGAATTACCAATGAAATTAAAAAAAAAAGAAGAAAACTCACCTTCCCAGAAGTATTTCTTGCACCAAGGTCGGCAGCCGATGTTCCATGGTGTTGACCTCTTCTTCTTCTTACTTATCTGAATAAGGGCAAATTGAGGAGAATTATTAGATATAGAAAAAAATGCTCATCATTTCATTTACAATCAGAGTTTCAAATGTACTTGTCTAAACATTTTGTGTTAAAAATCAGGATGGAATTTTCCATGGTATACACATGGTAATAAGAGCAATTGCCAAAAAAGGACCAACGTTGCGTCAACATCATTTTACCATAAGGATTTTCTTTTTATTATAATATACTTTTATACCTTCATAAACTTGAATTTAGTGGTCAATGGTTAGATAATCTTCTGGGATACAATCCCCGCGTGTGATACCCCTACACATCGGATTATTTTGGAAGTTTGAATATGTATCATCTGGCCTCTTGAACTTTATTTTCTTTCTACTCCTTAAATGCAGTTTTTGCCGTGACTTGTCCAGAATATTATGATCTTTGCTATACCTATACATGATACTGTAATGGTGACTACGACACTGTTATAAGATTCTTGCTTTTACTTTACCAATTTTAGTTTTTAGGAATAAGTCAAACTTTAAATTGTCATCCACAATCACACCCAAATGATTATAACAAGTAACATTTTCAAGCTTTTCCCCAGCCATTAATTAATATACTTGGGTTTGCTCGTGGCTTAAACATCATATGTTAAGTTTTATCTACATTAATTGTTAATCAATCAAGTTGACACCATTGCATGATGTCATTGACTGCTGACTGGGTCACAGATGCTGATACCAAAGGATCATCATGAGCATAGTATACAACAGAATCATCAGCGTACAGTAAAGTTTGTATTCCAACTATGTTGAAGATGGTCAAGAGGTCTTTAACATATTTAAGAGGCCTCCTGGAATTATTTTGTGGGAGAAATATTTGTGTCATTTGTTTCCCTAGTGCCAATTTGTGCCATTTAGAAGTGTATAAATAAGTGATACACACGTTTATTAACCCGCACGCACCCATTCATCAAAACCTTGATTCAAAAGATTAACACCGATTAATAGTGGAGTCACTTTGTGGAAACATGACAGTTGATAAAATTGAAAAATTGCACGCATTAACTTTGTTAATTAAGGTCATAGTGACCTTCTCTAAATGGTAGGATTTGTCAGGGGAACCAGATGAAGGTATGAAAGGATCAAAACATGTTGATTCACCACACCAATTCCTCACCAAAAACTAAAACTATCTGTCCACCAAACGTTTAGTACAGTCCCTACACCGTTTTGATTAGTTGCTTAGTGTTCACTTTTTATTATCATCTGCTTCTATAAAAGGCAAGTTTTCCATTTATAGTTTATGATATTAATATAAAAACTGAGGGGTGGGGTTTGAGGATGGCGGTACGACCCACATGGCAAAAACTGGACGAATCTCCTTCTAGACCTCATGTTATCTTATCTTATTGTATCTTGATACTCTACTGTACATTGTCTTAACCCTTTCAGCGTGGGAAGCCACAAAAGTGGCTTTATAGTTAATTCCCATAGGAAGAGCATTTATAGAGGAGGAATTAAGCTTTCAGAATCTGAAAGAATTTTCCAAAAATTCCCATTAGAACAGGAGATATGGTCATTTGAATAAGCTTGCATCAATTCATTAGAAAATAATATAACTGCAATTGCACAACCTTGTAACAATAATACATAAAGACGATTTTGCGATCTTTTTTCAAATTGATAGAAATTTGTTAGTTTTTGACAAATGATAGGATTTTCAAAATGTCATAACTTTGGTTTCATTTATGATAATTACAAACTTTTTTTTTGTTCAAACACAATAGGCTAAACCTTTAGGTCCCCTATTGTTCTCTTTGAAACAAATAAAACCAATATTTCAGCAATTAATGGTTACCATGGAAACCAATGATTGGAACATAATGCAGATATTAGCAACATAGACAAGTTTCGTGAATTGACAGGGTGCCAACATTTGGAATGTTTTCATCCAACTTACATAAAAACTAATTGTAGTCTACCAGAAGAATCTAGAGAAAATTTGAGTTTCAGGCATTTTTATGACTAATTTTCATATTTTGGCCAATATCTCTGTAATTATGAACTGTAGAATGACATATTCGGCAGTGAAAGGGTTTGTGATTAGACTTGAAAGTATCCTCTTTGAAGCTGTGAAAACTCAGTCCTGAAAATAAACATGGTGCTGTTGTCAGACACTCAGGTAAATTCCTTTTCAACGGAGAAAATGATTACACACATGCATCCTAGGTAGGCCTAACCTCAGAAACAAGACCATAATTATCATAATGTACCAGGATATAACCTACTGTTTTACAATGTTCCTATGCCTCAATTACAAGGTTCTAAATAAGCTCCTTGTCATTGTTATTCAGAGCACGGAAGCCACAACCTGAGGAACCGTCCCTTGGGTCTTACGGCCTCCTTAGGATCACACCAAAAGTTCTCCTATATTGTATTACCCAAGCAAATTCCAAGTATTCGCATAATTACTCAAACAAACAGCCGTCATTATGGTCTGCCAGTATTCACCCAAAACCATACACACTGCTCGGACGCCGTACGGGTAATTTAAATATTATGTATATATAAATCAGAACAAAAACAACTGTTCCTTCAGTCAAAATTGGCCCATCTTTTTTGCTCAGGACTGCACAGGCCGAGAACGGTATGTTCCTGCCAAAGCAATACAAGGTATACGCTGTTTTTAAAAATAAAGTAGAACACTGAGACAATTTGCGCACTATAATTAGCTGGAACATGCATGTTATAGAATTCATTGTGTTATGTATGCATGCATACCGTTATATCATTTCAGTTTAATAAGCCTATATGTTATATGTCATAAATCAAACATCAAATACACCAACCACACCATAAATCACATGTAATAAAGTTTGGTATGGTGAGTTGTATAATGGCAATTCCGTGTTTTCTTTCAATATTCCATTGTCTAATATTGAATAAACAAAATTATTGGTTGGTGAGAAGCGATTATGTTTTGGTTTTCTGATGATATTGGTAATATTTGTTTTCTGTTTTTCTTGGCGGTTATGTTTATTGAAGGGATTATCTATGTGATGTTGGAATATCAGGAGGAAAAGACATTATGTATCTCAATGGAGGAAGGCATGCAAGAATATATATATATACTCACCGTAGTGGTAGCTTGGGACTGGTCTAACTTGTCCGTCTCAGAGTCGGCGTTTTGCCCGTTGACGTCCACTTGCACAAAGTCGGGCGCGGATTGGTTGGCCATAATGGGGGACTTTTGAGACGGTCCCTGTGGATAAAACATGTATTGGGTAGTGATAAGGTCAATTTAAAAAACTACAATGTAGGGGTATAGCAAAGTACTGAATAGTCCATACTATAGAGGTGTACTACTATGGAACGGCTTGAAATATGATGTGCGGATCTAATTCAATAAAATAATTCTAAAAAGAAATAGTGAGGTTGTATTAAAATAAATATTGAAGACACAAACTTGATGTATGATATATTGTGTCTATTCAAAACTGACTGAAGAAAAATACAAATAAGTATATTGATCATGATTTGGTTACTAACATCTCATTGATACTTATTTTACATTTAAAGTTCTAGTCTCTCTCTCTCTCCCCCCCCCCCCCCCCCATGTAAGAGGGCATCTCAAATTTTACCATTTTTAAGAGTGCCCGCGCCTCCTTTTTGAAATCTGTCGATCAGTCCCTATGAATGCATGGGAATGACATATATAGTGTCAATGCCCGTTTTTCATACTATGAAATATTCACACTTTTGCTGAAACTATCAATCAATCATAACCATATCATTTTGATACCCCACTTTTATTTCCGCGCATTTATTGCACGAACTGCAGCAGTGTGAGAAATATGCAAAAATGCGTAATATGCGAAGGTTTTATACGTTATATAATGAGAGGGGCATAGTATCTGGAGAACTTTGGCTAAGACATGTTATGTGTTATATGGATTGACAAATAAGCATATCCTCAGCTCAATGTACTTTAACTTCATGTTATGTACCAGTTATAGTGGTATTCCACACACATCAGACACAAAATCTTTTTTTACATGTATGTAAAATAAATTGCCAATGTCTAACAATTATATCACTCCTGTGTGTGAATTTTCTGTAATAATCATCATCCGATCGCTCTGATTCGTGGGTCAATGTGGTGTACTGTAATAATATCATTATATAGCTGGGCTATACGATCATTACGCTAATGTAGTGTATGCAAATAGCAAGTATCAGGCATACCATATAGTATCCCACTTTGTGCCCAATCTGCAAATGTTAACATTAATGGTCTCCTATATAGGTAAAATACCTCTCAGAAAGGAACTTACTTCACGATATGGTGTTTCAGATAAGCCAACTCCAAGGCGCGACGGAAGGTTTATTTTTTCTCACTCTTTATAATTATAATATTTTCTTTTAAATGTCTCTATGAGTATATTGTTGTATGGTTATCCTGCAAGGCCCTTTAATTAAGATCAGCAAGCAGTAAACTTATACCCTTATTATACGATTGGGAGATGTGTTGTGACATTTGAAACTCCCTGATAGCTGACTTTCGTTCTTACCATGGCGTTTTTATCAATAAAATAAGAATCCGATCAGTAAAGACCATGGACTGTCCACCCGAGAAGCTTGGATTGCTTCTCAAATAGGTTTGAAATATTGATATTTAGAAAATAATTAACTAGCTATAGAAAAGAACAGGCATTACAATCCTGCTTACCATGTTATGGCTCTGTTAGGAATCCGAGTTCTGATGAGTGGATCTAAGAACGTATCAGTTCTTTAGGCAAAGAGTAAGAATAATGTGCTACTTATTGTCCAGATAAACGTCTTGTCTCTGCCTCCAGTATACAGCCCTGCTATCCCTTGTCGTTTCTCACAGTGCTTTGTCCGGAGACTGACAGGAGTATCGTTTTGACACGTGTTTTCTATTGTTCACACTGAAACTTCTTCCCTTCCTACTTTCCAAATGTGTCAGAGAATGCGCATCCTCAAAAGGGAAGTGGGGGGAGGGCGATTTGCACCGTATGAATCTATGTTATTGTCAGAGAGAACTTGCAGCTAGGGTATTATTATTTTCCTAATAAGAATTGAGTGAATTCCCTCGATGGAGAAGTATGCAATTATGGTTAAATTCAAGTCATGTTTTATTTATTACTATAGATCATATATGTTTCTGAACAATATTGCTCGTTCTAACAATATGAGAATCACGTTAAAAAATGGGTATGTTGTCCAGATATGACTTACAAAAGTAATTTGATTAAATTCATTACTCAAACAAACATATGACACTAATAATTTAAAAAATTAGGAGAAGAGCTACATTGCAAAACACTCCGCCACCAATATATAGATATCGTAACAATGATGTTATTGTAAACCACATATTCTTAAAGTGTTCTTAAAAGTTACCATTGTTACATTTTTTTTGAAACTTCTGTAAAATCTTTTCTAACCCCCCCCCCCCCCCCAACCACACACACACACAAAAGAAAATTTTCCAAAAGTTCCACCTTCCCTTCCGATATTAAATGTAAAAAAACCTAAAATAAGTAAATATTGAAAAGTTCCACTTTTTACTGCTCGCCACCCCCCCCCCCCTCCCTTTCCAAGTTCAAATTACTGAAGATATTGACAGAAGTTCCACTTGGGGAACCTCACCACCACCACCACCACCCCCAGCTGAACCTGGGTAGGGGCCAGGTGACCTTCATTGTTCGACCACTATTTCTAGGTGTGCTGGTTTCAGGACAGGGATATTTATTCATTTCGCTATATAGTGGCCAATTGCTTTGCTATAATTGCTTTGTTGATTAGGGAATTTCAGAAACTTCAAAGAATGAAGGAACGTAAAGGTGACATATACTTTATCTATGTGACTTATCACACATAAACGTTTATCCGTATGAGTATACTTATAAAACGAATATCAATATAAATAGGTTTCAAAAATGGTGCTCTCATAGTCCTGAATACGATTGGGATAATTTGGGATAATTTATTAGCACAGGGGCAGATTCAAGTGTGGGGGGGGGGGGGGGGGGTCCTGACCCCTCCACAAAAAAAAGGGAATATGCTGTGCGCGTTTTAGTACTTATATAGCCTATTACCTGACATCTCCCCCCACCTTCGGAAATCTATTATCTGCCCCTGTAGTAGACTTATGTCAACGCATCTTGAAGTGTTCTGGCTTCTGAAACTAAAATTCCTATTACAAGGGATCCCCCGCCAGTTTCAGAGGAAAAAGAGCAGGGGTCAATCCCCAGAAACATTGGTCCCATTCCCAGGGCACATAGGCTAAATAATAAAATATCATACTTGACCTCTTCTCTCTTTGAGATGTCAGACCCCACCAAAAACCAAGGATGAGGACCCCTGGATCTGCCCCTGATTCCCTGCCAAAAGTGGGAACAACCTAAGGACAAAAAGGTCGTTTATTCCCTTTTTACTTTGGAAACCTAAAGGTGGATAAACTAAAATGAACCAGGGGTCATTATATGGGGATTTGATTCTCTTCCAAAAGCAGCCTCTGGACAAGAACCTCCAGAGGTTTAGGAGTCTTGCCAAAATATTGCTGTTACATCACATCCACTCTGTGCTCACATGTCAACCTCCCTGACCTTCCCCAGGCAAGCAGCAATGTAAGGGACATGTTCTGTGACCATACTCTTTTTGTTAGTCTATTACTTGTTCAATGTGCATGTAGCAATTATGCTATTTTACACAAGACACACCAAAACAGAGTCTTAGAATAATATGGTATTTTAGTGAAGTTGAGACCTTGCCAATTCAGAATGTTTTGACAGCATTATATTTTGGAGAGTAAAAGAACGCAACCAGAGTGTTGCAAAAACGTCAAAGTCCAGCATCACAACGTTAGGTTTTAAAGATGTTATTGGATACCATTACAATAATATAACAAAAACTAAAACAGAAATAAACATGTTACTGCGACGTTATAATAACCTTATGGTAACGTTGCATGCTTGCCTTGGTCTTGTTTCAGTTATAAAAGACATAAATTAGCTCTGAACATTGCCTCATTCAACTGCCCCAGCATAATTTGTATCCTTTACCATTTTAATTGATCCATTCCTGGAAACGCTTGCGCTAACAAAGATTGACGTAAAAGGTTGTGGGAAAGGCATTTTTTCAAACAACCATAACTTTGTAGATAAATAAGATACATTGCCACTTCATACTCTATACGATTCTGAATAAATTCGACAATCTACCCAGATAGTTTTACAAAGTACTTCATAGAATGAAAACGTGCTATTTAATACCAAAATATGGTAAAAGGAAAATAAATATATCACTGAAATCTGTCGTTACATGATGATTGCAATGGTATATAGTGTTAGTGGCTCTTATGCATAGTTGTAATCCTAAGCTTAGATTGTCAAAAATGGCAAAAATGATGATTTTCAGAGAATTGATATAGGGATTACTACAAAATTTGAAATGTGCCAAATCATAATTTTATTAAAGCTGTTTCCAGTGTCAAATCCTGAAATATTGGCCAAAACTCTTCCACCACCTCTTAAAATAAACACCATGACATCACTTACATCCTAAGACATTCAATTGAACAATTGTGGTTGATTTATTCTATGTTTACGACGATGTATGGGAAATGAACAGAGAGTCGAATTGATGCTTGAACATCTTGACAACATCTTATTTATGTTCTTATCGGTTTGTTACTGCATGAATGTTCATGTTATGCTAGCTGTTACCCCTAGGGTCGAGGTTTCCTTCACTTAGGGTGTTCAAGTCTTAATGAACACACTTGCTTGCAGAGGTACAAATGTTTATTGATTGGAATCAATCAAGGCTGGAAAATACAACATCATTCGCTTACATCATAGTGCACTTCCAATCAACCAATAAATACCTTTCAATATGTCTTGCTCCAGGTCTAACTTGCTCAAGTATAAACCCCTTCTCCATAAGGACTGCGTGTAATATTCATTTCCTAGTTCCTTCCCACAGTCATGGTTCAGGTCTAAAGATTATATAGTCAATGACAACCTAGAACACGTGAAGTCCTACTAATACTCTATGTACGGTCACCAAGGAATGCCACCAGCACCAGCGTATAATCCCACCAGCTCCTGCTTAGACTCAGCTTTTAGAGTTATTCTCCAACCATCCTGCCTTAACGGTAACTTATACATATGATTCCTATACTATACCTAACCCACAACTATAGGTCTGCAGGGCAAGAAAGGACTGAAAAAAGGAAAAAAACTTGAAATATCTGGTCCTTCTACCTGTCTTAAAAATGTAGCGCTGTTAATAACATTATGATAAAAATAAAAGTGGTATATTTAGATTCGGTATATTTTTTTCTATCATTCAATACCAAAATTGTTTGTCAGGCATAAGTATTTCAATAAAGAAATGGGATTAGAATCTGATAAAGACGGCACAAGTTTTCAAAATATGAGCATCCTCCCATGTGACATTGCTAATGAATATGATAATTAATGGGAACAAAGGGGAAAACATAAAAAAGATGTTCAGATGATAAATGGCCACAAATGACACGCAAAATATGTTTCGAAATTCAAAAAGTCATCAATCATGTACTGCCCCACAAGTAAACTTATGTGATTGATATAAAAAAACTTACTACAAATCTTTGGAAAGTAGAACTCAAAATAGAACTGAAAAACAAAACCAGCCCTTTCTTGCCCTGCAGACCTATAGCATACCACAGGCAGGTGGTACTGCCTCACGCATGCTCATTGAGCATGAATTGTGATAATGGTCTCATCTCTCTTACCTGCTGCTGCATTCTTCACGTATTGTTCTATCTTTATCGCTATAATTTTATTTATTGTTATCATACTAATAACATAGCCTGGTGACTACAGTTTTCTTTCTAGATCTACTTCTGACTATCTTTTTCCAATTCTACCAACGATGATTAGGATTAAAGTAAATCATTCTAACCACCTAGCTGAAAAGCAGACTAATCAACAAATGAAAAGAGTATTGCACACCCCCTGCTGAAACGCAGCGTCACTATCATTTGTACACCATTTGTGCATGAGGTAACTGACCTCAGTGCACAAATGGTAAATTTAAAGTTCCTATAATGTTTTGATATGCTTTATAAAGGGATGTAAAATGACTGTTCTATACTGTTCTATTGGAACCCACAGCTGGTGCCTGCACTACATGGTTTGTGTTTTCTAAATCAAATCTCATGATGGATAACTTAGCTTTTTAGGTGCCTTCCATTAAATACTCTAACATCAAGAGAGGTGGAGAATGGGGAGATGAAATGTTTGAAAGTTTGTGTACAATCATGTTCAAATCCAATGTGCACTTTCCAACGAGGCACAGATAAATCTGGGATTATGGGTAAAGCCGGGTCCCCACTGGGCCAGAGAGAGTGATGTCGTCGGCAGAATAGGTTAGTTTGTCGCTCCCAGAGGCTGAAGTTAGTCGCCCAGAACGACAAAACACTCCGGAAATCAAACATGTCTGATATTTTGGGGTGTTTGTCGGCCGACAAACCACCTAAAAACGCACTTTGTCGCCAGCCAAGGTGGCGCCAGACCCATTTGTCGTTCCCAGATACGTCGCTGAGGTGAGGGTTTGCTCAGTGGGGACCAGGCTTAATGGTGTTGCTGGCTGTGACGCTGTAAAGAGGGGTATGGATGTTATGGCTGAAGAGGTTTATAGCTGTAATAGAGTATACCCTCTTTGCCCCCTTATCAAAAGATTATTGTAATATCTAAGTATCATGAGGTTTGTGGTATGGGTGCAAACCCAAAGAGAATATAATACAGTTGTACCTTCTGTAAACTATTCAATGGGCTGTTCTAGTTTGACATTTAGGACTGTTCAACGATTCAGTCTGGGTGATCACTGGGGTGCCACATTGTGCATTTCTGTGAAAATGTTTGTTGTTTAAACTCAAATCATATGTAGCACCAGTGAGAGTAAATCAAAACCGAAGTCTGGCTCTCCATAGCGGTATGTCTGAGAGTTTCACTGGGCCTTATCTTTGCTAATTGAATTTCACGTGTGACCAGATTTCCCGCAATGACAAAAGAATTAGTTTTTGTTCGTAATGTTTCTTGATTAATGCAACTGGGAAGCTAATTTCTAGGTACTGGCATAACTGCCAGATTTGGCCTAAATTGGACTTAATCCCATTTCACACCATTGTATTGCAAATCGAGTTGTAATGGAACTAGATATTGTAGAATGGTGAAACAAAGAGTGGAAAATCCCCTCAGACTTCAGAAACATTATAATAGGTAACATATAGCTAAATATCAAATAATTGCTTCATAATTAGAACACAACCTAGAAATTGGTGGCTATGTGGTGTCCAAATAGGCCAATGACTCTCTTTTCCTAATACGCTCCCATTTAGGGATTTATATTGCAAGCGGCTATTGTCAAATGTTGGAATTCAATTGCCAAATTTGAATAAGGACGTTAACATATTTTTGAAAGTAGTAGTTTTACATTATCTGAAAGTAAGCTATATCTAATCCCCATCAAATTCCATAGATATCGCAATATGTTTTGCATAAGCTGTAACTTTATAATGAGTACAATGACCCAAGGCTTTCTTCACTCTATGAATTTCTTGTACAAAAATTATATTCCCTGATCTAAAAGATGATTAACTATGTGCAGACTTTTCTGTTATTGGAAAAATTAATCAATTTGAAGACCGATAAACAATCAGACAAACAGACAGGTAATTATACAAAGAAACCGTGAGCAAACTGTTCTGTGAAGGCGAATAGCAAAACAAGAAACGAAATCAATGCCAATTCAGTATCATATCAAAGAAGTACAAATATTGGATGTATTTCTTTTTTTTTTATACATATTTATTATCCTGGGACAAGTTGGATTTCTCCAGTCTTCCCTTGTCGCCAGCAGAACTTAATACTATTACACGTTCTTTATATATTATATATGCTCTCAAAACTTCGTTAAATCATTGGAGACTTGAAGAGAATGTCTCCTAGACAACATCTATTCAAGTGTTATGATATCCATATTAGAGACAATAACATCAAATGGTGAATGTATCCTTACCTGGTTTATGTCAAACTGACCAAATTCAACCTGAAGAAAATTATCGATCCTTTGCCCTGTCTCCTTTGTTTTCCAACAGTCAGTTAGCAGCCTTTTTTATATCTGCCTCTACGTTTTTGTAATTATTACTTTTAGTTCATTGCGCCTTGACTAGTCCATGTGTTTTCGGCCACCAAAAGCCTTATTTTGTCAGCATTCAGTATTGCACTTTTAGGATATTATTTATACGGTATGCTTCTACCAATGATCGTTCCATGCTGAGAAACAGTCAGGACTGTTACCACTATTCAAACATTCCAACACACACACACACTGCTGTACTTTTAATTGATAAGACCATTAACGTTTGTCAACCACAAATGGTGTCTCTTCTCTTGACATGTAAATTCATGGTTCTTTTAGACAGAGGCTTTATACATCAATATAGCTATATCCATTTATGCCAGTTCTTAGATACATATCTTTTTGATTAGTTGTGGGAAAATAGGTTTTTCTCATAAATATTAATTTTATCTTTATTTGCATGCAGTGTTAATAGCTTGATGAGGAAGGTGTAAATGTCTATAGAAAGAGCATAGAGGTCACAAACAATATATTCATATGTCATACAACAAGTGCAACTGTATAATTTGGTATAAAAACTGAAATTGTTATTAAAATAACGAGATTCTTCGCCTGTTAATGAAAAAGAAACTACTAAAGTGTGAATAAAAACAATTGTATGTTAATTGAATATTTGTATAAAGGAAAAGTTGTTCTTGTCAAGGAAGAATTTGGGAGAAAAGGATATCTTATGTAAATATTGTATTAAAGTGAACAAATTTCTTAAGATTTTAAAGATTTGAACTTGTTTTTGTATACTTGACACATAATAAAAACATGGTCGACACTCTGACAAACATGTCTGAAATCCTTACTAATTAGTTAGAAGTGAAAAAAGAAATTGTGAAAATTTGAAATTTATAACTTGTTTTCAGACACTTGGTGCATCATAAAAACATGGCTGCCATGCTGACAAACATGTCTTATGACCTTGTCTAAAACTGGGAAGTGAAAAGAAACTTCATGAAAGAATTTAAAAACTTTGAATTAGTTTTTGGACACTAAGCATATGATAAAAACATGGCTGCAATGCTGATAAATGTGTCTGATGATGTTGTCTAAAATATATAAACATGGCCGCCACACTGACAAAATGTCTGAAGACATTGCCTAAAAATTTGGAAGTGAATGAAAATTCTGGAAAATTGATAAATTTGAACTTTAATTTTGTACACTTGGCACATCATAAAAAAATTGCTGCCATGTGGATAAATATGCCTGATGATCGTGTCTAAAACTTGGAAGTAAAAAGAAATTGAATTAAAATGAAAAATTTTGCAGCTGTGTTTGGACACTTGGATCATCATAAAAATATGGCCGACATGCTGACAAATATGTCTGATGACCTTGTCTTAAACTTGGAAGTGAAAAGAAATTTCCTAAACATAAAAGTTTTGAAGTCATTTTTGGACACTAAGAGCATCATAAAAACATGGCTGCCATGCAGAAAAATGTCTAATAACCTTGTCTAAACTTGGAAGTGAAAAGAAAACATGATACAATTTTAAAGTCATTTTTGGACACTTAGCCTATCATAAATATATGGCTGCCATGCTGACAAATAATTATGTCTTATGACCTTGTCTAAAACTTGGAAGTGAAAAGATACTTCCTAAACATAAACAATTTTGAAGTCATTTTTTGACATTTGGAACCTCATAAAAAATGGCTGACATGCTGACAAATATGTCTGATGACCATGTATAAAACTGGGAATTTAAATGAAAGTAAAGTTGTTTTTGGACATTTGGCACATCATAAAAACAAGGCTGCCATGGTGATAAACATGTTTCATGACCTTGTGTTAATGTTGGTGAGAAAAAATTACAAACAATTTTGAAATTGTGAATATGTTTTTTTCTCATTTGGCACCACCATAACAGAAAGTATGGGATTTGACATCTCTGTTCCACTCTATTGCCTGCCTAATACCATGACAGGCAATCAACCTCCATGTTGGTTCCACTTTCTCCCACTATGGTTGCCAACAACTCAAAGTTGTATATCATTAATCTAACTCTCCTGAAACTTGTAAATTTTAACCAAATAACATGAATACATGCAAAATACATATACACTTATAATGAAATTAATTAAAATACCTTTCAGGCATTTTTATAAAGAATCATAACAACGTAAAATCCATTCTGATGTAAAAATTGTCAAAGGCCATAGAACACAATCATCTACATGTAACTAAATGTAACTAAAATCTCCACTCACAAGATAACCCCTGAATCCACTCTCCAAGCATAGGACAGGAACCAGGGGATTACTAGAAATCTGAAGATTGTCGGCCAGAAACTGGCCGATGTTGCGTTGGTGGTTTTTAAATGTTATAAAAGGAACATGTAATATACATCCTTCTTACTAAGAGTGGCGCCCCCTCCTAGCAGAAATAAGAACCCTAATAAGGAAAATGCTGTCCAATTCATTCTGCAGCACTGACCACTAGGCTTGGTGCAGAGTCAATACGCGGTTTCTGAAATAGGCCATCAGCCAGTCAGTGAGCCCCTTTAAGAGGGTCTGAGGGCAGGAAGTGAGGGCAGATTTAGAGGGGTGTTGTGGGGGCAGATCAGAGAGTCCCTGGGACCAATTAACACCCATGGAAGGGACAGGAGTATATTTGTCTTTAGTCATAAAAGTGTTATGTTATATGTCCCCCACTAGTGCTAACCTAAATTAAATGGTGCCCTTAACCCCATTGATGGCCTGTGGTCAGCCATTAATTAGTAAGTCATGCATGAAGGTAATTAATGTAAATAGGGCCACCCCTTTTCAGCACAGTGGGGGCCCAGGGGGTGGTCAGAACAAAGAAACAGCTGTTCTGGAGGCCAGTTTCTTCTAATATTTTTTTAAATTTTGAACATGTTTTTAAAAGTTTATTTTATCCAAAACCATGATACTGTATGACAAGATATAGTTCTATATGCTGTTAAAATTTGGATGTAAAATAAGGAATTTAAGGTTGACTTTTTTACCTAAAACCTCTTCCACCTATACTTAAGCTACCAGATCTGCCCTATCTTCCTGCCTTGGAACAGGCTGGGAACCAGCTTCAGTCCCCTTAGCCCCGCCCATTTTGCCTAAGAAGTCCCGTATTGACAATTGGTGCCCACTCAGATGGTCAAGTACCTTTGCCTTCACATGCAATTGTTTCTAAAAAGGAACAGCCATCCTATACTTTGCTTATCAAACTTTATACCTTTGATCAAACTTAATACAACACAAAGAATAATTACGAGCTAGCATACTGGAATAACTAATGAAAAATAATGGTTAAAGGCACCCCTACAGTAAATTAAAACCCCATAGTTCACTTGATTGTTGCCTACTAGAATTTAAGCCGATTCAAACTATCTTTGATAAGCAAGTTATGGGAACTTTGGTTTCTATTTGTTATATGGTCACATCAACTTAATGTTAATTTATCAATCTAAAGTAAATGAATAAAAGATTCGGCATGTATAATATATGATTGATTAATTAATTTAAAGTTAATCCTTACAGTTTTTATTTTAAGTTCCCAACTTAGGTTCTAGTACTATTAAGGGTTCAATCTTCCTACATTGGGCATACTCTTCTCTATATAAGACATATTCTCAAGTTTTATGAGAAAACTGGATTGTACTATGCATTATCATTTGATATTATAATTGTGCTATATGCTGTTTCTTAAAAACTAGATTGTGTTAAGTTTATTTCAAAATCCAACCTTAGTGGTACACCCAATATGGTTGTGTTTTTCGCACACCATGTATATCCCAAATGAAGATCCCAAAACACGCGCGGAAGCAAGACATTCAGTTTATTATTCCAAGAGGAGTTCACTTTGATATCATACATGTCTGACACAAGTTGGATTGGCTTACATAAACGCAGTAGGATTGGGTTCTTTTTGCTCTTTATTGTAACATCAAATTAAGCTGTAAAGGCAGTTCTGTGCCATTTAAGGGAGGAAGCTGAAAATGTTGACCATCATGGCCAAACATCAGCAGCAAGCTCCCCCAACTGACCCAAATAGAAACTAAACACTTCTGACCCACTATCTAAGCAACTGATCACATTGAAACGATAAATTCTCAAGTTTATTATTATTGTTGTTATTATTACAATGGGTATAAATGGGTATGTACTAATTTGCAACTGGCTGGTTGCTCCTCTGAATGTGTGTACAGGTTGTACTACCTTACTGGTAGTGTAATAAGTCCATACTGAGGTGGATGGGGACTCTACCCCTTCCCCACCTGAAGACTGGGTTAACAAAAAACGCACAGATATTGAACAATTGAAACAAGACAAAAAAGGCAGACAAAACATATTCGTATCAATTTCTATATATAGAAAAAGAAATTTCCCTTTCGTCAAACAGTAAACTGCATAGATCGACAACAGACAGAATAAGATTTTTTTTCCCACAATCTTTCAGAAGTCATTCATCGAGCAAATGCAAACATAACTAGTGGTCCCCAGTAAACTGCACTGTTTCTAAAATGTTTTACTATTATGCTTTCACAAATTCAGCTACCACGAGTGGTTTTAGCGAAACAAAGTTTAGAAAAAGTTGATGCAACGACCTAAATGTGCACCAACTGTGGCTTGTATAGAAAGAAAGAAAGAAAACCAATGTATGAACATCTGTGACCCCAACCCCTCTCATAGGCAATATAAATGAAACAAAGGTAATAAAGAAATAAGGAAAATAAATAAAAAGATCACTGTAACTTGACGACATTGGAATTCACAAACAGAAAAATGACAAAGCGTCTGGTTGAGACTGTTTCGCTGCTATCCGAAACAACCATAAAGTTCACTCACAGCTCAAGGAACTCCGGTGGAAACCCAAAGCTAATTTTTGCGGTTAAACTTTACCGGCTGTTTCAAAATAGCTCCAAACAGCTTCGGCCGAGTTAATGGGCGAGCTATGGCTATGAATAGTGCTAGCGCCTTACTCACGGGCATTCACACTCATTTAATATAATATACCTATAGTTAAAAGTCCTGAATTGGGACTGGCTCTTCTACAGTAGGACAAAGTCTATACAAAAAGGTACAGTAATATAAAATGCCTGTTACTGCTAGGCGCTTTCATTCATTCTGTTCAAGGAGGGGCATCAGAGAGGTAGTCTCAGCTTTTATTCACTCAAGACTTTATCTAAGGCTAGGGCTATGGGACTAAAGCCTTACTATTTCCCAATACTTTCAAGCACAAAGCAACTTTAAAAGTAATCAACTCTTATACACTGGTACAGCTAATCGAAAGGACAATTAATTAATTTTAGGCAGAAATCATGGAAACTCATTTCATGAAATCACTTGAAAAGTTTTACTTTTCTCCTTCTTTTTCATAAGATCTGCATTTGAATCAGGCATTGATAGAAGCAATTATATCCTCTTCTTGATTGTTTAGACATAATAATGTTCATTGTAATGGAAGGGTATGAGTGGAATTAAATAAGACATACAACCCTGATGCACCCTCTTTATCTTAACACACAATACTCTGACCTTGGTAAGCAGCCTGACCTTGGCCTCCCCAAATGACAACAATCTATGTACACTCTATACATTTACACACAATTTAAGGTACCGCAGGTTGAGACACACACGAATGAACTAGTTCTCCTCTCGGGCAGTTGACATGCTTGTCGCATGACAAAGACCCACAAAGATGCTCAAAACCTCCGGTCAACACTTTCCGATAAATACAGATTCACCAGAACTTTTCGATAACTGCTACCCTTTACAGCAGGTTTAAATGATTGTAAAAGGTGCATATGACTTATTAGAATAAATAAACTCTAGATTAAAGTCTTTTCATTGACAGATATACCACTGATATTAGTCTTTTTATCATTTTCAAAAATTATAATGACTTACTGATTATAAACAAGTTTTAATAATTTCTGTTATAATTTTTGTCACATAATGAACAGATGAATCTACTTATGATAGAAGTCTTGAAACAATTTTTCTGCCTTTTTCCAAGAGACTCATTCAGCATTTGTAACATTAGATGGCAGTAGCTTTTGTAGCAACCGATTGGAATGCAGGCATCCTGGGACTGCAACCAACCTGAGTGCTGGTTACAATGATATTACTCACCAATCAAATATGAGAGACCCAACTATAATCACATTTGGGTACACGTTCCCCTTCCCTTCCTAAACCAATTTTCATCAAATTTATGAAAAAGTTCATTTTAGACAATTAAGCCTGAAAGTTTTTGAAAATGTTAATGGCCACAATTAATTTTTGAAACACACACAAAAGAAATGCAATTGAAACATTTTCGTGACTATAATAATGATTACATTTATATGATCAGGCCTTAATTGCCTTGCCAGTTGCAACTGAATCCCACATTCAGACACTCCACAGCTATACTTTTTAGTCTTGTATGCTATCAACACTACTGACATAACACAAAAATCCCTGGAATCAATTGTACAAAAGGCTTTCCAATGAATTTATCATATGACTAAACACTTGCAAAAATGACACCGCTTTGTTACATTTCGAAAGACCACTGAAACTAATGCTTAAAAGTCCCTTCGACCCCCCCAAGGATGGCAAGAAAAATAACCAGAAAAAAAGCCTGCATTGAACAAAAAATGTCTTATGGAAATGCAGGCGCTTGTGTGTAGTACTGAAACATTCTTAGGGACATTAAGATTTATTAGGGTTAAACCAGAATTTTCCTTTTCCCATTTACACTTTCCCATCTCATTTTGCCTCAAATTTTCAAATCTGGCTGCCAAACTCTTATAACTTTTCCGAGGGCAGCTTAGAATACTTCATTGACTATCACCATACATGGTGCTTAAGTTCCTAGTTTTTCTTTCTCTCACCAGAGAAAGTTGAAGCAGTTAGATACAAGTATACGCAAACACTTCGACTGACTTTCAGTAACCATCAGATTACCTAATCAACTTCAGGCTCCGATACTGCCCGGCAAAAGTGCGTGTCATAAATATTCGATTTGTGTGTGTCTGCCCCTTAAGCGCCTGGCCCAGTTTCTGGTTATACAAAACGGGGGTGGAACCTGTGCTAAGGGAACAGAAGAATGTTTCTCTTACTAAGATTCTCTTTATAATGCAGATGGCTTTGGAAAGCACTAATGAACAATGCCTTTCACCCCAATTTTTTTTCATTTCTGCAAAGTTAAACTTTGCAGCAGCACTTCTGAATTCAGCAATTGTCTTCTTTTAATGCTATAAATAATGTGATTTTCGTAGGATATTATACACAATTAGGAACTCTCTATCCATAATGGAAATAGCTGAACTACCTTATTCTAAACTCTTGGCATGTTTGTTTTTTTTAATTTACCTAATTGGTTATACAATTTATTATATTCTTATCATAATATTTTTTTGCTATCATAGGGCATACCCTACTGAAGAGCTAAATTGAGAAAGAGCAAAAACCTTGAGATGAGGTTGTCTGACACGTGGGGGATTTCTTTAAATCTCGGTAATACTTGTACGGTCATGGGCCGCACACTATATAAGGGGGAATGATATATTCAGCTATTAAAACAACATTTATGGTCATAGAAAATGTATTTTCACCTAGCTTTAGTTTAGACAGGGCTGACTTGACCTCAGTTATGCATGTTTTATCGTATCTGACGAAACCATTTCCAAATCTTATTTTCAATTTCAACAATTCTTGTCACTGACACAGGTAGCTTGAAACTGTTTTTGCAATAATTCATTTCAAAAGATTATTCCCTGGACCACTTATCTATGGAGCAATATCTTGTAACATACTGAATTTTTCCCAGAGAGAATTTCCTCACTGAAATAGGGCTGTCATCTAAAACAAATCTTTCCTGTTATTTCCATCGAAGCACATCCTGTAACCTTTCAGAATAGGATCGGTCCCAGAAAACAGAAGAGATGAGGTCCAAGATATACATTTCTCTATGACCTTGCCTGTCCTTTACCTGAAGGTCTCTCTGCTGTAGAGGGCAGAGACCTCTTCTATATTCATTATACCATACATCTGTAGATGTCTATATACACGGCTGGGATTGACCTATGCTCCAGTCGCTCTTACATGTTGTAGGCAACATAGATGGGATCCAGCTGGTCGGCGAGGAAGCCGTCTCGCAAATGCATTCTTTGCTTCTCTCCGCGTGAATTGATGGGCACGACGCCCGGGTCCACCACGACCACAACTCCTACTATCAGGTAATGCTCCTCAAGCACAACGTTGGTTACCAAGGGAACCAAATCCAGAGCCTCGTTCTCATGTCCATCCAACTCCACCACCACCACGAGAAGATTCGTCCATGTGAAGACCGCGCTGTGAAGGAATGGTAAAGGTGTCGGGGTATAGTGGTCACAACACATTTTGGTTTATGCTTAAAACTAGTAATTTTCTCTTTTTTTTTAATTTTGATTTTTTAAAAGCTAGTTAACAACATTATACATAATAGTTTTTAATAAGCAAGAGAGTTAAATGACAATTTGGTTTTTGTCAGCAATATTGATATCTCCTGGATATCATTTTGGAAGCTAAACTCCACAAGTTCACATGAAGAACGTATATATGAATAGGTTCAACTTCTAATTATCATAACAACCAGAATCATTTAGAATTCAAATTTGACTCAAAATGCTAAGATAAGGTTGCTTGAGTAACTTACCACTCGCAGATCTTGCGGTGACAGCGGAGGACGCTATTCTCGATATCAATGGGGTGGTAACGCATTCCGCGAAGCATCACTGTTTCATCCAGGGCTCCAACCACAAAGATGGCATCGTGACGGCCTGAAAAATAATTCATTTGCTGTAACAACCTGTAATATTTCAATACATTTTTTCTATATACAACTCAATAATAATGGTAAAAAGTTACCATAATCAATGGGAGAGAACAGAACCAAGATTCTCCGGTACAGGATATTCCCTCTGCATTTTCATAGTCGAAACTATCTCATAGAAGGCAAATACTCGGCAACTGTCAATCAATAAATTGTTGTAATATAAATTGGAATTTTTCAGTGATGTTGTATTAATCTTCCCCTAAAACATTTCAATAAGTACAAACTAGTCATATAATTATCTAAAAAAACCGAGGTTAAGAAGGGTCTTCTCTAATGGTGTTGCTAAACAAAATTTTCTCTTATTAAAATATCTTTTATTTCATTTAAAATTCATAAATAACATATCGTACCTCCGTCAGACTGGGTCATCTCTGTTCTGCGAATAAACCCAAGGTAGCCAGTGCGTGCATATGTCGTATGCACGTCTCCTGTTGCCAGCCTAGCCTCGAAGTGGTCCGAGTGCAGCGAGTCGTCACCGTATATTGTGTAGTACCCACTGGCATTCTGAGGACTGTTCACCCAGATCTGCGGGAGAAGGTTATGTATATGTTATTGGAAGCTACAATGTTGGCTGATGGTCCGCAGCCTATAAAAGAGTTCTGTAAAAATTGCAAGTCAAAGCACTGCATTTTTAAAGATCACAAGCCTTTAAAAAAAAAAAAAAAAAAAAAAAATTGCAGCCTGTTATTGGACTATATTGTTTTAACGTACATTGCCTTTATACCATGAACCCATCTTATTACCTTATTTCTTTATGTCTGAAAGTAAAAAGCCTTTGAAATTTCAATTCAGGTATGTTAAGCTATGATTTTTGTAGTGGTACTAGAGAATATTCATATACAACAGAAGAAAACACTCTGTTTTAACACTTACTTCCCCGAGGTGAGAGTCCGCACATTGACCTTTCGTTTCTGGGTTTGCAATGACTACATTAACCCCAGGCAGTAGCTGCAAGAACAAGGGATTCCATTAGTTAGGATAGACTTAGTTAGGCCTATACAGCATTAAATGTTCAGGGTAAGCCAATATCAACAGAGATGCCACTCTATGAACATGAAAAATCCGGAAAACTGTTGAAACAGGCTTTCCGGATTTTAGGAAGGAAAACCCGGAATTTAAGCAGGAAGACATAAATGGAACAGAATAACATATTACGTACATTCTTACATTAAAAAGAGCTTTTTGGACATACTGTATGTTGTCTAAGGATACAAAATGTAATGTTTTTTCCCTAAAATTCTTATGTCTGAAAAGTTTACGGCAATGAAAAATCCGGAAATCCGGAAAAAGAAGGAAAAGTGGCATCTCTGTATCAAACATGCAGATTTTGCTGCCGATTTAAAAGAAACAGCAGCGGGATTAAGGTTAAATATAGACATTAATGAGGAGGTAATGCTGTTTGATATGTATTAGATACTTGACATATTTTCTAGGAACCTTCCTCCTCATCGACCTCTTCTGAGGGTGTCATAATCTTTTAATATTTCATTGCCGAGTAATTTTGTAATCTGAGGAAGAGTTGACGTATTAATTAAATGATAAGTTTTATGGTAACAATTATGTCCATAGAAACCCAAGTTTAAACTGACCTTGCCGGACTCCATGACACAGAGGCTGTGGGGGCTTCCCTTCTCCACCAACGCCACACGGTCGTTCCTCAGCGCGCGCATGTCAACGTATACTGTCGTAGGGTCGGGACTCGAGGCTCCCTGCAGCAACAAGTGGCACTTTTAGAGTATGTCTATAAACCTATTTCAATAGAGTGGCACCCTGCTAGCGGAATAGGCCTGAATAACCAATTGGGATATGGGTTTCACTGGAGGTTCGTGGGAAAGATGTATACTAAACATGAAAAGATTTTGAGTTGCTCTGAAGAATCGATAATAACCTTAATGTCAGGCAGTATAGCAAGAAGGAAACTTTTGATACTTGTATGTGAAATACTAGTGTTCATTTGAATAATTTCCACGCATTTCTTAGTTGATATGTCTTCAGACGTTGTCTATATTTGGAAACTGAAATATTCTATATGAATCATTATTCCTAGTAATCTTCATACAGATCCCAGCCTCTATTCATCCCACCTACAGATATATATTTTGTATTCCCCATAATCTTCACATATACTTTTTCTCTTGTAAATCTTTTTCATTATGTAACTCACCTGCAGACAACCAATAGGGAGTGTCCGCCAATAGCGGCTGGAAGTAGCTCAAGCTGGCCACCAGACTACCTATTGTGCTGACTACAGGTACCAGTGGTGTTGACTGATGACACACCTGAGTGCACAGATCACAGGTAGCAGTGGCCGCTGGTCAGGGTGTCCACCTGTATACACCTGACCTGTACCAGTCAGGCCCTTTTGCACCGCTATTTGACTGCACAAACCCTATTCACAACCTAACTCGCCTGCACACAACTATTATATACTCTAACTCACCTGCAGACAACTATTTCCTATCCCAGTGCATATGGGGCTTTAATCACCTTTAGACAACTATTTCCTATTCCCAACTCACCTGCAGACAAATGCCCACGTTGACCCTGCAGCCGAAGCTGGTGCTGACGGCGCGAGGAGACAGTCCCAAGCTGGAGAACAACTTGGAGAAGGACGTGGTCAGGTGGATCCTGGGCCGCTCCTCGGCGATCACGCAGCACGTGCGCACGCACGACAAGTTGACCCCTTTCGTTTTGAGTGCAGTGGTAGTCGTCCCGAGACCTTTACTGCACAGCTCCATGACGCCGTAGGAGCAGAAAGTGTCTCGCACTGTCGTTCGGGAAAAGAGGTTTCAAGGTTATTTTGGTATACATTGTAGGGTGGTGATAAGATTTTTTATGACTGAGAAAATCAATGTGGACCCTTATAAATCCAATTCAAACCCCATTGAGAATTTCATAAAGTTGTTTTGGTGTACACCTCTTAGATTGAAGATGAAATGATACTGGTACTGTATGGTTTGTCTAAATCTATGTTATTTTCTCAGGATATATAACTAAGGGTAATATGAGATTAGAAGAGTTGACTGATTCGATAATGATTAGACCCTTTTTGTTGAATGCATGATCCTTGGTGATGGAAATTATCAAATGAGACTATTCTCAGCTTAAGTAAATTTTCTGTACTCATACGTTTTCAAAGTTAAATCTTGTCAGTGGTTGTTTAATATTATATTCCTATAAATATATTTATGCGCTTCTTTTTTTGAATACAAAGAAAACTGCTTCAGAACACTAACAATCTTCCTATAAGTATAAAACAGTTGTATTTCAAACTCATTTCTATTCATTTTTTATATCATATTATCCGCTCATTTTTCATTTCAACGTTTCTATCAATGTCCCTAATCTCTGGAAGAACTTATTGTTGTAAGAAGATTATGAAATTATGTGAAAAAAAGAATGTATTGTCTGTGACCTTTGAGTTGACGTACTGACCTTTGAACTGGCCCACCATGGAGAGCCAGAGAGCGGGGTTGATCTCCACCTCAGAGGGCGGGATCAGTATAGAGTGATGCCCCGAGTAAATGCTGCAACGTGCAAATCACAATGGTTTTAATAATAAAATCCCAACTGTTTGCTATACGGAATATTCACACACCTACTTCTGTCAATTATCCCTACCTCACATAGCTTATTGTATATATTTCCCTTGCAGACTAGCCTAAATCAAATGCTGGGAAAAGTGTACATAACTTACAGAGCATACACATTTTTTAAAATCAAGTTTTAGTTTTTTTTGTAGTTAAACATGAAGGAAAATTAGCACTGAAATCGTTTTTTCAGTTTACAGCCATATATATTTAATATTTTGATAAGTTGGTTTAAACATTTATTCATTACAGATAGATATACTGCAATTTTTGTTATTCTCTGCATACAAAACTTGTCCAGATTAACCCGCAGGTGCTTAACATACTGTAAATCAACTATCCATGGAAGGGGGAGAATTTGGTGTTATCTGTGTTTTCTATATGAAAAATATAATGATTGAAAAAACAGAAAACTTTCCACCTCTTCAGATTCAGATTTTATGGACAGAGTAAAATGACTCACCTGCTAAGGACCCAGAGGGCGAACCCAAGCCCGGTGTAGGGATCGAGGCATAGCGCCACGTCCCGAGAAGGGTACAGTTCACACTGTATCTTCATCGATCGACACAATGCTGCTGATGCAGCATGAGACATCTGGGAGGAGAAGGTGGATATGGTTTGTCAGAGAAAATAAACATCAACATGTCACAGCATTAAAACATACTGTAATCACCTTAAGATAAGATTGTACAGGGTAAGAATTTCATCAAACAACCAATCAATCAATGTCACTTTCGAGAATGAATACACTCAACACTTCTTCCTTGCATGTACTCTGATACCAAAGTTTTCAAAAGTTTTGTTTAACTTTTTATAAAAGTTGGGCCCTTAATGACTACCAAATTCTAATGGTTAAAGGTGACTTACAAGGCCACATGTTCAGTAATAGAAAGTATACAGCAAAATTTATAAGAAGGAATCAAGTCCTGATTATGTATTTGAATTGCTTAAAACACAAAAATACTCTAAAACGGATTACAAATCAATGTAGAAAAACTCTGTTGTGTAATCAATAATCAAAAGAATGTAGAAAATACTATAAAAAGTAGGAAAAATGTCATCCCTCAAACTCACAAAAATACGGGAAAAGACTGTACCTTGATGCCAGCAAGCATGCCTGTTGTTGAGACGCTGAAGTCCAAGTAGCAGATCATCTCCGGGGTCGGGGCTCGGTAAACGACTGCAAGCCTGCGCTTCGGGAGGTCGTCCGTATCCAAGAGAGTCGGCCAATTCTTCATCTCAACAATAGAAGCAGCCTCCTGCAATGGGAAAAGGACACGTGTCTCAGGATGTTTTTTTGGTGTGCTTATTTTTGGACAAACTGTACTTTGACTACACTTAATCAAATTTGAGAGACGGAAATATCGGAAAAGGCAAAGTGCAGTTAGCCACCTTCAAAAGATGATATTTAGAAACTTCATTGACCATGAAGAAAACTAGGGCCCGTGGGCTAATCAGGGAAATTTGATTAGGGTCTAATGATTAGAAATTATGTCTATCATGAATACATTTTACACCTAATAATCCCTCTTTGAAACTATTTTGTGATAACATCAATGATTATCTTGAGACCCTAATACAAATTTCCCTGATTAGCCTTATTATGTGCGAAAATATGGGCCTAGGATTATTCAAAGCTAAGCACATTGTCTTCAGGGTTTTTTCTTCTTCTTGAAAATCTTTGATGTGCTAGTGATTCATGGCCAGAATGAAAATGAAATTCCTCATTTAGTTTATGAGAAGATCCACCAGGTGGCAATATAGTGTGACACTGTTTGCGTACAACTGTATCAAAGACAACTAACCTTTGACTTGAGCATCTTGATGATTCCCGAGTTGGAGAGGATGGCACTGGATTTACTGACCTCAACGATCATCTTCACCGTGGGAAGAGTCGTCGAAATGTTCTGGGGGTGTGGTGGCCGGATGGTGACTGGCACCACACCTGGAATTAACGGTGGATTTGATTAGGACTAACAAATGAGCAGCATCCTTTTAACATGGCAGGGGCAGATACAGGATTTCCGACGCGGGGGTCAGCATTTAGGCTTAGTAGAACATCTGCTCCCCCCTCCTGCATTGTGAACAATGACAATTTTTTTCATTTTTTTTTCAAATTGAGAACTTTCGGGTTCGTTACATTTAGATTGAACAAAAATATAAAAAACACAGATTGCCTTTGCTTATAGAATTAAACATACTGTTTGATTAAAAGAAAAACAAACTGGTATTAGACAATTTCATAAAACAAACTGTTATGAGAAAAATTGCAATAATTTGATTAAAGTGGTTGAGTTTTCACTATACAATTACAAACCAGGCTTTGTAATGTTTGTGCTGAAGGGTTCACTTAAAGTTCTATGAATAAAATAACATCAAACTGACAAACTTGTATCATGTTATTCTGTTTATTGCATTAATAATCTTATTTTTTAAAAGAGGTTCAACTTTGTACGAGCCACTTACCAACATATAAGCAGCCATAGAAGGCGCAGATGAGGTCGAGCCCGGGCGGGTACACGAGGGCCACATGGTCGCCCGTGTTCAGCTTCCCCTTGTCCATCAGCAGCGCACCGATACGCTCGGCCCGCTTGTGGAGCTGTGAGCAGGACATGGTGGCTTGAGGCTGGCCCTGCAATGGACAGCAAACTTGTTACTATTTAAGACTATAATGATGGGAAACGTGGCTATGTGACAAGCAAGGATCGTTGCTAAAAAAAAAAAAAAAAAGGATCGTTGCTAAAAAAAAAAAAAAAAAAAAAAAGGATTGTTGCTAAAAAAAAAAAAAAAAAAAAAAAAAAAAAATTTAAGACTATAATGCTTTGCATAACACAGAGTCCCCGCTAATGATTTACAACCAAATTCCCTGTGTTTTTTCTGAGTTCTCCCTTTCCCATGGTAATTTTTCCTTGTCATGGTTTTGATTATTTGTTATGGTTATAGTCATTTCCCCCTCATTTTTCCCTGTGTATTGGGGACTCTGGTAATAGGCAGCAATTGCCCTCTGGACCGTCAACAACTTGTGCTTGTTGCGAGCGTTTGGAGAAAAACCTTCGGAGGGATGGCAGACATACTACAATGATTCTTTTTGTAACTGGACAGCTGCTCTGCAAAATGTGTTACGGAATATGTATTGGATATTTTGTGTCAATGTAGCTCATGTATCTCATCTTCCATCCCCGTAATACTTGAGAGAGTCCATGACATAAACAATGAAAAAGGTATACTCCTAAAAACTGAAGTGTAAAGTTTCTATCCCAAAAAGAAAACTATACAATCTTTGTTGGACTGTTGGCATGCAAAAGGGTGTATGTATGGGTGGCATTCTCTATCGATAGTTTTTCCTTTATGTTTATGCAGCAAAATTGTCAAATGCGTTGGGCAAGTTCATTACCAACTGTATACTAAATTGATTACAATCTTTGGTTCATCCAAAGTAGGTGCTGAGATTTAGTGTCCAACTGAGCCTCACATCATTTAGGGCCTTTTGTTTGAAAATTTCAATTCAAGATTGAAAACAAGATTTAGGTGAAGATTTAAGGTTACCTTCACATATTTCAAGATATTGGTTCTGAAAAATCATTTCACATTTCCTTCAATTTGAAAGACATCATGATTGGTTTAACCGTTATATATTATAACATAATACCATTATTTGAAGAAACCATACCTAGAATTGTTGAAAAAGAAGATTGCCAGGTGTATACCAAGGTGTTGATAAGCTGGATACCATATCATTGTAACCTTCTTAGTATCTAAAATGACCTTCCAAAACAATTCACAGCCTGGGTATCTAACTGTTCTTTTTGTTAAACAGGAAGGCTTGACATGTATTTACTCTGATATTCTTTAAACATTGTTCACTTTAAAAAGAATCATGCACTGAAACATAAAACAGAGTTAGTAAGAGTTACTTTTAGCATTGTAAATTACAACTACAGCTACAGCGCAGTGCGGAATTCAAAGGATATTATGATTTATCTCTTGATTTGTCAGATTTAAATTATGATTGGTTGTGATTCCCTTTAATAGTTTGATTGTTGATAATTTAAGAAGCGTGCTACATTAAAATGTGGAAAAGTGATTAGAGAACAATATTATATTTGTCAGTATTGCTTTACTAAACATCCAAAAATTCTGCAATGTCTTGATAAATAGTAACATGAGTATGTACTTCTTTCTTTGGTAGTTGCAACAAGATGTAAATCTCCACATGCAAGTCTTTGAAATTATATAACAAAACAAAACCCACTCTTCTAAATTCAGGTTACAATGAACATTTCAGAGACAAAGGAGAATTTAGTATGTGAAAATTCATCAAGAAACTCATTGAATTCACTTTCATTGTGTAAGCTTTGATTAATATTTTGTAGTCATGTTACTATTTAAGAAGGCATTTGAGAGAAGCCTCAGTCCATACACATTGAGTGTATATTAAACATACACACACTAGGTGTATCTTACAGTCACAGTTGGTGTAGGTTTAGACCCTAAAGCCGGCGTGAACTGTTTCGATCGACACAGATCTGACCAGACTTGGTTTAGGTCAGACATCAGACGTGGGGTCAGATATCCTGCAGATTTGTAATTTGGTTATCAAATCTATCATTCCCCTCTATCTCCCTTGCACAAAAACGAATTTTCTCCTTGGATTTGGATGAACCTCAAAAATGACTAAAAAATATCAAAAACCAAGGAAATCTGTCAATCCGCGGAACTCTGGCATGCCTGTGATGGGTGTAGTTGAATCGAATCTGTGTCGGGTTGGGACAGTTTACGCCAGGCTTAATACCGTAACCCTGTCAGGGCCAGCAGGTTACCTCTCCTGCACTGAACAGACAGCACTCATCAACAACCTCACAACATAATTAAAATGTTTTTGTTTTAATTTTACTTTCAACAGACTCTTATGTGAAAGCTCAAAGGAAAGAGAGAAACAACTTGCCCTTTGAAGACCAATCTAATGTTTGTTTTGATAAATTGAAAAGACATTTGAAGATAAGTGACTATTTCCACAACCAGTTGATTGTACACTAAATAAATAGGTTTAGGTTAAATATGTTATTATGATTGTTATCAGCACAATGTTGTTACCATGTGCAGCTGGTATTTTCTAGGTTAAAAAACATCTCATGTGCAGGCCAAGTTTTAGTGTGATATACTTTTGACATGTAAATCTTATAAGATCGTTCGTGGGAAATATCTGCCTATTCAGTGCTGGTGAGGCCAACTAGGACACCCACTGTAAAAGATACTGAACATGATAAAATGCAAAATATAAGGAACCACAAAGAATATATTCATCTAACAAACACCATCCTTCGCAATGGTTTTCAACTCAGAATCTTAAATCAGAAGGATGTCTTGTTCAACCTTTTAAAACCTTTTGGTCACTTTCCATTTTACCGTCTACTGGTTAGTAACTGTTCAAAATGCGAAGCAAACTAAATTGTCTCAAGATATAAAATGGCACCTATGCTTAATAATGTTCTAAACCAGTACAAAGAGTTCAACCAAGTCCATGTGGAGTGAATATTCAACATTTCTTATCAGAATGGTCTCATTTAGAAAAACAAAGAATGATTTTAAAATCAAAACTGATATGTCAGGCACTGTGCCATCAATCAAAAAACTTGAAAATCAAGTATTCAAAGAAAGGTTATCATAAGGCATCGCTTGGATATTTCCAATCGCATACAATAGCCGACAAATAGAGGGTAGAAATATCCCCTTTCATTGAAGACACAGTAATGATGATATGTTACAGGCTGGACAAATTAATCTGCAAGACTTTTGGTGCCCAATGTTTTCCATGCATTTTACTACGAACCCACCTCTAATTATCCAGAGAATCATTTACTGAAACTCACTGAAACAACGGAATCCAAAACAGCTTCTACCGAGAGCCTCAACCACCAGAGGCGACTACCTCCTTCCACCAGGACCTCCACCAACACATCTACTTCATTTTTTACAGCACATATATATATTTTCTTTCTCATTTGTTTACCTGTATTCTCCCACATATCGATAAAATGCCAAACCAGACATTCAAACATATATTTAAATGTTCTTAATTTATTAGCTGAATCTCTATGCATCGCCAATTTTACTCCAAACAAAAATATACTTGTCAAAACAGAGACATTACATTATAGGAGTAAAATGACCTTTAGTAACTGATTGGGTTTAAAAAATTATTAAAGGCAATGATTCAACACACAAAAAAAGAAAAAAAAAAAAAAGGAAAGTAATGGGAAAGGGAAAGCTGTCTCATCTAGGCCTCAAATAACTTACGTAAATTGAAGGAAAAATTGAGAGAAAAAGTGACTTCCCAAGACACAATATTACATATCTTAAGTGGAATGTTGAAATTAAAGATAAACAG
This sequence comes from Lepidonotus clava, assembly GCA_936440205.1. NCBI lineage: Eukaryota > Metazoa > Annelida > Polychaeta > Phyllodocida > Polynoidae > Lepidonotus > Lepidonotus clava. Next base: position 30,893,069 of record OW387149.1, on the reverse strand, counting down.
GGATGTAAGTCAGGGTTAATGTAAAAGTCTGAAATCCTAGAAAGAAATTCTGAAAATATCTTAAAATGCTATAAAACCTGACGTCAGAGATTAATTTTGAAATTTTCATTTGAGGTGATGATGTGCAAAAAATCTGAAATCAGACAAAAATCTGAAAACTTACATCCCTGGATAAAGCAGCCTTGGTGCTTGCTGGATTCAATGAATTTGTAATTGGGTAAATAAACTAGAGTTGAGGAGGCTAGCATCATAAAATTGATTGTCGGAGGGATTTGATGAGATCCTTTTTCACGGTCTGTGGTACTTGCAAACCATACAGATTTTTCGGGGGAATGAATTGAATTTAGTAGACATTTATACACTTCATTCTTGATAATTAACAGGTTGCTGGAATAATATCCCCAGAAAGGTCAAGGCCAAACTCTAGTACCAGTTCATGCCAAGAGAGGGCGTTGGCTACTCACTCTCCATGACCTAGATATCGTCCCTGTTCCAATCTGCTACAAGAGAACCAGTTCGGTTGACAATAATCGTTTCCAGAATAACATGTAGAATAACTCATCTACTCCTAGGCACAAGGAAGTAACTGAGTACAAAGGTTTTTTCTTTGGTGAGAGTAGTTAGCTTGCACTACAACCACCAACCACCACCACTTGAATTAGGGATGTAGTTAACATACTAGATGATTGGATACTTCTTAATATCTTACTGGGTCATGCACCTAGAGTGATGACTGAATACCAGTACCCCTTACTTCTTAAAAAGGATAAGAATCAGTTTTTCAACTATTCATTTATGAAGATTTGTGTGGAAAGAAAATCTAAGTTCCAGGAATAGAGGGGGAAATCTAGGAAAAACGAAAAACCTACAAAATCCTATAGAAAGAAGATTATGATTATACAAACATGAAATTTTTAAAATTTCAGTCCATCTAATGTTCACTCTTTTATAACCCTCTAGGTTACAGTGCAGCTTTCAAAGCCATTCGTCTTAAGCGAAGGTACAAATAGATGAAAAACAAAGGAAAATTAGCACTATGTCTTTCGACGACATCAAAATTGAATTCTCACCTTTGCGTTGATCAGGCTGAATAGGACATGATCCGGGGAAGTCTGGGCTCGCCATCGTAGGATCTCCGACAAGAACTGATACTAAACACAAGAAAACAGAGTATGCCATTAGGGGAAATCTTTACAAGCCTAAATAGTAGATATCACAAACTGATTCATTAGGTGTAATGTAAGTCAAAGTTTAATCAATAAAACAATACAAGTACTTTTCGTTTACTACTATCTAAAGATGAAGAACCTGCATACTGTGAAAGGGTTTGATTGGAGAAAAAATGTCTTGGAACTCTTTAAAGATGTAATCTACAACTTTTTAAACAACAACAAATTATCAATGAAGTCAACTTTATCCTGGTTTGGTTAAGTCCAAAATGTTCAAAATTTAAAGCAGGACTTTCTCAAAATGTTATCCATCAATTCCTCAAGCGTCTACAAAATAATTTCGATACTTTCTCCACCTTGATTTTACTGATCAAACAATGATGACATATCCTTGTATCCATAACCTCTGCCACCAATATTTACAAATGTTAATTGACCTCAAGCATAATCATCACTAATATGTTTCACCAAAGCTTCCTCCTCCTCAATGATTTAGGCCAAGCTATTCAATAGGTCTACTAAACATCCTAAATCCCTATTTCCGCTTCTTCTTCTTCATATTCTATTTGAACTGTAAACTTAACAATAGTGATATCAAATTTAATGGATATTTGGTAAGAACTTCAGGTGATATGTTCTTATTTGAAAATTGATTTCATGAAATCTAATTGTGTTAATTATTTTTATATTTTCTATGTGAATCATAGTATCTTATCTAATTACAAAGTTGATATTGAGTTGGTATAGATATTTAGAAGATCATTCATGAAACAATTTAATCGACAGGTAAAACTGGTTTACAATAAAATGATGTGATATCTATAGTAAGGTTCTAAACATAATCTAACAGAATGAGAGAAATCAGCAATTCAAAATTAACATTCAGGAATCACAGTTGTGAATTTGATAAAACCACCTCAAACTTTGCAAATTATGATTGATTTATATAGCTAAATCAACTCATTCAAGATCATAATATACTTTGTACTGAATAAATTATTATAATGTAATGAAAATTTGAAGGCAAGGCTACTTTCTACATTATATCAAAAACAACTTTTTCACTAGAAATCCAAAGATATGCCACAACAAATAAAACTGAATAAGAATAACAAACACTGAAAGATCCAGCTGATGAAAAAAATACAGTGGAGGCTTGAGTGGGGATCCAAGTTCTGATCAATCAAAATCAGTAAGCGATTGAAAATAAACGTAATAAGAAATTTTCCATGGAAAGATTGCAGCAGCTAAATACAGCATCAATCATAAAGCCAAGAATAAAATTTAAGTCATCTGAATTAAGTAAATGTAGCAGATATATTTATGAATTCATTTCTGCTACTCTCTAAAGTCTTTTTGAGGTCTTTTTTTATGCTGATCAAATCTGCCAGATGGCATGCAGATTAAATTTTTACTCTAATCTCTTCAGTCGATGAAGTACAAGTTCATTTACAAAAATATAAAGTCATAAAAGTAATTCAGTACCAATATCACAGTAAAAATTACCTTACATCAATTCCTATTATACCTGATTTCAGTTGCATTGAAAGATTCTTGCAATGATCATGGCTTTTCAGGAATTCACTCTCAAGTAGTGACAATTTGAAACCTATCATAATTATGATGAGTTTCTAGAAAAGAAGGGTTTGTTCTTTGAATGTGTAATTCAGAAGAATACTTTGCATCTAAGTTAACTAGCACTATTGTTTGGTGCTGCATTTAGTAGCTGTCAGGAGGTACTTGTGGAAAATAACTTATTAAAAATAAAGGGAAAATAATCTCCGTGCTTGAAGTCAGTGAGCGGTGTGAGGAAGTCCCAGAAGGTGGCGCTGCAGGCCTCGGACGCCATGCGCATGCTTAGAATTTAACAGATGTCCTTACAATGTGTACCTTGCGTGCGGCATCACTGTCGTCGTCAAGAAGACCGATGTCGCGTCCCTGGGCCCACGCGAGGCGGGCACCCTGAACTATGTTCCCAACATAGACGGCTGAAGGTCCAACATCTGCTGAGAAATGGAAAAAAGGGCAGGAATCAAAAACCAGTTTCTTGGCCATATTGTGGTAAATGATATAATTGAATGAATTTTCTCATGTGGTTTTGCTTTATTTCCCTAAATCTGTCAAAAATCAGAAGTTTACAGGCCACATATGCTTTATGACATTAGGATCAATATGGTTCTCAAATAAAAAAACACATCAACCAACATTCAGTAAATAATTGAAGTGATGATTTGTTTTTCAATTAAACCAGTTGAAGCTTTCAAACAACTATGTGGTTATCCAAAAATAACCCTATAATCTAAGTCTTCACTAGAAATTCCCAATTTCTCTTTCTTTAGATACTGACATAATCTAATGAAACTTATTATTGCTTGGAGGCTTGATTGATATTCTAATAGGAAAAACCTCCAACCCATCTTCTGAAATGTAATGAAGGCATTGTAAACTAATATTCATGTTAAGACCAACAAATCAATAATAAATCAAAGCAATCAAACAACCCGCCTCCCCCCAAGATAACTTGGTTAAAGGTAAACAAAAGAATCAAATATGAACTTTCTTTACTTAGATGTTACAAGTTGATAGATTAATACCACAATGACAAATTATTCAAACAAATAAATCTATCCTTCTCAATGACTGTTAATTGAATTTTCAGACAATTGTGCTATGTGGTCACTCCAAACTGACTACCAGCAGAAGCGAGATAGGATTAGTATTGCACTGAGCCCCTACCAGTAAGGGTCCTAATTTGCAGACCAGAATGCAACGTTCTCACTCTATTCGATATCCAAACTCATTTCACCAATACCAGACTCATGGCCATTAACTGCCTTACAGCAAGGCTGGCCACTCAACTTTCACTTTTAAATTTCATGAATTTTCCGTTTGACAGTGTCAAAGTATCCATGTATGTACTTTCTTGATAAACAAATGAATATTCTATAATACAAAAAAATGCATTGTTCTACCGAACGTTAAATCCCAATCACTTTGAGAATCAGAAAACATTGAATGTAGGAAGCCGAAATTCTGCGCGTTTTCCCGCACACTTCCACAATTCATGATGGGATCTTTATATTGTCATTTGCCCTTTTTTCCTTTTGCAGTGGTCACTTTGTTGGGACAGTATGAGGTCATTGGACATTTCCAGTTTGTTGTAGCAGCATGGCTAGTTAAAGTTACTTCTACCTATGGAGCTGGACTTGAAATTCTATTGACATTTTTTCCTATATCCTCTCTATTTTCTTCAACATGTCAATAACACATAGCTAAGAAGAAAGACTTGGAGGATTGGAAACTTTTAAGTTTACATTATAAATATCTTACTTTTCTAATAAAAAAAAATGCTTAAAATTGATTAGCTCCTCCCCCCCCCCCAACCACACACAATTGAAACAGTAAAATTTGATTTTGCCCATTTAGTTTATAGATTCGGTTGCCTTGTTTAGGAAAGGGCACTTTTCATTGGTTGAGTAAGGGTATCGAATAGGCATCGAGATATCTTGCATCATCTTACCACTATATAACCGCTAAAAACTACTACTAAGAAGATAGCTGGCTTGGCTTAACTTTTCTTTACTTTATTTTACTTTATTATTAGGTGCAGTGCAAAGACCGTGAATTTGAGAGATATTGCTAAAAGCTACATTTGAGATCCTGCACATGTTGATTTAAGACATTCATACAAACCAAAAAAGTTTTGGCTCACTAATGAATTAGGTAATATCTGTTATTTGTTAAAACTTTTTTTCCATTCTAGTCGTTAAATTTAGATAAAGTTTAAATAAGCTGTATTTTAACATAATCATTACTCCCAGTGTATTATGTCTTCTCTATACTTTTCTATGAAGTTAAACTAAGAAAAGTGGATTATCTAGTTTATTTGTAAACACAAGAAATCATTTGTTTCACTAATTGCATTTTTTCCACACACACAGCACACTCTGGACAAAGTTCACTTTCACCGAAGTAAAAATTTATGAAGAATAGAGATCTTTTCCCAAGAGTGCATGTGCTTTTTATGTGAAAGTTAGCATAAGCATCTTCTTTTTTTATAATGTGTGTCGTAACCAACGGAACTTACATTGAAGTAACCGCATGGTGTGACGCAGGTTTTAAAGTAGGGGATGATTTATCATAAAAGATGGTGAGCAAAATAAGACATACATTAGTGCCCAGTCTTCTTGATATATCAATCCTGCTGACTTTAGTTTTCTATGCTGATGTGATAAACATCATAATCTAGTTTTAGATTCGTTAAGATTACCAACATCTTGAACAATAGATTGCCCGGATTTGATTGATTTTAAAAACTACATCATATTCTGTCTGGAATAACAGTTTTCAAGAGACATTTTTCAAAAGACATCTAAAGTATTAATTTTGAACATCATAATATTATTTAACTAAATTCAAGTTTAACTTTGTATTTGAAGAATAAGTTTAACATCGAAATAGTTTTAAGAACATTTCATGATTATTTGAAGTTTTAAGCATGTTGAAGTCAGTATTTTAGTTAGTGTTATATTTTAGATAACTAATTCAGATAATTGCATTTATTAATCACATTTTATCACTTTATATATGACATCAATACACTTTTCAACATAAAACACGTTGAAAGCTAATTTATTTTTTTCTATTTGTAGTTCCATGCTTTTGAAAATGCATTTTTTGAAGCAAAACACTGTGGTATAAAATATTTGCATTTCCCAGAAATGATCCATAATGCAAAGTAGGGTATAAGCTGGTGAAATAAGCACTCTACTGTGAATGTTTTTGTAGTATCAAATAACATGTATGTTAACTAACGGGTATGTTAAGATGATTCTATTAACTGGTCTGCCTCTTCGGCTTGTTCTGTTTTTGGTCAAAGTATACTCGTATATAACACATGCTACTGTTGTAATTGTACTATCTGATGCATTTGAATGCAAGCAAAAAAAAGTGGAACAAAATTCTGCAACTGATTTGTCTTTCTTCTCAAAGCTAACTGAAAATATTCTTAATATGCACTATATCTCATATATCTAAATCTGCATAGACCCATGTTGTTTCCTTTGAAAAATATCTTACTTAAAAAGTGCATACAGCCTTTTAAACATTCCAGTGCAGAACAAAATTTTAAAAGTCAACAAATTGTCAATTGCATCAAACTGAAAAAAACATACCAAATATAAACCTTGAGCCTTGCAGACAATGCATTCACCAGATAAAGAAACCAATTTCCATGAAGACTTAAATTTCTTTTTTTTTCTCTTTTGTTGTTTTGTCCATAGGCCATTTTTCATGACTAATTAGGCTTATCAACCATTTTATGATTAGTGTCACATTCTAGTGATTTTATCTGTAACAAAATTAATGTCATTACTTAATAAGCCTAAGTAGGATTGTTAGGTGCAAAAACTTTCTCTAAAAGACATTATCACTATCGCTGACACTAATCATAAAAGGCTTGATTAGCCTAATGATTCATGAAAACATTGGCCTGTGGTCTTACACAGGACAACAACCACCATATTATGTCCATAATTAAGGGCAGAAAACCCTGGCAGTGACACCCTTAAATGTATGGGTGTGTTCATGATTCTTAAAAGGAAGTACCAAACACATATTTTTGTACTGTTTTGTGAAGGGTACAAGTAAATGGCCTTTCACGGATGGGCCCGTTGGTAAAGACGGCCCTTTCTTGTCTCGGATAGTGAGCAAGCCACACGAGACAGCCCGAGTTAGCGGAGTTAGTGTCAGGAGGTCAAGTTGTTGGGGGTATGTTTGTAAATAGGAAAGAGAGCGAACAAGTTCCCACCTGATGAACATAGGTACAGCCACGTGAATGAAACAACAAATACAGTGTCACATGTAAAGTTCTAACCTTGCATCTACTTAGATGTTTCACTCACCAAGTATTAAGTGAGAACTCTGCCCAAACAAATCTGAACATGTCCTAGATGTATTTTCTCTGAAAGCTATGACACTTCAAAAGTCTTGATAGAGACTCAAAAGTCTTAAAAATCTGTAAAATGTTACCAGCTCCTGCTTCTTTTTTCCCCAATGTCCCTGTTATTGAATGTACTAGGCCACTTTTATAACATGTTCAGTTTTGTGTGAACTGAAATTTACAACTTTCTCGAAGTTTTTTGTTAGTATTTGTATCTGTAGAAGGTTATCCTTGTACCATATTATTTACCAACAAGTTAATAAACTACTAATATCTTGTGTATGCGAAAACTAAATCAAGAATATTAGCAAACCACCAGTTGAATTAATAGAAACTTAAATGGTGTTGAACAACTAATCTATCCACTTTATAATACAGAGTGAAAGAAAAATAGAGAATATCCTCTGCACATTATCTTCTATGAACAAATGTGTCACTATCATTGTACAAAGCAGACCACTGGGCCTAAATTCTATATCAATTCATGACAATTTCTGACTAATGAAGGACTTTGAGAGTTCAGGAAACCAAGGTACCTGGATGGTGTTCTCGTGGTTTCGGGAGGTTCGTAACACACGTGTGGGGGCACATCAGCACGTTGGCCGGGTGTAGGCATCCTTCGAGGAATTTCTTTTTTGTTTCGTGCAAGTGTATTCCACCCAGAGGAGTCTAAATCAAACAAACAAAATTAAATTACAAGCTGACTACAATTTTCAAAGAACTGCTGTCTTTTGATTCAGGAATTATTACAGAGCACTGTAAGTTTTCAGAATTTATTAAATGAATATGAGTGCATCCACCTTCAGAAAATATACTTGTGAACATCCTGAGCAATGGGTTCCTTGTCAAGGGTTATCCTCTGGTCACTTGTTTACTCAAAGGAAAAGAATAATCCATACAGAATGGTATATTCAGAATGAATGAGCTTCATACATACTTTGGGTAGGTAGTTTGGCGGGACAAGTGCCAAACAGTAGACACCGGTTTGGTGGATAGAGTCGACTGCCTGCAGTACTCTTGACATCCACTGGAAACTCTGCGTATAGAAAGTAAGTAATGGTTAATACCTTTGGAGTTATGAGTAACTTTAAGCTGAAATCATAACTCTTTTGATACTATAATATGTGATATACATTTGCACCAGATACTCAATATTTCATTGGTAAATACTATTAAGATTTTCGTATTGTTTTCATTAAAAAAAGTCATCATTTCAGAATATTTATTACTTAGTTTGGATATATGCAGAGATACCACTCAAGAGAGATGGAAAACCTGGAAAAGTACAGAGGACATTTTTACCATTTTTTCTTTCCAACCTTTCGTTTGTAAGTTTTTAATGTTGTTGCTTGTTATACCACATTGCATTAATACACTTGGGCAAATATGGTAAGATTTCTCTTTGCCCTAGAAAAGCATGCAAAAAGCATATTACCAATAAAGATGCTTGGTTGCTCAAAACATTTTACAAATTGACATTTTCACCTCCTCTTCCGAGCACTCGGGTCGCTGCTCAGCTATGATGACTATTCGCTCGTCCTTCAGGACCTTGATAGAGAAGACTGCGATCCTCCCCCTGTAGATGAACTTCATGGGCTCGACGGCCAGCACGGTTGCAATGATGTCATCAGTATTGTGCCGTCTGCCTGTAACCTCCATTAGCCCTTCGCGACTGCCGCACACAAAAATCAGGCCACCCTGAGTAGAAAAACAGTTAATATGTTAAATTGATCATCTATAATTACATTTATGTATTCTGCTGTAAGTCATGAACAAGCAATCTATGAGCAAAGGCTGTATTCCATCTATTGTTAGAAAGGGTTTTTAATTACCTTTCAAATGGTATGTAACATTCAGGGGTTCTTGTAATATTTCTATCGAAAACTTGAAAATTGGTTTCTATGGAATAATACATGCAAAACTAGTGACTTGATAAGTCATTGTTAAGCGTGTTATCTTTTCTTCAAACGGCAGCACGACTTTGCAAAAATTTCATTAAAAGGAATATAAAATCAAATTTTTGGGCTATTTTTCAGGTGAAGAAAGGGCATGTAAGTCATGAAAAGTAATTTCTGTGGTGAATTTATGCCAATTTTGTAGGGCCAAAATTGCTAAGGAACTCCCTTACCCCTATAGCTAAAATACTTTCCCCTCAGGTTTTGACACATCACAGAAATGATCCCATTATTTTTTATCTTTAAATTAAAATGCAGCTGAAATTTCTCGGAAGTCTTAAATGCCTGAAGAACACTCACCGGTCCGAGGAAGCCGAGCAGCCCCGTCCTGACAAAGGTGTGCTCGCCGATAGGTTTGCTGTCGCCCCCGAGTGGCTGGACCTTGAAGGTGGTATTGGTCACCCCCTGTAGGCCCCAGTAGCCGGTACCTGTGTAAGGGGCGCTGAGACAGAGCTCTCCCACCTCGTCCGTCTTACACAGGTACGGCTGACCGTCCAGCTTCACTACTACCATTAACCCTGAAACAGAGGATGATAGGTGTTGACATGGGAATGTTTAGTATTTGGCCTTCTTTTCATGAATTTTTTCAATAATTCCGAACACAACACTAAAGCGCCATACCCACTAACTGATTTTGGCACGAATCGGCGCCGATGTCGGCTGACTCTGCTTTGACCAGGCATGCCCACACATAATCGGCACCGACGTCGGTGCCGACTGTTGCTGTCGACGTCGACATTCGACCGTCGGTGCCGACGATCACACCGATCCACATTAAACATGTTTAATAATTTTAGACCAACTGACAGACGTCAGTTAGTGGGTATGGGGCTTAAGTGAATGTGATGCAAAACAAATTTATTTGGTAAAGTCTCCAGCAAAGATAGGCGACCAACCCGCTTCTGAAACAACGAAAAATGTGTGTATGTGATTGTTCTGATTGAACTGGGTCTTCTTTTCTAAAAAGTTGAACAGCAGGAATTTTCTTCAGCAAGATTTTCATACTTATTTTCATCTATTGCCAATACTTCCTTTGCTAAATCTACAGCAATAATAGGTTACTGCAAAAACAATCTAGGCATCTCTTTCTTTAAAGAAAATAGCTTCTCTGCTTTTGTCATCTGAGTAAACTTGCTATGATCAACTGTTTATTTCAGGTATTACAAATCTTTTAAATTAGTCATTTAGTAACTGTTTATTCTATTAATTGTTTTCTGAATAAAAAAGACAGTACACTATTCCCTCCAGTACAGTCTGCACTCACCTCCAGGTAGAACTTGTCCACAGTCTTGCAGTGTTAATGACGTAAGACTGTTTTCACTATCTACCCTCACGACCCCGTGACTTAATCCCTGCATGGACAGAACACCTCTGCCAGACGCGCTCGTCCCTGTCCGACCGGGCCTGAAAACAAACGCATGAAAGCCATCATTAGCATGGGACCACAAACTTCAAATGTGGCATTCAAAAACAAATAACTGGGAGCAAGAGCTTTCTGCAATGCATTCTTAATGAAGAAACAGAGGGATCACTTAAAAAAGACCACACTTTTTTGTTAAGCTGAACAAAGGTAATCATTCAATACTCTTGCATGCCACACTACATGATCATCATAATCATAATACAATTTGTATCAGAGCAGATTATTTGAGTTTTTTTGGTTATCATGTTGAAATCAAATGTGGTCTTGTAAGTAAGTTGTTTGTGTTGTATGGATGGAATGATTGTAAACATCTCTATGCAGTGTGTTGGTCAAAAATATCTGCTAATTAGTTTGATAATCACTGCACAGCAACATATTGTCAAAACTGAGGCTATCGCACCTTTAATGCATCATTCAACGGAAAGCTCTATCAATATAGAGAATATTGCAAAATCATAGTATAATTAAAATTGTATATATACTTTCTTTGAACTGAACACCCATGCAAAGTTCTACATACAGCCTGAATATTGTGCAGACTGAACAACAACCAAATTTCAATGACAATTGAACGGTGAAAGAAAAAAACATAGAAACATGCAATTCCTAAAAAAACCACATATTTCATATATTGCTTTATCAGCTACCAAAAACAAACTTACATAATAACATTATACGAAGGGAACATTTTAAATAGCAATTTTTCGAAAATGTATTTGAGAAATGCCTCAAAATTCTGATACCAATTTGGATTATAATATATTATTACAGGTACCAAAGTGTACTAAAGTTCATGCAAGTAAAATCCTCACTACTTCCATATGTGTTACCTAGAATGTCATACTAGTATCAAGCGGCATTTACTTGCAGATGAACGTTAAATCTTATTCAAAAGCTATCAAAATTGTGTAGTCCTGCATTACATTATTAATAGCATTAAATACTTTGTGGTCACGTTCCACTTCAAGCTACAGCTACCTACTGGAATGCCAACAATCATGCATATCTGTTAACTAGTTTGTGATGAACATGCATGGTTTTGTTTATTTCAGTCATCTTTCTTATAACACAACCCATCATGTTAATTTCAATCCTAATGTTCTATTCATATGCGTTTCTTTTGACTATCAAACAGATGAAAATCTTGGTTCTTGTTATTGTAGTGAGGTTTGGCAAAGCAGCATATTTCGCAGACAACGGCTTAGATGAGCTTCAGGGAAATGCACACGTTTATAAACTGTACTGCCCGTTACATGTAGACCCATGCCAGAATACTGTGCCAGTTTTTTTTTTTTTAAATGTTATTTTTTTTCCTTTTCACCTGCAGTACCTCATTCTTATGATGCTGTTTATTGCTAGAAAATACCCTATCATTAAAATCCAACTAGTGGTTATTCAAATATTTTGGATGATAGATCAAAACTAGATTCATACTTTCAGGTCACACCCATTCACACATGTAAGGGACAACAAATTATCCACAAACAATGCAGGACACTTGAGGAATCCACTTTGCTGCTGTCAACAAAGAGATGGTGATTATGAGGACATTTTTTTGTATGTGGCTACACTGGAGAATATTGTGTGTCTGGGTGTACATGACTTGGGAGTTTTTGCAAACAGTTCAACAATAATCAAACATTTTTACACATAATTGCCATTTGAAATGAATACTGCAAAAAATGATAATGCCTGTTTTTCTCTCATTACACTACAACTATGAGACAAGGTTAACTATCATAGTTATGGTTCTCTAAATTAAGAAAAGTACGGTGATTTTAATTATTTGAAATCTTGAATGGAATATCTTCCCTCTTATTACAAAATAGCAATGTCTCAAGTTATTTCTTTTTCAATTTGCATTATCATCAAATGAGTATTTCAAAATTTCAGTAAAATAAATTTGTGGTAAAATACAACATGGACACACTCCGATGCGCTAAGACGGCCTAGGAAAAACATCTATAGAAAGGGAAGGGGCAGCAAGCAAAAGGAACCCAGGGAGAAATGGACACAATTTGTCATACAATTTTCAAGTGTAAACTAGGAAGTATTAGTAAGGTTCATATCATTTCCTATTTGATATACATGACACATTCCTTTTTATTTGTTAAAGATAGATTAGTTAGAACAAGTCCAAACGTCTAGCCATACTGATCAATTCGGCGGCATGTTTTAATGTTTTAATCTCTTAATGTAATATATAGTAAAAATGTTTTATATGGTATCAAAGCTTCCAGCTTTGTTACCGATGAGGCGGCGGATCTAGGCCTAATAATATCAATGTGTAATTTATTGTGGTAGGTCTGAACTGACACTATAATGTCAATTTCAGAAATAATTTAATCTTTGTGACACTGACAGCACCGGAGAACTTATTGACAGTGTGACGCCTATGTTTTAACATTGAATGGGAATGATTCAGACACTGACAGTGACTTAGGCCTAGACATATCAGAACTCAGATTTAATATTTCGATGGTAGGTAAGAAAAAATGACACTATAGTGACAATTTCTCAAATCTTTTAATCTTTGGATCATAAATAATTGCTTTCGGAGCCTCCATAATACATTGACAGTGTCGGAGGTCGGGCTTAGGCCTCCAGCCGAGTTTAGGCCTAGATTTCAACGGTATAATTTCAAATGCTGGAAAAAATATATAAACTAACCTTCCTGGAGTCCTCAATGCGTTTCAATGCGTATATCCTCCACAATTAATGCGTTTAATGTCATCCTGGCTTCGATGCAGGCGTGATGGGGAGAGAACCCGGCGAAGGGTTGACGGCGCCATGTTGTGACAGTGCCTCCACGTGTCCGATCGATCCAATGTTTCCCCTTCGATACGAACGCATGGTTCCCGCATGAATTGTCAATGCGTTGTATGCGTTTAAGGGAGTCCAGACGTCCAAAATATATATATTGAAACCATCATATAGCGCTGTAATCCAGGCATCCAGGCGGAGAAGGACGACTCCCCGGGACCAACCAACCGTCCTCGCCGCCAGCGTGGGCTGACAGCAGGGTTGTGGCAGTGCCTCCACGTGTCCGATCGATCCAATGTTTCCCCTTCGATACGAACGCATGATTCACGCATGAATTGTCAATGCGTTTAAGGGTGTCCATTTGTCCAAAATATATATATTGAAAGCATCAGATACCGCCGTAATCCAGGTACTCAGGCGGCGAAAGAGGAGCCCCCCGCCAAAGCGTCCGACCGCGGTGACTACACCCGGCCGAGTGACAGCGAAGTGGAGTCCGAAGGATTACCAAGAAAATGGCGCGATGTATTTGCGCAAATTGTCGCGTTATTTCGCAATCTACGAATTTCTGGACAATGACATACCTATCTATGTATCCAAATCTATCTGTGTATATCAAAAACTAAAGTTAGATCGACCGATTTCATGGTGAAATAGGTCTGCATAGGTCCGATTCCCGGGCGCCCCAGATCGGAGAAGAAGGTGTCACATGGCGGGCAGGCCCCCGCCGACCGTAACGATATAACGGTTTGGATTCCGCGCTTGAATGTCTAATTTGGCCCGATTTGGACGATTGTAACGATTCCTATGCATTCTATATATCAAAATCTCTGCGATGTAAGCTAAAATAAGCCAAAATATGTGGTCATTTAAGCTCAGAAGCGATTGTTTCACCGGGTGTTACATATAAACGCGTCACAGGTCATCGTATAGACGAAAGGGGAATTCGGCGGCATAAGATCTTAAGGTGACCTAGGCCTGTATTTGATCTTAAAGCCTTGCCGCCTCATAATAAAGGGAGACCTTTTAAATTGACATGACCAAAGGTTTGAACTTTGAAGAGGAAATCCAGAGTAAAACTTGTGGAGTATAATTGTAAGGGAATATCCAATTTTCATGTAGTTCCAGAGCTTGCCACCAGACGAAAGAATATTTAGAGGTTGTCTTACGATTGGACAGATTAAGTCACATGTCAAACTTAGGGCTATCTCCTTAATATGAAGATGGAAATGAGCTCTGTTGGTCTTAGTTTCAAATTCTTAGTTTTAAATTTGTTGACATGTGAGATTCCTGTTCATTAATAAGGCAGCCATGACAAGGCAATAGGGTAGAAAAGCATCCTTGATTAGTCTAGTCAAGCGCAACACATACGGCTCAAACCATGCAAGTGTACCCATTGAGAGTGACCATACTATTTTCCAAACTGTTAAACTTATGATTTTAGTTGCTATAGACAAGATATTTTATGACAAAATAGAATACTGAAAAACCAAGCCTTGTAAAAAATATATGGCACTTTCTCAGTGAAACTGAAAACTTCCAAGACACTGGTTTACATAATTGAATTATGATCCCAAAATGTGCCCCAAATTTGGCATAGTCACAAGCTGTGAGTCTTTTGCTTCGTTTGAGCCAACCTTGCAACTAAGTTAAACGTACAAAGTGGGCGAGTCTGGCAGAGGTGGTAGACTTCGCCTCGCAGGGGCAGTCGGAGGCCCAGATTTCTCCGGACTGAAATCAAAATTGGCCACCACACTTTGTCACTAGACTGTAAAGCATAACAAATGCTGGTAATCTAGGTCACGCAGAATACTCCGTTGAGTTAATTTCCACACGGCTCTACGTATCAATTCACATGTCTAATTAATCCACGACACAAAATAACAATCAGACGATGGTGTATCAATATGGTAATTAGATTGATTACGTTTAATGCAATATTTGTGAAAAGATGCATAAATTTGTTAGCATTTTATGTATTCTTTCTTTAATCAAGCAAAATGGGGGAGATTATATTTCAAAGCATTTGGACCACACTTAAACTATTACTTCATAAGATGGAATAATAGTTGGGCAAATTAATATCATCAGAAGAACCAAAGTCAGTAATATGTGAGTTATATCAATATTCTTCGAAGATGTTACAGTTAATTTCAGTATTAATACCACAAATATTTTGGTTTGTTTGATTATGGTTTGTTCTGAAATGAAGAATCTGAACTGAAAAGTCTAAGGGAGTCTTTAAAGTCTTGTTGACCAATATATTGATTCAAGATTTTATATTAGAAAATCATGGAAATAACTAATCTCACTTGTTTACTAGACCACATAATCATCTACATGGGGATGTCATATGTTAGCTATAAACCTTAATGGTAAACCAAACTTGACACATATCTTATTCTATAAGATATAGAGAAGAAGAAATATCAAAGTGGAAAACAATTTACAATAGATGCTATAAATAATTCTAATAGTTTTTTTTACAAATCATAGAGAGGATCATTAGAATCAAAATAATCAGACAGGAAATCTGTATTGGGAACAAATGATTCGTTTCTTAAAAAAATTCCGGATAGCGGAAAAGAAGCAGGCACATGACACAATGAACAAAATGTTTTCCTTTTTCATTATGAATACAAAAACTATAAAGGGGCGATCCCTAACACGTTAAATATATAAGCCCTAAATACATGGGAGCCAGACAATTTGACCATTTAAATTTTTCCTCCCTAAACATACAAATTGCGATCACACATTTTTTTGAAATTGCACTGAGATCAAAGGCCAGTGGTTACTTCCTTAATCAGTATGTGCCAAATATTTGAAAGAGCTACTAAAATGCTACTGCCTGCACTCAATAGTAGCTCTTTCAAATATTTCAGACATACTGATTCACCACTGCTCGGTGAATCCACATGGATTTTCACTGATTTACCACTAAAACCCTACTGTAATCCCAGGCAGTTTCTGGACTCATAACACACTTAATCTCGACATATTTTTCTATCGCGATCTTCCTTTTTTGCAATCATGTGACTGTTAGTAAGCTGTCTCTGTCTTTTTTTTCAAAATTATATTGTTTTTATTTTCTGGTGGTTTTTACCTTCTGATGGAGACGGTGAGCGCCTCAGGCGAGGATGCACACGGGCAAATGGCCTCGGGCTTCAGACCTTTGCCTTGGAAGACATTTAAGAAGGAATCACAGGAGGTGAGTGACCCTGGAAAGAGAAGACAAAGACACAAACTCAATACAAGTCATTGAATTTTCATTCCTGATTTTTTTTTGCTTATACTACTTCCATGATTTTCAATTAAACAAATCACCTGGGTTTATCCCGTTTAGGTAACTTTACTTGGGGATTCAAGTCGTTAACGTTTGTAAAGAATTACAAGAAGCACGAGCCCAGCCATCTAATAGCCTAGCTACCCAATCGGCGATCCCTGTATCTAGGGTTTGGACTCAATTTTTTATCATAATTTTAAATCAATACAAAATTTTGAAAATTTTCCTGGGCAAACAAAAAGGATAGGTGATTTTTTTTTTTGGTAGTTCTTACTGACCTCAAGGTCTAACACTTTGCATATTTACAAGATCACAGATTAATTCTTTTGTGGATCAATTCATGTAACTTTAAAATAACTCTATTTAATTTTCCTGGGTTACCAATTAAAGTTAGGGGATTTAAAAAATTGTGATAATTTTCTGGGTGCTTGGGCTTATGAAAAAGTAGAAACAAACCAACAAATTTCACATGTCAAAACCATGCAAAGTAGTTAGATAAGTAAACTGTATTGGTTGATTTGGTTGTTTCATCTAAGTTATTTTCAGTATACATGTTTACCAAAAGACCATTCACTAGGATCATTGTTTGTATAAGATAAACAGTGTAAGCATCAGTAAAACACCCATGCCCAGAGGGCAACATGTGCTAGATTCACTAGGGTAATTGTTTGTATAAGATAAACAGTGTAAGCATCAGTAAAACACCCATGCCCCAGGGGCAACATGTGCCAGATCAATTGCCCCCAAGGGCATCATGTGCTAGATCAATTAACACACATGCCTTCCTAATTGTTGATAAACAGTCTGGGCCTTTGATCTACTGAAACCTGGAAATGCTAACATAAAAGCAGCAAGAACCTTTAAATTCACTAACAAAAAAGGCTCATTTATCATGCTTTGCGAAAATAGTTTGTTTCAGTATGCCCAAGTTCAAACGTTGAAGTGTTTTCCAATAGTGCTTTTATGTTTTCAATAAAATTGTACAGTAAACTTTACCTCCGAATTTGGTGACAAAATGACATTACAGACAGCCAATACTATAGGAAAACCACTGTCCAAAAAGGTCTTTTGTGACATCACAACTGTTGCAAGTGACTTAAGGCCCAGTAAAAGGCTCCCGGAGGATCGCCTTTTAATATTTCATAATGGAGACTCTTGGAATTTGAGGTCTGGTGAACCATGTTTCAGCTATATCAGGAGTAGCTCAAGTATTTTAATTTAAAGTATGAATTGCATAAATTGGGTCAAGAATGGCAAATAGCAAGGAATGGTATTCCAACAGACGGACAAGGGAACCGAAATGTGCAGTAATCCAACATGCTACCTGGTAGGCCACCCCTCCCCGTTTCATAATGAACATTATAGTTTAATGTAAAACTGGACACCCTTATTATCGATGACACCAGATTGATCGACTCACAGGGGTTGGCCCCGTCGGCTACGAGGAGCATGCGCAGTGAGGACAGGTTGATCTCCTTGTGGTCGCGCTGGGCGAGAAGGCCCCAGTGCATGTCCCGAGACTTGACCACCGCCACGCTCGCTGTTCACAGGGGAAAAGACAATTGTCAGATTTTATAGAAAAAAATCTCCAAGACATTTTACAAGGGCTAATATAGTAATGATGGCAGACTGCTTTCATGTACATATTGCAATATGAAGGGGAACAAATGGTAAGTTTTCATTTCTTTACATTGCCAAAACTAGCTCGGCTGTATGCTCTCTATTATGTAGTATCTTGCGTAAAAATAAATTTGTTACTAGTCTTGTAGGAAGTATTTTTTTCATACTAAATTTTTTCGTTTAAAGATCCACTATTATTATGACGATTATGTTGCTCATAATCTAAAAGCCCATTTCTAATTTGTTTAAACTGTTTTTTTTTGTTAATTTTAGTTCACCTTTAAACTTGGTGACCATCTTCATCCATGACGCTGGGTCGACCTTCATTAGAGAGTAGGGGACAAATATCACGTGCATCCCGTTGAAAACACTCTACAAAAAATAGAAATGACAAAAATTGTAAATATTTGATCTTCCCCTTTTAGTATTTTGGGAAGTTAAAACAATTGGAAAGTGAATAGGTTTGAAGTAGAAAATATGAATATCAACTTGATGAGAAGGAGGATATTTCCATTCTTTTAATATTTTTCCTCGTTCCTAACGTGGTACATTGTTGAAAAGAAAGGAAGATAGGTTTAACATAGAAATATTAATTTATGTTTCTATCATATATTATTTTCCAGATATTTCCACATTTGATGAATGTCTGTATCAGAAATTACTGACTACTTGTATTGCATTGAATCTTGATCAAAACTATAAATTTTGCAAACCCATGTCTTATCCGGTTTAGCTAAATGATCAGAAAATATATCAAAAATCTTACCGTTAAGACACCGTGCCAGAGGCCAACGTCGCGTTTGAAGTCGAGAACGCAGACCATGACCTCCCCTTCGGTGTAGTTGCAGGCGACTGTAAGCGTCCGGCAGTGACACAACATGGACGCCCGTGTCGTGGTCACCCCCATCACACTCCCGTCCTTCCCGGCCGTGTACTGAAAGGGCAGAGGACATTGGGGGTTAGGGCTGGTAGTGGTTCGGACTCCACCTCAGGACACTGCTTCAGCCAATCAGAAAGGCAAGAATTCGGATGCATTTGACCTGAACTTTGTTTTATTAACAAACATGTTCAGAATGTAATTCATGGCAAGCAGAAAGCCAGAGATTAAACAAAATTACCTCAGAAATGTGACTAGACAAATGGAATTTTTGAATTTCCTAATGTTTTCCATGCCCCACCATTTTTCGAAAAACATTTTAAGGATTTTCAAATTCAGACAGATGTACGCATACCTTCTTGAAAACCATAAACGTTATTAGAGATCAGAGAAGAAACACCATTTCCAATGCAGAAGATGGATTTTGGCAACCTTTAGTCTGTATTTTATATCTTTTAACATTTTATTTGTCCACTTCCTACGAGTAACATAAGATTTTCCATTAGGGTTTCACACTGTAACATTATAATACTTATGCTGATTTTTACCCTCCATCCACTCAACAATCATAACCCTTACAAACTGTGCCTTATCTGTAAAGCCCCATACCCCCTAGGCCGAATAAGCAGACCAATCAATTGATTACTACTAAAAGAATCGGCCGCCTTTTGCACCGATTCAGGTAACCAATCAGTATAAGATATTGAAATGTACATGTTTTATATGAATTAGTGCTAAAATCGGCCAATTATTCTGGTAGAATCAGCCAATTTTTAGCGCCAATTGATCGCCAATTGATCAGCAGACTGAGGTTGCATTGTGGGTATGGGACTTAAAGGTGTCAAAACTATCTAAAAGTACATTCGGTTTGGGCACACATTCAATGACACCACTTATATATCCATGAGTATAAAGGAGGATTCATAATCAGAAATCTGAGTTGTATTTGTTCGTGTATTTGATGTAATACATAGCAGACACAAGAAAAAGCCCCGTACCCACAGGACGATTCACACGTAGAATCACCGATAGAACAGGCTGATATGAGTCAGCCATCTGGTCCTTCAACCAGAAAATCAAGCATGTTTGGTATTTTTCATGCTGATTATATGGTTCAGAATCAGCCTGTTTGTATGCAAACCAGCAGGGGCAGATACAGGATTTTCGAAAGGGGGCTCTCAGGGGCAGATACAGGATTTTCGAAAGGGGGGTCAGCATAAAGACTAAGCACTAAAACTGTGTACACACCCAGCATTTTCCCCTCTTTTTGTAGTTTAGGGGTCCACCAAAAAGGGGTTGGGGGAGGGGTCAAGACACCAAGAACCCCCCCCCCCCCCCCCGATCCGCCCCTGAACAGTGGTACAACTGGCCATAGAATTGGTAGGTAAATAATCGGTTGCCTGCTGTAAGAATCGTCTTAGTCGGTACGGGGCTTAACACTATGACCCTTAAAGGAGGTGTAGGGACAGTTTGCCGGATACATAGAACAAATCACCGTGTCACATCAAGTTAACCAATGTGGTCACATTAAGTCAAAAGAAAGACATTTGGATTGTCCCGCCATATCTATAAACTCTTTCTTTCTTGTTCAGTTCTTAATGTATGGAATAACAGCAACGACATTTCAGACTTAACAGTTCGCGAGTAGATCTGCAACACAACGAAGTGCATACACGAAACCTTCATAGAGTGTATATCAAATTGGCTTTGAAAGAAAGAAGTTGATATATCGCTGCTGTAAAGGTAGCTAAGGGAAAGGTTAGTTATTGCAATTAGGTGGAATTAAGCGTACCCATGCAATTCTCCCTACCACATATAGCTGATAGAAGGATCCCTTATACATATATGTATATACGTTATGGATGGGGGTAAAGAAATTACTGGTCTTCTGTACTGACATTTGAATGATACAGGAGTATGAAGGAAGGTGTTTAAGCTTGAAAAATGAAAAGGATTTAACACAGAAATCCTAGACACTTTGATAACCATTTATTTTTAAGGGCGCAATGTAAGTTGCTCTTTCATGATAGTTTTCTCACGATATATGAAAAATTGTCTACGGACAATCTTGTTACATAGGTATGACCTCTTGATTGTAATATCCATCATTTACATTACAAAATACACTGAGTAAAAAAGGAGAGTAATCTGTAATAAGGTGTTATTTTGGGTAATGATAATGAAACAAATCAAACAAAATATATTGTCGCAGCTTAAGATTTGATAACATTTCCAAGATACAGATAATCTTTTCTTTTCAGGAAAACTTTTCTCATTATTAAAACTACTCTAGTTTAATTCATACTAGGTACCTTTCATGATAATACTTAATAGTATTTGTTAGTGTGCCTTTTCCTAAATATAAGTTTTCCGGTGGGATTATAAAAGAGACAGAGGTGTAAGATAAAGAACAAACTTGAAGGGTGAAATAAGTAAAGAAGTGAAGAACTAAGGAGGTACCACGGAGCGGTAGGCTGACTTGGGGTCAGGTAATGTTAGGTTGTGCCTTAAAGGATGGGCAACATCAATCATCGATAGATTGACAGTAATTGTATCATAACATCAGAGAAGGATGCCAACTCTAAAGTTTCCTTTAGTACGTCTTTCTGAAAACACCATAAACACATAGCATTTATTATACTCTACTATCTAATTTTTCCCTTTTTATTTGTTTACATATCACTTTGTGTTGATTTAACTGTGTCATTTTCTGAACAATACAGTAACATTGTACATAAAATAATCTTTGTATTTTCTAAAAGAAAAAAAAATAGTTGGCATATCTTGATACATATAATTAGAGTCAATGACATGTAATTCTCAGTTGCCCATCCTTAGCATCTAGCCCACAGCCACAGTATGAATACCAGAACGAGGGTAGACGACCACAGCGCCCCTACCGAGAGCGTCTTAAACTAAAACAACATGCTTACCTCATTTCTGGACACTATGTCTGTTCCCTGGGAGTGAGACACGTGACCAAAAGCAGCCAATCAGAACAGGTTTCACAAGAGCACCAATCAAATTGCAAGATTTAGCATCGATAAGAATAAATGAGGTTTGAGTTGGAAGTGGAGGGCAATAAAAACAGAGGAGGGCACTAAGGCAAGAGTATTAAAAAACAGCCAGGCTAATTTATTGGCATATGATTCATGCAAAAGTCTTAGTATATTCAGGGCTGGGTTTCAAAAAAAAGTTATGAAAGGAGAGATTGTTATCTTGAGCATGGTATACTCTACATATATCTGTAAAGTGCAGAGTCCAAAAGACAGAGTATGAACACCTGCACTTTGATACCATACTTTACTGGAAAAAAAATCTCATTAGTTAATCCCAATGGCCTCCTTTTATTTTCTAACTGGTGCTCACAATCCAGACTTCCTGGTCACTTATCTATTGTGATAGAATGTCTACAGGTTAAATTTAATGTTTCAAATTACTACACATAATGATAATACACATAAAGGACCGCACTTAATATAGGCCTCTAATCAAACATACTGAAAATCTTGAAATTAAGCTGTGATTTAACAAACAAAAAGAAAAGAAAAGAAGTAGAGTTAACCAATAAAATTTAAGGACATAAAAAGGCAATCAATTGAAATGAATTAAGTAAATTTAAAAGCTATATGCTCATGGTAACAATTCCTCTCTAGTGCAATCTAAAACCCAGTCCTTTGTCAAACCAATAGAACTTGTGCAGATGTGGTCATGTGACCACTTTTTGGTGATCAATTTATGCTCTTCACAACCATGTAACAATTGGGTATATCTAGAATTTGTGAATTGAAGATGATGTCACATTGCACTGAAACGGTCTAGAAGCCATATTGGTGATCAATTTAAATACACACTGCGGCAAATCACCCTCTGCGCCAGAAAGATAGTCCATGAGAACTGACTCTGCTATGTAAGTCATTAACTATATGCTGGCTTTATAAGATTACTACACCCTGCAGTCTAAAAATAGTCCCACGATTGCCGCTGGTTGGCTACAACTAGTCGGGGCCGGACCCAGTCGCAGCTACAGTGCAGAGATGATTCGCCATAGTGAAGTGGCAGAGTGATTTAAAATCACTAATATTCATAATTGAAATACCTCCCAAACATTATATCCAAGCCAAATTCATCTCACATTATATAGTCCATTCAAAACCTATCACTTTTAGTATCTTGAACTAATATATGCTACAATTTTCTAATCACAACGTGATTGTGATGAGCGCATGGTGATCACCAAAAAAAGGTCAAGTGATCACGCCTGCATACGGTCTATACAAGGTCTCCGTTATAGTTTACAGTTCTATAAAACATACCTCTATGTAGGCTGCCGCCTCCTCCGACTGGCGTGGCGGGGGGAGCCAGTCCTTGGGCTGTTTGTTGAGGTTCTCGGTGACGAACCACTGTAGGCGCGGCCACCCCCTGAACGTAACAATGTCGTTGTTGGGGGTACGCGGAAGGCCTTTGTAGCAGGCCTCCGACGTCAGTGCCACGTTGACGTTCAGACTGCCCAGCAGGAAGCCGATGCCCTGACCGCCGGCATCCTGATGCAAACAACAATACAAAGTTTATTACTCTATTTTTTTCCCTTTACATTTTAGGGGTATATTTTTAAACATTTTTCATCATTTTTAAGCTAAAAAATTTAGTACACATACTTTAACATTGTTTTTTGTAGGGAAAGAGGTCTATCAGGGTCATCATCTTGGAGTTTTTATTTTGGCCTTGTAATAAAGGTGACTATGGTAATCATGCAAAATATACCAAACCCATCTTCAGCCAAAAAATGTACTGACTGTCAGATGGTGTAGTTCTCATCTTCTGGTTAATATTAATTACCTATGTTCCCTAAAACATGAGATCAAATGTAAATGACTTTTCGATTGTTAATAAGTCTTATCACTAGAACTTGGTCAAGGAAAGTCATTTTCTACAGAGTGTGCTTGGTCAAGTGTTATGACTCACCCGTTTGGACAGTGGAACTTCAATGGGTACTGGGACGACACCCGCGGTGAGACAGCCGTAGAAGGCGCAGATGAAGGAGATGGGGTCGTTGTTCGGGTAGACGAGGGCCACTCGGTCCCCGGACTTCACGCCCGGGTCGCCCTTCGGTCCCACCTTGTGAAGCAGGTTGTACGCTATCTTGTGGGACCGACTCAGCAGCTTGCCTGGATGGGGAGAAATAGATTTGATTTAGTCATAATTTTTCGTTGTTTATTATCATTTTTTGTTGTTTGTATATGTTACCAGGCAATTTCTAGATCATAAATTGTCATATAAGTTTACATTTTAAATTTGAGGCAGTCCAACTTTCCTTGGACTATAATGTTTGTTTTGTAATCAATTTCTTTTGGAAAAATACTTTTTTTTTTGATAAACACAACCAAATCTGAGATGTTTTAAAATTGATTTTCTTTTATAACAGATCGAGAGATGATCACTGATTTTCTATAACCAAAAACACAAGAAATGACCAAGCAAACTGATACTATTTTCCAGTAAATTACTAAACAATCCTCCAAAACAAATTTCACATATAACTGGTCAATCTATTGTGCTGTTTCAGCGATAGCGCGATAAATGACTAGAGCTTAAAGGTAGTTTTACCCACCGTATGTGAGAGATATGGAGGGCTTGCCGTTCTGGTCGAGTACGGTGGCCGCCGTGGCCTTATACGTGGCCGACCCGTACCGCTGGACAGCAGCTTCTAAATTCCGAGGTAGACCAGAAGGGATCTGAAATAGTCAAATTATTAAATTAAAAGCACATCATTATATTGAGTTCTTAATGTTACTCGACCAAACGCTATACCGCATTTGGGAGAGGCCCAGTGGGCAGCGCCATGTTGAACAAAGGATGGTTCTGATTGGCTGAAAAGTCGTGCTTGACCACCTTCAGGTAGTGGCACCAAAGGAACATGCGGTGTATATCAATACCGGGTAAGCTACATTTCCAATGTATACTAATTTGAACGAAACAAACTATATTAAGCAAAATATCGAACAGAGTAATTCAGTTTGACTTAAGAAGAGGAGGTCTAGATTTGCACTTTTCCATAAATGAGTACGACCTTGATAGATTTCCAGATTTCCATAGATGAGTAAAGGTGTTGGTGTTGTTGTTGGGGGATGAGCTATCTATGACAAACGTAATCATCAAAGTCTCAATTATTTTTAATTTTATTTTGATTAAACTGCAGGAATTTTTCATTTCTTTTATCCTACGTCGCGCTTTGTATTCATTTTTCATTTCAGACTCTTATTCAGTATCCTAAGGATTGTTTTTACAATGCAATTAAGCAAGCAAGGGAAAGTAATAATGCATTATTCTTCCTTTTCATAAGAATGTAGGACATATCCACGTTCCAATGGTTTCTGATTTAATACCTATCACTAAGGTGTCCTCTGTTTTTTAATACCCAGAAGAATGCGGACCATGACCTTGGCTAATGTTGTGGTCTACATAAGACTAAGTGCCAAAGTCCACCTAGTCCTTGGCCCGGCCCACCCAAAGAAACAACGCCCTACTAACATACACATTGTGATTAACGGTACAAGTTATACAGTACGTTTTACACCTCACGATAAGGTCTATATGCCATATTACAGTATGGGGCCTGCATGGGAAATGCACCAAGCGGGGTGATGGCTCCTACCATTCGTTTGATTTACATGGGGAGCATTTGCATTGATTTATTCCCATTATTTTACGACCAATTTCATTGGTGTATTTTATACGTAAGAAATAGTTCTCAAGTTGGTATTTGTGTTTGGTTGTAGTTTGTTGTTGGTATTTGCGTTGAGTCACAATTGTTTTTCCTTTTTTTCTATCTTTTTAATTAATTTCAGTAAAACTAAAGCAACGGATTTCCTTTGGCACATGTTAGTCGCCCGCAAATATATGAAAATGTGTGATACTAATGTAACATTTTAGAGGTGCTCTGGTAAGAATCATACGGACAATTTAACTATGAGTTGTTTGTTAAAGTGTACAGACGCACAACGTGTTTTTGTGTTCCCTTTGTTTTAGTAAAACCAAGGTTAGCCTGAGGGTGTTGAGTCTCACAACAAAGG